>CM028134.1:794437500-795170000 GCA_016271365.2 Neoceratodus forsteri
TGCCACTGTAAACGGCGTTCACAGTCCCGGAGCACGTTTAGGTAGTCTAAAGTCCAGATAACACGGTGAAAACAGCCGCTTTCAGTGAAGGGTGGAACCAGCTAGAGCCACCAACCCCTACTGGAGAGAGCCGGTGGGAGAAAATCGGTGAGAACGTACCTTACGGCTTTAACGCCTTTAGCGGCACAAGGTACCTGTGAGCGGCCGAGCTCCTGGTTCTCTTCCTGGGCGAGCATCTGCATGGGCAGCCTGTCAACAAGTTCCTGGTGGGCCAGCTTTTTCTTGGCAGGGGACCGGCTGGGCAGCAGTGACCCGTGAGCTTTCTTGAGTGTGGCGGTGGGTCCTCAGGTCGGGGAGGAGAAGGTCCGAAGCCCCGGCGGGCTTGGAGGTATCACCGTGTAATCATAAATGTTTTGCTTTTTCAGCAGGGAAACGAACCATGTCCAGCTGATAATCCTGGTCAACGCATGCCTAATATTAAATAACTGTTCAGTATGTGAAATCAATTTCTGCCATAATACAAACCTACATCGTGCCTGCCATATGTAATATCTGATTATGACTAAAACAGTGAATATAGTATCTGTGTGATACCTAGCAATAGAGTGGTTTGAGGGACCGTAAATCAAAGTTTGATAATCTAAAGAAGAAAGCAAGGCTCCTCCCATGTGTCCGCAAGAAAGTCCCAAAAAGGTTGGATGGATCCACATGACAAGAAGAGATGCTGTTGGGTTTCCAAAACTTGACCATAGGCTACTCTTGGGCAGTACCGATCTGACAGCTGCTTATGCTTATTTATTTATTTAGCTTTTGTTTACCGGGTAAGTACACTAGACAAGTTGTATGCCTATTTTCAGGAACGACCCGGGAGAGTACAACAGGTATTACAGACCACATCATTATAACAGGTATTACAGACCACATCATTACAGCGTAGCAGGTAAACAAGTGCAATATTGTAACTTAGTACATTGAATGTTACAGACCGCATTATAACAGCGTAGCAGGTGAACAAGTACAATACTGTAATTTAATACATTGAGTCAGCAGAACAAACAGGCAGAAAGTGAATCATTATATATGACAGACAAAGGTAAAGTACATAATGAGCAAGCATTCGGTAGCATTGAGTTTGCCTTTACACTAAGTCTGCCATGGGTACATAACCAAATGGAGTCCCATGCAAAGGGGGGAATTCTTGGGTTGTTCAATTGGAGCAGAACTGAGTTTTTTAAGGATACTTGGACATTCTGGGAAGCTAACTTCTGACTGACGTTCAGATTTTAAAATGCGTTTATAGATTGCTTTCCTATCCAGAGTTAACAAATGAGAGGGGGCAATACCCCACTTCAGTGACCATTTAATACTACCTATACCATACTGTGGGACAGATAATTTGGACAATAGCCTAGGGTTTTTACTGTCCCACACAGGGAAGCATGGCTTAAGCCAGGATACTACAAAACCCTTCCAGGCCCTGGTCCCGTGTTTCATAGCTAAACTGAAATTATAGGACAGAAATATACTAAAATAAAAAGCAAGCGGGTGTAACATGTTCACCCCACTCTTGTGTACGGGTAGGTAAGTAGATTCCCTCTTTATAGGGTTCAACCGAGATCCCCAAAATGCTGTATAAACTTGTAACCATTCCCTGAGAGGGAGGGAAAACATAACTTAAATATAAAAATACTGGGATCAGTAATGTTTTTATCAACAGGGCTTTTTTTTTTTCTTAGAAATTGTTTGACCTTTCCAACTATTAACCAGCCTAGTCACATGCACCATCCTTTTTTCCCAGTTAAGGGTCAATATGTTTCCTGGCCCAAACTCAATACCCAGAATTGAGAGGGGAAGATTAGAGATTGTGATCCCTGCTAACCGTCTTGCAGTGGGCAAGGGAGTGGACCCAATAGTAACTCCATTACTTTTCTCTATATTAATTTTTGAACCTAAAATTACTGAACAGGAACACTTCAGATATAGATGCAGAAGAAACATTAGGGTCAATTATTAGAACCAGACCGTCTGCATAGGCCAGTGCTTTAATTGGGGGTACATTTGGGGAGACAACAAGGCCAGTAATGTCACTGTTGGCCATGAGCATGCGAATAAGTATATCTATACTGAATGTGTAAAGCAGGGGACTAAGTGGGCATCCTTGCCGCACTCCCCTAAAAACTTTAATTTTCCTCCCAAACGAGCCATTAACATTAGGTATGATAGTGGCTCCGCTATACATATTGCTGATCCAGGACACAGAGGTGTGCTTGGTATTACAAAGGCCTCAAGGTTGGTGAACAGAAACTGGCGAGGGAGCCTATCAAAGGCGTTCTGTTAATCCAGCCCAAGTACCAAATTCTGAAGCTTATCCTGCTCCCCCCGAAGAATACTTCCCTTAATATTATTAGATTATCCTGCTGCCTTCATCCTGGGATAGCACAGGTTTCAGAGGGGCTGACGAGATATTGCGCTACTCTGGATAATCTAGCTAACAGAATTCTACTTAATATTTTAAGGTCTGTGTTTAGTAAACTTAAAGGGTGCCAATTGCCTATTTCATTCTTGGGTCTCTTTTTATGCAGTAGCACTAATATAGCTTCCTGCATAGAGTTGGCATAGTTAAGAGTGCAATATATAGTTAAACAAAATGACTAAGGCTGGGGCAAGATCATCACAAAAGGTTTTATAAAATCCGGACCCTAGTCCATCTAACCCGGGTCAGAGTGTAGTGGTAGTTTTGAGATGGCAATTTTAACTTCATCCAGAGACACATCAGCTACCAAATGCTGTGTCTTGTGCAGAAACTTGTGGTAACTCTAAAGAGGCTAACGGTCTCTGAGTATCTATTACCTGAGGGGGATTACTAAACAAGTTTTCAGTATGTGCTTCAACTACTGACAAAAGGGCCTGAGGATTATATACCAGTTGTCCTGAGGGGGAGACAAGCTCCATGAGAATCCTATTTTCCACCCTTTTCTTGCACTCCTTATACGGGTCTGAAGAGTTTTTTTGTACTCTGGTGCCAAATTGCAGTTCTTGATTTAGCCCTATTTCATTGAATGTTGGCCATTTGTTTCTTAATGTTATTAATCTGTGCTCCATAATCTATGGAGGAAATTTCTGCCTGTGAAATGAGGTGCTGAAGATGGTGCCTTAAATGCAAATAGTGCATGTATTCTTTGTTGGAAAGATAGTTTGCCCTTTGCTGGAACAATGTCTGCCAAGACATTTTAGTGTCTTCCCACCAATCGAGGATGGAGTTGTAAAGTTCAGATACTGAAAGCCTAGCCGTCCAATCTTGTGCCCACAGTTTTTTCATTTTAGGGTCATCTAGTAAGGTTTCATTAAATCTCCACTTGTTTTTCCTACAGCGTGGTGCTTTGTCCCACGTTACATGCATTTTGATAGCTATGTGATCAGAAAATTCATTTGGGTGAGTGGAAATGCTATCGACCTCCAACAGAGAAGACACACATATGTAATCTATGCAGGTTTTAATGGTACCCCTGAAATGAGTGTACCCCTCAGTGGGATGCAGCTTCCTATGTGCATCAATTAATCCAGATGTATTCAGGATCTGTTTCAATGTTGTCGAGTCGCAAAATAATTTTGAGGTCTGGAGGCCTCTGTCAGATGTGGACAAACCACAGTTAAAATATCCTAACCATATAAGAAAAGTCTGGATGAATGGAGGTAGGGCTGGATTTCCTTAAATAAGTTCACCCTTTCTGCCTTTGTCTGTGGGGCATATATGGCAATTAAGCGAAATCTTTCAATGATAAGAGATATCCAGGAGCAGAGCCCTGCTTGGATGTATATCAATCAATCTAGAAACTTTGATAAGGGAATTGGCTAGAAGGATTCCAACACCATCACAGGTGTCTGTGCCTGTGGACTAAAAAACTGATCCGACAGTCCAGGCTTTAGAAGCTTGTTGTAGCTCGAAATTTGTTTTAAGCAGAGTGTCCTGAAGAGACACTATCACTATGAAAATTCCTTAATGAATGGAATGCACCTAATTGTTTCTTATGGCCTTTTACACTATTTATGTTGAGTGTTATAGTTTGAGAGTGCATTAGAAAAGGAAAGAGTGGAAGGACTTACAGGAGCTAATGGGGAACAAGTCATGCAGGCCTAGAAGATCTACGCTGCCTTGTTTGTTTAGCAATCTAGTCCCCACCACCACTTTCGGTGTCTGTAGTAGAAGCCACTGAAGAGGAGTCTGTGTCATCTCCATCTGACTCCTCATCTGTTCTCTCAGGGCACATACTTGTTTCCTGCCAGAGGAAACAGAAAGCAGTATGCACAGGCCCTGTTTGGTTTGATTTTTGGGTCATAGCTTTCCCTTTTCTTCTCTTTTTGTGCCACAGTTTTGAAGGCAGCTCCGTCTCGGGGGCATTCCTTCTCTCACTCAAAATGTCTCCCTGCTGTACAGGAACTCCCGAAGCCCTTTCTTCAGAATCTAGAACTGGGGTGGGATCTATTGGTTTCTGACCAAGGGGGCCCGAATTCTCGGGAGGTTCTGGATTTCTACTGTATTATTAGCTAGGTCAGCTATCCGTTTAACTTGCTGATGTTGGGCAAGGTTGATTAGGCCCTCATGCAAAGGACAGTCTTCTCTGTTATGAGATGCCCGAGGGCAATGCCCATAGGCATGTCCTGTCTGCTCGCTGGGGTTACATTTGAACAGGTTTAAACAGTCAGTGGCCTTATGCCCAAATTCTAAGCAGTGGCTGCACCTAGAGGTGTCACAGGCCGAGCTGAGGTGGGCCCCACACTTGAAACAGGACCGGGGTTGTCCGCTGTTTAAAAAAAAAAAAGGATCCCCCTATCCTTTCCTAAGTAAAAGGAGCTAGGCAGATGTACAGGGCCTGAATTTGTGGAAAAAAGTTTAACTGTAATCCTCCAACTCCCATCCCATATTTGTTCACTGTCCAGGTTGGGTGAGGGTTTTCCCAGTATTTCGCATCTTTGCCTTAGCCAGAACAGAATGTCCTCTATGTTGACCCCCTCGTTTTTAAACATAACAGTGATGAATTTTACTAAGGGCATTGTCAAAGGGATAGCATGGAATGGGATCTAGATAGGCTTGTTTTTTAAGGTCTGGTACTGGGCCCAGAAACTATCAATGCTGGAGACATGTTTAAAACTTACATCAAAATTGCCATTTCCCAAAGAAATAAGGGCAAAAATTTCTGAGGGGAAGAACTTCATGGAGGATTAACAGCTTTTTTGCAATAAAAACCCTATCCAGGGTTTTTTCTAACCCACCCTTATACAGGAGCCTAACAGCGTTTCGTCTAGGGCAGGTTCACCATTGTTAGCAAAAAGGTCAGATAGTTTAAACATTGGTTCTAACTGCATGTTACCCCTCTCATTTTGTAATACTTCCTCACTGGGACCTAGATGCATAGGGACAGCTTCATCCTGTAATTCTGTGCTTCTTTAAGGGTCAAGGGGAGCCACAACTGGAGAAATATTTTCAACATTTTACTCTCAACATTAGAAATGACGGTAATATTAGAAAATTCACTTCCCGGTGGTGCGTTTGAGCTCTGTTCCTGCACATTGTCGGTGGCCACTACAGCTGAAGCATCCAAGAGCATTTTCTGATGAGGGGTCCTTGGGGTCTGGAGTCCAACCTCTGGACGCTGTTTGAGTCCCTCCAACATTTTTTTATGCTTTCTCCGGAGACCAAGACTCTTGACGATTGATACTGGTGCTTGGTCTAACCTGTTCCTCTAATGGAGGTTCTGGAGTACACAAACCCAATCCTTGATGTGCTGTCGATCTATAAAAGAGTAAGTGATTTCGGCTGTATCTGAAGAAGTATTCCCGGCTTGCATGTTACAGGCCTGTCTCCCAGGGCCCAGTCTTGACTTAACTGTTTGTGTTTTTTAGGCTTTTTTTTTTCCTTTGTATTTGCCGTAGAACTTCTCTGCGCATCCGGGAGAGGTGACTGTCGGCACGTGGGACGACTCCCGTCTTCAGTGCCAGCCACAGAAGGAGCATCTCCCAGTGTTTCTAGAATGAGCATTACTGCTGGGGGAGGGGGGCCTCCGGCAATATCAGGCTGAGCATTTAGAGCTGAATGACTCATCGCTTTACTGACAGCGGTATCTTGAAGACGGACAGCTGCTTGTTCTGATAGATCTTCCTGGACATAAGTCTCCACCACTCATTCACACTATTGGGATCTGCGCCGGAGGCACTAGGACCCATCGGGAGCAAACTTTTTGCTGGGGAGTAGACACCAGGGATGGCGCTGCGAGCCCTAGCTCGCGCGGCAATGACTATCTCGGCATCGACTCCCCAACCGCCTCAGTTCCTTTTTTCCCGCCGTCTAGTGCGCTTCAGTGACGACATCGCTCGCCTGTCAGGAGTCAAACTTCAAACTAGCAGCATAGTTTTCAGTTTTTATTATTTTGTAGTATTATCTCGATACAGTATCGCTTAAGTTATTCTTATTTTTAAATAAAAATGATAAAGAAGTCTCAGCCTACACTGACGGAGTCGACCATGAGCAGGTCAGGTGGCGGTAGGGAGACTTCATGTAAAGCTATTCCAGTCAGTCGGGCTGGGTCCGGTCCGCCGCCTTCTCCCGGAAGGGGTCTGACAACAGTCAGTCCAATGCCGAGGATGGGCGGTCCCAGCGGAAGCATAAAGCCAAGCAGTCGCATTCGTACCGTTCGACCTCGAGCTCTTCTTCAGCCGGCAGGTCTAAAGAGAGGCATCACTCGTGTAAGCCCTCTGTCGTCTGCGTAGAGCGTTCGGTTATCAGGGCTAGTTTCGGTCCTCGCCTCGAGTCGCCAACAGCGGCTTCTGGTACCCGACGTCTTCGACATAGGAGTCCTACCCCGCCCGCAGGTAGGTCTTCAGATGAGCAGTTTCATCAGTGGGCCGCTCTTATGGAGCAATGGGCTCGGAGGTTGGTTCAGCTACCTGGCTCGGTCGTTCATGGGCCTTCGGGCTCTCTGGGCGACCAGGTAGGGCAGTTGGACTTTCCTGGTCACCAGCGGTACCTTCTTGGTGCCGTCGACTCTGTCTTAGGTGTCTCCCCATGGCTTGGCGCGAGGGGCCACACGACCCATATCTCCTGCTCTTTTCCTTCAAAACCTGTTTTCGGTCTCTGGAGCACCTTCAGCACTGGCGGCCTCGCAGCGCCGTCCTCGGCGTCCCCGCTGTGCCAGCGGCTTCTCGGTGGCGCCTTGCGGCCGTTCGGCGCCATCCTTGGCACTGTGTGACTTCTTGGTGCCGTTTGCAGCGCTGCGTCGTTCCTCGGCGCCGTGCGCCTTCTTGGCGCTGGGGGCTCTCGGAGACTTTCCTTTTGTCTCTTTTCCTCCTTCCTCTTCTGGCTTTCATCCCTTTCCTGTCCATACAGTCCCTCCTGGACTGTCAGGAGATGACGTTGAGCCTGACCCAGACCTTCGGCTGGGCGATGAGGTGGACGAAGCAGGTTCTTTTACTGCTGCAGAGCCTGTGGTCGAGGACCTGTCATTTAAGTCTCTGCTGAAGAATATGATTTCCACACTTTCTCTCCAGACTACAGACATCGATCCTGGAAATTGCCAAGACTCCAATACCTTCCGCTCCGAGATCCCTCGATTTGACTCCTCCGATTCAGCCTTCCTTGAGGAGCTGTCTCAAATGGTATGGAATAATCCTGCTCTCTCTTCATCAGTGGCTAAATCTATTGATAGAAAATATTCAGCCCCCAAGGATCGTCCCATTTTGGCATCCCAAGCCTTTGCGGATCCTATTGTAGTCCTGGCAGAGAATGATAAGGTCGTCCTTCCTCAAACCACTACAGCTCGACCTATTAACAAGGAATCTCGTAAGATAGACACCTTAGGTAAGAGAGTCTTTGCTGCTTCTACCCTAAGTATGCGTATTGCCAGTTACCAGGGCTATTTTTCTCAGTACCAGTATATCCTGTGGCACTCTCTCAAGCAAATGGTTGAAGCTCTTCCGGAGTCGGATTCAAAACCAGAGCTTCTCCAAACCATTACCAGGGGTATTGAATCTAACAACCAACAGGTTAAAGCAGCCATGGACGCTTTCAACTCCGCTTCCCGTTCAGCAGCTGCTGGTATTTGCACCCGCCGCCATTCCTGGCTGCGCACTTCAGGCTTCACCAATGATGCGCAACAGCAGGTAATGGCATTGCCCTTTGATGGTGCATATCTTTTCGGTCCTCAGGTCGAGCAAGCTCTAGAAGCTACACAAAAGACTAGGTCAGCCATTAAGTTAACTGACCCCCTCCTGCCCCCTCTAGAGGGCATGCCAGTAAACGTCAGTTTCATAACCGTCAGTCCTTTCGAGGCAGAGGTAGTTTCCATAAGAACCAACCTGCCCAACCTCAAAAGAAGGCGCAAAGAAAGCGCAGGGCCCAGCGCCCAGCCTAAACTTCATGAGTGCTGGCCCAAGTCCCACCTCAACTGCCCGAGGTGGACTTTTTCTCCGGTGGGAGGTCGGCTGATGCACTTCTACAGTCAATGGAGTCCATAACCTCGGACAAATGGGTCGCCGGATAATCCGCGAGAGGTACTCTCTCAATTTTGTGGAAACTCTTCGGATTGCCCTCCCAAGCGGCAGCCCAGGCTGTCTGCCCTTCAGTCAGACCTTCTCACGCGAGATTCAGGGCCTTCTAAACAACAGGGCAGTAGAACTTGTGCGCTGCATCAGCAAACACAGGGTTCTACTCTCATTACTTTCTGGTTCCAAAGAAGTCTGGGGGAATGCGCCCCATTCTAGATCTCAGAAAGCTAAACAAATTTCTCCCCAAGGAGAAATTCAAAATGATTTCTCTAGGAACCCTGTTACCCTTGCTTCATCAGCACGACTGGTTAGCTTCCCTAGACATGCAGGATGCTTACCAGCACATTCCCATTCACCCGAGACATCACAAATTCCTGAGGTTTGTGGCTCTGGGACAACATTTTCAGTTCAGAGTCCTGCCTTTTGGGCTATCCTCGGCGCCGCGAGTTTTTACAAAGTGTTGTGCAGTTCTCGCAGCGCACCTCAGAAAACTCGGAATACAGGTGTTCCCTTATCTGAACGATTGGCTATCTGGCAAGTCCTTCCAGGCAAGGGACTCTGGATGCTGTGAGAGCGACCTCTCACGCCTTACGTCCATGGGAGTCCTGCTGAACCTCAAGAAATCACAGCTGCAGCCCTCCCAGAGCTCCTTTTCATAGGGACCCTTCTGGACACATCCTGTCTGAAGGATTTTCTCCCAGAGGACAGAAGGAGCGATATCCTTCAGATGGCCCGTTACGCCGGAGAGAACAGGTCAGTTACAGGCTCTCGATGCAGCGGATGCTGGGCCTCATGGCATCCTCAGTGTTCACTGTACCTCTGGCTCGTCTGCACATGAGAACCACCCAGTGGATGCTCAGTACTCAGTGGTCTCCAACCACTCACCCGCAGTCCTATCTCATCAAGGTGACAGAACCCCTACAGAGGTCTCTCACCTGGTGGTCTTGAGGACAATCCCCTGCAAGGATACCCCTTTGCCCCTCTGGACCATCAGATCTCCATTACCACAGACGCCTCACTAATGGGGTGGGGAGCTCACTGTCAGGCTCTCCACACTCAGGGTGTGTGGACTCAACTCAGTCCCAGCTTCACATAAATGTCCTAGAAATGAGAGCTGTCCTTTATGCGGTCCGAGCTTTGAAGGACATCTCTGTCACAAGAATATTCTCCTCCAAGCGGACAACAAAGCAGTGATGTATTACATCAACAAGCAGGGTGGTGCTCATTCTTACCCCTTATGCAGAGAAGCGATGAGGTCTGGGAATGGTGCTTGGAGCACAAGGCTCTAATTCAAGCAATCTACCTGCCAGGTGTACAGAACGACTTGGCAGACCGTCTCAGCAGAACAGAGACAGATCCTCACGGTGGTCTCTCGACTTAACCATAGTTCAGTCACTATTGAAGAAGGGGAACTCCGGACCTGGACCTTTTGCGTCCCACTCAGCATAAAACTGCCTCTCTTCTGCTCCAAAATCCAGGGCCTGGCATTTTTGTCAGGATGCGTTCGAGCTGCGGTGGACAAAGCGCTTTCTTTACGCCTTCGCCTCTTCCTCTAATTCAGAAGTACTCCTCAGAGTTCGAGTCTCAGGGAGACAAGATGATTCTCATTGCTCCCTTTTGGCCTCGACAACTGTGGTTTCCACTTCTCAACAGTATGTTGGCAGTTCCTCCAAGACCACTTCCCTGCAGATGAACCTTTTAACTCAGGGACCGGTGGTCCATCCCAATCTGAGATCTCTTCACCTTCACGCTTGGCTCCTGAAGAGGTAGAAGTAAATCAGTTCAATGTCTCTCGAAGAGTTTCGGATATCCGTCTGGCTGCGCGGAAGCCAGCCACTTGGAAAACTTACGCGGCTAAGTGGAAGCATTTTCCCTCTGGTGTGCAAAGTCCTCTTTGAATCCCTTTTCCTGCCCTCCGGATAAAGTTTTAGAGTACCT
The DNA here is from genome assembly GCA_016271365.2 of Neoceratodus forsteri. Taxonomy (NCBI): domain Eukaryota; kingdom Metazoa; phylum Chordata; order Ceratodontiformes; family Ceratodontidae; genus Neoceratodus; species Neoceratodus forsteri. Next base: position 794,447,977 of record CM028134.1, read on the forward strand.
TTTGGACCTCTCAATTTCAGGTCTCCAGTACTCTACAGTTAAGGTTCACCTTAGTGCCATTTCAGCGTATCATGAGCCGTTTTTTTCTCTTTCTTTGGCTCAGTTACCTATGATTAAGAGATTTCTTAAGGGCATTCTGCACCAGACCCCTACAAGACATCCAGTTGCAGCCTGGGACATTAATCTTGTGCTAGACATGCTCACCCGGAAACCCTTTGAGCCTCTAGCTACCTGTGAACTAAAGTTCCTCACCTGGAAGACTGCTCCTAGTGGCCATTACCTCAGCCCGTAGGGTCTCTGAGATACATGCCCTGGTTACAGTCCCTCCTGTACTGTGTTCCATAAGGACAAAGTAGTCCTTGATACTCATCCTAAATTTCTTCCTAAGGTTGTGTCAGAATTTCATCTTAACCAACCTTTGGTCCTTCCCTCTTATTTTGCGGACTTCCAAAATGAAGGGTAGCTCTCTTCATTCTCTGGATGTTAAGAGGGCCTTGCGTTTACTTAGATAGAACCAAGGATTTTTGTAAAGCCCAGCAACTGTTCGTTTCCTTCAGTGAGGCCCGGCTGGGTCAACCTGTCGCTATTAGATGTATCTCAACATGGCTAGTGGCGTGCCTCCGTCATTGCTATTCCATGGCGCAAGGTTAAGTTGGAGGGTAGAGTTCGCTCACTCTACCAGGCGATGTGGCATCCTAAGCGAGTGCTAGCGTGCCCATTGCAGACATCTGCATGCAGCCACCTGAGCTCAGTGCATACTTTCGTTAAGCATTATACTTTCGATGTCCATGCCAGGCGACATTCTTCCTTTGGCAGAGCCATCCTTAATGGACTTCTGTCTTAAAACGTGAGCTCTTGGTTTCTCCTGCAGCCCTCTCGGGGATTATTAGCTCTGTACTCTCCCAATAGTGTGAATGAGTGGTGGAGACATGTTCAGGAAGATATAGAAATTACGTACCTACCGTAATTCTTGATCTTCTTGGACGAGTCTCACCACTCATTCCACACGCCCACCCTCCATCCCCCGAGCTCACCTCTCTTGTTGGTCTTCACTCCCTCAAATCTTTAGGCCTTGAAGACTTCTTTGTTGACCCTTCTTACACGGGTCATCCGGACTATCTTATGTCCGGGTTTTTTTAGGTTAGGCTACCCTTCTAGGTTAGTTACGCTGCACCTCCTTGGTAAAAAAAAAAAAAAGTACTGGCGTTGGAGTCAACGCCGAGATAGTCATTGCCGCGAGCTGAGGCTCGCCCGGCACCATCCCTGGCGTCGACTCCCCAGCAAAAAGTTTGCTCCCGATGGGTCCTAGTGCCTCCGGCGCAGATCCCAATAGTGTGAATGAGTGGTGGAGACTCGTCCAAGAAGATCAAGAATTACGGTAGGTACATAATTTTCATTTTTTTCAGTTCTGTGTCTAATTCCAGCACTTTTGCCAGTATTTCTTTTTCTAGGAGTGTGGCTATGTTGTTCATCCACACTGTTTGGCATGTCCCTTTCCCCTTTAAATCTTGTCTTCAAGCTGGCTCCTCCCACCCACCCGGGTGGTACATACATCGGCTGCACCCCATGATGCCAGATCTTCCTTTCCGCTGGAAGATACAGGTTGCCTCCCTCATGCTCTCGTATTTCGTAGGCCCTGGCTTTCAAAACTTCGGTTTTACCAAAATTAAAACTCATCTGAGTTAGCAATCGCGCTTTTGCGTCCTTGATCATGGAAGAGAAATCTTCTCCAGGATTTCACCGGTGTCCTTGCAGCCAGAAGATGTCGCGCACCGATTCCCATCTCATGTGCGTCTACTACCTATGTGTCGGCCATGGCACCTCGTCCTGCAGCTATTGCTTGGCCCTTCCATCCCAAAGTCCTGGATGACTGCCTGGCACGTTTGAAGTTGGGGAGACTGGAGAAAAGGAATCCTCCGGTGAAGTCCAAGGAGGCTAGGTGGGCGGTTTCCACGGCCGCGGGTTCTGCCGAGCAGCTGGAACGCATGAAAGCGTTCAAAGAAGAAGCCAACCCGTGCTTCTGACAATCTAAGCTTTTTCATTCCACTCAACCTGGGTTCCACCTTCACAGGTTTCCTTCAAGGAGTTGTGCCAGTCTCTTCCCACCCGGGGAGAGGCGCCCGTGGGCTCGCAATCTCATAAAAAAGATAAGGAAGCAAGTTCGTCTTTGTCTCGGCGAAGGCGCTCTTGAGACCAAGAGGTGTCTCAGTCCCAGGAGCATGCGGTCTCGACCTCGGTCGAGATCACTTTCTTGGCCACAGGCTTCACAGATCTTCTGTCTGGCCAGACTACGAGGATGGCCGATGAGGTGAGAAGAAAGCTTGTTCTCATTCTGATGGAAAACAGTCCCTGCTGTCGCCAGCCCGGTCGACTACTCTTTTGAAAGGACTCCAGTCCTTGTCTTCCCCGATAAGGAGACCCAGCCTACTGGTGTCCCCATCGAGACTCTGTTCGGATCCCGGGTATCACCGGTCCAGCCGGTGTGTCTGAACAACCAAGTCTGCCCATCCGATCTCTGTCAAGGTCTAGAGGACCCCTACGTCCGCCGCAGCTGAGAAGAGCCACAAAAGCGCTCCAAAAGAGCGGCGCCACCAGTTCGTCCTCTGAGGAGTGAGGCTAGGCCGGAAACTCCGGTGCTACAAGGACCTCTTGTGGCAACAGCTGATTTGTCCGGGCACAAGAGTCGGCTTCAACTCCTACAAGCGGCCACTACTTACTTTCTGCCTCTAGGCTGGCGTAGAGCCCCTCGGAACCAAAGCCTTTGGTTCCTCCATCCACCGAGTCGGCCTATACCGGTCTCTCCACCGCCTGTGGGAGGGGCTCCTTCCAAAGAGGACTGACCAGATACCAGGCTTCCCCGATGTCTGTCAGTCACGGTCACCCCGGACCACCCTCGGTGGGTCGAGGGTGATTTGTGCAGTAGGCAGTTGTGCCCCGACTCTTCGGACTCTGTCACCGGGGTCCACTCTCATCCTGGGGATGATGAGTTGTCCATTGGCAAAGGAATGGAGGAAGGTCCTTCCTCCTTCCAAGGGATCCTTCGTCTCATCTCTGATTCTACAGGAATGCCCCTGGAACCCATCCAGAAAAAGGCAAGAATACCCTCTCACGGACATCCTCAAGAGGGGGGATACCCCGATGGAGGGCTTTCCTGTGGCCGAGGCCATTGTTGGTCCGGCTCTTGAACTGTGGCAGCGTCCTGCCTTGTGTCCAGCACTGTCTGCCCACATGGCCTGCAAGTATGCGGTGCCCACGGGGTCTCTTGCAGGGTTCACAGAGCACCCTTTGGGCGAGTGCCTGGTGACCACCTCTGTGTTCAGGCGTACTGGCAGTTCTGCCAACACTGACAGACCTCCCGACAAGGAGTCAAAGTATTTGGAGCATTCGGGGCGGAAGCTCTACGCGCTATCTTCCTTGGGCCTTCGTCAGGCAAGTTCGACCGTTATCATGGCACACTTCTCCCATGCACTTCTCGGGTCATTGGACGAAGTCCTCCCTCATCTCCCCGTGGACATGCAGACCATGGTTAAGCGGGTCCGAGATCAGGGCCATGCTGTTGCCAAACAGCAGCTCCAGACAGCCCTGGACATTGGGGACTCTTGTGCCCACTCGATGGCCGCCACAGTTGCCTCTCACCGCAGGGCTTGGCTGAGGCTCTCCTCCTTCTTGGCGGATACTCAGCACAAGTTAGCTGATGTGCCTTTCCTTGGGACCGACTTGTTCGGTCCAGGAGTGGCCAGTCACCTACAACGCATAGAGCAGTCTAATGCCACTTTGGACGCCACTTCTGCCAAGAGTTCGGACAAGAACCAGCAGAAGGAAAAGAAGCCCTTTCAGCACTCTTCCCCTTCGGTTCAGCAGTCCTCCTACCAGGGAGTACAGCAGCATCAGCAGCAGGCTCAAGCTTGGCACCCTCGGTCCAAGCCTGGACCCCAACAGGCCCGGAGAAGGGGCTGCAGCACAGGTCCTGGAGACGCCTCCTCCTCCAAGCCTGCTCAGTGACGGGTTTAGGGTTGCCACCCTGTTCCCGTCATGCCACCTCTGGGTCTTTCCTTGGGGGGCCAGCTTCGCCACTTCCTTTCTGCCTGGTCTGATATCACTACGGACAGGTGGGTTCTCGAAGTGGTCTGTCAGGAACTGCCTCTAGAATTTAAGCAGTACCCTCCCAGCCGAGCCGCGCCCCTCGGAAAGAACGGATTTCTGCATGCACCCAGTCGGCTCTTCGAGATAACAGTCTCAGTTCCTCCTCAGGGAGGCAATAGGTCTCGTGGCGGAGCCATCTGCAGACCCAGGCTTTGTCTCCAGATACTTCCTGGTGCCCAAGCGGATGGGGGGCTGGCACCCCATTCTAGATCTCCATGACCTGAATTAATACCTCAGGTCACGCACCTTTCGGATGGTCACTCTGTCCCAGATCATGCCATCCTTGGAGCAAAACTTGTGGTTCTGTTACTGGATCTGCAGGACGTGTTCTTTCACGTCCCAATCCATCTGTCCCATCAGCGGTTCCTCTGCTTCAGGGTCGAAGGGACCCTGTACGAGTTCCAAGCCATGCTGTTCAGCCTGTCATCAGCACCTCGGGTCTTCACCAAATGCATTGCAGTGGTGGTGGCCCATCCCCGGTGTCAGAATTTACCCCTACCTCAACGATTGGCTCCTGGCAGGTTCCACCCGACGGGAGGTAGAGAGAGCCAGGGATCTGGCCCTCCTAACCTGCTCCCGGCTCAGCCTCCTGATTAACGAGGCCAAGTCGGAAATCGTGCCTTCTCAGGTGATGGGCTTTATCGGGGCAGAGCTAGACTCTTGTCAAGCCAGAACTCTGCTCCCGGTGGACAGGGCGGAGGTTCTGTCCTCCTTTGCCTAATCATTTCTGGTTGGGCACTTGCACACTGCCCGGGACTTTCTGCGCCTTCTAGGTTACATGGCGGTGTGCACTTCAGTGGTCCGTTGGGCCTGGTTGCACATGCGCCCCTTCCAATGGGAGCTGGCCGCGCAGTGGGCTCAGTGTCACAGTCATTTCGACCAGCTGATCACTGTAACCCAGAAGATGTGGGATGCTCTCCAATGGTGGACCGCCCCAGACCGGTTGCAGGAAGGGATCCCATTTGTCCGCCCCGAGCCGACGGTCGTTATTACAGCCGATGCCTCTCTCATGGGCTGGGGAGCCCACATGGGGACAACAGGGCCCACAAGCTCTGGACCCCCGAGGAGTCTCGATGCCACATCAACCTGTTGGAGCTCAGAGCAGTCAGACTGGCACACTCAGCTTTCGCTCCTCAGCTCTGGGGTCAAGTGCTTCAAGTCCGGATGGACAATACCACGACCATGTACTACCTCATCAAGCAGGGCGGCATGCACTCGCGTCTGCTATGCAAGGAGGCGTTCCACATCTAGACCCTCGTAAGCCGATTGGAGGAGGAGTTCCTCGCCATCCATGTGGCAGGAGCCTCGAACCAGCTGGCAGATGCTCTCAGCCGCTTAGGACAGACATCCCATGAGTGGTCTCTCCATCCAGAGGTAGCTTACAGCCTGTTCTCCCGTTGGGGCAAACCGATGGTGGACATGTTTGTCTCCAAGGAAAACATCCAAGCTGAGGCTGTTTCTTGCCCATCCCCCCCAAGTAGGGCTAGCTGCAGGGGGATGCCTTCTTGAGGCCGTGGACCCCAGGCCTCTTCTTCGCCTTCCCTCCATTTCCCTTGATCCACAAGGTGTTAATCAAGGTGAAGGGGGACAAGGTGAAGGTGATTCTGGTAGCCTCAGACTGACCACGCCAGTTCTGGTACCCAGATCTCCTCAGCCTCAACTACAGGCCCCCAGAGTGGCTTTGTACACGCCCGGACCTGATATCTCTGAATCAGTGGAAGGTCTTTCGTCCGGACCTTCAATCCCTGCACCTCACAGCCTGGTACCTGAGCAGCTAGAGTTCCAGGCTTTGGGTCTTTCCGAAGGCGTCTACACCGTGGTGGAGGCTTCTAGAAAGGAATCGACCAGGAAATGTTATGCCTTCAAAAGAGAAAAAAGGTTTTCCATTTGGTGTCAGGATTAGGGTCTGGACCCCTTATCTTGTTCTGTGGCTAACATTCTCGACTACCTTTGGTCTCTCTCTAAGGGGGTCTACGGTCATCGACCCTTTGGATGCACCTGGCAGCCATTTCTGCTTACCGGGCACAGGCCAGTCAGCCAACATTGGCGCAGGAGACAGTGGTCAGGCGCTTTTGCAAAGTTCTGGATCACATATCCCCTCCGGTGCGTGAACCTCCACCTCCATGGGATCTACTGCTGGTATTGGCAAAGCTCATGGGCAAGCCATTCAAACCAGTGCACAAGTGTGAGCTGTCACACTTGTCGTGGAAGACTGCCTTCCTGGTGGCTATCACATCTGCCAGAAGGACAGGGGAGCTCCAGGCGCTTTCGGTGGACTCCCCTTACCTGGTCTTTCACAGGGACAAAGTTGTCCTGTGCCCCCAACCGAAATTCCTTCTGAAGGTGGTGTCAGAGTTTCACCTTAACTAGGTATTGACTCTGCCAGTATACTACCCTAATTACACCTCGGAGGCCAAGTACAGGCTCCCTACTTTGGAGCTGAGACGTGCTCTCTCCTGTTAAAGGAGAGGACGGTGGAAATTCAGGGAGAGGTTCGCCAGCTGTTTGTCACCTATGCTGAAGCCGCTTCTGGTAGACCTGCTGCCAAACGGACCATAGCAAGATGGATCACATCATGCATAGGTCTGTGCTATGAATTGGTGGGCAAGAAACCTCCCAGAGGGATAAGAGCTCATTCTACCCGCCATACTGCTGCTTCCAGGGACATCCCTATCCAGGAAATCTGTCGGGCTGCTACCTGTAAGTCGGCAAACACCTTCATCACCCACTTCCACATCGACCTTGAGTCACGCCGGGATGCTGGTTTTGGGGCCTCTGTTCTCCAGACTCTGTTCCCTAAATAGGGGATGTGCACCTCGCCTCCCTCCTCCCGGAGAACTGTCAGGAGTCTACCAAACAGTGTAGCGCAGTGGTTTAAGGCTCTGAGCTGCAAATCTGGAGACCTGGGTTTGAATCCCATAACCTCCACTTGCATACTGTGACCCTGAGCAAGTCACTTAACTTTCTTATGCTCCCAGGTTGCACCTGTAAACAAGCTTTCAGCTTAGTGTGTCTCACCTGGTTAAACAATTGTGTAAAAAAAAAAAAAAAAATGTGGATGAACAACATATCCATGATCTTAGAAAAACAGGTTCTAGGGACATGGATATGTTCATCCACACTTATTGGCAGGTTCCTTGCCGCTTTAAATCTTGCCGGAAGGTCTTCAAGCTGGCTCCTCCCACCCACCCAGGTGGTAAAACTCTCGGCTCCGCCCCATGACGCCAGATCTTCCTTACCGCTTGGAAGCTCAGGTTCCCTCCTTAACGCTCTGCGTATAAGACTGGTTCCTAATTCTTCGAATTTTCGAAATCAAAAAGTTTTTGCTATAAAGACTTAGGTCTTCTCTCCCTTGCGGCTGCGATGTTCAAATCGACTCCCGGTTTCCGGAGATGCCCTTGCGGGCAGAAGATGTCTCAGACGGACCCGCACTCCATGTGCGTTTACTGCCTGGGCCTTGAGCACGACCCGCAGGCCTGCGACCTGTGCTCTTCCTTTTGACCTCGTCCTCGAAACCCGTGCTGCCCGTTTACAACTGGGGCGTCCCGAGAAGAGATTTCCTCCGGTTAAGTCAAAAGAGGCCCAGTCGGCGGTGTCCGCGGCGGCGGGCTCTGCAGATCAGCTCGAGCAATTGATCGCCCTCGAAGAGGAGGCAGCGCGGGCCGCTTCTACCTCAGCTGCGGCATTTGTCCCGCTATCTCGGTTCCTCTTATTCGGCTTCTTTTAAGGAGCTTTGTCTGACCCTCTCGACAAAAGGTGAGGGTCCAACTTCTGGACCGTTTCTCAGTCCAAAAGAGACAAGAGTAAGCCTCACCGTTGGCGCTCTTGGGAGCGGAAAGATCCTCTCCCTAGTTGTCGGCCGTCGACAGGTCGACCCCTCGGCTCGGCCACTGGATTCACGTGTCCCGTCAGGCCAGTTAACAGAGACTCCGTCGGCTTGGTTGAGATTTTCTCGACCCGTTGGACAGGTTGTCTGCTGGAAGCTGAGAATCCCTCTCCAGTTCCCCGGTGAGGAGTTGAGATCCGTCGGCTCGTCTGTGCCTCCGGTTCCGGAGCCTTCGGTGGATTCATCGAACCGAGAGTGCGTTCCTGCAACACCTCCACACCATCCTCGGCCCTGGCGAGTTCGATCTCGAGCGTCTTGGCGTTCCAGCGATCCGCCCGTCATAGGAGGTCTCGGCACAGCGGCCGTAGCGCGCATCATCCTCTTCCTCCTCCTGGACGAGGGAGGCTTCAGCGCAGTTGCGTCGAAGATATGAGGAACTCATGTGGCAACAGCTCCTTCTGACCGGGGAATAAGCCGGCGCCGTCGTCTTGACCATTAAGTGGCTGTCACGGGCGGCGAAACAACCCTCGTTTTACCGGAGCCTGTACCCAGGCGGTTGTTCGGCAAAACCAGCTGCCCACGATTCGGTGGAACCTCCGCCTCCACAGCCGTTGGTTGGGGCTCCGACCAAAAATTCTCGGTCGGCTCGGGACTACCCATAGGCTGTCTGTCCTCTCCTCCCGATAGACCTCGGCAGGGTGGAGGTGGCTCAGGCCAAGAGCTCTTTGCGGACTATTCCAAGTCGAGATGAGTCCTCCTTTTCTCCAAGCGAATGGACTTGGAGTCCTCAGGAGGACAGTCGGTGGACGATAGCCTTCATCCTTCCTAGGATTGCTTGGCTCATCTCGAGGTCCACGGGATGAAGCTTGAACCCGTTCTAGCGGGCCAGGTATCCTCACGGAGATTCTGGACCGGGATTCTCCTACAGGCTTTTCCGGTGGCGAGGCCATAGTGGACTCCGGCCTTGGAGCTCTGGCAGCGCACTGCTTCCCTGTCCTGCGCCCGGCCAGGTGGCCAGGAAGTATGCAGTCCCCTACCGGTTCCCTGTCAGTTTTGGAACACCCTCGGCTGGGGGTTGGTTACCGACAGCGTTTTCGGCGCGGCCGGGCGCTAGGGATGGGACAAACCTCCTGACAAGGAGTCCAAGAATTGGACTATGCCGGGCGAAAAGTCTATGCTGCATCCCTCTCTGCCTCCGCCAGGCCAGTTGACCGTCCATGCACATTTTCTCATGCCCTGTGGGCTCCCTGGATGAGTCGTCCCTCATCTTCCCAGCGGATCTGCAGACTACGGTCAGGCAGGTGCGGGACCAGGAGCAGTGGCAAACAGCAGCTCCAGACTGCTTAGACATTGGGGACTCAAGTGCCTGGTCTGTGGCGGCCGCAGTGGCTGTGTGTCGTCGGGCTTAGATTGAGAATATCCACCTTTACTCGGATACCCAGCACAGGTTGGCGGATGTTCCCTTTTTGGGACGGCCTCTTGACCCGGGTGGAAGGTCACCTGCAGAGGATCGAAGTCCAATGCTACAGCAGGCTCGAATCTCTTCCGCTCAGAAGGACAAGGCACGCAAACCTCAGCCTAAGCCCTTTAGGTCCTTCTGCGCCCCGGTGCGTCCGGTCACAGCGTCAGGGCCAGCAGGCTCGGGCTTGGCATCCCAAACCCAAGCCGGGCTTCCTCAACAGGAAGCAGGGAGGTAAAGGCCAGGAGGTCCCTCGGCCAGTCCCTCCTCTAAGTCTGCCCAGTGACGGGCTGAGGGGTGTCGCCCCCAACCCCGTCACGTCACCCCAGGTTCCCCCCGTGGGGGGACGGCTCCGGCACTTCCTTTCCGCCTGGTCCATTATTACCATGGACATGTGGGTACTGGAGGTGGTGGGAAAAGGCCTGTCTCTAGAATTCGAGCAGGCTCCGCCCTTCAGAGCCGTCGCACCTCGGGGTCCGCAGCCTCACTGCATCGACTCGTCGGGCGACATCGCTCTCCTCCTCCAAGGAGGTGATCAGGAGGTATGTGGACCCTCCTCAGAACCGGGGTTTGTGTCCAGGTACTTCCTGGTTCCGAAGCAGAGGGGCTGGCGCCCATTCTCGACCTACCACGGCCTGAACAAGTTCCTAAGGTCTCGGGAACCTTCAGGTGTCCTCTGGCTCAGATAATACCATCCCTGGAACCGCAGCGTGTAGTTCTGATCTCTGGACCTGCAAGATCGTTCTTTCCGTCCCTATCCATCCATCTCGCGGAGATTCCTTTGCTTTTAGCGGAGGGATCCCTCTTCGAGTTCCGAGCCATGCCCTTGACCTGTCTCCAGCTCCCAGGGTCTTCACCAAATGCATTGCTGTGGTGACAGCTTTCCTCCAGGCGCCCGAGGTCTCGGGTGTACCCTTACCAGGACGATTGGCTGATAGCAGCCCCTCCAGACAGGAAGTGGGCGGTCCAGAGATCTGGCCCTCAGGTTTTGCTCTCAAGTCGGCCTTCTCATCACGAGGCCAAGTGAACTCGGGCGAGCAGGTGATTCTGTTTATCGGGCAGGCTCGACTCTCTTGAGCCAAACCGGCTCCGGCGGTCAGAGCCGAGGTTCTTACCTCCTTTGCCCAGTCATTTCTGGTTGGGCATCGCGCCCTGCCCGGGACTTCCTGTGCCTCCTGGGTCTCATGGCGGCCTGTACCAGCGTGGTCCGTTGGGCACGCTGGCTCATGTGCCCCCTTCAGTGGGGACTGGCCAGCCAGTGGTCACAACGTTGCGATCCATTGGACCAGCTAGTGATGGTGACCCAGGGGATGTGGAACGCTCTCCGGTGGTGGATCGTTCCATCTCATCTGCAGGAGGGCATCCCGTTTGTCCGCCCGAGCCGGCGGTCTCTCTATTGACGATGCCTCTCTGATGGGTTGGGGTGCCCATCTGGGGAACACCTGACGCCGCGACCTCTGGTCCCGAGTCGATGCCACATCAACCTGCTGGAGCTCCGGCGGTCCGCCTAGCTCTCACCGCCTTGCTCCGTTTCTCGGGGTCAAGTGGTCCGAGTCCAGACGGACAATAGCCGACCATGTACTACCTAAACCGTCAGGGCGGGGCACGCTCCATGCTTCTTTGCAAGGAAGCTCTCCGCATTTGGTCACTCGTGCGCAGCCTGGAGGCGGATCTCCTAGCCATTCATGTAGCAGGAGCCTCCAACACCCTGGCCGATGCCCTGAGCCGGATAGGGGCTGCATCTCACGAGTGGTCTCTCCTGCCGGAGGTAGTACAAGATCTGTTCTCCCACTGGGGCACACCTCAGGTGGACCTGTTTGCCTCCAGGAGAACGCCAAGCTGAGGCTGTTTCATGCCGCCCCCTCAGCAGGGCTCGCTGCAGGGGATGCCTTCTCGGGCCGTGGACCCGCGGCCTCTTCTACGCCTTTCCCCCATTTCCCTTGATTCACAAGGTGCTTCTCAAAGCAAGGAGGGACTAGGCGCAGGTGATTCTGATAGCCCCAGACTGGCCCCGCCAGTTCTGGTACCCAGATCTCCTCAGCCTCAGCTCCAGGCTCCCGAGGCGGCTCCCAGCTCGCCGGACCTGCTCTCAGTCAATCAGGGGAAGGTGTTCCATCCGGACCTTCAATCCCTGCACCTGCACCTGGCGGCTAGAGTTCCAGGCCTTGGGTCTTTCCGCCGAGGGTCCTCAATGTTGTTGAGGCGTCCGTAGGAGTCGACCAGGAAGTGCTATGCCTTCAAATGGAAGAGGTTCTCCATCTGGTGTCAGGGCAAGGGCTTGGACCCTTCCTCCTGTCCTTTGGCAAGCATCTTGGACTATTTATGGTCCCTTTCTAGTCAAGGGCTTAGGTCGACAACCCTAAGGGTGCACCTGGCAGCCCTCTCTGCTTACCAGGCGCAGGCGGCAGAGCAGTCGGTGGCGCAGGAGAAGGTGGTCTGGCTTTTAAGGCCTTGATCATTTCCCCGGTCGGTAGAACCTCCACCTCCGTGGGATTTACTGCTGGTACTGGCAAAGCTCATGGGCAAGCCATTCGAACCAATGCACAGGTGTGAACTCTCTCACCTGTCGTGGAAGACCGCCTTCTTGGTGGCTATCACATCAGCCAGAAGGATGGGAGAACTCCAGGCGCTCTGCATTGAGTCTCCTTACCTGGTCTTCCACAGGGACAAGGTTGTCCTGCGCCCCCAACCGAAATTCCTTCCGAAGGTGGTGTCGGAGTTTCACCTTAACCAGGTGTTGACTCTGCCGGTGTTCTACCCCAATCACACCTCAGAGGCCGAATACAGGCTCAATACTTTGGACCCTAGAAGGGCGCTCACTTATTATAAGGAGCGCACGGCTGAAATTCCGGGAGAGGTTCGCCAGCTGTTTGTCACCTACGCTGAAGCCGCACCTGGCAGACCTGCAGCCAAGCGGACGATAAGCAGGTGGGTCACCTCCTGCATAGAGCTCTGCTACAAGTTGGCGGGCATGGAGCCTCCCAGAGGGATAATTGCTCATTCTACCCGTCATACTGCTGCATCGGTGGCTGCTTCCAGGGATGTCCCTATCCAGGAAATCTGCAGGGCTGCTACCTGGAAGTCAGCAGACACCTTTATTACCCATTACCACATCGACCTTGAGTCACGCCGGGATGCTGGTTTTGGGGCCTCGGTTCTCCAGTCTCTATTCCCTAAGTAGGGGGTGTGCACCTTGCCTCCCTCCTCCCGGAGAACTGCTAGGAGTCTGCCAATAAGTGTGGATGAACAACATATCCATGTCCCTAGAAATACAGGTTACTCACCTGTAACAGGAGTTCTAGGAATGGTATATGTTGTTCATCCACACAACCCACCCGACCTCTCGGGTTTGACGACAACCTGAGCTTCCAGCGGGCTAGATCTACGCCACATGGAGGCGAGAGTTTTACCACCTGGTGGGTGGGAGGAGCCAGCTTGAAGACCTTCCGGCAAGATTTAAAGCGGCAAGGAACCTGCCAATAAGTGTGGATGAACAACATATACCATTCCTAGAACTCCAGTTACAGGTGAGTAACCTGTATTTACTCACCTGTAACATGGCCCCTGGATTCAAAGTCGTGCACTGTGCCAGTAGAGAGGGAGACAGGCCTGAAGCTAGGTCCAACTCCTTCCATCTGGCCCGGTAGCCCGAGTGTTGTTATTACAAGACTATTCTCGACTGTGTTGCAATCCAGTATCCCACTAAAAGGGGGACAGCCAGCCCTCCTGCGTCTTTGGCTAGGTATAGGGTTTGCTTCCTAATACTAGGTTTTCCGGCCAACCAGATGAAATTCCCTATAATATTTTGCCACTCTCCTATTTGCTTAAATGATATTGGAGCGGGAATACACTGAAATAAAAATAAAAAACGTGGTAATACATTCATTTTTATTGCTTGTACCCTTGCCGAAATGGAGACTGGAAGGAGTCTCCACCTTCTCATATCCTCCTGTATCTGTTTCACCGTTGGTGGATAATTTAGCTGCACTAATTGAGTAGTTGTTGTTGCCAATCTTACACCCAGGTATTTCATATGGGGCAACTCCCATTTCATAGGATATCTTGCTTTAAACTCAGAGGTTGGTTGGAAACAAAGGTTCAGTACCTCTGTTTTATTTTCATTGAGGGTGTAACCGGAAAGGGTTGAAAACACCCTTAAGTGTTGAAATAAGTTTGGCAATGAAGATTCTGGTTGAGTCAAATAGAGCAGGATGTCGTCCGCATACAAAGCTAACTTTTGCTGGGTCTCCCCTATTTGTACACCCTGTATGTCTTGATTTTCCCAAAGCCCCTGGGCCAAGGGTTCCAGGTATAGTGCGAATAAAAGTGGGGAAAGGGGGCATCCCTGCCTCGTTCCTCTTTCCAGTGGAAATGCACCGGAATGATGTCCGTTCACTCTCACATATGCCTTGGGGGTAGCATATATCTTTGTAATCAGGGCCACAAACTGTGCAGGAAAGCCAAACCGCCTAAGCACAGCTTGAAGAAAAGTCCACGAGACTTTATCAAACGCCTTCTCGTGTCTAAGCTGAGAATGATAGCAGGTTGCTTAGTGCGGTTAAGATGGTCTAAAACATGAGCAGTCCTTCTTAGATTGTCTTGGGCTTGCCTACCGGTATAAACCCGTTTGATCCGCATGTATTAACGTTGGTAAAATTTGTTGTATTCTACGGGATATTATTGCCATAAATAACTTATAATCCGTGTTAAGACGAGAGATAGGTCGATAAGAGGGGCACAGTCTAGGGTCCTTACCCTCCTTAGGTATTATCGAGATGACCGCCTGTGACCAGGATTCTGGGGGGGAAGTTTCTGACATAAGAGTTTTGTTGAATACTTTTAACAATAGTGGGGTTAGCTGTTCCTGAAAGTGTTTATACATCTCTGCAGGATATCTGTCTTTCCCTGGATATTTATTCACTCTAAATCGGACTATCTCCTGTCTCAATTCTTCACTGGACACCGGATTCATGAGTTGACTTTGTGCCAATTCTGGGATCATGGGGAGGGTGATCTTCCTCAAATATTGGTCCGCACTTTGCTCCCCAATGGGTGGAGGGGCCTTGTAGAGTTCTCTGTAATAGGATCTAAAAGCATCTGCTATATCCAGAGTAGTTTGCGTAATATCCTTACTTTGTAGGTTTTCTACTTTAACTATATGAGCGTTTGTTCTTTGTTTACGCAACCTAGCTGCTAGGATTCTAGTTGCCCTGGGGCCTCCTTCATAATATTTTTGTTTAATATATAACAGTTTCTGTTCGATATGGTACTCCAGCTGCCCATTTAATTCTTTCTTTAGTTTATTTAATCTATGAAATACCTCTTTATTATATTTTTCTTTTAATTTAGTTTCGCAAGCATCTATTTAATTTCTCAGGGATTCCACCCTTCTCTCCCTCTGTTTTTTTTTTTTTTTATACCGGTATGGATATTAATTTTCCCCTCACTATAGCTTTTTATCGTGTCCCATAGGAGTGCTGAGGTTCTATCTGGGGATGCATTTTCTTCTATGGCTTGTTTGATGGTGTCATTCACTTGCTGTTTAACCTCCAAGTCCTGTAGCAGGGAGACATTTAGTCTCCAGAACGTCTTTTTCTGAAAACCACCCAGGTCTACCTGAAGGAATATCGGGGCGTGGTCTGAGATCGTCATATTCCCCATCCAGCTATCCTTTACTTTAGCCATCAGTTCCTTTGGCAGTAAAGTAATCTAACTCTCGAGAAACTTCGTGTGTGGGGGTGAGAAAAATGTATAATTCCTTTGTTTGGGGTGTCCTGCTCTCCAGGCATCCAGGCATCTATTTCCCTAAGAGTTGCACTCACCTCTTTCATGCACCCTCTCCCTTCTCGCCCCACCGTGTCGCATGTCCACCTTTGGGTCAAATGTTATGTTTAAATCCCCCCCTAAAATAACCTGCCCCTCAGCCCATTACTGTAATTTCAACAATATATTTCTGTAGGTTTGAAAATTTGTGTTAGGCGGAGCATATACTGAAGCCAACGTTAGGATTTTCCCCTGATATTTGCCCTTCAAAAACACACATCTCCCCTCTTTGTCAGCATGCTTGTCCATTACTTCAAATATTGTTTTCTTTGGTACTAATATTGAGACTCCTCTTCTTCTTCCCAGCCCATAAGATGCACTAACCTCAAAATTAAAACCCATTTTCCCTAGTTTGGAATGCTCTAGAGGGGAGAGATGCGTTTCCTGCATCAGAATAAGGTCAGGTTTCTCTTTTCTAAGCCACGCTAATACTTTGCTCCTCTTGACCGGGTTTGTCAATTGACATTGATCGAACATCTCTCAATCTAGTATCAGCTCCTTTATCCTTATTCCATTGTGCTCTCTCATACATTGTTCTAACCCAACCATTTAGACATGTCATTTTCATTCTAACATCATTTCCATGCCAATTAGGCTTACCCAGCTTTAGAACGAACCCTAAACAGATACAAAGCGCATCTAGGATGCCGGTGGCCCATTTTCTATGCATTTTCCCTTGTGGCCTCTCAGACCTCGCTGTAGACCCATAGGATAGTGCTAGACTCCTTTCTCCATAAATATCCTTCTCCTTCTTAGGCTTACTTAATGCTAAAAAAAAAAACCTTGAACCCATAACAATGTTAACTGGGGTGCATCTCAACCTGGAAACCCCCTTAAACATTTTCAGTCTAACACTAAAGCTACTACTGAATTTGACTAAGTAACTCAATCTTATTTTAACTTTTTAAACAAGTTCTTTGCTTCCAAGGTAGGGGCTCCCAGCACTGTGGTGCCCTTATTCAAACACCATGAAGTCTTGCTATATTATAACAATAGCAGTCAGCCACTGCAGCTGAACTGCCCCGGAGAGGAAGGAGTTAACTCCAGAAGATCTGGAGTTCTACAGCGCAAGGGCGCTGTGCCCAAAGCTCTATCTGGCAGTTTCAAATGAAACTGTCAGATTCTTTACTCCGCTTCACTGAACAGTCGCTCCGGAGATCAGCTCCTTCAGCTCGGTTCATTCTCGGTTCAAGCGAGTATTTTTCGGTTCATTTGAACCGGCCAAAGTTATTATTTTTACCGCATTTCGGTTTTAAAGCTCTATCTGGTAACCGTAAGTACAAAAGTTTAAGTCTGTGTGGAAAATTAATTATCGGTTCGGTTTTGAACCGATCGGTTGTTTTTTTCTGTATTTTAAAAAGTGTACAGTGGGTTTTAGAGTGCGGTTCCCGGTTCTTATCGGTTCTAAAAAAAACGGAATTATAACGGTTTTTCAAATACCCGTGACACGGTTAGGAACCGATAAGGGTGTCTTGCCTGGCACTGCCATCAAAAGGGCAAGTTTTGGTTAGGCTGGCATTATGTCTGAGAAACCCAAAAGAAAAACCGGGCCCACTGGGTTTCAACACTGTGATGTCTGTAGGGGCGCCTTTGCCAGGCTGCCCACACACCACTTTGTTTATTGTCTGAGGGCTGACCACCTCCTGTCAGACTGCCAGGTGTGTAAAATTTCCCTGCAGCCACCCTGGAGAAGAGATTGGGCGGCTCAGGAGGAGAGAGGCAAAAGTCCGCTGACCCGGATGGCCAGCCGGTCCAGTACCCACTGGACCAGAGGAATTGCCCTCTGACCAGGCGAGACTTCCTCGGGCAAAGGAAGGCTGGTTCAGAGGAACCAGTCCCAAGTAAAAAGACAAGGAAATCAGTAGGTCTGGAGTCCAAAATTGTGTCTCCAACTGCTGCAGAGATAGCTAAAGCCATTCAGATTGTCCAGTCACTGTCTCAGGGATCTGTAGAACCACCAACAGCTGGTAAAGGTTGGTTCGTTCAGTCCCAGTGGTTCAGGATTTTGAAGTTGAGGATTTTATGAACCACAGGAGAGGAGGAGGAATTTGATCATTATATGTGTGGCTGGGGGTCTGGACGTGCCCATTGAACGGTCATTTCTCCAGACAGACCTTTAGAATCTCCTCCTATTCTGTCTGAGTCCCTTCTTTCTTTATTTTTACAAAAGGTTGCAGAAACCCTCCAGCTTCCTTTAGAGGAGGCTGTGGATGAGCAAGGAGCCTGATTATGTGGAAATGATGGATATTCCAGAGTCTGGAGGTTGTCTATTCCTTTGCATAAGTCATTTGGAAGCAAACAACAAAGATTTTAAAAATCCTCATTCTGTCCCTCCTGTAGATAAAAAATGGACAGAAGGTATACTTTGTCAGGCTCGGTACAGACTTCCTTACTGAGCAGTGTAGTCATGTAGGTGTGTACAAGCTGCAGCCTGTGACAAGGCTAATATTCCTCTGGCCTCATCCTCCTGATAAGGATTCCAGGAAGATTGATGCCATGGCGAAGAAACAGTATATGGCAGCTTCTTTGGGACTCAGGCAGGCAAATTATATGGCTTATGTAGCTAGATATCAGAAATCTAGGTGGGATACAGTATTGCAGTTAGCTAAGCAGGCCCATGGCCAGCTGGCTAGTGAGTTGGAACAGGTGGCTGCTGATGGCATTGAAGCCTCTAAAGTTCAATTTCATACTGCTGTTGATGTTAATGATGTTTCTTCTAGGGTCATGGCCACTTCTGTAGCTTCCCGTAGGTTGGCATGGCTCAGATGCACTAATCTGTCCCAAGATACCCAGTCAAAGGCTATGGATTTTCCTGTAGTGGGAAATTCTCTTTTTGGGGAGCAAACAGAAAACTATATGAAAAAGATGGATGAATACAGAACTACCTACAAAAGTGCCCAGGCTAGAGAGGCATGCCATGCCACAAGGCATGCTCCCAGAGGTAGGCGAGGCCCTTTTCAGGCCTTTTGCAATTTCAAGCCTCCTCTGCTGTCTACTTGAAGGTTTCTTCAGAGGAGGGGTAGGCGAGGCTCAAGTAGACCGTCCCCCCCTCAGCCTAAGGCTGCTGCTAAGCAGGCACCCTGATGGGGTGCCCAGGGCCGATTCTCCTGTACCAGTGGGGGGCAGGTTGGCCTATTTCAGACGGAACTGGCTGTCCCTAACTACGGACAGATGGGTTCTGGAGGTTATAGGCCAGGGTCTGGTTCTCAGCTTCAAACACTTTCCAAAGATGAGAGCCAGGCATTTTCCACCTGCAAATCCTTCAGAAGCCCTTGCTTTGGAAGCAGAGGTTTCTGCTCTGCTGGACTGCAAAGCAGTGGAAAGGGTTCCTCCTTGCCATCAGGGCAAGGGGCTTTATTCAAGATACTTTCTTACCCCATAAAAGACAGGAGAATGGCGCCCATTCTAGATTTAAGATACTTGAACAAGCATCTGTTGAAACCAAAGTTCAAAATGTTGACTCTGGCAATGATATTGTCTTTCCCTAAGGCCAGGGACTGGCTAGCTTCCCTGAACCTCAAGGATGCCTATTTTCATGTTCTGATCAGGCCTTTTCACAAAGTACCTCAGGTTCGAACTGCCCTCAGGCCACTACCAGTTCAGGGCAATGCCCCTTCGGCCTTACCTCAGCCAAGGGTATTCACAAAATGTCTCGCTGTAGTAGTGGCTCACTTAAGAAGGCAAGGTTGCTGTGTTCCTACCTGGACGACTGGCTCATTGTGGGTCAGTCTCCAGGTCAGGTGAAATCCCACTTGCAAGTCACCCAGCAGCTTCTCACTTCCCTGGGATTCCTGCTAAACTTACCAAAGTCAGTTCTGGAACCAGTTCAGGTCCTAACTTTCATAGGCGCAGAATTGAACACAAGGTTAGCAGGGCTTTTCTTCCCTCGGAAAGGGTGGACAGACTCATCGCCCTGGCATCCTCCTTTACCCTGCGGGTCTCTCGACCAGCAAGGCATTTTCTGCAACTCCTCGGGCACATGGCTGCTTCCACAGCTGTCGTGCAGGGAGCAAGATTCCAGATGAGGGACATTCAGTTCCATTTGAGGGCCTATTGGTCTCAAAGGAAGGACCCCTACCAAGTTGGTCCCAGTTACTCAAACTCTGATCCTAGCCCTCCACTGGTGGCAGGTCCAGAGCAATTTAAGACAGGGGTTCCTTCATTCCCATTTCTCACTCCCTCACCCTCACCACGGATGCCTCCCTGTTAGGGTGGGGGGCTCACCTGGGCGACCTTGCCACTCAGAGGATATGGTCTCCTCAGGAGTCTCTGCTCCACATCAATCTTTTGGAACTCAGAGCTGTCTTTTTAGCTCTTCGGGTGTTTTCAGATTCTGTCCAGAACAAAGTGGTTCAAGTCAGGACAGACAATACCACCACAATGTGGTACATCAACAAGCAAGGGGACACTCGGTCTTCAGCCTTGTGCACCGAAGCAATGAAGTTGTGGTTTCTGGCTTACTCCCTGAACACCTCCCTGATAGCGGTTCATCTCCCAGGGAAGGACAATGTCCTGGCGGATGCCCTCAGCAGAATTTCTCAGGGCCATCACGAATGGGCTCTGAATCCACAAGTGCTGGGTTCTGTCTTTGCCAGATGGGGCACTCCTCAGATAGATCTTTTCGCAGCCCCAGACAACCACCAACTTCCTCTTTTCTGTTGCAGGCCTCCAGTTCTGGGCTCAGTCCTCTGGACGCCTTTCTGTTGGACTGGAAGGGAAGTTCCTGTATGCCTTTCCCCTTTCCTCTCCTTTTCAGGGTACTAGTAAAATCAGATCTCAACCTTGCAGAGTGGTTCTGATTGCACCAGATTGAGGCCAGACAGCCCTGGTACCCTCTGCTCCTGTCCTTGGCAGTCCACCCTGCCTGAGCCTGCCCAGAGTCCACGACTTACTGGCCTGTGCACAGGGGAGAGTGTAGTATCCGGACCTCAAATCCCTCCACCTCAAGGCTTGGCTCTTGAGGAGCTAGAGTTGCTGACTTACACCTTTCTCAAGGTGTCATGGATATTTAAAGGCTTCAAGGAAGCCTTCCACTAGGAACCACTTATAATTCTAAGTGGAAGAGGTTTTCCATCTGGTGCTCTGAGAGGCAGATTATCCAGAATCTGCTGATCTTCCCATTCTACTTGGACTATTTGGTCCATCCCAAATTCTAGGCCTTAGACCAGCTACCCTGAAGGTTCATCTGGCAGCTGTCTCTGCTTTTGTGTCAGCAGGAAAGCCTGCCTCTCTTTCTTCTCACCGGTGTTCTCCAAGTTTTTAAAGGGTTACTTCATACTAACCCTCCTTTTGAGGAACCAGCCCGCCTGGGACCTGAATATTTGCATACTCAGTTAATGCAACCCCCTTTGAGCCTCTGTCTTCTGCAGGCTCAAGTATTTAACTGGAAAACCGTTTTCCTAGTAGCTATCACCTCTGCCAGGCGCATAAGTGAGCTACAGGCCCTGTCAGTGGAAGAAGATTTTATCTCTTTCCACAGAGATAAAGTAGTCCCTTAGGACTAATAGAAAGTTTTTGCCTAAGGTGGTTTCTGATTTCCACCTGAATCAATCTATCTCTCTCCCAGTATTTTCACTGAGCATTCTTCCTCAGGTGAGAGGAGACTGCACAGCTTGGATGTCAAAAGAGCCTTAAGCTACTATTTAGAGCGCACCAGAGGTCATAGGTTGAATCCTCCAACTCTTTCTTACCTATGGCGAGGTTGGCAAGGGAAACCTGCCACTAAGAGAACAATTGCAAGGTGGATTGTTTCTTGTATCAATTCTGTTATCAGAAACTGGGTGAAGTACCCCCTCAGGTTGAGGCCCTCCACCAGGGGTACAGCTGCGTCTCTAGCGGCTGCTAGAGACATCCCATTCTGGAGATTTGTCAGGCTGCTACCTGGAAGACAGTTCACACCTTTACCAAGCATTATTCCTGGATGTCCAGTCCAGGAGATGCTCGGTTTGGCACAGCTGTGCTTCAGAGCCTATCTCCTAAGTAGGTTCTGACCCTCCTCCATGGAGGTACTGCTGTGTAATCTGCTATTGTTATAATATAGCAAGACTTCATGGTGTTTGAAGAAAAATTACTCACCTTAGTAATTGCTTTTCTTCTCATGGAGTCTTACTATTCTTTCCACCTCCTCCTGCCCTCTCAGAACTTCTACTTGGGTGGGGTGGCGAATTGGTGCAACACTGTGTCATGCCATTGTAGTTTTTCCCTTACCCCTTTTCCTTTGGGTTAGGGATCTAGATTGTTTCATTTAGGTTATTTATATTGCCCCCTTCCTGGACTTGAGTTTTTGGGGAAGGGGGTTCATATGTCTTGTCAAGGGTGGTAAAAGCGAACCATAATACCATCAATTTTTGTTATTATGGCTCTGAGTGTTTCTTTGTTTATATTGTTGTTATTACTACTAGTAGGTAGCCATGGGCTAGTGTAGTTTTTCCACACAGACTTTCCGTCCTTTGATGTTAGCTTCGTAAAGATCTGACAGTTTCATTTGAAACTGCCAGATAGAGCTTTGGGCACAGCGCCCTCGCGCTGTAGAACTCCAGATCTTCTGGAGTTAACTCATTCCTCTCCGGGGCAGTTCAGCTGCAGTGGCTGACTGCTATTGTTATAATATAGCAAGACTCCATGAGAAGAAAAGCAATTACTAAGGTGAGTAATTTTTTCTTCTGCCCTTTTCTAGTTCGAGGTTTGGGCAGTTACGAGGATAGTTGTCTCTTATACTTGAGACCCCCTCGCAAGGAAGCCCCGTTTACGGTGGCTTCTTTATTATGTAATCCATCCACGTACCAGTGTTTGATATACACTAACCTGATTATACCCGTACTCCACCTCCCAGCTCGCTTTTCTTCTTTTATTTTTGAATTGCTATATGAACCCCCCCCCCCGTAACCTCTTACATTGCCCTCTTATTTACCTTGGTTTCCTCTCAAACCGCTATGAAGGCTCCTAAGGCCAGCCTTCACCACAGCCTCAATTATTCTCCTTGTAATACTCTCAGCGTTTCAGAGTCGTCATTACCTTCCCCCAACCTCCCACCACCACACTCCTCAACTCACTCCTCCACTCCCCTCCCCCAAACTCAAGCTATTGCTTGAAATCTACCCTCCAGTCACCCCGTCCCCCTCATTCGGTGATTCCACACTCCGTTCCCCGTCCCACAGAAAGAAGGAGGTGCAGAAGCGCTTCGATTCTCCACTACGAACCCTCTGTTAACCTGGCAAGGATAGGAGGTATTCAAGATCTCATATTTTTAAACATGTTTCCGGGGGGACAAGACAGAACACCTATGGGAAAGGGTTCGTTCACAGACACAACACAAAAGCCAAACTACGGCAGGGAGGGAACAAGGAGGGCAAGGGAGAGACCGAGCAGGGAATATATGTTCTTAATCAAGTTCATCCAAGGTGCGCCCGTCCCTGCAGCCTGACAGAACCCTAGGCTCATTTAGCATTACGGATACAGCTACAGCAGTCCCATGGTGCTCATTTGTTATTCTCTACCGGTTCAGGGCTGCCTCGCAGTACGCCCTTCTTCATCAAGGCCCTTATCTTCTCGAACGACTCCAGGAGTAATTTCGATGAAGTTCCCCTTTGCTGTAACCCCGATTGGAACCAGTCCGTAAAGAATAATCGCCTCCTGCCCATTCATTCCATGTCTTCCACTGCCAACTTAATTCCTCTCTGCTTCATGGCTTGCAGGGCTTTGTACGGTGAGCCATATGTTTGTACGCCTTCCTGCCAAAAGATCCTTAATTTAGCCGGGAAAGGGGTTTGAAAACGTATCCCCTTCTCTCTCAGTGCTCGCAGCATCAGGGTATATTGTTGCCTGGCCTGCTGTATCTCCACAGGGTAGTTGTGATCCAGGGTTATTTTCGACGTGAGGTATGTAAGCTCTTTCTTAGCCCACGCTCTGCGAAGGATATCTTCTTTGGTTTGGCAACTCGCCACTAAGAAGATTATCGAACGCAGGCATGCTTTCGGATCCTGCGGCCTTGCACCTAGCGCTCTGTGTGCCCTCTTAATCTTTAAATCATAGTTCGGAGGCAGCTCTAAAATGTCCCGAAGTAAATTTTCGATGAAGGCTGTTATCGGAGACGTCTCAGCGCCCTCCGCTAGGCCATAAAGTCTCAAGTTGTTTCTCCTAGATCTGCTTTCCAGATCTATTGACTTAGCCTGCAATGCCATCAATTGTTGTAGTAAGGCATTAACTGCTTGGCCCAGACTGGCATTTACCTCTTCTGCCCCCGCTATTCTTGTTTCAGCTTTCTCAAGTCTCTGGTCTAACTCCGACAGTTGTGTGGATAACCCTTGGAGGTCTTTCTTCGTTTCTAGTTGAGAGGCTCTTATTTCTTTTAAAATCATCTCAAAGCATGACCGAGTCAGTTTGTCCTGCTCCCCGTCGGTGTCGTAGTCTGACCCTCGCGTGCTGCTTGGCGAGCGGCTCCTACTGTGCGGCCTATGTCCCTCTGCACTAGGCTCCACGTCTGTCGGCCTCTTCGACATGATTGCGGGGTTTTCTTTCATTTACTACTGTCCACGAGGGGGTTTTAAACTTTATTTCTGCAAGCGAGTTGGGGAGCGTTCACGATATGCTGTCTAGAGGTCCGTGGCGGAACCGGAAGTCCTTTCCAAGGTGTTTCTAAGAGGTATACTGCACCTCAAACCTCCTATTAGACGACCCACCTCTCCATGGGACTTTAATTTCCTATTGGAAAAGCTGACCCTTGACCCCCTTCTAGCCTGCGGCTACTTGCAACCTCCGCTTCCTAGCCTGGAAGACATTATTCTTAGTTGCTGTCACTTCAGCTTGACATATTTCTGAGCTTCATGCCGTAATGTGTAGGGAACCTTACTTAATCTTCCATAAAGATAGTGTCCCTTCGTACCAATCCCTCCTTTTTACCTAAGGTGGTCTCTGAGGATACTTTATATCCGTCTATAGAATTGCCAGTCTACTTCCCTGAGCATTCTAATTCAAGAAACTATCTCCTACACAGTTTAGATGTTCGCCTTTTGAGATATTAAATAAATCGTACCAAACTAAAATTGAAGGTGGACAAAGCAATGGGGCCTGATGGGATTCACCCAGGAATTCTAAAAACTAAGGGTAGAACTAGTGACACTGCTGACTACTCTCTTTAACAAATCATGGGAGGATGGGGCGGTACCTGAGGACTGGAGGAGGTCGGATGTGATTCCTCTTAACACAAGTGGGAGCAGGACAGAAGCAGGAAACTACAGACCAGTTAGTTTGACCTCTGTGGTAGGGAAAATGATGGAATCACTTCTGAAGGAAAGAATTGTTGAGTATCTAGAGGCCAATGGGGCACAGGACCAAAGGCAGCATGGATTCACGATGGGAAGGTCGTGTCAGACAAATCTAATAGATTTCTTTGACTGGGTGACCAAAGTAGTAGACCGGAAAGGGGCTGTGGACATGGCCTACCAAGATTTTAGCGAGGCATTTGATACAGTCCCACACATAAGATCAATACACAAGTTAGCCAGCCTTGGAGTGGGTCCCAAGGTGGTAGTCTGGATAAAAAATTGGCTAGACAACAGGACGCTAAGCATAGTAGTAAATGGAGTACACAGTGAAGAAAGGAGGGTTACTAGCAGGGTACCGCAGGGTTCAGTACTGGGACCGGTCCTTTTTAATGCCTTTATAAGTGACATTGCAGAGGAACTAGAAAGAAAAGTATGTCTCTTTGCAGACGACACAAAGATCTGCAACAGGGTTGATACACAAGATGGAGTGGAAAGGATGAGAAAGGACTTGGCAAGGTTGGAGGAATGGTCAAATGTATGGCAGCTCAGATTCAGTAGAAAGAAGTGCAAGGTAATGCACCTGGGAAACAAAATCCCAGGGGAAGAGTACACAATGGGGGGGTGAGATACTGACAACAGTAAAAATGGAAAGGGACTCGGTAATTATATCAGATGACGAAAGGTGGGCAAGCAATGTGAGAAGGCAGTAAGGAAGGCTGGGGATACTGGGATGCATGGAGAGGCATCAATAGTAGAAAACAGGAAGTTGTTATCCTCTGTACAGACAGTTGGTGAGACCCCATCTGGAGTACTGTGTGCAGTTCTGGAGACCCCATCTCCACAAAGACATAGACATAGTGGAGGCTGTCCAAAGGAGGGCAACCAAAATGGTGCAGGGTCTGCACCAGAAGACATACGAAGAAAGACTAAAGGAGCTTAATATGTGTACTGTTGAGGAAAGAGGGGAGAGAGGGGACATGATAGAAACTTTCAAGCACCTCAAGGGAATCGACAAAGTCCAAGAGAGTAGCATCTTTCAGAAAAAGAGATGTGCAAGATAGAGGGGGGACAGCTCAGAGGTAATGTGAGGAAGTATTTTTTCACGGAGACGGTTGTGGATGCATGGAACAGCCTCCCTGAGGAGGTCATGGAGTCAAGAACAGTAAGGGAATTCAAGAATGCATGGGACAGACATAAGGCAGTCCTAGTGGGGGGTAAGACAAAGTAAGCTGGTGGTTAACTAGGATCTGCAGACTAGGTGGGCCAAGCGGTCCTTATCTGCCGTCAAATTCTATATTAATCTTTCAGGAAGACTCCTCAGCTTTTTGTTACTTTTACCCCAACCAGGGAAGGTTTCCCAGTCGCTAAACGGACCCTCTCCAACCGGTTGGTACATTGCATAACCTTTTGTTATAAGAAGTACAACAAGCCATTACCAGGACCTGTTCAAGCCTATTCCACCCGAGCCATGGCTAGTACAGTGGCCTGCTTCAAAGAGGAGTCTGTCACGGATATCTGCAATGCAGGCACATGGTCCACAATACATACCTTCATGAAGCACTACAATTTAGACGTTGCTTCTTGCCGTAGGATGGCCTTTGGCCCGCGTAGTCCTACAATGCTTTCTATCATAACTTTTCCACCCTTCCTGGGTCTACTGCTTGAGAGTCATCCCAAGTGCATTACCTGCTCCAAGAGATTATCCCATGGAAAATGGTAAAGTTGCATACTTACCGTAACAGTAGATCTTTGAGGGGTATCTCTGCAGCAGGTACGATCCCTCCCTCCATCCCCGTACTTCTCTAAGAGAACAACTTCTGATCTATGTGTGTGTATATGTACATACATACATACAGCACATGAGGGGTACCTAAGGTACCTCAGCTCTCCCTCTGTTCTCGCTTAGCAAGCTGAACCCAGCAGGGAATTGAGGATGCCTGGGTCCACTGTAGAAGCATGAGATTCAATGACAGACCACCAGACAGAATATACAGTGCATGAAAAATGCATGAACTGCGTTTATCATTTTATTCAGAAAAAAAATAACTTGATATTTACAGAAAAGAAAAGGGTCCACCACACCAAAATAATTCAGGCAATCCATCTCTTCAGAATTCCTGTCCTCAGTATATGAAATATCAATACAGTGTGCAAACCTTCACATGTCCTTCTCTCCCTGTGGTCAGAAGCTGCTGGCCCACCTATCTAATTTCAGCCCCCCTGGTGGCAGGTTCTTATAGTGACAGTGTGACATTATAGTTATGCGACACCTCAATTAACAAATATTCTCCTTTATTTAGGTCCTATTCTAATACACGTGAACTATGAGGTACCTGTTGTTTTATTGCAAACTTTATACATATTTTAGTTTAATACTTCTGGTAACATCTGCACTGTAAGACCCACAAAAACCTTAATTATAGGGGTTAGTCACTGGGGCATAACCCCTCCCCCTGATAGTGACATCACTTTTTAGGATTCCTATAAGAATGGTCCCCCAAACAGCTTTTCCAGCTGCCACGCTGGGAGCCCACCCCAGTGTGGCAAACATTCCACGTCGTCTTAATAATAATAATAAAAGAAAACTGTAAATAAAAAAAGGTCCCTCGCAGTCTCCCTGCCTCCACTGCGCACCCTGCCTCCCCACACACCCCCTCCCCCAGCCCATACTTACCTCCGGAGTCCAGCGCGACGATCTTCGGTGGACCGGGAACATGTCTGCACTTTTCAAAACCGACCGCGAACTGAAGAAATTCCGGTAAGCTGTATAATGTAATAAATAGGGTTTTTTCAACTTTGCTGCATATCTCAGGCATTTTTTGGAATTTTAGCACCAAATTTTGAACATGGGGTTTTTGGGACCCCTCCTCATGAATTCTGTCACTGTCATGGCGTTAATCGGGCCTAAAGAGTGATTTCACGGTCACTGCACGAAATCATCTTTCAGGACTGATTAACGAAACAATGCCAGTGTTCATAAGGTGGGCTCTCAAAAAGCCTATGTTGCAAATTTGGTGAAAAAATTCCTAAAAATGACTGTTTTACAAGTGTGCGTTGCGCAGTTCCTATGCACGCTCGTAAGTTCGCAAATTTTTAATATTTGCATTCCGGATTTTCAACATTGCCATTTTACCACACCTCCTTATGAGAAGTACAGCTGTCATTTTTCACATCTCGATGAAAATGTGTTTCCGCGCATGTAGCTCACAATGGTGCAGTCAGTGTGTGAAATCAATGTATGGGACACATTAAGAAAATCAGAGTGACACTGTTCATGAGCAAAGGTTTTAAAATGGCTATGTTGAAAATTTGGTGAAAAAATTCCTAAAAATGACTGATTCACGAGCGTGCGTTGCGCAGTTCCTACGGACGCTCGTAAGTTCGCAAATTTTTAATATTTGCACTCCGGATTTTCAACATTGCCATTTTACCACACCTTCTTATGAGCAGTACAGCTGTCATTTTTCAGGTCTCGCCGAAAATGTGTTTTCGAGCATGTAGCGCACAATGGCACAGTTGGTGTGCGCAATCAGTGTTTGGGACAGATTAAGAAAATCACAGTGACACTGTTCATTAGCAGAGGTCTTAAAATGGCTATGTTGAAAATTTGGTGAAAAAGTTCCTCAAAATGACTGTTTTAGGGCGCGATGTTGCACAGTTCCTCTTGCGTTTCATGAAGTTTGCGAATTTTTAATATTTGCCACGCCAGGTTTTCAACATTGCCATTTTACCACACTTCCTTATGAGCAGTACGACTCGTTTTCACATCTCACCAAAATGTGTTTCCGCACATGTAGCGCATAATGGTGCAGTCGGTGTCAGCGAAAGCAATGTTTGGGACAGATTAAGAAAATCACAGTGACACCGTCATGAGCAAAGGTCTTTAAAATGGCTCTGTTGAAAATTTGGTGACAAAAGTCCATAAAATGACTGTGCTACGAGTGAGCATTGTGCAGTTTCCATGCACCCTTGTAAGTTCATGAATTTATAATATTTTCAGTCCAGATTTTCACCAGTGGCATTTTTCCACACTTCCTGATGAACAGTACAGCTGTCATTTTTCATAACATGGCCGAAATGTGTTTTCATGCTTTCAGCACAGAAATGCACGGTCGCTGTGGGAAATCATTGTTCGGGACAGATAAAGAAAATCACAGTGACACTGTTCATGATCAGAGGTTCCAAAATGCGTGTGTTGATAATCTGAAAAAAAAAAAAAATCCCCAACTAATTACATTACGGGTGTGCGTTGCACCATTTCTATGTACGCTCGTGACTTCACCAGTTTTTTTAATATTTTCACTGCAGATTTTCAACATTGCCATTTTTTACACCTCCCCGTGAACAGTACAGCTGTCACTTTTTACATCCTGTTTGGAATGTGTTTTTGCACTTGTGGTGACAAATGCTGTAGTCGCTGTGCAAAAGCAGCTTTCCACTAACAAACTGATATTGTCACTGTTCATGAGGTGGGGGTCACAAAAAAAAAAAACATGTTGAAAATTTGAGTGAAAATACCAACGAATGCCTGAGGTGTTAGGGTTTCCGACCATAACGCCCCACCCTGTAGAGAATGACAGGCATCAGGGCTGTGACTTGGGATTGTCGCCTGCAATGCTCATACCATTCCACCCCCACCCACACCCTGCAGTCACAGAGAGGCATCGAGAAGTGCCTTGGACTCTTCGGCCCCAAAGTTCACCCCATTCTCCTTTACCACACCCATCTCACCGTATTTCCTGATGGAATGGGGTGCGCATAAGGGCCAAAGACCCCAAGGCACACTGTCACACTTGTCGGTGTCTGCAGGGTAGGGTGTGGTGAAATGGCGTGGCCGTTATGCCTGACGACCCAAAGGCACACCCCAATGCCTGCCTGTCTCTGCAGGTTGCTGGTGGGGTTGGATTCAGTTCAGTACTTCACTGCCATTCCTATTATGCAACTCTGTAACTCCTACACTACCAATGCCAATGCCAGCAAGCAAACATTCGACATTGACAAATGCTTGTTATAACTTGAAAATGTGCTTTATTTACGTACAGGAATCTCTAGCCTTGGCAGGGAAAAGCAGATGGAGGGGTATGCTCCCTTTCTGCCCCTCCTTGCAAGCCTAGGAAACCTTCACAAGAAATGAGTGCTTCAACAAACGGACAAAATGAGACTAAGGCAATATGGAATGTAAATGTCCTGCAGCACTTTATGTACATTAGTGCACTCTATATACAACATTCTGCAGGTCAGCAGGGCTGCTTAATGCTTTACAGAGCCCTTTCTCCACTCTTTCATTCATAATTTCAGCCATCAGCTAGACATTTCATTTTGGCCTTTTCAGCATGACAGCCCAGTTGCACATCTCTGGGTTGTACCTCACAACTACAAATTGTTTTTCTCATACAAGGACACTACAGGGCTTTACTGCTCCGTGCCCATAGTGCCCTTGAGTTTATTTCAGTTTATTTTTCCTGTTTGGTTTGCTCCGAGGAGCGGAATAGAGCAACATCCTGCTCATGTGAATGGGGTTGGAGTGCACAGAACCATGGAGTGTAATTCTGCCCCAGTTCAGTTTCTGCAACATTCTCCTTCACGAATATGCGCACACTGCGCATCAAGATTCAATACAGGGCAGCAGCATAATAGAGCAAAGTGCTTTTCCTTTCATTTTTTTTTTTTTTTTTATTCTTTTTCCCTCGGGTCACAGCCAGCTGGGCACCTCTCAGGCATCTTGACCTGATCCTGCCTGCGGTCCTCCCGTCCAGAGCCTCCACTCTCCCAATCCCCTTCTACTGCAGCTTGTACCCCCGGCTTGACCCCTCCAGGATGGGGCCGCTACTCCTCTTGGTGCTCTTAAGGTCTGGACTCGCTGCAGGTGAGGGCCTGGGGTGGATGAACTGGAAGGCTGGGCAGGTGGGATCCGGCGGTGGGCATGGGGGTCAGGTGCCGTCACCCACCCCGCTGAGCTGGTTGTTTCCTCTCTTCTCCTGAGATCTCCCCCCACCCCTCCATCAAGCGTGGTGTGCAGTGTCGCCAAGGCACATGGCAACTCTTCCAGCGTCTGCCACGCTACCCAAATGCTTGGTCTACCTCCTGCAGTGCCTCCGATCTCCATTGGGGTCCGCTGGGATGCCGGACAACCCTGTAACCCTCCCCCCAGGAGAAGAGAGCAGTCTGGATGCTCAATCCTCTTCCTTCCCCGTCGACCCCCAGCACCTGGGCTCGCACCCGAACCCGGGTCGCCGGTGCAGCGTGAGGTCTAGTGTCCAGTGCCTCAACCCTCGGTGCCACCAGGCTGGCCGCTTTCCTTTCTATACTGGGCATTTTCTTTCAAGGGCACTATTACTACAGCAAACTCTGTAGTGCAACATAAGCTAGCTTTCTTAAAATATAAAAGAAAGCAAAATGAATATATATATATATATTTTTTTCTTAAAAGGGGTAGTACACCTAGGTATAGAGAAGATTTAGGGATAGCAAAGCAAGGTTTTAGGAATGTCAGCTTGGCCACCCTGACATGAAAAAGGATAGTCAGAACAAGGAGGAGGAGAAGATAGAAAAGCGTGAGGGGAAACAGAAAAGAACAATAATTTAATTAACTAAGCTTTGCTGTCATAGCTGCCCCCTCTTGCATAGGTGCAGGATGATGTCGTGTGGGCGGCCCCTAGGAAGGACTGCTAGAATAAAGCTGCCATGCACAAGAGTGCCCTCTAGCAATGACCCAAGTGTATTATCTGCTGCAAGAATTGCCCTCGAAGATCTACCGTTACGGTAAGTGTGCAGCAAGTGGTATATTGTTCACGCCAGCCACCTGACCTTCCCTGGCAATGGGCACATTGATCCCTGCTTCCAGAGTGCGAAGAACTGACATCACGGCGTGGAGCCAAGAGATGTACCACATGGGTGGTGGGAGGAGTTTTGCTTAAAGACATTCCAGCAAATCGGCTCTTTAAGAAGACTTGCCAGTGTGTGGATGTGAACCATATACCACTCCTAGAATTAAGGTTACAGGTGAATAACCTATTTCTATTGAAAAATTGCTGTGGATGTTTTGTTTCTTGTGTAGTATGAGATAAATACAAGCTGAGAATTGTGAAATGCCATTTGTAGCTTTATTAATAAATGTTTTGCTTTAGGTTCAACATCTAAAATGCAAGCCAGATTGTCATCGGGAAAATGCAGGTCACAAATGGCTACCCCGGGATCCACCTCGAAGTTTGCTAAGAGAAATAGCATTATGTCTTTTGCTTCACCTGTAAATAGTGTTCCAGTACAAAATGCACAGATCAGTCACACAATCCAACCTCCAACCTTCAGTCAAAGAAATATTTCTTGCAGCGCTGAAGTACAATTAGAAAGGTAACATGTCTATCTGTAGAATTTTATGCATTTTAAATAGCACTCTTCAGCCTTCTTAACTTTCATCTCTAACATGGTCATAAAACTTAAATTGCCTTTTTTTTTTAAGTGGTTTATACTAGTCCTAGTCTTTCCAATTAAAGCAGTTGCCTGAAAAGAAAATTGTCTCTGGTTCACACTATATAGACTATGTCCATGATCAAAAAGTAGAAGCCAGAGCTCAAACACTGTGTGCATTGTGGCCAGAAAATGTCGCTCACAGATCCAAGACACATGCTTGTATTGCCTCAGTGAGTGTCATGACTTGAGATAGTGTCCTTGTTGCATGACCACATCCATCATCTTTGAAGGAAAGGAAGGTTCATCTACTCTTTGGTAGGCCCAAGGAGCATAAATAACTCTCCACGACTGGTGGCTCAACTGTGCCCATGGAGGGGAGGCAGCGCCAAGGCAGGCTCGGCCGCTATGTTGATCCCCGCTGGATTCAGCATCAGAGGGCTTTTCGTGGTTAATTTCTGTGAAAAGTATATGGCCCTCATACAGGGAGAGTCCACTCTACCACAAGTGGCGTAAGAAATCCTGCCCATCATGGGACTGAGAGCAGTTACGCTCTTCTCACTCCCTTGATTACTTCAACCCCTTGACCTTGGTCAAGATTCCAGCATTTATGGGATCGGTTAGGTTCACGTGGTAACCCTGTTGGTTCCTTTGACTTCTCCTCGATCAACTGGTCAGGATATTTTTTAAACTGGTAGACTTTTTGTATGAGGTGGTGAGGCATCTTCTATTTCACAGACCCCTATTTCCAGGTCATCATGCAGGAGGACCTACCTCAGTGGTTGTCCCTCCAGGCACTACTTCTAGGCCCTTTGTGATCTTGCTGCTGAAAAATGTGATTCACATGGGTCCTTTGGTAGACACACACTGCTGCTAACCCTTAAGTCATTGGAGGTGCCATTCGCTGTCCCAAACTGCACTGACCCAGAAGTTTGTCAGGCTCTTTGCCCTCTTGGGAGGGTTGGTGCTGTTAGTCGTAAGTACGAGATCCTGCTGTGACAGCAGTGGTGTCTCGCTGGAAGGGGCAGGACATAGTGCCAAGACTTTGAAATTCCCTTGGTTTTCTTAAGTGGCGATTCCCAGTCGGTAACTGAACAGTCAGCTACATCTGTCTCTCCTCAACAGGAGAAGGGACCTCCCAAAAAAGTTCTGGTTTGGTTTAAACCCTGAGATTGGACTTGGACAGTATTCGAGGGCACTCAAGACTCAATAACAAGTCCTCGATGGTTTCAAACAGGGCTTTACTGTTCAACCATGACTCTTCAGATGGCTGATCTTTCAGCTGGGCTGGATCTTCCTTTAGAGCATTGTTTCATCTGATGTCCAGATCCATGACCATCCCTTTGTCGCTGGTTCTGAGCAGGCTATATACCAGTTAACCAACATTCAAGATGGGGACAGTTACTTGGGTTTGCTTTCCCTATTGCAGAGGCCATTTTGGGTCTTGCTCTGGAGCTTTGGTAGTACCCAGTGTCTTGACTGGCACCTCCCACTTGGACGGTACATGGTTCCTATTTGCATCCTTTCAGGGTTCTCGTACCACTGTTCTGTGGAGGGCTTGGATTTTACTTTTGACGTGGATATGCCACCTAACAAAGAATGCCAGAAGTTGGTCATGCAGCCAAGAAAGTCTATGCAGCCTCCTCTATGAGTCTCAGGCAGGCCAGTTAATGCCATCATGATGGCTAATGTTGGCCATTCCCTGTTAAGATGGTCAGGGATCTGCTCCCTTTGCTCCTGCCAACAAACCTTTTTTTGCTCAGATGATAAGAGAACATGGATGCACACTGGCTAAACACCAGCCCCAGACGTCCTTGGACATGCATAACTCCTGGTGTTGCTCTATAGCTACGGCAATATTCATGCACCAAAAGGCCTAGCTGAGGCTGTCCGCCTTTACGCCAGACACTCTGCACAAGTTAGTTGATATTCTTTTCTTGGGCACTGACCACTTTAAGTCATGGGTGGAAGGACATCTCACCCATATTGATAAGTCCAACAGAACTCTAAACTCTGCTTCGTCCAGCAGGACTCCCCAAGGTTGCCAAGGCTAAAGCTGGCCTTTAATTTCAGCCACCGGCAAGACTCTGCAGTAGGGGCATCTTCCAAACTGACACCTGAAGCCAAAATTATGGCATGGGAAGATGTGGGGTCTCCGTGCCAAGGCTGCCAGGTGACGGGCTGCTGAGTGCCATTCCCTTCTATCCAGACCCTGTCCCAGCTCCTGGTTGGGGTTTGGCTGCTTCATTTCTTTCCTTGGTGGTCTGCCGTTATTAAGACACACGAGTGTTAGATGTGGTTTATGGGGGTGCTGTGGAGCCCGAGCAAAATGGAAGCCAAGGATGTCAGCTGTTCAACTTAAACAGTTTAGTACTTTAAATAACTTTCTTTTCAGGCGTCTGAAATTCTCAAACTACTCATTAGACGTTGGAAACTCTACTTTACACAGATGGGGAATCCCAAGACAGACAAATTGCAACATGAGGGAGCCAGAAGTAAGAATGCTCAAGGACTGCCTACCATGCAGTCGACTGGCCAGACCGCGTCTGAATCAACCAGAAGCAGAGAGGAAACGGTGCAGAGTCTGTGGTTGAAATTATCTAGACTCATCTCCTCCGTAGTACTGCTAACAGACAAGTTTGATTTCTAGGGACATGGATATGTTGTTCATCCACACTGTCTGGCAGGTATCCTTGCCACTTTAAATCTTGCCGGAAGGTCTTCAAGCTGGCTCCTCCCACCCACCCGGATGGTAAAACTCTCGGCTCCGCCCCATGACGCCAGATCTTCCTTACCGCTTGGAAGCTCAGGTTCCTCCTAACGCCTACGATAAGACTGGTTCCTAATTCTTGGTTTTCCGAATTTAGAAGTTTTGCATTACCTCGACTTGGTCTTCTATCCCTGGCGGCTACGCGATGGTTGTCGACTCCCAGTTTCGCGGTGCCCTTGAAGGCAGATGTCTCGGATGGATCCGCACTTCACGTGGTGTCTATTGTTTAGGCCTTGAGCACCACTCCGCAGGCTTGATGACTGTGCCTTCCTTCTCAGCCCACGTCCTCAAGACCGAGCTGCCCGCTTACAACTGGGGCACCCCGAGAAACGCTTTCCTCCGTAAAGTCAAAAGAGGTCGGTCGGCGGCTTCACGCGGCGGGCTCGGAGGATCAGCTAGGAGCAGATGATCACCTCGGAAGAGGAGGCGGCGCAGGCGCATCTTCCTCGACCGTGGCATTTATCCCGCTCCTGGGTTCCTCTTACAGCTTCCTTTAAGGAGCTTTTGTCTGTCCTCTCCACTAGAGGAGAGAGACAACGCCTGCTGGACCTTCTTCTCGGTCCAAGAAGAAAGACAAGGAGTCCTTCCGCCGACGCTCTTGGAGCGGGAAAGGCCCTCTCCCCGAAGTTGTCGGCCATCGACTCTGGTCGATCGCTCGCTTCACCACTGGTCTCACGGTGTCCCCATCAGGTCAGTTGCGAGACTCCCGTCAACGCTGTCGAGATCTTTCTGACCCGTTGGGCCGGGTTAGCCATTCAATGAAGCAATCGCCTCTCCTGTTCCCCTGGTGGGAGTTGAGGATCCGCGCTTGCCAGTGCCTCCGGTTCTGGAGCCTTGAGCGAACCCTCCGAGCGAGGGAGGAGCAGTTACACCGTCCCTCCCGCTTTTGCGTCCTCGGAAGGCCGAGGTTCTCGGTCTCTGTCTTCTTCACGGTCCAGCCGATCCCACCGTCATAGGCGGTCTAGGTCTCGGCACCGCGGTAAGCGGCGCCGCTCCTCATCCTCCTCATCCTCCTCCTCCTCGGATGAAGGCTCGGCGATGTTACGTCGGCGATACGAGAGACCCCATGTGGCAACAGCTCCTTCTGACCGGAACAAGCGATGCCGCCTTTCCCCAGCCATTAAGTGGCTGTCACCGAGCGCTAAACAACCCTCGCTTTCACCGAGGAGCCTGTTCCCAGACCGGTTCTTCGGCCAAAACCAGCTGGCCCACCGATTCCGGTGGAACCTCCGCCTCCACAGCCGCTGTTTGGGGCTCCGACCAAGAACTCTCGGTCGGCTCAGGGTCTGCCCCATAGGCTGTCGGTCACCCTCACTCCCGATCACCCTCGGCAGGTGGAGGGTGGCTCAGGCCCGAGGCAGCTCTTTGCGGACTCTTCTGAGTCCGACGATGATTCCTCCCTTTTCTCCAAGCGAGTGGACTTGGAGTCCTCTGGAGGTCAGTCGCTGGACGACATCCTTTCGTCCTTCCTGGGTTTACTCAGGCTCATCTCGGAATCCACCGGGATGCAGCTCGAGCCCGAATCCAAGCGGGCCAAGTATCCCCTCACAGAGATATTGGACTGAGGGGATTCCCCTATGGAGGCCTTTCCTGTGGCTGAGGCCATTGTGGGCCCTGCCTTGGAGCTCTGGCAGCACCCTACTTCCTGCCCTGTGCCTTGGGCTAGGATGGCCAGGAGGTATGCGGTCCCTACCGGTTCCCTGTCCGGTTTCTCGGAACATCCCTCAGCCGAGGGTTGGTTACCGACAGCGTTTTCCGCATGCCGGAAAGCTAGGGGCGTGGACAAACCTCCAGACAAGGGTCCAAGAAATTGGACTATGCTAGCGAAAAGTCTACGCCAAGGGCCCCTCCTTGGCAGGTAAGTCGCCATGCTGATGGCTATTTCTCCCATGCCCTGTTGGGCCCCTGGACGAGGTAGTCCCTCATCTCCCGGCTGACCTGCAGACCACGGTTAGGCAGGTGCGGGACCAGGGCAGGCAGTGGCCAAGCAGCAACTTCAGACTGCTCTGACATTGGAGACTCATGCGCCAGTCAGTCGCGGCCGCAGTGGCTATGCGTCTTGAGCATGGCTGAGGATATCCACCTTCACAGCGGATACCCAGCACAATTGGCGGATGTCCCTTCCTGGACGACCTCTTCGGCCCTGGAGTGGAAGGCCACCTCCAGAGGATCAAAAGTCCAATGCCACCTTGGACTGGGTCTCATCCGCTCCAGAGGGACAGACAGACTGCAACTCAACGCTCTTTCGTCTGCCTGTGCCCGCGTCCGCCCAGCAACACCAGGGCCCGCAGGCCTCGCTCTTGGCGTCCCAAACCCAAGCCCGCAGCTTCCTCCAGGAAGCAGGGAGGTAAAGGCCCAGGTGGTCCTGCCAGTCCCTCCTCCAAGCCTGCACAGTGACTGGTTGAGGTGTCGCCTCAACCTCATCACCTCACCCCAGGTTCTCCTGGGGACGGCCTGCTCCTTCCTTTCCGCCTGGTCTGGTTACCACAGACCGGTGGTGTTGGAAGTGGTAGGAAAGGGCCTGCCTCTGGAGTTCAAGCAGGTCCCACCCTTCAGAGCCGTCGCACCTCGGGGGGCTTCGGGGTCCAAAGCCTCGCTGTCAGCTCACCGAGCCGACATCGCTGTCCTCCTCGAGAAGGAGGTGATAAGAGAGGTGTCGGACCTTCCCTCAAACACGGGGTTCGTGTCCAGGTACTTCCTGGTTCCGAAACCGACGGGGGGCTCGCGCCCCATTCTCGACCTACACGACCTAAACAAGTTCCTAAGGTCTCGAACCTTCAGGATGGTCACTCTGGCTCAGATAATACCATCCTTGGAACACGGCGTGTGGTTCTGCTCTCTGGACCTACAGGACGCGTTCTTTCACGTCCCTATCCGTCCGTCCCATCAAAGGTTCCTTCGCTTTTGAGCGGAGAGATCCCTTTTCGAGTTCCAAGCCATGCCCTTCGGCTTATCTCCAGCTCCCAGGGTCTTCACCAAATGCATGGCAGTGGTGACAGCATTCCTGTGGCGCCGAGGGTTCCGGGTTTACCCTTACCTGGACGATTGACTGATTGCAGCCCCCTCCAGACAGGAGGTGGAGCGGTCCAGAGATCTGGCCCTCCAGGTTTGCTCTCAGGTCAGCCTCCTCATCGAGGCCAAGTCGGAACTCAAGCCGAAGCAGGTGATTCTTTTCATCGGGGCAGAGCTCGACTCTCTTCGAGCCAGGCACGGCTCCCGGTGGACAGGGACGAGGTTCTTTCCTCCTTTGCCCAATCATTTCTGGTGGGCAATTGCGCCTCCGGGACTTCCTGGGTCTCATGGCGGCCTGTACCAACATGGTCCGTTGGGCCCGTTGGAACATCGCCCCCTCCAGTGGGGCTGGCCAGCCAGTGATCCCAACTGCGATCCATTGGACCAGCTAGTGACGGTGACCCAGGGATGTGGGAACGCCTCCGTGGTGGACCGTTCCAGTTCATCTGCAGGAGGGCATCCCTGTTTGTCCGCCCAGCCAACGGTCTCTCTATCGACCGATGCCTCTCTGATGGGTTGGGGTGCCCATCTGGGGGAACACCGAGCACACGGCCTCTGGTCCCCGAGGGAGTCCCGATGCCACATCAACCTGCTGGAGCTCCGAGTGGTCCGCCTAGCTGTCACCGCCTTTGTTTCGTTTCTTCAGGGTCAAGTGGTCCGGGTCCAGACGGACAATACTACGATCATGTACTATCTAAACCGCCAGGGCGGGACACGCTCCATGCTTCTATGCAAGGAAGCTCTCCGCATCTGGTCACTCGTGCGCAGCCTGGAGGTGGATCTCCTAGCCATTCATGTGGCAGGAGCCTCCAACACCCTGGCTGATGCCCTAAGCTGGATAGGGGCTGTGTCCCACGAGTGGTCTCTCCTGCCGGAGGTAGTACAAGATCTATTCTCCCATTGGGGCACACCTCAGGTGGACCTGTTTTCCTCCAGGGAGAATGCGAAGCTGAGGCTGTTCCATGCCGGCTCCCTCAGCAGGGTTCGCTGCAGGGGGATGCCTTCTCGAGGCCGTGGACCCCGGGCCTCTTCTACGCCTTTCCCCCGTTCCCCTTGATGCACAAGGTGCTGCTCAAAGCAAGGAGGGACAAGGCGCAGGTGATTCTGATAGCCCCAGACTGGCCCTGCCAGTACTGGTACCCAGATCTCCTCAGCCTCAGCTCCAGGCTCCCGAGGCAGCTTCCAGCTCGCCCAGACCTGCTCTCAGTCAATCAGGGGAAGGTATTCCATCCGGACCTTCAATCCCTGCACCTGACGGCCTGGTTCCTGAGCGGCTAGAGTTCCAGGCCTTGGGTCTTTCTGACAGGTCCTCAACGTAGTTGAGGCGTCCCTGCAGAATCGACCAGAAAATGTTCGCCTTCAAATGGAAAAGATTTTCCATTTGGTGCCAGGGCAAGGGCCTGGACCCTTCCTCCTGTTCTTGGCGAGCATATTGGACTACCTTTGGTCCCTTTCTCAGCAGAGGGCTTGATCGTGACCCTTAAGGTGCACCTGGCAGCCATCTCTGCTTGCAGGCGCGGGCGGGAAGGCAGTCAGGCGCAGGAGAAGGTGGTCTGGCTTTTTCAAAGGCCTTGATCACATTTCCTCCCGTGCGCGAACCTCCACCTCCGTGGGATCTACTGCTGGTACTGGCAAAGCTCATGGGCAAGCCATTCGAACCAGTGCACAGGTGTGAACTCTCTCACCTGTCGTGGAAGACCGCCTTCTTGGTGGCTATCACGCCAGCCAGAAGGATGGGAGAACTCCAGGCTCTGCATCGAGTCTCCTTACCTGGTCTTCCACAGGGACAAGTTGTCCTGCGCCCCACCGAAATTCCTTCCAAGGTGGTGTCGGAGTTTCACCTTAACCAGGTGTTGACTGCCGGTGTTCTACCCCAATCACATCTTGGAGGTCAATATAAGCTCCATACTCTGGACTCCTAGAAGGGCGCCGCTACTATAAGGAGCACACGGTTGAAATTGGAGAGGTTCGCCAGCTGTTTGTCACCCACGCTGAAGCCGCACTGGCAGACTCCAGCCAATGGGACAATAGGCAGGTGGGTCACCTCCTGCATAGATTCTGCTATAAGCTGGCGGTTATGGAGCCTCCCATAGGATAAGAGCTCATTCTACCCACCATACTGCTGCATCGTTGGCTGCTTCCAGGGATGTTCCTATCCAGGAAATCTGCAGGGCTGCTACCTGGAAGTCAGCACACACCTTCATCACCCATTACCGCATCGACCTTGAGTCTCGCGGGATGTTTTGGGTCCTCGGTTCTCCAGTCTCTATTCCCTAAGTAGGGGGTGTGCGCCTTGCCTCCCTCCTCCCAGAGAACTGCTAAGAGTCTGCCAGACAGTGTGGATGAACAATATATCCATGTCCCTAGAAATACAGGTTACTCACCTGTA
Organism: Neoceratodus forsteri; assembly: GCA_016271365.2. Classification (NCBI taxonomy): domain Eukaryota; kingdom Metazoa; phylum Chordata; order Ceratodontiformes; family Ceratodontidae; genus Neoceratodus; species Neoceratodus forsteri. The sequence goes on from CM028134.1 coordinate 794,488,069, forward strand.
ACAGGAGTTCTAGGAATGGTATATGTTGTTCATCCACACGACCCATCCGACCTCCCCGGCTTCGATGCACAATCTGAGCTTCCAGCGGGCCAGATCTGGCGTCATGGGGCAGAGCCGAGAGTTCTACCACCCGGGTGGGTGGGAGGAGCCAGCTTGAAAACCTTCTGGCAAGATTTAAAGCGGCAAGGATACCTGCCAGACAGTGTGGATGAACAACATATACCATTCCTAGAACTCCTGTTACAGGTGAGTAATCTGTATTCACTTACCCACAGAGTTACGACAATGAGAGGCTGAGGTGATCTTCTCAAATACTGAAACAATGGAGGCAGCAGCCCTGCGATGGCCTCTGGGTGCTACAGCCAATCTTGTTAAGGAGAATGTGCACCTACAGTCCCATCTTGAAAACCTAAAGAACCAGATGTATGCTGCAAATCTTAGGATTGTGGGTATGCCAGAGAGTAGTGAGGGCGACCACATGGGGCTATTTCTGCAGGAATGGTTGGAGCAACAACTCTCAGCCTTTGGTAGATCAGACTCATCATCCAGAAAGCCTACAGAGTGGCAAGGAGAGGATGACAGGATATCCCAGAGGCACCTAGGGACATCATTCTGGTGGTCGACGGCGTGGGGACTAGAGATTTTGTTATGGGGTTGGCTAGACAGAAAAAGACCCTTCTCTGTGATGGCCAACACATTCGTATTTACCTGGATCTCAGTGACGCCACGTGGCAAAAAAAATGATTCGATGGCGAACATGCCATCCTTCGAGAAGCAGAGATGTCCCGTGGCATGCCTTTTGCAGCCTGACATCATTTAGTGCACCAGGAAAAGGTATACAGCTTTACTTTCTCTCTCTCCCCCCCTTCTTTCTTTCTGCTCCTGCCACCAGCCCCCTTCCATCTGGCCCCTACCGCGCAGCGTCCATTGGACTTACCTCTGTTGCACTAGCGAGTGCTAGCTAGCTAGCCAGGTGCTGGGGGCTTCAGCTGCCGGCCGACTATTTTTCTCCTCGGGTCCCCTGTTCCCAGAACAGGCAGCATGCAGTGACGCCAGTGGCCAAGCCGCACACACTTCTGTACACAGCATGCCGGGCATCCGCCCCCTATGTATGGACCCATCTAGCCACCGCTAGGGGTCAGGCAGGCAGCAGACTCTGTTCCCACCCCTCCCCGGGAGAGAAGAGCTGTCATTTGGATGCTCTATTCTCTCCCTCCCCAGCCAACCCACGGCTGCCCACTCGCACTGCAAACACGGGTCGCTGGCGTGGCAAAAGTGAAGGCATGATGCCTCAGCCCTCCATGCCACTGGGCCGGCTAGGTATACATCTTTACTGATCCAGCGGAGGCTCTGAAGTGGGCCCAACGCCATGTGCCTCCTAGCCGTCATAGAGAACAGGAGTCGCAGTCTGAAGATGACGATTGAGGCTCTTGATTGCTTGGTGAAGGTGGACTGGTTGATGGAGGTAGACTGCCGAGGTTTGCCATGACTGCAGTAGGTCGTCTCCTCTAATTTTGAGCAGTTTCATGTACTTTTTGTGTTGCATTAAATTTGTTAGGTCTCGCATAGTAATGTGAGGTCAGGTATAGGGTGGGCATGTACACTCGGTAATTCCAACTTACATTTCTAAGCCTCTTACTACCCCGTTTAAGCTGATTGGTCTTTAAGTGTGTTGTTTTGGGCACTGTTCCTTCTGGTTTGTAAAATTAAATGTTAAGCAGAAGTTCTTCCATACAGATGTTTTCAGTGCTGCCTAACTTGTTAAATATAGCTGAAAGCGTTGATCTTACTTCGAGAGGGCTCTTGCAGTAGGTAATTACATATAGGACTGACGCTGGCCGGCGGCAGGACCCCACGGAAAAATTTCTAGCTAGCAGTCCTGGCGAGGGACCGCCCTACGCCAGCTGACGGCGCCAGGAGAAGTTCAGATAAAGGGGCGTCCCTGACGCCTCGCCCAGTTCTTTCTCTGCCGCTAGCTCATGCAGCATCTCACGGAAAGTTTGGTGCTTCACAACCCTATCTTCGCTGCTTTTTACCGAAATAATTGCTTTTGTCGACTGTCAGTACCATCGCTGGTGTATGTCATCCCTACACCCTCCGAGCACAAAAATAATGTGATTCGTGGTGGCACCCAACCACCGCACAAGGACGTGCCATTCCTGTGCTTGTTGTCTGTCAGGCCCCGATCACCCGGGTCGAGAAGTGCCAGCACTGCCTCAGCTTCAACGCGGCTACCCGGAAAAGGCGGCCGCAATCCTTGGAAGCCCATATTCTGAAGAAGAAAATGAGTTCAATGGAAAAGGAGCTCAAAAAACTGAGGCAGGCGTCCACTTCCCCCGAACGCCATCGGAAGAAGGAGAGGCACTGGGACAAGGGCTCCTCTACCACGTCTCCCTCGGGAGTCGCTGGGACACAGGTAACGTCCCCTCCGGGGGACCGCTTCTTGATGGCCGCCTCTGAGGTTTCCGAGGGGGCATCAGCCTGCCCGTCTGGCTCGCGCTTGAGCCTTGCAGGCGCCTCCGGGCAATTAGAGGCCTCCGCACCTGGTTCGGCCGCCGGCTTGCGGCCTACCACCACGAGCGACTCCGGTAAGTCAGGCGTCAGCTCCGACGTCCGCCTGAGAGGACTGGTAAGATGCCCGATCCTTGGCAGCGCATGGCCTCCACTCCACTGGACCAGGCCAATCCTCTACTCGACCTGCCTCCGGTGATGGCTCTCATAAGTCGGACCTGGCTCCTCCGGTGACTGCGGGAGCCTCGCCTTAAGCCACATCTGACATCTGGCTGAGAAGGAACGCACGACCCTCCCACTTCCGTCGTATCCGGTTCCCCGCAGCCTTCGCTGCTGTCTGGAGACCAGAGTCTCCCCAACCCAACCCCGGGGATTTCTCCCCTCCATCCCTGGGCAAAGCTGGGGATCTTCCTCCCCAGTCAGTCCTTCCACCACCTGGTGCACCGGATCTGACGCCGAACCCTCCGACGTTGGTACCTCCAATGCCAGGGCCTCCAGCGTCGGCCCTGACGCCGGTCCTACCGACTCCAGGAGACATTCGGCCCCCATCGGGCCCTCCACTGTGGACCCCATGAGGCCACCGACCGGGTTGTCTGCTTTGGCAGCCCCCGGCTTCCGGGTATCCTCCATCCTATCCGACCTGGCGTACTTGGGACCGCAGTATGCGGCGCCACAGTACCCGATGTCGGGCTACCCACAGCCGGGTTTTGGATACGCCCCATACGGTTATAACCCGATCCTTATCCCCGCCCCTCTCGGCCACGGTGGACCTGCAGGAGACTCTGGCCTCCTGGTGGGCTGAGGCCAAACTCAGCTCACCAAAGGGTCGAGAGCTGCCTTCGACGGCGATGCGTCCCAGGTCTCCATACATCCAAGGGCACATTCTCTCACCACCTCGGATTCCAGGGTTCTTCCGCCTGGATTCAGAGAAGGGCAGGACACGCTTCCCCGGGGACTTCCCAAGGGGTCCATTCCTTCCCCGGGTTGGGAAAGGGAGTCTTCTAGGGACATGGATATGTTGTTCATCCACACTATCTGGCAGGTTCCTTGCCGCTCTAAATCTTGCCGGAAGGCCTTCAAACTGGCTCCTCCCACCCACCTGGGTGGTAAAACTTGGCTCCGCCCCATGACGTCAGATGTTCCTTACCGCTTGGAAGCTCAGGTTCCCTCCTTAGCACTCTGCGTTTTTCATCTGGTTCCTGATTCTTCGGTTCATCCGAGTTTAGTTCTGAAGTTTTCTAAAACTTCGGTCTTCTTTCCCTCGCGGCTGCGATGGACAGTTAGTTTCCCAGCTTTCGGAGGCGCCCTGGCGGGCGGAATATCTCCAGGACTGATCCGCACTCCACGTGCGTATACTGCCTCGACTTGGACCATGACCCGCAAGTTTGCAAATTGTGCTGCGCCTTTGACCAACGCCCTGAGGATCAGTGTGCCTGTTTGGGGTTTGGCGCCTGAGGATTTTTCCATGCTGGTAAAATCTATAGAGGCTCATCAGGCGTGTGTCCACATCGGCTGACTCGCTGAGCATCTTGAACTTTCTACCTTCCTGGAGGAGGTGGCGGCCAAGGCTGCATCTCCCTCCTCCTCGCTCGCGGCATTTATCCTGCTCTGTTTGAGTTTCTGTCATTCAGCTTCGTTCAGGGAGCTTCGCCAGTCCCTCTCCACAAAGGGGTGGGGCCATTGGGACTTGCCTCTCGGCCCAGGTCTAGGGAGTCACTGGGTAAGTCCCATCGTCGGCGTTTGTGGGAGCGGGAGAGGTCCCCTTCCTCGGACTGCCAACCCGACTCTGTCGAGGTTGCGGTTCAAGGCCGTTATTTCACGGTGTCCCCGCCAGGCCAGCCGGCCTAAGACTCCGGCCGGCGACGCTGGAGTGTCTCTCAACCTGTCACCCAGGCGGTCGACTGTTGAGCCGTCACAACCCTTCGCCAATTTCCCCGATGGAGGCTGGAGGTTCTGCCTGCGACTGCGGCAGTCCTCGGTCAATATGTCCTATCCGAGGGAAGAGCGGGTGTCCCCGCTGCTTCCCAGACCCACCCTCTGTTTCGCCGAGGATCTGTTCGTCTCTCTCGGTCTAGCCGCTTCGCTGCCTTTCGCGGGTCTCGCCGGGCACCGGAGTTAAGTGGCAACATCGTTCCTCCTCGGATGAGGAGAGGCTTCGACGCAGATGGCGTCGAAGTTACGAGGAGTTTATGTGGTAGCAGTTGCTGTTGTCCGGGAATCAATCGACTCCAATTCATTCCCCGTCTATCATGCAGCTGCCGCCTGAATGGCCGACGCAGCTGCTCGCTGCAGTCGAGGTGCCCACTTTTGGGCCGGTTGTTCGACCAAATCTTGCTGCCCCACCGATTGTGGTGGGACCTCGGTCGGGTCACGGCCTGTCCCGCAGGTTGTCGGTCACCCTCATACTCCGCCACACGGCGGTGAAGAGTGGCTCAGGCCTGAGGCAGCTCTTTGCAGACCCTTCAGAGTCCGATGACTCCTCCCCGTTCCCCTGGGCGGCAGGGCCCGGAGTCCTCCCCGGGCCGGTCTTTGGACAACAGCCCATCGTCCTTCCTGGGTTTGCTTAGGCTCATCTCGGAGTTCACCGGGATGCAGCTCGAACCCATGTCCAAGCGGCTTATTATCCCCTTGACGGAGATCCTAGACCGAGGGGGTTCACCCTCGGAGGCCTTCCCGGTGGCTGAGGCCATTGTCGGCCCAGCCTTGAGTTTTGGCAACGGCTACTTCCTGTCCTGCGCCCGCCAGGAAGTATGCTGTCCCTATCGGTTCTTTGCCCGGTTTTTCGGAGCACCCCTCCGCTGAGGGGTTGGTTACCGATAACGTCTTCCAGCGTTCAGTGAACTCTCGCGATGTGGATAGGCCCCCCGACATAGAGTCCAAAAGGATGGACTATGTCAGGCGCAAGGTTTACGCCGCGTCCTCCCTAGGCCTCCGACAGGCCGGCTCGGCCGCACTAATGGCACATTTCTTCCACGCCCTCTTGGGCTCCCTGGATGAGGTGCTCCCTCATCTCCCAGCCGACCTGCGGGCCACGGTCCAGTGGGTACGGGACCAGGGTAGGGCGGTGGCGAAGCAGCAGCTTCAGACTGCTCTGGACATAGGTGATTCCTGTGCTAGGTCAGTAGCGGCCTCACTGGCCATGCGCCGTTAGGGCATGGCTGAGGATATCCACCTTCAACGGATACCCAGCACAAGTTGGCGGACATCCCTTCTTTGGGACTGACCTCTTCAGCCCTGGAGTGGAGGGACACTCCAGGGACCCGAGAAGTCCAATGCCACTCTGGACTCTTGTCACCCCCGCCTGAGGGACAAGGGCCGCGCAACCTTGGCGTAAGCCCTTCGCCTTCGGCCTCTGCACGAACGGCCCATCAACACTAGCATGAGGGCCAGCAGGCTTGCGCTTGGCATCCTGACCCCAAGCCAGCGGCTTCCTCTAAGGGGAAGCAAGGAGGTAAAGGCTCAGGAGCTCCCTCGGCCAGTCCCTCCTCCAAGCCTGCTCAGTAATGGGCTGCCGCCCCCGGCCTCGTCGCCCCTACCCAGGTCCCCCCATGGGGGTACGGCTCCGCCACTTCCTCCGCCTGGTCCGCTATCACCATGGACCGCCGGGTGTTGGAGGTGCTAGGAAAGGGCCTGCCTCTGGAGTTGGAGCAGGCCCCACCCCTTCAAGCCGTCGCCCCTCGGGGGGACATGGGGTCCGCAGCCTCGCTGTCGGCCTGCCAAGCCGACTTTACCCTGCTCCTCGAAATAGTGGTGATCAGGAAGGTGCGGATCCTCCTCCAGACCCGAGGTTTGTGTCCAGGTTTTTCCTGGTCCCCAAACGGATGGGGGGCTGCGCCCCATTCTCGACCCGCACAACCTGAACCACTTCTTAAGGTCTCGGACCTTCTGGATGGTCACTCTGACTCAGATACCCCATCCTTGAAACGAGGCGTGTGGCTCTGTTCCCTGGACCTCCAGGACGTATTCTTCACATTTCGATCCGTCCGTTTCTTGGAGACCCTCCACTTCAGAGTGGGAGGATCTTTATGAGTTCCAGGCCATACCCTTCGCCTCTTCCCAGCAGCATTCCTGCGGTGCCAAAGGGTCCGGTATACCCCTACCCGGATGGCGGGCTGACTGCAACCCCTCCAGAGCGGAGGTGGAGCGATCCGGAGTTCTGGCCCTCTAGGTTGCTCTCAGACCGGTCTCCTCTCCAACGGAGCCAAGTCGGAACTCGTGCCAAAGCGGACGTTCCTTTCATCGGGACAAAGCTCGACTCTTCGAGCCAGAGCTTGGCTTCCGGCGGACAGGGCCGAGGTGGTTCCTCCTTTACCTAATCATGTCTGATTGGGCAATCGCGCCCTGCTCGGGACTTCCTGCACCTCCTGGGCCTCGTGGCGGCCTGCACCAGCGTGGTCTGTTGGACCTGTTGGTACATGCGTCCCCTTCAACGGGGGCTGGCCAGCCAGCGGTCACTATGCTTGCGATCCTTGACCAGCCCGTGACAGTAACCCAGGGGATGTGGAACGCTCTCCGATGGCGGACTGTTCCAGCACATCTGCAGGTGGGCATCCCGTTCGTCCGCCCCAAATCAACGGTCTTCTTCGACCGATGCATCTCTGATGGGTTGGGGTGCCCATCAAGGGGAGCACAGAGTGCACTGCCTCTGGTCCCCTAGGGTGTCCCGATGCCATTTCAGCCTGCTGGAGCTTCATGCGGTCCGCTTAGCTCGCACTGCTTTCGCTCCGTTTGTATGGAGGTCAAGTGGTTCAAGTCCAGGCGGACAATACCACGACCATGTGCTACCTAACCCGCCAGGGCCAGACGCGCCGCTTGCAGTTTCGTAAGGAGGTTCTCCGCATATGGTCTCGTGCGCAGCCTGGAGGCGCTTTTCCTAGCCATTTCGATGGCAGGAGCCTCCAACGCCCTGGCCGATGCCCTAAGCCGAATAAGGGCTGCGCCTCACTAGTGGTGTCTCCTGCCGGAGGTAGCACAAGATCTTTCTCCCTCTGGGTCACGCCTCGGGCGGACCTTTTTCCTCCAGGGAGAATACGAAGCAGAGACTGTTTCATGCCTGCCCCCCCTCAGCAGGGCTCGCTGTAGGGGATGCTTTTGAGGCCGCGGACCCCGGGCCTCTTCTATGCCTTTCCCCCATTTCCCTTGACCCACAGGCAAGGCGAGGAGGGACTAGGCGCAGGTAATTCTGGTAGCCCCAGACTGGTTCCGCCAGCTGTGGTATCCAGCTCTCCTCAGTCTCAGCCCCAGGCTCCCGAGGCGGCTTCCAGCCCGCCCGGACCTGATCTCTGTTATCAGGGGAAGGTATTCCATCCGGACCTTCAATCCCTGCACCTGGCGGCCTGGTTCCTGTGCGGCTAGTGGTCAGGCCTTGGGTCTTCCGGCGAGGTCCTCACGTTGTTGAGGCGTCCCGCCAGGAGTCGACCAGATATGCTACATCTTCAAATGGAAGAGTTCTCCATTTGGTGTTAGGATAGGGCCTGGTCTCTTCTCCTGTTCCTCGGCGAGCATTCCGGACTCCCTGTGGTCCGTTCTTCTTCTTCTTTAGCAAGGGCTTCGGTCGACGACCCTTAAGGTGCTCCTGGCAGCCACCCCTGTCCTCCGGGCGCAGGCCAGAAGGCAGTCGGTGACGCAGGAAAGGTGGTCTGGCGCTTTTCCAAGGCCTTGATCACACTTCCCCTCCGGGGAGAGAATCTCCACCTCCGTAGGATCTTCTGCTGGTATGGGCTTAGCTCACGGGCAAGCCATTCGAACCAATGCACAGGTGCTATTCTCCCACCTGTTGTGGAAGAACACCTTCTCGGTGGCTACCACATCAACCAGAAGGATGGGAGAGCTCCAGGCGCTTCCCTTCGAGTCGCCCTATCTGGTCTTCCACAGGGACAAGGTTGTCCTGCGCCCCACCTGAAGTTCCTTCCGAAGGTGGTGTCAGAGATTCACCCTAACCGGGTGTTGACTCTGATAGGGTTGTATCCCATTCACACCTCGTAGGCCGCATATAGACTCCATTTGGACCCTAGTTGAGCGCTCGCCTTCTCAGGGAGCGTAGGGCTGAAGTTTGGGAGAGGTTTGCCAGCTGTTTGTCATGTACGCTGAAGCCGCACCTGGCGGACCTGCAGCCAAGCGGATGATGAGCGGGTGGGTCACCTCCTGCATAGATCTCCGCTATAGGTGGGCGGGCATGGAGCCTCCCAGAGGGATAAGTGCTCATTTTACCCGGCCTTCCGCTGCATCGGTGGCTGCTTCCGGGGATGTCCCTATCCAGGATATCTGCAGGGCTCCTACCTGGAAGTCGGCAGATACCGTTTTAACCCTACCACATCGACTTTGGGTCACGCCGGGATGCTGGTTTGGGCGTTGGTTCCTTTATTCCCTAAGTAGGAGGTGTGCGCCTTGCCTCCCTCCTCCCGGAGAACTGCTAGGAGTCTGCCAGATAGTGTGGATGAACAACATATCCATGTTCCTAGAAACACAGGTTCTAGGGACATGGATATGTTGTTCATCCACACTGTCTGGCAGGTATCCTTGCCGCTTTAAATCTTGCCGGAAGGTCTTCAAGCTGGCTCCTCCCCATGACGCCAGATCTTCCTTACCGCTTGGAAGCTCAGGTTCCCTCCTTAATGGTCTGCGTATAAGACTGGTTCCTAATTCTTCGGTTTTCCGAATTTAAAAGTTTTTTGCTTAATAGACTTCGGTCTTCTATCCCTCGCAGCTGCGGCGGACAAATCGACTCCGGTTTCAGCGGTGCCCTTGCGGGCAGAAGATGTCTCGGACGGACCCGCACTCCACGGTGTGTACTGTTTAGGCCTTGAGCACGACCCGCGCAGGCTTGCGACCTGTGCTCTTCCTTTCAGCCCACGCCCCTCAAGACCGTGCTGCCCGTTTAGAACTAGGGCGCCCCGAGAAACGTTATCCTCCGGTAAAGTCAAAAGAGGCCCGGTCGGCGATTTCCACGGCGGCGGGCTCGGCGGATCAGCTAGAGCAGATGATCACCCTCAAAGAGGAGGCAGCGCGGGCCGCATCTTCCTCGACCGTGGCATTTATTCTGATCTCTCTAGGTTCCTCTTGCACAGCTTCCTTTAAGGAGCTTTGTCTGTCCCTCTCCACTAGAGGAGAGGGACCAACGTCTGCTGGACCTTCTTCTCGGTCCAAGAAGAAAGACAAGGGTAAGTCTCTTCGTCGACGCTCTTGGGAGCAGGAAAGGTCCCTCTCCCCGAGTTGTCGGCCATCGACTTCGGTCGATCGTTCGCTTCGCCACTGGTCCATGGTGTCCCCGCCAGGTCAGTTGACCGAGACCCGCCGACGCAGTCGAGATCTTTCTCGACCTGCTGGACGGTTGTCGATCGCTGCTTAAAAATACAGGTTATCACCTGTAACAGGAGTTCTAGGAATGGTATATGTTGTTCATCCACACTGTCTGGCAGGTATCCTTGCCGCTTTAAATCTTGCTGGAAGGTCTTCAAGCTGGCTCCTCCCACCCACCCGGGTGTAAAACTCTCGGCTCCGCCCCATGACGCCAGATCTGGCCCACTGGAAGCTCAGGTTGTGCGTCGGAAGCCGGGTAGGTCGGGTGGTTCGTGTGGATGAACAACATATACCATTCCTAGAACTCCTGTTACGGGTGAGTAACCTGTATTTCTAGGGACATGGATATGTTGTTCATCCACACTGTCTGGCAGACTCCTAGCAGTTCTCCGGGAGGAGGGAGGCAAGGCGCACACCCCCGATACTTACTTGGGAAAGAGAGACTGGAGAACCGAGGCCCCAAAACCAGCATCCCGGCGTGACTCAAGGTTGATGTGGTAATGGGTGATAAAGGTGTGTGCTGACTTCCAGGTAGCAGCCCTGCAGATTTCCTGGATAGGGACATCCCTAGAAGCAGCCACCGATGCAGCAGTATGGCGGGTAGAATGAGCTCTTATCCCTCTGGGAGGCTCCATGCCTGCCAACTTATAGCAGAGATCTATGCAGGAAGTGACCCACCTGCCTAACGTCCGCTTGGCTGCAGGTCTGCCAGGTGCGGCTTCAGCGTAGGTGACAAACAGCTGGCGAACCTCTCCCCGAATTTCAGCCGTGCGCTCCTTATAGTAAGTGAGCGCTCTTCTAGGGTCCAAAGTATGGAGCCTGTATTCGGCCTCCGAGGTGTGATTGGGGTAGAACACCGGCAGAGTCAACACCTGGTTAAGGTGAAATTCCACACCACCTTCTGAAGGAATTTCGGTGGGGCACAGGACAACCTTGTCCCTGTGGAAGACCAGGTAAGGAGACTCAATGCAGAGCTCCTGGAGCTCTCCCATCCTTCTGGCTGCGTGATAGCCACCAAGAAGCGGTCTTCCACGACAGGTGAGAGAGTTCACACCTGTGCATTGGTTCGAATGGCTTGCCCATGAGCTTTGCCAGTACTAGCAGTAGATCCACGGAGGTGGAGGTTCTCGCACTGGAGGAAATGTGATCAAGGCCTTTGAAAAGCACCAGACCACCTTCTCCTCGCCACCGATTGCTCTCGCCTGCGCCCGGGTAAGCAGAGATGGCTGCCAGGTGCACCTTAAGGTCATCAACCAAGCCCTTGCTGAGAAAGGGACCACAGGTAGTCCAATATGCTCGCCAAGGAACAGGAGGAAGGGTCCATCCTTGTTCTGTCACCAAATGGAAAACCTTTTTCCATTTGAAGGCGAGCATTTTCTGGTCGACTCTACGGGACACCTCAACTCACGTTGAGGACCTCTTCGAAAGACCCAAGGCCTGGAACTCTAGCCGCTCAGGAACCAGGCTGTCAGGGTGCAGGGTTTGAAGGTCCGGATGGAATACCTTCCCTGATTGACTGAGAGCAGGTCCGGCGAGCTGGAAGCTGCCTCGAAGCCTGGAGCTGAGGCTGAGGAGATCTGGGTACCAGTACTGGCGAGAATCACTGCCTTGTCCCTCCTTGCTTTGAGCAGCACCTTGTGCATCAAGGGGAACGGGGAAAGGCATAGAAGAGGCCCGGGGTCCACGGCCTCGAGAAGGCATCCCCCTGCAGAGAGCCCTGCTGAGGGGTGGGCATGGAACAGCCTCAACTTCGCATTCTCCCTGGAGGCAAACAGGTCCACCTGAGGTGTGCCCCAATGGGAGAATAGATCTTGTACTACCTCCGGCAGGAGAGACCACTCGTGGGACGCAACCCCTATCCGGCTTAGGGCATCGGCCAGGGTGTTGGAGGCTTCTGCCACATGAATGGCTAGGAGATCCGCCTCCAGGCTGCGCACGAGTGACCAGATGTGGAGAGCTTCCTTGCATAGGAGCATGGAGCGCGTCCCGCCCTGGCGGTTTAGATAGTACATGGTCGTAGTATTGTCCATCTGGACCCTGACCACTTGACCCTGAAGAAACGGAGCAAAGGCGGTGAGAGCTAGGCGGACCGCTCGGAGCTCCAGCAGGTTGATGTGGCATCAGGACTCCCGCGGGGACCAGATGCCGTGTGCTCGGTGTTCCTCCAGATGTGCACCCCAACCCATCAGAGAGGCATCGGTCGATAGAGAGACCGTCGGCTCTGGGCGGACAAACGGGATGCCCTCCTGCAGATGAACTGGAACGGTCCACCCCTGGAGAGCGTTTCACATCCCCTGGGTCACCGTCACTAGCTGGTCCAATGGATCGCAGTGTTGGGACCACTGGCTGGCCAGCCCCCACTGAAGAGGGCGCGATGTTCCAGCGGGCCCAACGGACCACGCTGGTACAGGCCGCCATGAGACCCAGGAGGCGCAGGAAGTCCCGGGCAGGGGGCAATTGCCCAACCAGAAATGATTGGGCAAAGGAGGAAAGAACCTCGGCCCGTCCGCCGGGAGCCGTGCTTTGCCTGGAAGAGAGTTGAGCTCTGCCCCATGAAGAGAATCACCTGCTTCGCCTCGAGTTCCAACTTGGCCTCGCCGATGAGGAGGCCTACCTGAGAGCAAACCTGAGGGCCAGATCTCTGGACCGCTCCACCTCCTGTCTGGAGGGCTGCTATCAGCCAATCGTCCAGGTAAGCCATTCGAACCCATGCACAAGTGTGAGCCTCACACTTGTCATTGAAGACTGCCTTCCTGGGTGGCTATCCCGTCAGCCAGAAGGACAGGGAGCTCTAGGCATTCTCAGTGGACTCCCCTTACCTGGTCTTTCACAGTGACAAAGTTGTCCTCGCGCCCCACCGAAATTCCTTTCAAGGTGGTGTCAGAGTTTCACTTTAACCAGGTGTTGACTCTGCCGATATATTACCCTAACTATACCTCAGACTCGGTGTACAGGCTCCATACCTTGGACCTCAGACGTGCTCTCTCCTACTACAAGGAGAGGACGACAGAAATTCGGGGAGAGGTTCACCAGCTGTTTGTCACTTACGCTGAAGCCACTTCTGGCAGACCTGCAGTCAAGCAGACTATTGTAAGATGGATTACATCATGTATAGGTCTGTGTTATGAGTTGGCGGGCAAGGAGCCTCCCAGAGGGTTAAGAGCTCATTCCACCCGCCATACTGCTGCAACGGTGGCTGCTTCCAGGGACATCCCTATCCAGGAAATCTGTCAGGCTGCTACCTAGAAGTCAGCAAACACCTTTATTTCCCACTACCACATCGACCTTGTCACGCCGGGATGCTGGTTTTGGGGTCTCAGTTCTCCAATCTGTGTTCCCTAAGTAGGGGGTGTGCGCCTTGCCTCCCTTCTCCCGGAGAACTGCTTGGAGTTTGCCAGAGAGTGTGGATGAACAACATATCCACGCTTCTAGAAAAACAGGTTACTCACCTGTAACAGTAGTTCTAGAGAGTGGTATATGTTGTTCATCCACATGCACCCACGCGACCTCCCCAGCTTTAGGCGCATCACCTTGCTTCCAGCGGGCTAAGGTCTGGCGTCATAGGGCAGAGCCAAGGTATATACCACCCGGGTGGGTGGGAGGAGCCAGCTTGAAGACTTCCAGCAAGATTTAAAGAGGAAAGGGACATGCCAAAGAGTGTGGATGAACAACATGCACCACTCCTAGAACTACTGTTACAGGTGAGTAACCTGTTTTTTCTAGGAATATATGTTGTTCATCCACATGGACACACCCGACATCCCCAGCTGCAGATGCAGAACACCTGGTTTCCAGCGGGCTAAGAGCTGGCATCATGGGGCGGATCCGAGGGTTATACTTCCGGTTCATCTTAAAGTGGATGGGGACATGCCAAAGAGTGTGGATGAACACCATATAACACTCCTAGAACTACTGTTCCTGGTGAGTAACCGGTTTTATCTTACAATATTTCTGATTACTAGCTGTGTGAGAGTGAAAGACTTGAGTCCTCATTATTTCTACATCACTGTAACTACTACTGCTGCTGGTGCTGGCTGCTGTTATATGCCATTTCCTATTGCCTAGTGTGGAACAGGAGGCACTAGGCAGAGAGAACCAGAAACTAAACATACTCTTAAAAAAAAAAAAAAAAAAAAAGAAAATAACTGTTCTAGGGACATGGATATGTTGTTAATCCACACTTATTGGCAGGTTCCTTGCGCTTTAAATCTTGCGGAAGGTCTTCAAGCTGGCTCCTCCCACCACCGGGTGAGTAAAAACTCGACTCCGCCCCATGGCGCTAGATCTTCCTTACGGCTTGAAGCTCAGGTTTCCCTCCTTAGCTCTGCGTTTTTAGACTGGTTCCTGATTCTTTCGGTCTCTCGAATTTAGTTGGAAGTTTTCAAACTTCTATCTTCTCCCTAGCTGCTGATGGATAGTTCATTTTCCGGCTCCCGGAGGCACCTGAGTTAATACCTCCAGGAAGACCACGCACTCACGTGTGTTTACTGCCTCAACGGACCATGATCCCATGATTTGCGATTTTTGCTGTGCCCTTTCGACCCAGCGCCCTGGAGGATCGTGCGGCCCGTTCGGGGCTCGGGCGACCTGAGAAATTTTTTCCGCCAGAAAAATCCTTGGAGACTCGTCTGGCAGTGTCCGCGTCGGCTGTCTCGGCTGAGCAGCTCGATCTTCTTTCCTCCATGGAGGGGGCGGTTGTTCCCACTCCTCGGTCACGGCGCTTATCCCGCTCTCCTTGAGTTCTCCTCATTCTGCTTCATTCAAGGAGCTTCGCCAGTCCCTTTCCTCGATGGGAGAGGGACCTTCGGGACCTGCCTCTCGGCCCAGGTCAAAGGAGTCGCAGGCTAAGTCCCATCGTCGGCGGGAGAGCTCCCCTTCCCCTGGCGGCCGACTTTTGACTTAGGTCGAGGCTGCGGCTCAGGCCGCTGGCTTCACGGTGTCCCGTTCAGGTCAGACGGCCAGGACTCCCGTCAATGTTGTCGAGTCTCTCGACCCGTCATCTGGGCTGTCTTCTGCTGGAGCCGCCATCCCTTTGCCGGTTCCCCTGGTGGGGGCCGAGGTTCTGCCTGTACCTTCGCGGCGACAGGTTTCGGTCCTTTCGTTCGAGCCGAGGAAGAGCTGGTTCTCCCCGCTCCTTCCCAGGCCCACCCTCGGTTCCCCCGAAGATTTGGGTCTCAGTCTCGGTCCTCTTCTCGGTCAAGCCGCTCGCGCCGACTTCGGCGATTTCAGTCGGGGCACCGAGTTAAGTGGCATTACCGTTCTTCCTAGTCTCCCTCCTCTGAGGAGTGGCTTCGATGCAGATGGCGTCGACGTTACAAGGAGTTCATTTGGCAGCAGTTATTGTCCAGGAATCAA
Source organism: Neoceratodus forsteri (assembly GCA_016271365.2). Lineage (NCBI taxonomy): Eukaryota > Metazoa > Chordata > Ceratodontiformes > Ceratodontidae > Neoceratodus > Neoceratodus forsteri. The sequence continues at coordinate 794,503,234 of CM028134.1, forward strand.
TCGACACCGATTCATTCCCCGTCCAGCAAGCAGCTGCCGCCCGATCGGCCGACACAACCGCTCACTGCAGTCGAGGTGCCCACCCCAGGGCCTGTTGTTCGTCCGAACCTTGCTGCCCCACCGTCTTCGGTGGAACCTCTGTCGGGTCACGACTTGTCCCGAAGGTTGTCTGTTCCCCTCACTCCTGCCCACCTCGGCAGGCGAAGAGTGACTCAGGCCTGAGGCAGCTCTTTGCAGACCCTTCGGAGTCCGTCGACTCCTCTGTGTTCCCCAATCGGGAGGACCTGGGGTCCTCTCCGGAACGCTCTGTGGACGACAGCCCATCGTCCTTTATGGGTCTGCTTCAGCTCATCTCAGAGTTCACCGGGATGCAGCTTGAACCCGTGTCCATACGGGTAACTTATCCCCTGACGGAGATTGTAGACCGAGGGAGTTCACCTTCGGAGGCCTTCCCGGTGGCCGAGGCCATAGTCGGCCCGGCCTTGGAGCTCTGGCGGTGGCCTACTTCCTGTCCTGTGCCCTCGGCCAGGATGGCCAGGAAGTACTCTGTCCCTGTCAGTTCTTTGCCCGGTTTCTCGGAGCACCCCTTGGCTGAGGGGTTAGTTACCGATAATGTTTTCCAGTGTCCTGGGAACGCTCGGGATGTGGATAGGCCCCCCCCAACAAAGAGTCCAAAAGGATGGACTATGTCGGACGCAAGGTTTACGCTGCGTCCTCCCTAAGCCTCTGACAGGCCAGCTCGGCTGCACTGATGGCACATTTCTCCCACGCCCTTTTGGGCTCCCTGGATGAGGTTCTTCCTCATCACCCGGCCGACCTGCGGACCACGGTCCGGCGGGTGCAGGACCAGGATAGGGCGGTGGTGAAGCAGCAGCTTCAGACTGCTCTGGACTTAGGTGATTCCTGTGCCAAGTCGGTGGCGGCCGCAGTGGCCATGCGCCGAAGGGCGTGGCTGAGGTTATCCTCTTTCTCAACGGAAACCCAGCACAAGTTGGCGGACATCCCCTTCTTGGGGACTGACCTCTTCGGCCCTAGAGTGGAGGGCCACCTCCAGGGGACCAAGAAGTCCGATACCACTCCGGACTTGGTCACCCCCGCCCGGAGGGACAAGGGCTGCCGGCAGCCTTTACGTAAGCCCCTTTGTCCCTGCGGCTCGACCGGCCCATCAACTCCAGCATGAGGGCCAGCTGGCTTGCGCTGGGCGTCCTGACTCCAAGCCAGTGGCTTCCTCTAAAGGGAAGCAGGGAGGTAAAGGCCCAGGAGCTCCCTTGGCCAATCCCCTCCTCCAAGCCTGCTCAGTGACGGACTGAGGGGCATGTCTGCTCCCGCTACTCCTACCGGGGTCCACCTGGGAGACGGTTCCGCCTTTCTCCACCTGGTCCGCTTTCCGGACCTCTTGGTGTCGGAGGTTCTAGGGAAGGTCCTGCCTCGGGATTGAGAGCAGGCCCCATCCTTCGAGCCATTGCCCCACGGGGGTCTTGGGGTCCGCAACCTCGTTGTCAGCCCGCTGAGCCGACTTGCCGGGCCCCTCGAACTAAAGGTGATCAGGAAGGTTGCGGATCCTCCTCCAGACCCTGTGTTCGTGTCCAGGTATTCCTGGTCCCTAACGGACGGGGGGACTTGTGCCCCATTCTTGATCTGCACGTCGGGCTCGTCTCTCTGTCTCAGATATCCCATCCTCAGAATGAGGCGTGTGGCTCTTTCCCTGGACCTCCAGGACGTACTTACGGGATCCCTACGAGTTCCAGGCCAGGCCCTTCGGTCTCTGCCCAGCAGCATTCCTGTGGCACTGATGGGTCCGGGCGTAACCCCAACCGGAATGCAGCCTGACTGCAACCCCTCCAGGTGGAGGGGGACGGTCCAGAGCTCTGGCCCTCTAGGTTGCTCTCAGACTGGTCTCCTTTTTATTGGAGCCACGTTGGAACTCGTGTCTTAGCGGGTGATCCTTCTTCGGGACGAGGCTTGACTCTTGAGTCCGAGCTCGGCTCCTGGCGGACAGGGCCGAGGTTCTTCCTCCCCTACCTAGTCAGGTCTGACTGGGCAATTTGCGCCCTGCCCGGGACTTCCTGCACCTCCTGGGCCTTGCGGCGGCCTGCACCAGCATGGTCTGTTTGGATCCGCCGGTTCATGCGTCCCCCTAATGGGGGCTGGCCAGCCAGTTGTCACAGCGCTGCGTTCCTTTGGACCAGTCCGTGACTACAGCCCAGGGATTAGGGAATGCTCTCCTTAGGACCGTTTCAACTAATTTGCAGTAGAACATCCCGTTCGTCCGCCCCGAGTCGACGGTTTTCTCCGACCTATGCATCTTGGATGGGTGGGGGTGCCCGTCAAGGGGAATACAGAGTGCACCGCCTCTGGTCCTCTCAAGAGTCCCGATGTCTTTCCTACCTGCTGGAGCTCCAGGCGGTACGCTTAGCTTGCACCGCTCGCTCCATCTGTGCGGGGTCTTGTGGTTTAGGTCCAGGCGGACAACACGACGACCGTGTGCTCCCTATCCCGCCAGGATCGGATGAGCCTCTTGCCTCTGCGTAAGGAGGTTCTCCGCATTGGGTCTTCCGGCAGCCAGGAGGCGGTTTCCTAGCCATTTCAATGGCAGGAGCCTCCATCACCCTGGCCGATGCCCTAAGCCGGATAAGGGCTGCGCCTCACGAGTGATTTCCCTGCCGGAGGTAGCACAAGATCTCCCTCTAGGTCACACCACGGGTGGACCTTTGTTTTTCCCTCCAGGGAGAATTCGAGGCCGAGACTGTCTCATGCCCGCCCCCTCAGCATGGCTCGCTGTAGGAGATGCCTTTGAGGCTGTGGACCCCGGGCCTCTTCTACGCCTCTCCCCCATTTCCCTTGACCCTCAGGCAAGGCGAGGAGGGACTAGGCGCAGGTGATTCTGGTAGCCCCAGACTGGTTTTGCCAGCTCTGGTATCCAGCTCTCCTCAGTCTCAGCCCCAGGCTCCCGAGGCGGCTTCCAGCCCACCCGGTCCTGTTCTCTGTTGTTAGGAAAGGTACTCCATCCAGACCTTCAGTCCCTGCACCTGATGGCCTGGTCCCTGTGCGCTAGTGGCCAGGCCTTGGGTCTTCCGGCAAGGTCCTCGGCGTTTTGAGGCATCCTGCCAGGAGTTGACCAGATATGCTCGCTTCAAATGGAAGAGTTCTCCATTTGGTGTTGGGATAGGGCCTGGTCCCCTCTCCTGTTTCTCGGCGAGCATTCCGGACTATCTGCGGTCCGTTCTTTCTTGAACTAGGGCTTCGGTCGACGACCCTCAAGGTGCTCCTGTTAGCCACTCCTGTCTTCCGGGCGCGGGCCGGAAGGTAGTCGGTGGCGCAGGAAAGGTGGTCTGGCGCTTTCCAAGGCCTTGATCACACCTCTCCTCTGGGGAGAGTATCCCCATTTCTGTGGGATCTTACGCTGGTATGGGCTTAGCTCACGGGCAAGCTGTTCGAACCTTTGCACAGGTGTGAGTTCCCCACCTGTTGTGAAAGAACACCTTCTTGGGGCTACCATGCCAACCAGAAGGACGGGAGAGTTCCAGGTGCTCCTTTGAATCTCCCTATCTGGTCTTCCACAGGGACAAGGTTGTCCTGCGCGTCACCCGAAGTTCCTTCCATAGGCGGTGGCGGAGTCCTTTTCCCCAACTGGGTATTGTCTCTGCCGGGGTTCAACCCCATTCACGCCTCGGGGCTGTATATAGGATCCATTGGGACCCTATTTAATGCTCGCCTTCCCAGGGAGCATAGGGCTGAAGTTCGGGAGAGGTTCGCCAGCTTTTTGTCATCTACGCTGAAGCCGCACCTGGCAGACCTGCAGCCAAGCGGACAACGAGCGGGTGGGTCACCTCCTGCATAGATCTCCGCTATAGGTGGGCGGGCATGGAGCCTCCCAGAGGGATAAGTGCTCATTTTACCCGCCCTCCCGCTGCATCGGTGGCTGCTTCCGAGGATATCCCTGTCCAGGATATCCGCAGGGCTCCTATCTGGAAGCAGGCACATACCGATTCCCACTTCCACATCGACCTTGGGTCACGCTGGGATGTTGGTCGGGGCCTCGGTTCTCCAGTCTTTCTACCTAAGTAGGGGGTGTGTGCCTTGCCTCCCTCCTCCCGGAGAACTGCTAGGAGTCTGCCAATAAGTGTGGATGAATAACATATCCATGTCCCTAGAAATACAGGTTACTCACCTGTAATGAGTTCTAGGAATGGTATTTGTTGTTCATCCACACGACCCTCCAGCCTCCCGGCCGATGCACAACCTGGCTTCCAGCGGGCTAGATCTGGCGTCATGGGGCGGGCCGAGAGTTTACCACCTGGGTGGGTGGGAGAGCCAGCTTGAAGACCTACGGCAAGATTTAAAGCGCAAGGAACCTGCCAATAAGTGTGCATGAACAACTTATGCCATTCCTAGAACTCCTGCAGGTGAGTAACCTGTATTTCCATCACATTTATTAAGCTGCTGCAGCTGTGACTGAATCCTCAATTCAGTCCTTACCGCATAGACCAGAAAAGAACAGAAGTCTGCTGCAGCTGTGACTGAATCCAGTCCTCATCAGTTGCCTGCTGCCTGACTGTGTCTTCTGAGGGACAGGAGGGGAGAGAGCATCGGCAAAGCAGAAATTGAATGAAAAGATACATATTACACTGAGAGTGATCCCACAGTGCCACACGAGGGACTGGAGAGACTGAGAGGCAGAAATGTTAAAAAAAAAAAAAAAGAGCTCTTAAAAAGCAGAAATCTGCTGCAGATGTGACTAAATAAATCCAGTCCTCATCAACTGCCCGTAGTGCTAGACAGTGTGCGTCTGTTGAGGGACAGGACGGGGAGAGAGCATCGGCAAAGCAGAAACTGAATTAAAAAAAAACATTATTAAACTGAGTTTGAACATAAAGCTTTAGCAAACTGGGGTTCATCATCCTGCGTTTAGTTACCCTGGCCTACTAGTACCCAGTCCCATCACCACTAGTACACAACATTACCAACTCCCCCCCCTAGTTTTCCTTCCCATTCCAGTTCCTACCCAGTAGAAAGCACACTCACTAACACATAGTTATTTAAAATATTTTTATTGCAGGAAAGTAAGACTGACAAGTGTTGAGAGAACACTGTAGGACAAATAAAAAATAAGGCTATGCAATAGAATAAAAAAGACTATTTTTTCCTATGTGGTCAGCAGCAGCCGCCACTATTAGCCAAACACAAATACAGTCTTCTCAAGATAAAAGTGACACTGAGTCTTCTGCTGTGGTAATAGATATAACAGCAGCTGATGCTGATGCTGATGTTCTTCAGTCAGTTGAATTGAACCGTGAAGTGGGAGCATCTGTTTCCTCTTGCTTTCCTAAGAAACTTTGCTGGATCAGCAGCAACAAGGAGACATAATCTCTAAAGACAAAATATATGACCAGGAAAAAAGGGCCAGAATGTTTCAATCTTCCTGGACATAAGTCTCCACCACTCATTCACACTATTGGGATCTGCACCGGAGGCACTAGGACCCATCGGGAGCAAACTTTTTGCTGGGGAGTCGACGCCAGGGATGGCGCCGTGAGCCCTAGCTCGCGCAGCAATGACTATATCGGCGTCGACTCCCCAACCACCTCAGTTCCTTTTTCCCCTACCGAGTGCGCTTCAGTGACGACGCTCCCATTGTCAAGTCAAACTTCAAACTAGCAGCATAGTTTTCAGTTTTTATTATTTTGTAGTATTATCTCGATACAGTATCGCTTAAATTATTCTTATTTTTAAATAAAAGCGATAAAGAAGTCTCAGCCTCACACTGACGGAGTCGCACTATGAGCAGGTCAGGTGGACGGTAGGAGACTTCATATGAAAGCTGTTCAGTCAGTCGGGCTGGGTCCGTCTGCCGCCTTCTCCGGAAGGGGTCTGACAACGGTCAGTCAATGCCTTGAGGGATGGGCGGTCCCTTGAAGCATAAAGCTAAGCAGTCGCATTCGGCACCGTTCGACCTCGAGCTCTTTCTTCGCCCGCAGGTCTAAAAAGAAGGCATCACTCGCGGTCGCCCTCTGATATGTCTGCGCAGATGTTCGGTTATCGGGCTGGTTGTGTCTCCTCCTTCGGAGTCACCAACAGCGGCTTCTGGTAGCCGACGTCTTTGACATCGGAGTCCTACCCCGCCTGCAGGTAGGTCTTCAGATGAGCAGTTTCATCAGTGGGCGCTGTTGTGGAGCAATGGGCTCGGAGGTTGGTCTGCTACCTGGCTCGGTCGTCTCAGGGCCTTCGGGCTCTGTGGGCGACCAGTGTAGGGCAGTTGGACTTTCCTGGTCGCTGGCACCTTCTTGGTGCAGTCGACTCCGTGCTTAGGTGTCTCCCAACATGGCTTCGGCGCGGGGGCCACACGATGCGCCTTATCTCCTGCTCTTTTCCTTCAAACCTGTTTTTGGTCTCTCAGGCGCCTTCAGCGCTGGGCGGCCCTCGTGGCGCGTCCTTGGTGTCCGCGGCTTCTCGGCGTCACTTGGCCGTTCGGCACCGTGGTGTCCGCGGCCCATCCTTCGCGCCGGGGCTCTCGGAGACTTTCCTTTTGTCTCTTTTCCTCCTTCCTCTTCTGGCTTTCATCCCTTTCCTGTCCATACAGTCCCTCCTGGACTGTCAGGAGATGACGTTGAGCCTGACCCAGACCAGCTGGGCGATGAGGTGGACGAAGCAGGTTCTTTTACTGCTGCAGAGCCTGTGGTCGAGGACCTGTCATTTAAGTCTCTGCTGAAGAATATGATTTCCACACTTTCTCTCCAGACTACAGACATCGATCCTGGGAAATTGCTAAGACTCCAATACCTTCACGCCTCGGAGATCCCTACTGATTTGACTCCTCCGATTCAGCCTTCCTTCGAGACGCTGTCTCAAATTGTATGGAATAATCCTGCTCTCTCTTCATTGGTGGCTAAATCCATTGATAGAAAATATTCAGCCCCCAAGGATCGTCCCATTTTGGCATCCCAAGCCTTTGCGGATCCTATTATAGTCCTGGTAGAGAATAAGGTCGTCCTTCCTCAAACCACTACAGCTCGACCTATTAACAAGGAATCTCGTAAGATAGACACCTTAGGTAAGAGAGTCTTTGTTGCTTCTGCCCTAAGTATGCGTATTGCCAGTTACCAGGGCTATTTTTCTCAGTACGAGTATATCCTGTGGCACTCTGTCAAGCAAATGGTTGAAGCTATTCCAGAGTCGGATTCAAAACCAGAGCTTCTCCAAACTATTACCAGGGGTATTGAATCTAACAACCAACAGGTTAAAGCAGCCATGGACGCTTTCGACTCCGCTTCCCGTTCAGCAGCTACTGGTATTTGCAGCCGCCGCCATTCCTTGCTGCTTACTTCAGGCTTCACCAATGATGCGTAACAGCAGGTAATGGCATTGCCCTTTGATGGTGCATATCTTTTCGGTCCTCAGGTCGAGCAAGCTCTAGAAGCTACACAAAAGACTAGGTCAGCCATTAAGTTGGCTAGACCCCCTCCTGCCCCCTCTAGAGGGCATGCCAGTAAACGTCAGTTTTATAACCGTCAGTCCTTTCGAGGCAGAGGTAGTTTCCATAAGAACCAACCTGCCCAACCTCAAAAGAAGGCGCAGCAGAAAGCGAAAGGGCCCAAAGCGCCCAGCGCTACTTTATGAATTGCTGGCCCAAGTCCCACCTCAACTGCCCGAGGTGAACTTTTTCTCTTCGGTGGGAGGTCGGCTGATGCACTTCTACAGTCAGTGGAAGTCCATAACCTCGGACAAATGGGTCCTTCGGATAATCTGCTAGGGGTACTCTCTCAATTTTGTGGAAACTCCTCCGGATTGCCCTCCCAACGGCAGCCCAGGCTGTCTGCCCTTCAGTCAGACCTTCTCACCGCCGAGATTCAGGGCCTTCTAAACAACAGGGCAGTAGAACTTGTGCCGCTGCATCAACGAAACACGGGGTTCTACTCTCATTACTTTCTGGTTCCAAAGAAGTCTGGGGGAATGCGCCCCATTCTAGATCTCAGAAAGCTAAACAAATTTCTCCCCAAGGAGAAATTCAAAATGATTTCTCTAGGAACCCTGTTACCCTTGCTTCATCAGCACGACTGGTTAGCTTCCCTAGACATGCAGGATGCTTACCAGCACATTCCCATTCACCCGAGACATCACAAATTCCTGAGGTTTGTGGCTCTGGGACAACATTTTCAGTTCAGAGTCCTGCCTTTTGGGCTATCCTCGGCGCCGCGAGTTTTTACAAAGTGTTGTGCAGTTCTCGCAGCGCACCTCAGAAAACTCGGAATACAGGTGCTCCCTTATCTGGACGAGTGGCTTCTGGCAAGTCCTTCCAGGCAAGGGACTCTGGATGCCATAAAGACGACCTCTCACCTCCTTACGTCCATAGGAGTCCTGCTGAACCTCAAGAAATCACAGCTGCAGCCCTCCCAGAGGCTCCTTTTCATAGGGACCCTTCTGGACACATCCTGTGCGAAGGATTTTCTCCCAGAGGACAGAAGGAACGATATCCTTCAGATGGCCCATTACATCGAGAGAACAGGTCGGTTATAGCGCTCTCGATGCAACGGATGCTGGGCCTCATGGCATCCCTCAGTGTTCACTGTACCTCTGACCCATCTGCACATGAGAACCACCCAGTGGATGCTCAGTACTCAGTGGTCTCCAACCACCACCCGCAGTCCTATCTCATCAAGGTGACAGAACCCTATGGAGGTCTCTCACCTGGTGGTCTCAAGAGGACAATCCTGCAAGGATACCCTTTGCCCTCTGGACCATCAGATCTCCATTACCACAGGCGCCTCACTAATGGAGTGGGAGCGACTGTCAGGCTCTCCACACTCCGGGGTGTGGACTCAACTTCGAGTCCCAGCTTCACATAAATGTCCTAGAAATGAGAGCCATTCTTTATGCGGTCCGAGCTTTGAAGGACATTTTCTGTCACAAGAATATTCTTCTCCAAACGGACAACAAAGCAGTGATGTATTACATCAACAAGCAGGGCGGTGCTCATTCTTACCCTTATGCAGAGAAGCGATGAAGGTCTGGGAATGGTGCTTGGAGCACAAGGCTCTAATTCAAGCAATCTACCTGCCAGGTGTACAGAACGACTTGGCAGACCGTCTCAGCAGAACAGACATATCCTCACGTGTGGTCTCTCGACTCAACCATAGTTCAGTCACTATTCAAGAGTGGGAACTCCGGACCTGGACCTTTTGCGTCCCCACTCAACGAAAACTGCTCTCTTCTGCTCCAAAATCCAGGGCCTGGCATTTTTGTCGGATGGCTGGCTCAGGTGGACAAAACGCTTTTATGCCTTTCCGCCTCTTCCTCTAATTCAGAGTACTCCTCAGTTCGAGTCTCAGGAGACAAGATGATTCTCATTGCTCCCTTTGGCCTCGACAACTGTTGTTTCCACTTCTCAACAGTATGTTGGCAGTTCCTCCGAGACCACTTCCCCTGCAGATGAACCTTTTAACTCAGGGACCGGTGGTCCATCCCAATCTGAGATCTCTTCACCTTCACGCTTGGCTCCTGAAGAGGTCAAAGTAAATCGGTTCAATGTCTCTCGAAGAGTTTCGGATATCCTTCTGGCTGCGCGGAAGCCAGCCACTGGAAAACTTTACACGGTAAGTGGAAGTTGCTCATCTGTGTGCAAAGTCCTTTGAACTTTTCCTGCCCTCCGATAAAGTTTTAGAGTACCTTTTGACCTTTCAAATTCAGGTGGTCTCCAGTACTCTACAGTTAAGGTTCACCTTAGTGCCATTTCAGCGTATCATGAGCCGGTTTTTCTTTCTCTTGCTCAGTTACCTATGGTTAGAGAGATTTCTTAAGGCATTCTGCACACCAGACCCCTACAAGACGTCCGTTGCAGCCTGGGACATTAATCTTGTGCTAGACATGCTCACCCGAAACCCTTTGAGCCTCTAGCTACCTGTGAACTAAGTTCCTCACCTGGAAGACTGCCTTCCTAGTGGCCATTACCTCAGCTCGTAGGGTCTCTGAGATACATGCCCTGGTCACAGTCCCTCCGTATACTGTGTTCCATAAGGACAAAGTAGTCCTTCAGACTCATCCTAAATTTCTTCCTAAGGTTGTGTCAGAATTTCATCTTAACCAACCTTTGGTCCTTCCTCTTATTTTATGGACTTCCAAAATGAAGGGAACGCTTTCATTCTCTGGATGTTAAGAGGGCCTTGCGCTTCTACTTGGATAGAACCAAGGATTTTCAGTAAGCCCAGCAACTGTTCGTTCCTTCAGTGAGGCCGGCTGGGTCAACCTGTCGCTATTAGATGTATCTCAACATGGCTAGTGGTGCGTTCGTCACTGCTATTCCATGGCGCAGGTTAAGTTGGAGGATAGAGTTTCGCTCACTCTACCTGAGAGCGGTAGCGGCATCCCTAGTGAACCGCACCTGCCCATTGTGAAAACATCTGCAATGCAGCCACCTGGAGCCCAGTGCATACTCGTTAAGCATTATGCACTGGCGTCCATGCCAGACGACATTCTTCCTTTGGCAGAGCCATCCTTAATGGACTTCTGTCTTAAGAAACGTGAGCTCTTGGTTTCTCCTGCCGCCCTCTCGGGGGATTATTAGCTCGGTACTCTCCCAATAGTGTGAATGAGTGGTGGAGACTTATGTCCAGAAAGATATGAAAATTATGTACCTACCGTAATTCTTGATCTTCTTGGACAAGTCTCCACCACTCATTCACACGCCCACCCTCCATCCCCCGAGCTCACCTCTCTTGTTGGTCTTCACTCCCTCAAATCTTTAGGCCTTGAAGACTTCTTTGTTGACCCTTCTTACACGGGTCGTCCGGACTATCTTATGTCCGGTTTTTAGGTTAGGCTACCCTTCTAGGTTAGATTCGCTGCACCTCCTTGGTAAAAAGTTACTGAGGCGGTTGGGGACTCGGCGCCGAGATAGTCGATGCCGCTTGAGCTGAGGGGCTCATGGCGCCATCCCTGGCGTCGACTCCCCAGCAAAAAGTTAGCTCCCGATGGGTCCTAGTGCCTCCGGCGCAGATCCCAATAGCGTGAATGAGTGGTGGAGAGTCGTCCAAGAAGATCAAGAATTATGGTAGGTGCGTAATTTTCATATCTCGCTGGTTGAAGAACTATAAATGGTTGCGATAACGATGGAAAAAAAAAAGGGACTGATGTACTGCACAGTTTGCAAAAAGTATCCCACTATTGCAATACCAGCTTTTTCAAAGAAAAACAAATGTGTTTGCTACAGGCTCTATCAGTTTTAGAATTGAGTCACTACGTGCACATGAAAAATTTAATCCCTATGTGCTGTGCCAGAACCAATATATTCTGGAAAGTGGCCAGCGTGCAGTTCAGTGTGATATTGCTGAGTCACCACTTTATCAGGCCTTTGCTGTGTTGGAAGAAGCTACTAAGGAGAAAACGAGATGCATGTTAAACACAGTGTACTCCATTGGAAAAAATCTGCTTCCTTTTTGCCCCGACATGGATTGGCCATGTGAATTGCAAGAGTAAAATGGTATTAAGCTTGTTACTAACTAAACCAGTGATAAGCGAGCCAGGGATTTTGCAGAGTCACCACCTCCTGATAGTGTACTGTGTACGAAACCGGTTAGGGTTTCACTGAGGTGAACTAGCCTTGGATTATTTGGCAGCATGTTTTAAAACTTTTTGAAATAAAGCCTTGTAATGAGCAGCTGAAGAGTGAGGTGGTTTGCTTGGAGGAGCTGAAGAATGGACCTTTCCGCCCATCTGGTCCAGCTTTTTAGACTCTGGATTTGGGGGCTGAGCGATGCGGTGGTTTGCTTGGAGAAGCTTTCTTTCTAGGATCGTGGATATGTTCATCCACACTTCTTAGCATGTCCCTTCCCCCTTTAAGGATCTCCGGAAGTCTTCAAACTAGCTTCTTCCACCCACCCAGGTGGTATAACCCTCGGCTCCGCCCCATGACGCCAAATCATCCTTTCCACAGGAAGATTTGGGTTGTCTCCTTCGTGCTCCCACATTTTGTAGGCCCTGGCTTCAAAACCTTCGGTTATTATGAAAATTTGCCTAGTTCGCATTAGCGATCGCGACTCCTTATCTTCGATTATGGAAGACGAGTCTTCCCCAGATTTCGCCGGTGTTCATGCGGCCCGAAAATGTCATGCACCATTCCCCACACTTCATGCGTCTGTTTGGGTGTCGACCATGACACTTCGAACTGCGATTTTTGGTCTTGTATTTCACCCTAACTTCCTCGGTGACCATCTCGCACGCCTGAAGTTGGGGGGGGGGGGCTGGAAAAACTGAGCCCTCTGGTGAAATCAAAGGAGGCTAGGTGGGCGGTTTCTGCAGCCGCAGGATCCGACGAGCAATTGGAACGCATGCAAGCCTTAGAGAAGGAAGTGGCTCATGCCGAGGAATCTTCCTTTCGGAGCTTCTTCGTTCAGCTCAACCTGGGCTCAACCTTCTTGGGTTCCTTCCGAGAGTTGTGCCAGTCTCTTCCGACCAAGGGAGAGTGTCCTGCAGGTGCATACTCCTCTCGGTCCCGTAAGCGGGAAAAGGACTCTGGATCGTCTTCGTCTCTGCGAAGACGTTCTTGGGATCGGGAGAGATCTCGGCCCAGGAACCAGCAGTCTCGACTTCGGTCGAAATTGCCTCTTCGACCGCTGGTTTCTCGGCTTTTCCATCTGGCCAGTCGACCGAAGTGTCGATCGACAAGGTTGAAATAATCATCGACACATGGTCGCTGACTCCGGTCGATGATTCTCTCATTCAAACTCCGGTCCTTTCTTTCCCTGACGAGGAGACCTAGCCCACTGGGAATCTCATCGAGGAAATGGTCCCTGACCCTAGGAAATCACTGGTCCCGCCAGTGTCTCCCGAGCGACCGAATTGGCCTGTTTGATCTCAATCGAGGTCCAGGACCCCCTCGACTGACAGGCCAAGGAAGAGCCACAAGGGCTCAAAAAAAAAAAGAGGCTGCACCATCGGACCACAGACCTATTACAAGGAGAGGAAGGTGGAATTTCAGGGAGAGATTCGCCAGCTATTTGTCGCTCACGCTGAAGCCGCTTCTGGCAGACCTGCAGCAAATCAGACGATTGCAAGGTGGATTACATCTTGCATAAGTCTGTGTTGTGAGTTGGCGGGCATGGAGCCTCCCAGAGGGATAAGAGCTCATTCTACCCACCATACCGCTGCATCAGTGGCTGCTTCCAGGGACATCCCTATCCAGGAAATCTGTCAGGCTGCTACCTGGAAGTCAGCAAACACTTTCATTACCCATTACCACATGGACCTTGAGTCACGCTGGGATGCTGATTTTGGGGCCTCAGTTCTCCAATCTCTTTTTCCCAAGTGAGTATCAGTGGGGGGTGCACCTTGTCTCCCTCTTCCCGGAGAACTACTTGGAGCCTGCCAAGAAGTGTGGATGAACAATATATCCACGATCCTAGAAAAACAGATTACCTACCTGTAATAGTAATTCTAGGAGGGGTATATGTTGTTCATCCACATGGACCCACCGACCTCCCGGCTGCAGATGCACAAACCTGGCTTCCAGTGGGCTAAGATCTGGCGTCATGGGGGAGACCAAGGTTATACCACCCAGGTGGGTGGGAGGAGCTAGCTTGAAGACTTCGATGATCCTTAAAGGGAAGGGACATGCCAAGAAGTGTGCATGAACAACATATACTTCTCCTGAACTACTGTTACTTTCCACACCCTCTATCGTGGTGGAGCTGTATTGCTGCTTGAGGTGTGCTATTCTTTAGATACCTGCACGGTCGGGTCGCTGACTTTCCTGGCTCATATTGTCACGTACCAGAAGTCACTTTGGACAAAAGCTATGGATCTGGCTAAAATACAACTAGACTCTGAGGGTAAGGCAGAGTTCCTAGCTGTCATCCAGTCAGGCATGGATGTGGACAAACACATGCTGAGGAGATCTTACTTCGAGTGGGTTCCTTCAGTAGGTCATCTCATATAGGAGTAGCGCCACTTGGCGTCTGGACCGCACGGCAGACTTTTCCAGCAATACCTGATGGGGGACCGACGTCAGCGTGGCGCTATAATAATGGGCGGTCCCCACACCCACCCTTCAGTTCTTTCCCACCGTTTCCTCATGTCAGTTACCTCGCAGTAGACTTCCACAGTGATCACCGTTGAAAGTTTCTTGGTAGTTATTAAATATTATCTTTTTTCTCACTATTCTTGTGAATTCTATGCCTTCTCCAAAGAAGTGTCAAACTTGTGGCACGCAGATTCCACACAAGGACAGCCACCTCAAGTGCGTTATCTGCCTAGGCCCAGGCCATCCGACCGCAACCTGCCTGAACTGCCAATCCTTTAACCAGGCTACCCGAAAGAAGAGAACAGCAGGCTCTGGAGGCCTGTCTTTGAAGTTCTGGTTGGCCTTCCTCAAAAAGCAGTGGAACACAACAGAGACTCCTTTTCTTCTTCTCCTCCTCCCAAACATCGCATGAGAAATGCAAGGAGCGGGGCGCTCTTTGGATGGTTCTCGGGCTAAGTCCACTATGCCCTCCACCAGCAAAGCTTATTCCCTGCGCCTTGATCCAGGACCAGTCAGCGACAGGACTCTAAAGTAAAACTTGAAGACCTCCATGCTTGGGTAAATCGACTGCCGGCTCTTCCAAGCAGCCACCGCTGGTGCCACTAAGCAGATCAGCTCCCCACGACACGGGGACCCACCTGGCTGTGGCCATTAAGTCGGCAGGGGGCTCTTCCCCCTCCTGCCTGGCTTCTCCATCTGGTCAGTCGGCAGCCCCTGGTATCAGCACAGACACGGCTCTCCCGTTGAGGCCTAACGGCAGCCCGCCTGACGTCTGGACAAGCCCAGGAGAGACTTCCCCTCTCCCTCCTTCTCCTCGCCAGTCCCTCTGCGGCCGCTATCCTGGTGAAGATAGTGCGGGCCCTGTCGATGTGGAGCACACTTTAGGGTCTAATCCCTGCTCACCCTCCAGGGTCTCAGGGATGGATATCCCTTCTCAGCCGTCTGGCCCTTCACTGGAGGTGCCTCCTGTTCCTTCAGGGAGGATTGTCCCTGTCCCAGCAAATGTGCCCACGCCGGACACCCTTCCTCCTTCAGATTCTGCGAGAACTGCTCCAATGCCGGACCTACTGGCGACTGTCTCCATGCCAGGGCCCTCGCGTCTGCCTCCGCTGCCAGCTCCTCCAGCAAACCAGGTCCCGACGCCGGACCTGCCACCCATATAAACATTAGGACATACGTAGATTCCCCACCATCGGACCCCTGCGTTGAGTCTGTACTCAAGACCCCACACTGTCCTCATTGCCTTTGGCGTATCCTTTGGCCCATCCCTGGCAGGTCCTCCAGATTGGATTGGTGCAGGACACTACCTCACGGGCTACACCCCATACCCAGGTTTTGGATATTCGCGATACCAGGAGTACTACTACCCTCCTCCCCATGCTATCCCGCCTCCTCCTCCCCTCTCCACCGGTGTCCCAACCAGATTTTAAGACACTTGTACAGTCTTGGTGGCAGGAGGTGCGTACAGAGTTGGTGATGGAGCTAGAGGGCAGACTACCACTCCCCCGCTCTACCAGTTACCCTTCCCTGGTGAGCTCATCCCCTTTCACGTCATGGGGACTACCTCTCGAAACATTACTCTTCCGGATTTAGGAGACAGTCCAGGGGGGTGGGGGGGATGATACGTCTGAGGAGCCCTCAGACCACATGTCCCAGGTTCCTAAGAGCAAGGATTCTCCCAATCCCCCCCACCAAGGATCCTTCCTTTTCGGACCTATTGAAGTCCATACAACATTTTGATTGGGAGTCTGAGGAGCAGAATCTCATGCATCTGAGGCTCGCTGAACTCCTTGCCTTGAAGTCTCTGTCCCCAATTCCTGTTCTTCCATGGATCGGACCTCAACAAGACCTCACCACTACTGTATGGCAAATGCCTCATTCAATCCCGGCCGTCCTCAAGAGGGTGGACAGGACTTACCGAGCGCCTAAGGATGCCCCCTTTCTCAATGCGCATCCGAAGGCGGACTCCGTGGTAATCTCGGCTGCCCATGACCGCTCCAGAGCACCTAAGCACATGAGCATTTGTCCTCCAGATAAGGAGTCAAGGCAGATGGACCAGTACAGTAAAAAAGTCTTCTCATCGGCCACATGTGCATTATGGTCCCTCAATTATGTGGCCCATATGGTGTCTCGTCAGAAAGCTACCTTGGCCAGACTCGAGGCCAGATCCAATCCATGGACCCTTCGGGCCTCAGGGAGGAGCTCACCAAGCATATCCGCCTGTCCAGGATCTCTTGCAGGCATGCGTTGCAGGCCACCTACGACTCTGTCGATTCCGTGGCCCACGCCTCGGCGACTGCCGTCTCCCTTCAACAGCAGGCTTGGCTTTGCATCTCTGGCCTCGTTAACGAGGTCTAGACAGCTATACAATATGCCCCCTTCAGGTGCTTAGTAGTTTTTGGTGGTGACACCAAGGACATCATCATGGACCTCCAGGACCAGGACCGAGACCAAGCCCTGAGATCCGTGCAGGCCATGTACCGATCGGGTACCCAGCAGCAGCAGCCCTGTCGGAAGAGGACCTGGAGGTGCAGAGGAAGCAAGCCCAGCACCAGGGCAAGCGCAAGACCACAGGAACCTTTACCCTTCATGCCTCCAAGAACCATGGACCTTCAGAGGGACCTACCCCTGCCTGTCCTGCCACCTCCTGACTCCTTCACCCCACTCCTCCAGGAATGGCAAAATATCACCTCCGATGCATGGGTCCTGGAGTTAGTGTCCCAAGGGACACACTAGAGTATCTGAGCTCCCTCCGAATCTCCACCCAGAAGGTCAGCCTACTCCCGACACCAGGCTCATCTCGTAAGAGAAGAAATCCAGACTCTCTTGCTCATAGAGCCATAGAGATCATTTCCTCCATCAAAGGGGAAGGGGTTCTACTCCCATTTCTTCCGTGTTCGAAAATGAGAGAGGTGACCTGTGACCCATTCTTGACATAAGCAGTCTGTCTGTTTGTCGAGTACAAAAAATTCTGGATGTTAACACCCCAGAGCCTCCTCCGTCTCCTGGAGAATCATTGGCTTTGTGCTCTGGATATGCAGGACGCTTACCTGCACATCCCAATCTTCCCCAGCCACCTCCGATTCCTGTGGTTCTGTTTCCAAGGGAAGCATTTCCAATTTCTGGCTCTCTCCTTTTGCCTTTCCTCGGCACTCCAGGTGTTCACCAAGTGCCTAGCGGTGGTGGTGGCAGCCCTCTGTCGCCAGGGCATAGCTGGCTCCCATACCTGGTTTCAGCCCAGTCCAGGAGTCTCTCTCAGAGGTCCTGTCCACTACTCTGGACTTATTCTCCAGACTGGGAATTACAGCCACTATCCCCAAGTCGCCCTCACTCCTCCCAGAGGTTGCAGTTTATTGGGTGAGCTTGGACACTGTCCAGAGCAAGCTTTCCTTCCTCCAGACAGGATGGAGACTGATCAAGCAGGCCAGTTTGGTAGCCTCCTCCAGGACCTGCCCGGCAGGTCCTGGGGTTGCTAGTACTGATGCCGGCCTCCATCTCTACAGTTCTCCTTGCGAGTCTCCACATAAGAATCACTCAGTGGTCCTTGCGGGTCCAGTGGGATCAACTCCAGGATGATCTGGACTATCTGGTCCTTGTGTCGTCTGCTCTTCAGAAAGACTTGTGTTGGTGGAGGGATCCCTTCAATCTGTCAATAGGTCTCCTCTTCAGGATACCACGTCCCCCAGGCATCTTTGACAGTAGATGCCTCCAACCTAGGTTGGGGGACTCACTTGGGGGAACACCAAACCCAGGGACTTTGGTCCAGCTTGGAGATGTCCTAACACATCAGTATCTTTGAGATGAGAGTGGTCTTGTATGCACTGCAGCTGCCCAGACTCTTCTTCCTCGGGATCACTGCTCAACCAGACTGACAATATGTCCGGTCGCCTGGTATATCAACAAAGGAGGTACTTGCTTGTACCCCTTTTGCAGGGAGGTGATGAGAATGTGGAACTGGGCAGTCCAGCACGATCTGTCTGACAGCCGTGCACGTTTCAGGAGTGCAAAACATGGTAGTCTCTGCAGGTCTCAGACCCTCAACTACGAATGGGAACTAAATCGGGAAGTGGCAGATTCTCTTTCTAAGATGGGGGCATCCGGAACTCTACCTTTTCACCTCCCCATCCAATGCAAAACTTTATAATTTCTGCTTGCTCGTTCCAGGGCATGGTGCTTTCTGGCACGACACGTCTCTCTTGGACAGGGACAATCTTCCCTTGTCAGTCTTCACCATTCATTACTGCTTGGGGTTGTGCCAGAGGCAGCACCCGCTACAGGAGATTTTTTATTTATTTTTTTTTTTTTAGTCTGCACCAATGGCGCGCCCCCACCCCCACAAGAGAGCAATGCTGTGTCATGGATGAGGGGAGGCCGTTAGGTGCCGCAGAATCCTCCTCCATCTCAGTTTCTCCCACCGTCAAGGCTGCACCTGCTACCGCGTGTGTGAGAATTTCTTTGAACCCGCGTCATAGGCCTTCCTGTGACTCCTTCTCCAGTTCCTCGGCCGCCCGTTGAACCGTTTAGTCTGGTAAGACCAGTCCTTATTTCTACGGTGCCGGGAGCCTTTTTCTGTGTTTTTCAGTTATTTTCAGCATCATTTCAGGTTCGGGAGCCAAACTTAAATCGAAAGCGGGCCCTGCCCCTATGCACCCGAGCTCCTTTGGCCGGCATTTTTCCATAACGGACCGGCATGATGTTTGCCTTCACTGCCTGGGACCCAACCATAATATGGATTTGTGAGATGCCCGTTTCTCAATGGACTGTCGCATCCTTGAAGTCCGCACATTTAAGATCGGCAAGGTCCCGCCGACTTTTGGGGGACAGCGCCACTCTTGGGCTTTTATAAGATCTCTAGACCTTCCTCCGGGTCCCTCCCAGGCCTATACTGTCTGGAGAGGAGGGGCCTCTCATCTTCTGGTCTTGCCAAGGAGGAGGCATCTTTCGCGGTGTCGTGGGAACGCCGTGGTCCCTCCCGGGGCTGCGGTGGAGACACTGCCTCGGCATTCACCTCTTCGGAAGTGCAGGCTCCCCCAGTGTTGTGGCGCAGGACTTCTGGGCCCAGCATCCGTGGGCCCTCTGTCATTTTCCAGCGCCACTCCGGATCCCGGCGCCAGTGATTGGGCGGCACTATGTTGGATCTCGGTGCCGCCCGTAGCACCGTGGGCCCGGTCGACTGCTCTAGCTGCGCCGCATTGGGTCCCGGTGCCGAGGGTGGTTCCAATGGGTCTGACCGCGCCATTGAGGAGTCAGGGTTGGGTTCGGTGTGCTAGGCCGTCCGGGCACCGAGAGGTGGCACCGGCACCGCTTTCTCAGAGGGCCCCTGGGTGGCCAGTATTGAGGTCCAGCTGGTCTCTTCTTCCTCGGAGGAGGATGACTCTACAGCGTGGTCCTGTCTGGCCCCGACTCTTGAGTTAGGGGTCGCCCGGTGAGACGAGGTGCTGGGCGGCTCCAGCGCACTCCATTCCTCAGTCTCCTGCTGTCCTTTTCTGAGGCCTCCCAGGCTGGGGTGGCCTGGGTTCTGTGGAGGGAGATGGCGTGGAGACGGGGGAAGAGGCTAATCCTCCTGAGGGGGTTGCAGTAGCTGCCACTCCCAGTGCGGCTGCGCCTGCTCGTGGTGGGTTGTCACTGAGGTCGAGGAGGAGGGCGTCCTCGGAGTCCGAGGAGGTGAGAGATCGAGGTGAGGTGCATCAGTCTTCACCTGCCACCCCTCAGGGTGCAGGTAGGAGCCGTAGCGCTGGACCCCATCTTTCCCTCTCGGGCCCCAGGGACCCCTCTGGTGGCATTTCTGTGGGCTGCCCTACTGGACCCATGCAGCCTCATGTTCCTCACAGGGGAGTATCCTCTACTAGGCTGTTCCAGGCTTCGCATCCCGTGGGTTCCGTTCTGCGACCTGGTTTGCTCGGGCTCCGTTTTCTGGATTTCAGAGCCTCAGCAGAGAACAGCTGCCTCTTCGTAGGTGTCCCTCTCCCATTCCTCCAAGACAACCCCCTCTTCCAGGCCATGTCAGTCCCACGGGCCCGTTATCCTGGGAGACACTCAGAGGGCCTCATATGTTAGATGTATGCATGAGCAGGTGTTTTACCATCTCACCACCGAGGAGTCCTCTTGATATTCGAGTTCCTCCTCCTCCTTGGAGGAAGAGGAACCCCCCAGCTCAGCTTCCTTCTGACGCTGATTTCACTGAATATCAGCGATTCCTTTCGAGGATGGTGAAGGATCTTCCTAGCTTCTTCGTTAGGTGAGACAATACCGAGCGGGAGATGCATGAATTCCTCAGTTAATTCAGTGCCCAGCATTTGGTGGTACCATCCTGGCCTATTCCCTTCCAGGAGGCGTCTATCCATTCCTGGCAGTCGCCAGCCGTTCCTATTCCAGCCCCGGCAGACTGCAGGAGAAGGTATTGTGCCCCATCTGAGTCTCTAGGTTCTCTTCCCAACCTACCTTCGGGTTTGGCATTCCTAGAATCTCCCTCCGGGCGCCACCGCCTGACACATGACCGTCCACCGGATTCAGATTCTCTACAGTTTGACCGGTGGGGGAGAAGCGTGTTCTCCTTCTCGTGCGATGCTGTGCATTGCGTCTCATCAGGCATACCATGCTGCCTACAACAGGCACTTATGGTCAATGAGAAGATCAAGAATTACAGTAGGTACGTAATTTTCATTTTTTGTATGTCTTCCCTCCATTTCCCATTCTCCAGAGGGTTGGTTCTCCTCATGCTTCAGACAGACAAGGCACCAATGATTCTCATCGACCCTCTCTGGCAGAGACAGATTTGGTTCCTGCTTCTGCAGCAGCTGGCAAAGGAACCCCCAGTTCCGCTTCCATTGACACATGACCTCTTGACGTAGAATCAAGGCCAGCTCATGCATCCGGGGTTCAGGACCCTGCACTTGCATGCGTGGCTCCTGCAGACATAGCGATTTCTTGCTTTGGAGTTTCCAACAGAGTTGCCTAAGCCTTGGTGGAAGCTAGAAAGCCTTTCATCGTCCACTTATGCCATTAAGGAAACGTTTTCCATTTAGGTGGCTTCCAAAGGTTGGGACCCCTTTCCTTGTTCCGCCACGCAGATCATGGAATACCTCCTTCATCTTTATTCAGGCTTGTGGCCAGTTGCCCTCCTTTATATATGAAGCTTATGCCAGGACTGTTCCTCTTATCTAAACCCCTTCTTTAAGTCTTCTGCAGTAGCTCCTCTTACTTTTCTTTGGGTCTCTCTTACCTGTTTTCATCTTTTACCACTTCGAGGGGGTGGCCTCCCAGCGTAATTCCTTATATCTATTCTTTCCCCGCTATATATATCTTTTCCACTGTCCTTGGCAATGCGTTTTTGTAATTGATGCATTAAAAGCTCTGTTGTGGAACTTAGATTCCATCTTTGTAAAATGCCCTAAACACCTCTGTGTAGAGGTAGAGAGAATATAAAAGATCCTGGTGTACAGGGACGCCTGTATAGATAGGGTTGCCTTTAAATAAAAATGCCTGTTGTATTTTAAGGAGCAGGAAGGTTCAGCTCCTAAAAGAACTGAGACATGGGGTAAAGCAAATCCTAGGTCAAGAGCCTCTCGTTCTTGTATGCACCTCACGGCTGTTGGTTTGTATGTATGTTAGCGAGTGTGCAGGATTTAATGTAGAAGCAGCACAGCCAGCATATATGTTTTAAAAGAGGACTGAATATGGTAGAAAATGCCCAGATAAGAAAAGGTAACAAAAGAAGTGCTTTCTTCTTCATGTTCTGCACAGCCGTTCACTTTGCAAGTCCCTGCAAGTGTGCTAGCAGAAGCAAGCCAAGACACTGTAAAAGCGCTAATGTCCCTGTTTAAAACCGCTCACTATGCCTTGCGGCTGTTGTCCTTCATGCCAGCAAGTGTGGAGATAGCAGAGCGAATGCTGTATCACGGGCTAAAAGGAATTTAAAATGAAAGGATTCCAGGACTGGTTCCAGAGTTAAAAGTAGGTTGTGCACTTCCTACTGCACCTTGCGGCTGTCCGAATAGGCAGTACAGCCGGCAAGTGTGCATATGTGAATTCTGGTGTTGCAAGCAAGCGCTTGCTGACTTTTTGCACAGAGTGTGGACAAAGCTCTCAGGGGGAACAAGGAGTTAGGCTCCACAAAAAGAGCTCTTAAAATGAGCTCCTAAGGCATACATAGCATGGCTGAATTTGGGGGAAACAAATGAGTGTGTTCTGGTTAGGCCCAAATGAAATAACTTGCCGTTAGCAAGTACGTTTTTACAAGGTCCTCTCACACTGTGTCCCCAAGAGATAAAAATGTTTACAAGCATGAAAGGAACTGCAGGTTTTCTTAAGTGTCCTTTGAATTAAAACCAACTAAAAGCATTCTTGTACTGTTTATTGCTGCTTACCTGCAGATGATTTGAAATGGGACTGCACCTTAGGGGAAATCGGGGCCAGATGGAAGATCATTTCAATACTGGGATGAGGTCGTGGACAGACTGTAATACTGTCCATGGGGATGTAGTCATGGTTCCTAGAGACCCAATTAAGGATGTTTTGGCTATAAATCCCAATCTATAGCACTGTGGGGAATACAAAAGAATTGGTGGTATTCATACAATGTTTTTATATGATTTGGTCTGTCTGATTCCCCAGCTTAATGTATTAGAAAGGAGATGTTGATGTTATTAGAATAGGGGGTGAATCAGCTGACTGTGTGACATCACAAGTAACCTGTATATAATCCCTCTGAATGTTTTGTTAAACAGATGAGGCTTGGGTAACAGAAGGGAAAGTACTGCATACCTGTAGCACACAAGATAGTGGAGACACTGATGTTTGGAAAGTGTCATCTTCCACTCTGTGGCAACACAACCAAGGTTGGGGTTCTGCTGAAGCTGAATAGCTTTCTTTGAATTTATTTTGAGCGCATTATTTTATTTTATTTTCCTATTTTGCTGGAAAATTGCTATATGCAAAGCTTTAGAGAACATATTTTTGAAAATAAAATTCACATTACCCTGCTAGTGTGTTCTAAAGCTGAAACTCTGTGTCTGCGTTGTTGCCTCCCACACGAAACTTCCGCAGGGCCTTTCCTATTCCTCCTTAAAGGTCCATTTATCGGCCATTTCGGCGTACCACGAGCTAGTGGATGGCAAACCCATGGCTCAGGTGGAGGTCTCAAAAACCTTTCTGAAAGGGATTCTCCATCTGAAACCTACGATCCGCAGCCCTACACCACCTTGGGATTTAAATTTTGTGTTGGGGAAGCTCACTCTCCCTCCTTCTGAGCCAGCGATGAGCTGTGATTTGTGCTATCTTTCTTGGAAAGTGTTATTTTTAGTTGCGGTTACTTCAGCTCGCAGAATTTCCGAGCTTCAAGCTCTTGTGTGCAAGGAGCCTTATTTGATTTTTTTCATAGGGACCAGGCAGTCCTCAGAATAAATCCTAAGATCTTCCCTCGTCAGTCTTCACCATTCATTACTGCTTGGGTTAGTGCTGAGGCGCCGCCCCGCTCTGAGTTTTTTTTTGAGAGTCAGCTCAGCGGCGCCGCCCTCGAGGCATGAAGTACTGCGTCATGCACGGGGTGGCCCGAGATGCCGCAGGACTCCTCCCTCTATCTCAGTTCTGTTTCTCCCACCGTCGAGGCTGCACCTGCTGCGCCGGTAGTTGAAGCTTTTCGCGCACAAGACCCTCGCTTTCTCCAGTGGTACCGCGCTTACGCCTCGCCTCCCGGTAAGACTATTCCTTTATTTCTATCACGGGCACGAGTGCTTTGTTGCTGTTTTTGTCTTATTTAGTCTCGTGATCATGTCAGGTTTGGGGGCAAAACGTAAATCGAAGGCAGGCCGTGCCCCTATGCGTCGGTGCTCCTGTGGCCGGCATTTCTCCATCACGGATCGGCATGATGTCTGTCTCCGTTGCCTGGGACCCAACCATGATATGGACGCGTGCGACGCCTGTTTCTCCATGGACTGTCGTGTCCTCGAAGTCCACGCGTTCAAGATCGGCAAGGCCCCGCCGACCTTCGGGGGACGGCGTCGCTCCTGGGATTCCCAGGTAAGGTCTCTAGGCCCTTCCTCCGGTCCCTCTCGGGCCTATACGGTCCTGGGGAGGAGGAGGCTTCCTCCTCTTCTCTTGCGAAGAGGAAGCTTCTTTTGCGGTGTCAGACGGCGTGAATCTCCCGGGGCGGCGGAGACACCGCTTTGGCAGTCACTCCCGGAGGTGCAGGCTCCCCAGTGTCGTAGGCCCACGCCTGCTGGGCTGACGCGCCCGCGCAGTTTCGATCCTGGCGTCGGTGATCGAGACGGCACCGCAGGCCCGGTTCGCTCTCCTGGCAGTGCCGGGTTGGGTTCCGGCGCAGAGGGCGGCACCGTGGGCCTAGCCAGCGCCGATGGGGGGCCAGGCCTAGCGGGTGGACCGAGGTCGTCCGGCGCCGTTTCACCGGGGACCCCCAAGGTTGCTAGTATTGTGGTCCAGCTGGTCTCTTCCTCTTCGGAGGTTGATGATTCAGACGTGGACCCGTCCTGGCAAACTGACTCTTCGGAGTCGGCGTCCCCGGTGGCACGTGCTAGGCGGCCCAGCAGGCCTCTTCTGCTGTCCCCGCTGCTGTCCTCCCCTGAGGGCCCTCGGGCTAGGGGTGGTCCTGGGTCCCTGGGGTGTGATGGAGTGGGGGTGGAGGGAGGGGCTCTCCCTCCTGTGGGGCTCGTGCCAACTACCCTCCCTGGTGCTGTTGCAGCCACTCGGGGTGGGAGAATGCTGGGGTAGAGGAGGAGGGGTGCAGTCGTCGTGGCCCTGCCGGGAGTCTGAGGGGTCGAGGGCGGTGCAGTCATTGCGGTCTCTGCCGGCCACCCCTCACGGTGTGGCTAGGAGCCATAGCGCTGGGCCCCGCCTTTCCCTCTTGGACCCTGGGGTCCCCTCCGGTGGCGTTGCTGTGGGCTGCCCTTCTGGATCCATGCAGTTCCAGGTTCGTCACAGGGGAGAATCTCCTTCTGGACTCTTTCAGGTTTCGCATCCCCAGGGTTCCGTCTTGCGACCTGGTCTGTTGTCTGGAATCCCGCCAGCTCGGGCTCCGCTTCTCCGGATTTCAGAGCCCTAGCAGAGGACAGTTGCCTCTTCGTAGGTGCCCATCTTCCCGTTCCTACAGCCACCCCCCGCTTCCAGGCCATGTCGGTCCCACAGGCCTGTTATCCTAGGAGCAGTTCAGAGGTTCTATGCGGCCTTCCCTCATATAGTCAGGTGTATGAATGAGCGGTCTTTCGCCATCCCCACCACCGCAAGAATCTTCTGGACACTGGAGCTCTCCATCATCCTCGTCTCCCTCCTCTGAGGGAGAGGAGCCCTCTGCTCATATCTCCTCCGATGCTGATTTCACTGAATAGCAGCGATTCCTTTCGAGGATGGTGAGGGATCTTCGAATCTCCTACGTTAGGTGAGACAATACCGAACGGAGACGCGTGAATTCCTTGGAGAATTCAGTGCCCAGCACCTGGTGGTACCTTCCTGGCCTATCCCCTTCCAAGAGGCATCTATCCGTTCCTGGCAGTCGCCAGCCACCCCTTCTCCAGCCCCGGCAGACTGTCGATGAAGGTATTGTGCCCCTTTGGAATCCCTGGGTACTCTCCCCAACCCGCCCTCGGGTTTGGTATACCTGGAGACTCCCTCCGGGCGCCGCCGCCTGGTGCAACACTGTCCACCGGATTCGGATTCCCTACAATCCGACCGGTGGGGGCGAAGAGTGTTCTCTTCCTCTCATGCGATGGGTTGCATTGCATCTCATCGGGCTCATCACGCTGCCTACAGTAGACATTTGTGGTCGATGCTCTCAGATCTGAGCATCAATGCCTGATACGGAGCAAACCAGACAAGCTATTGCCCTCTCTGCTATAGGCCTGGAGCTGACAAGCACAAGCAAGGGCATCTTATGATGCCAGTGAGGTGGCTTCCAGGCTTGTGGGACAGCGATCTGCATTAGGCAGACGGCATGGCTTCGTCTATCAAGGTTGTCACCCCTGGCCCGCGAGGGTGATTCGCCTCCACTTTCCGGGGACCTGCCTCTTTCCCTCCAGAGCTAGGAGATTACTGCAGGGCTTCTCCGCCTCCTGCCTCGGGGCACCTCCTAGCTCTTTCTCCCATAGGCTTCTCTCTCGATTAGCCCAGGGTCTTTTCCTTCTGTTTCTCACCAGCAGGAGGCTGGGGGGTCTTGTTCCTCAGGGTTCTACCCCCCTTTTCTAAAGGGGAGGGGCTTATATCACCTAGTAGTAATGAATGGTGAAGATTGACAAGGAAGATATGAATATACGTACCTACCGTAATTCTTGATCTTCTCTTGTATCTTCACCATTCATTACTGATACCCGACCACCTTCCCCTCAGTGGCCTCCTTCTGTGGCGTCTCCTCCTCCTGTCTCGTTCCTCTTCCTTCCTTTGGCCTTTATGAAAAAAAAAAAATTCTGTTCCCATTCTTTTTGAATGGTCCCTTTTTTCCACAAGGTAAAGAAGAACGAGCACGGTTGTACTTTTCTCTAATTCTGAGGGAACTCTTTCTGACCGCCCTTAGTGTGCGATTCCTAAATACCTTCTTCAGGTTATGCAGTTTCACAGCTTAAGAGGCCATGCTCTGACTCGGCCTCGGCAAAATTTAGAATCCTCCTGGCAGGTATTATTTTTGAGCTCTTCTAGCTGCTGATTGAACTTGTCAGCTCTGAGCATCTGCTTGCCTTGCCTTAGGGAGTCTGAGTTCCACTCTATCTTTCATACAAAACTACCTTCGAGAAGGCAGTCTTTCCCATACACTGCTGTGTTAGCACTTAACAAGATGCTAAGGGACTTAGTCCCCTTCCTGGGTGGGCGCTCTTCCCGGAACAGGTTCTGCCCGAGCAGTCTAGGAGCCCTCAGCTAGGATGTAGGGACTTGGCATGTTGAGAGTTCAGAGATGTTGCCCTCATTCGAATCTGTTCAGGTGGTTCAGTTGAACCTCCCCTCAGTCCTAGCAATTGGGATTCTTGCTCCCTTGTTAGTCTCGAGCCTATAAGCCTCTCAACCAATGCTCGATGGGCACTGTTCTCCCTCTCAACATGCCTCTTCTTCTTCTACTACTTTCTCTTTCCTTCTCTCTGTTCCTCCCCTAGAGCCGCCCCGGAAAGGAGGCCCTGTGGTCCCTTAGGATAGGAATTCTCTCTCCTCTGTCTGTTCTCTACCGGCTTATTCCTTTTTCAGTTTATATCCTTTCCTTTTTCTGTCCCTCGGCTCTCTTACCCCGCTTTCCTTTTTTCTTACCCTTTATTTTCGCCTCTCCGGCTACCAGAACTGAGATAGAGGAGGAGTCTGCGGCACCTAATGGCCACCCCTCGTGTGGCGCTGATACGTCGCTGAGGGCGGCGCCGTGGAGCCGACTCCAAAAAACTCCCGTGGCGGGGTGCGTCCGCATTAGCCAAGCAGTAATGAGCGGTAAAGATACAAGAGAAGATCAAGAATTACGTAGGTACGCACTTTTCATTTGTTACCTAAGGTGATGTTGGAGTTCACACTGAATCAGACAGTGGAACTTCCGTCTACTATTAGACTCCCGCGAATAGAGTCAGGTGCTCCTGCACACATTGCACGTGCGCCATATCATTGGGGTTATACCCAATGATCCAAAGATTTCAGAAGGATGATCAGCTCTTTGTTTCGTTAGCCCCAAATCCTTGGGGAAAGCTGTCTCCAAGCAGTGCCTGTCAAGTGGTTAACCAACTGCATTCGCTACTGTCACCAGAAGTACGACAAACCTCTGCCGGGGTCTGTTAGAGGTCGTTCCACTAGGGGCATGGCTGCATCCGCAGCTTTTCTGTGTAATGTTTCGGCAGCAGATATTTGTGCAGCAGCAACCTGGAATTCGGTCCATACCTTTACCAAGCATTACAGTCTGGACATTGCTTCAATGTGGAGGGCAGGTTTTGGCCTAGCCGTGCTGCAGGGCCTTCTGTCCTAGGCTGGTTCCATTCATTTTTTTCCGTTTGAGTTTCTCCTCCTCCCGTGTTTCTCTGGGTCTTTCTTTGGAGGGACTGCTTGGGACTCAGTCCTATATGTGATGACCTACTGAAGGAACCCTCTTGAAATAAGATAGTACAGTTACGTAAGAACTTAGCGTAACAGTAGATCTTCAAGAGCAGTTCCTCCAGTAGGTCATGTTTTTCTCCCTCCTTCCCCTATTTTCTTTTGGACTCCAGACTCTGTTTCCTGTTCCTGTCATACCTTTAGGTCTCTGGGGAGAACTGGAGGGCAGGCGTGCCATTATATAGGGTCATGCTGACGTCAGTCACCTGACATCGGGTGGGCGGCCCCCCTTCGAGTATTACTGGAAAAGTCTGCCAGGTGGTGCTAGTCCTATATGTGATGACCTACTGAAGGAACCTGTCTCGAAGATCTACTGTTACAGTAAATTCTTACATAACTGTACTTTCTTATGACTCCGCAGACGCAGCAGCAAGGGCAGCAGCAACCGGTATCTGTATGAGGAGGCATGCCTGGTTGAGGGTTTCTGGTTTCCGCCAGGATTTGCAGGATGCCATCTTGGGTGCACCCTTTCAGGGACCCATCCTCTTTGGCACAGAAACAGAAAAACTCATAACAGGGCTACAAGATTCGGGCAAGGCGGTGTCCGTCCATCGCATGTACAGATCAGAACCGCAGTCAACCCAGCGCTGTCCCTTTCTGGAGAACCAGCGACAACAGGGAAGACGCCAGCCGCAGCCCAAGGGACTGTTTAAAAGAATAGGCCCCGGCCCCCAATTCCTTCGGGTGCCCAGGGCCCCAAAAATGCCAAGGAGCTCTGACCTCCTCCCCAACATGACTCCCTACCAGGCCCCCCCCCTTCCTCTGGAGGAAGCGCAGGGTGAGGTGCTAAGAGTGAGATTCTCCCTTTACTAATCAGGATGGTCCAGCATCACTACAGACCAATGGGTCCTCCAGATAGTCGAGAGGGGATACTCTCTGGAGTTTACTCAGATTCCACCGGACAATCCGCCTGTCCCCTCCCACTGCTCCCCCTCCCACATGGCTCTCCTGTTGGCAGAGATGCAGGCCTTGCTTGATAAAAGAGCTATCCAGGAGGTACCCTATGCCCAAAGAAGCAAAAGGTCCACCTCTTCGTAGTCCCAAAGACGACGGGAGACCTCTGCCCCATTCTGGATCTCAGCCAGCTGAACACCTTCAGCTTATTCAAAAGGTTCAGAATGGTGACCTTAGCGAGCCTGTTGCCCATGGCTCCATCACAGAGACTGACTTTGCTCCCTAGTTATGAAGGATGCTTATATGCATATAAAGATCCTGCCATCCCACAGGAAGTCCCTTCGCTTCACCTTCCAAGGCGGGCACTACCAGTTAAGGGCGCTTCCATTCGGCCTATCATCGGCACCAAGGGTCTTCACCAAGTGCCTAGCAGTAGTGGCAGCAGCCCTCAGGAGAGGGGATCACTTTTTCTACTCCTACCTGGACGATTGGCTTCTCACAGCTTCATCAGAAGACCAACTACGCCAAACAATAGAGGAGACTTTCAGTCTATTCTGGGTCTTGGGCATCACTCTAAATCTGTCCAAGTCGTACCTGTGGCCTACCAAAGGCTACAATACATCGGAGTAGTCCAGGACACCGTCCAAGGAAGTTTCTTCCCACAGACTGGCAGTCAGGCTAAAGGAGGTTGCCACAGGGTGATGGCCTCGGACCAGTTCCCAGTGAGGGTGGTTCTACAACTTTTAGGCCATATGGTCGCAGCCATAGCAACAGTACCCCTCACGCTTTAAATGTGAGGATCCTGCAGTGGCACCTCAGAGTCCAGTGAGACCAAGGCATGGATTTAGCTCAAAGAGCCCATCAGAGTCTCCAATGCGCTCCATCAATCCCTGGTTTGTGGGTCATCCCTGCTCATCTAGAAAGAGGGCTTCCTTCCAGTGGCACAGCCCACAACAAATTTTGACAACAGATGCCTCGAGACTGGGATGGGAGCACATCTGGCTTCTCACCTGACGAGGGGCTCCTGGAATTCCATGGATCGGTCTCTCCACATAAACATTCTAGAGATGAGGACTGTACTGTATGCCCTACGAGACTTTCAAGGGGTACTCCTTCCTGGGGCCCCTTCTGGTCCAGTCGGACAATACCCAAGTAGTCTTCCATCTCAACAAGCAAGGGGGCACGCATTCTTATCCCCTATGCAGAGAGGCAATGAGAGTATGGACCTGGGCAGTGGATCACACTCTGGATCTCACAGCAGTCCATGTTCCAGGGATCTACAACATCCTTGTGGACAGCCTAAGTTGCTGTCAGTCTCAGAGCCATGAATAGGAACTACAGCAAGAAGTCGTAGATGATCTCTTCGAAAGGTGGGGTCGGCCAGAACTGGACCTATTTGCGTCCCCACACAATGCCAAACTGCCCAATTTCTGCTCACTAGATCCAGGGCCTGGTGTTTTTTAGCGAGACGCATTGTCCCTCTCTTTGACAAGGAGGTTTCTGTATGCCTTCTTTCCCTTCCCTCTTCTTCAGAGGATCCTGCTCAGGTTGCAGGCAGAAGGTGCCTGAATGATCCTAATTCGCCTTCTGGCCTCAGCAGATTGTTTCCTGCTATTGCAACAGCTGGGCGTGGAACCGCTGGTTCGCTGCCCGCTTCACCTCTTGCTGTCCCAGGAGCAAGGGACGCTGGTCCATCCGCCTTCAAGTCCCTGCATCTGCATGCATGGCTCTCATGGACTTAGCTAGGGATAGATTCGAGTATCCCTCAAAGTGGCAGAGAGGTGCTCATGGCAGTGAGAAAGCCTCTACCAGGGCAAATATATGCCATGAAGTGGAAGAGCTTCTGTTTGTGGGCATTCTCTGTTCTCTGGATCCCTCACCTGTCCAGTGGAATCTGTACTGGAGTATCTTCCCTCCTTCTGGGACATGGGTTAGCTACTGCCCATTAAGGTGCATCTCTGTGTGCTGTCAGCTTATCATGCACCAAGTGAATGGGAAGACTCTTGCACAGTTGGACATAAGCAAAACCTTTTAAGGGAATCTTGCATATTAAACCTCCCAGAAGAGACCCCATGCCGCCTTAGGACCTCCTCTTTGTATTGGAAAAGCTTACCTTGCCCCCACTTTGAACCAGCCACAAGTTGCCAGCTACGCCTTCTCTCTTGAGACGTTATTTCTAGTTGCTATTACTTCCACTCAGAGGATTTTCGAGCTGCAGGCTCTGATGTATAAAGAGCCTTATCTTATTTTTCATAGGACAGGTTAGCCTCTGCACAAACTCGAAGTTTGTTCCGAAGATAGTGTCCGAGTTCACGTTGAACCAAGACATCCAACTACTAGTTTACTATCCAGAGTATTCAAACAGAGGGGAGACCTTATTACATTTATTTTATTTAGTTTTTGTTGACCGGTAAGTGCACTAGACAAATTGTCTATTTTCAGATACAACCTGGGGGAAGGGATACAGATGAATGCCAACTGACCTTGAACCAGATTAAGCTATTGGTGGTATTTTTAGTGAATAGGGGGAAGTTTGGCCAGGGCACTGGAGAAATTTCCCTGCTCTTTTCGAGAAGTGCCATGGGATCTTTAACATCCACCTGAACTACCACCAGAATAGGTAGATGGGACCTGGGTTTAATGTCTCATCCGAAAGACGGCACCTCAGGGTGCAACCCCGCTGCACTACAGTGTCGGTACTGAGATTTAACCCAAGTGCCTGGTGGGGATAGAACTCACAGCCTTCTGATCTCCGGCCTCAGAGGGAGTGTGTGCTACCTGCTGAGCCACTGAACTACATACTCTGAATGTACATGGAATTCTTTGTTACTACATTGTCCGGACCAGCTCCTCTAGAAAGACAGACCAGTTTGTTTCTTTTGTCCAAAGGAAGGCTGGGGCACCAGGTATGAAACGGATGCTTACTAATTAGCTCATGAATTGTGTCATGTTCTGTTAGCAGCAGTACAACAAACCCTTACCGGGACCAGTCAAGGGTCACTCCACCAGAAGGATTGTGACATCTTTCACTTCACTCAGAAATGTTTCCTCAGCGGACCTCTGTGCAGCCGCTACTTGGAGTTCAGGGCACACTTTCGTTAGGCAGTACATCTGGACATCGCTTCCAGAAGGAGAGAAGGTTTCGGCCTAGCGGTCCTTCAGGGACTCCTCTCCTAGATGCCTACAGCTCTGTACTATTATCCTCCACCCTTCTGACCTGGGGCTCTTCTTGGGTATTGCTTGGGACTCGGTCCTAATGGTATGACCTGCTGCAAGAGCTCCCCCTCAAAGTGAGATAGTACAGTTACGTAAGAACTTACCGTAACAGTAGATATTCGAGAGGAGCTTTTGTAGCAGGTGGCTTTCCCACCCACCTGCCCCCGGGGAGTAGTATTACAATTTTCTCTTTGGGTATAGGAGATCCTCCTTGGGTCTCCAGCGGGAGAACTGAGGTGGTGCCGGGGGACCGCTGCCTTTATACCACATCTAACATGGGTGCGGAGCCGACGTCAGAGGCAGCCCCCGCCGTAGACTGCTAGCTAGATGTTTTCCGTGGGGTCCTAATGCCTGGCAGCCTAGTCCTAATGGTATTACCTGCTGCAAGGGCTCCCCTCGAAGATCTGCTGTTACTGTAAGTTCTTACGTAACTGTACTTTTCCTTCTCCTCTTAGCCTGGTTCCTGACTGACTAGAGTTTCAGGGCTTGGGCCTGTCAGAAGGCATTCTTCACTTTGTGGAGGTGTCCTGAATGGAGTCGACTCTGAGTGTGCACATTCAAGTGGAAGAGGTTCTCACTCTGATGCCAAGGGAAGGATCTTAATCCTCAACTATCTTTGGTCTGTGTAAACAGGTTCTGCGAGCCATTACCCTAAAGGCACATCTGGCAGCCATCTCTGCATACTGGGTCAGGCTGATATGCTGAAAGTGATGCAGGAGAAGGTGGTCACGTACTTTTTCAATGGCCTTGATCACTTGTTCCCCTTCGTGGGGCCCACTGCTGGTTTTAGCCATTCTTATGGGCAGGCCATTTGAGCCTGTGTACAAGTGTGAGATGTCACACTTGTGAAAAAAACGCCTTCTTAATGGCAGTCACGTCTACCAGAACGGTGAGTGAGTTCCAGGCACTGTAAGTGGAGTCTCCCTAGCTGGTTTTCCATAGTGATATGGTCGTGCTTTGTCCCCACACAAAATTGCTCCTGAAGTTTGTCTGAGTTCCACCTTAACCAGGTGATTAACCTCCTGGTTTAGGCCCTGTCCACACTACGTCTCTGTAACGTTAGAGAGTGCCCAAACCGTTACCGCAATGGTTTGCATTTACACCTGTAACGTTACAGAAGGCGTTTTCCTAACCTTTGTTGAAACCGCATATGAGGTGGTTTCAACAACAATTCATAATTGGATATTCCTCTGCATAGCGTGCGAGTGAGGTATTGGGATCGCGTGGTGGCGGTCCCCTGCAGGCAGCGGCGCCGAGCTGTATCCTGGGATGGGTGCTGCCATAACGGTTGCCCAGCACCTTGTGTGGACCGGCGGTACCGTCCCATAACGGACATCGGCCAATGTGACATTGCACCGCCCCCAGCCGTAACAGATTGCATCCCTCACCGGGCCGGAGCGGTGGTGGACAGGCTTTAGTTTAACAACCCAACCTCGTTACTGATTGCAGGCTTACACCCTACCCTTGCTGAGGGCACTACCCTGTCGTAAAGAGCACATGTTGGGAATTCCCGGTGAGGCTCACCAGCAGTTCATCATGTGCACTGAAGCCCTTCCTGGCAGACAGGCAGTTATGCATACAGTTTCCAGGTGGGTCACATCCCACATCGATCTCTGCTGTAGATTGGCTGTTAGGGGAGTCGCCCAAGGCCAGGTCATTCCATCCGACATACTGCTGCCTGTGTGGCTGCTTCCAAAGATATCCCCATTGAGGTGATATGCAAGGCTGCAACCTGAGCTTAAAGCTCTCATCTCCCACTGCAACATCGACATGCTGAGTCATGATGATGCTGCTTTTGGGGCCTCCGCTGATGCACATTCCTGGAGTCATGGTTTTACTTTTCAAACCTTCGTTTAGCAACATTATAACTTATGTTTCTACACGGATTCACATTCCAAAGCTAAGCTCACAGCCTACTTTTAGAAAATGACTTCTGCTGATACTGCTTGAAGAAAAGCAAACTCGTCATTGCACAGGTTTTACAGCACTTATCACCATGTTGGTGCACGCGCAGAAGCAGCATGCAGCTGGGGATAAGGTTGGATATAAAATAATTTGTCAGCACTTCAGTAAATGGTTACTCTGCTGCAGTCTGACAGTATATGTGATGAGGCATATAAATGGCTGCAGGTACCGTTTTCAAATGGGGATTTGAAAAGCGTTATGTTTTTAGCAGTGTAAATACCAATTATTTCATTCATTTTGAGAAGTAAAAACTGGACAAATGACTCTGTACATTTTGTTTTTAGTAGTGTTACAGAAGCAAGTGAAGATGGAAACACTATGATGCAGTGTACAGAAATGATCAATGTGAGTTTTATTTATTTACTAATTAGGTATCAACTCCAAAGAAAAACAGTGGTTTAATCCGTTCTTAAATATTAGTCATACAGAGACTAGCACAGTTAGAGAAACACATATAGAGAGTACAAGCATGCCCAAACTGAAACAGGAGCACATAGACGCACGTACACAGGTGGTGTGGACAGTCAGAACACACTGGAAAGGACAGTAGCACACACTGACTGTAATGGACATACATACATACATACACACAGACAGACTGATAGATAAAAATGCAGATGAAGAATGAGACAGGTGCACACAAGGACAGAATAGAAGTGGGCAAGGCAGGAATTTTTCATTTGGAGTCAATTCAGAGCAGAGATCTGCATTGACTCTTCAAGCCAAAACACAAACCACGCCCTGGCTACTGCAGGATGCTTTCTACATAGGAGTTGAATGTTTCAGATACTACACTTATTGTTCAGGCTGACAATAATGCTTACTTGGAGCATAACTGGCTTGGCCTGACCTTGGCTCTCAGTTGCTCATAGAGGTCAAGCCAAGCCAGGCATTAAGCTTGAGCTTGCTCTGGCTTGCCCCCCTCTAGGACAGACTGGTACTCACACACAGACTAAGATGAAAACAGACCCAAACAAATTTGGCGACCGAGAGACATGTAGCCATTATCATGTGGGTCAAATTGAAAATGAGGAAGTTATTTTCCAAATTGTATCACATACACAAATATCAGAACATTATACGTTCTCTTCGAAGAGTCCGTCTGCTCCATAGAACAATGCTCTTTGATCTTAAAGCTGAAGGGACTAGGAACCTGCAAGAACCAAAACGTTTGAGGCAGGCAGTGTTCATGCATGGTGCCATGTACGCGACAGCCACACAAAAGAGCGCCTGTCTGAATTGCCTCAGTGCCTTTTCCCACATCAAAAAACATGCCAAAGTGTGTACTGAACAGTCCAGTTATAGCCCAAAAACTGTTTTTGAAAGAGGAAGACAGAAACATGGAGAGGGAGGGAGTAGGAGATGCACAGGAAGGGAAGGGGAGAAGGGAAACAAAATGTAGGAACAGACACATGGAAGGAGGGAGATGGACGGGGGAAAATAAATTGTGAGAGAAATGGAAACACAGAAGGAGGTTAACACGTACAGGGAGCAGTGTAGAACACAGGAAGGGAGGCAGACAGAAAAGAAAGAAAGGGAGGCAGATATTACAGAGAAGGAGTGGGGTAGAGCGGAAACAGGAAGCGATCACACAGATTGGGAAGAGCTAGAGACACTAAGTAGGGAGACATCATGTGGTAGGGGAGATGGAGGCCTCGCAGGGAGTGAGAGACTGAGCCTCGGCTGGGAGGCAGAGGCTCATGGAGACATAAAGGAGAGATCACTAGACATAGGATAGGGGAGCACATTGTGACACAGACATAGCAAACCAGACAGGTGAGATGGAGGAGACTGGCAGAGGGAGAGAAGGAGGAAGGAAAGACGACAGTGACATGAAAGAATGATGACACTCGAACGGAGAAATTTGCTTTGTTTTCGATGCTGCTACTTTTCTAAAACAGTAGCTACTAAGAATTACTGCCTTTTCAACAAATTACCTTTACGGCTTTTTCTTTCTCCCTCACCTATCCTAGAATCAACTGTAAACTGTTTTGAGAACCATCTTGCCACCACACTTGTACCAACTGCTTCTGCTGAATTTCATACTAGCAATGCTTCAAACTGCATGACTACAGAAGAATCCAGCCCATCGATCCAGATAGGATGGATGAGTCCGTTGGGCTCTTACCAATGACGAGTAATGTGCAGTCCAGAAAAGGAAAAGTACTTGAAGAGAGACTTGCACAGTCCGAGGCTTGCTGGTCTTTAGAAAGAACTGCTGAATTACAGACTCTTCACAGTTTAGGTATCTATCAGATGATCACCAGTGAAGTTGTGTGCTATTGATAAAGCTGTGAGTGATACGGATACTAAAATAGAATAGCTAAGAAATCATCTGTAATGAGCCTGTAATTCCTTAGAAGATTCTGATGACAGCATAAACAATGCAAGCAAAACTTGAATTATCTGTCTTGATACCAGAATCCTAAGATGGAACTGTAATACTTCACACTGCAATAATTAGAACTGCTGGTTTAAAGGGGGACTGTCATCAATATGTGCATTAGCAGACATTTCATTAGCGCTGTTACAATGCTATTCACCTTGTGTGCACAAAAAAGTGACCTACACTGCTAAATAAAATCTTTTTATGCAGTCGTGTTCCCCCTCCATTGTCTGCGCTTAATTGACATCCCTCTAGAGGAAATGACCTCACTGACTGACATCATTGTTTGCACTGGTATTTCTATTGAAGAAAATCCATGTGCTTGTTCCCTCTGTTGTTGTTGTGAACTGGGCTTTTCACATGCTGCTGCTGCCATATCTTTAGCCCTTCAACTCCGCGGAAGAGATGAGACTATTGACATTACTTTTTGGCTGTGTTTGTTCCCTCTACTTTCAGGGCTTCTACTGTATGGCCGTACAGACACAGTGGATTGACAGCAGTTGCAGCCTGGTAGAACAGTCTCTTCCCCATCTATGTTGTAGCTGCTGTTCCATGATGGAATATATCTGTGACCCGACTACTACATACTTGTCATGTCCCTTGTTGGGACCCCGCAGTGCCTGCTTGCCGCACAGCTATCATCGTTGGCACTGGTGCTGTGAGCACGCCCTAGTTTCGCGGGCTCTGGTCATCTTTCTTTGCTTTCCCCAATGCTCAGTCGCTACAAGAACTTATCCCCCCCGCCCCCACCACCACCAAACACACACCTGTGCCTGCATTCCTGAAGGGACAGTGAGACACAAGTGTGATTCTGTCTCCTGTTTTCCCAACAGTGTCCTGGTCAGGAATGCCCAGGGCATCTGGTTTATGGTATTCAATTCTAAGCGATACTGAGGTACCCTTACAGGTGCTGCAGGACCGCATTTTGAGGAGCTTTGTGCGGTACTGGCTGTACCTGTGGTGGTACGTAAACGGACAGTTCTGACCCGCTGTTTTTGAGTTCAAATGCGGTATGACTGGGGGCAGTGTGGTGTTCCTCAATATGGTCAGTGCATGAAGTGCTCATCACGGAGGTCCAGCTACTAGTACCCACCTGCTGCGTCCCTTGTCCGCTCTTACAATACACCATGCCTACTGTCCCTTGCTTGAAAAAAAAAATAAAAACCTTCAAATGTTAGCAACCAGCAACCCTTTGAGTCCAGCAGATTCTGTCATTGTCCGCATCTGGAGTGGCGAAGTTACTTTTGCTGCTGAGCTCTTTCTGGAGTGCTCAGTGCCCAGCAAGATAGGCAGGGGGGAAAAACTGTTACATGGATAGTTTGTGGATAGCTGAAAGCCAGTGTTGCAGGGCCCCTAAACACTTCAATGAAGAGATATCTAGCGCTGTGGATGGGCTCTAATTCAGAATTGTGATGTCTTGCATTACCGGTACAGTAAATACATATGGGAACAAGCTTGTAAACCTACTTGCTGAGGCTCTGTATGACCAGGTGGGATATGGGTACTACTCACTTTTCTTCCTGGTCCCCAAGAAAAAGGAAGATCTGTGTCCCTTTTGGACTTCAGAGACCGGAATCTGTACTCAAGGTAGAAACGATTCCGGATATTGACTCTCTGAGGCCTGCTGCCCCTCCTGCGCAGGGGACCGTGTCTCCGTGCTCTGGGTACGCAGAATGGCTCCCTGCATATCCTGATTTTTCAAGCCCATCGCCACTACCTCCGTTTTGCCTTTCAGGGGGAACATTACCAGTTCAAGTCACCTCCACAGCACCTCTGATGTTAACCAAGTGCCTGGCAGGAGTGGCGGCAGCTCTGAGATACCAAGGTTACCGTGTGTTCCCCTACCTTGTCGAACAGCTCCTGGCAGCCCCGTCGAAGAAACAGTTGGAATCTTCCATCTCGTTACACTGGATCTCTTCGCACAAGTTGGGATTACTGTAAATCTCTTGAAGTCCCAACTTGTTCCTTCCAAACGCCTTAAGTACATTGAGGCGGTGTTTGGTATGGACCAGGGTATGGCTTTCCTGCCTGTGGACAGGGCAGATAGAATTACAGAAACAGGTTCGGACAATAGCCTCCAGCAGGCAGATTCCAGCCAGGTTGATCCTTCGACTTCTTGGCCTCATGGACGACGCCATCCACACTGTTTCTCTGGCTGGGCTCCACATACATATCTCGCAGGTGGATGCTTGAGACATAGTGAGATCGAGGTTGATGACCTGGACAGTATGGTCATGGTCTCCAGTTCGATGCAGCGGGCTCTCTTCTGGTGGCAGAATCTAGCCAACCTCACCAAAGGGGTTCCTTTCCCATACCCTCCTCCTTTCCATACCCTGACCATGAATGTGTCAGGGATGGGTTAGATCGCTCTTCTGGGGAGCCACAGGACGCGGGGTCTCTGGTCTCCAGCAGAGTTTCATTTGCACATAAATAGGTTGGAGACGTGAGCGGTGCTGTAGCCACTTCCAGCCTTTCAGCACCTGCTTTGTCAGGGCACCCTGTTACTCCAGTCGGACAATATGTGTGTCTGGTGGTATCTCACCTAGCAAAGAGGCACTTGCTCGTAAACCCCTCCCCCCCCTTTTTGTTTTCCAGGGAGGAAATGAAAGGAGGGTGCAATGGGCAGTTCTGCATGAATTAGCCTCACAAGCGGTTATGTTCCTGGCGTGCAAAACATTCTAGTGGACAGTCCCAGCCACGCCAGAGTTGAAGCTCATGAGCAGGAGCCCAAGCAGGACGTTGGCGAACATATTTTCAACCTATGGGGTCACCCAGACCTAGATCTGTTCGCCTCCCTTTATAACACAAAGCTTCCAAAGTTTAGCTCGCTCACTCCTGGGCCTGGTGTTTTCTGGGGAGACATGCTATGTCTTTGCGAGACAAGGAGGTTCATGTACACTTTTTCCTGTATTACAGAGGGTGCTCCTCAAGCTTCAGGCAGAAGGGGCACATATGGTTCTGATAGCTGCATCTTGGCCTTGCCAGTTTTTGGTTTCCACTTCTTCAGGAGCTGGCAGATGGATCTTCCGGTTCCTCTATCATGATCTCCTGACTCAGAGGAGGGACACGGTGGTTCATACAGGTCTGCAGTCCCTTCATCTTCATCTGTGACACCTCAGGGCATAGCCGCTTTTCATTTTGGGTTTTTCCTCCTGTGTGGCGCGGATCCTCAGAGAGGCTAGAAAGCCTTCTACCAGAGCTACGTATGAAATAAAGGGGACGCACTACTCGATATGGACCACCTCGATGGGTTGGGACCCTTTTTTCTTTTGCCCAGTGCCACAGATTCCTTGTGTATCTCCTGTTACTGTTTGACTGGGGCCTGAGCTACTTTCCTTAAAGGTCCACGTGTCTGCCTTTTCTGCCTATCACACCCTGGAGGAAGGCAAAAAATTGTGGCTCAATTGGAGATTTTTCAAGGTCTTCCTGAAAGGGATATTAGACTTGAAACCCCCGGTGCACAGTCCTGTCTCACTGTGGGATCTTACTTTTATTTTGAAGAAATTAACCCTGTCTCCTTTCAAATTGGTTGGTTTCAGTGAGATGCGCCATTTGTCTTGCACATTGCTATTTTTAGTTAGTTTCTTCTGCTCAGCGGCTTTCCGAGCTTCAGGCCCTCATGTGTGGGGAGCCTTACTTGATTTTCACAGAGACCGGGTGGCTCTGTGTACAAACCCTCAATTTTTACCACAGGTGATTTCTGAGTTCATGTTGAACCAGTTAATTGACCTACTGGTCAGCTACCCCGGGCACTCTAATCGGAAGGAGGCACTTCTGCATTCCTTGGATGTCCACAGAATCTGGTGTTATTACACCAATAGGACCAAGTCTATCCAAATACTGGACCAACTTCGGGTGTCTTTCGCACCAGAAAAAAGAGAAGGCGCAGCAGTTTCCAAGCTATGACTGTCTAAAGGGTTGGCAAACTGTATTGTTTTTTCTGTTATCACAGATATGGGAAAACCCTCAAGGGGGAGGTTAAAGGGTACTCCACCAGACTGTCATGACTGCCTTTACGGCTTATTTCAGGAATGTGTCTGCCGCTGATATTTGCGTAGCAGCCACTTGGGATCTTCTGTCCATAGCATACTGTTGTTTCAGCGTTTTTTTCCTGCCTCGTGTTTGTTTTTTTCTGATTCACACTGCTTGTGACTCAGTCCTCAAGGCGATTACCTACTGCAAGAGCCCTCTTGAAGTAAGATAGTACAGTTACATAAGAACTTACTGTAACAGTAGATGTCAGAGAGAGGCTCTTGCCGTAGGTAACCTTTTTCCCTCCCTCCTACCCCCGAGT
Source organism: Neoceratodus forsteri (assembly GCA_016271365.2). Taxonomy (NCBI): domain Eukaryota; kingdom Metazoa; phylum Chordata; order Ceratodontiformes; family Ceratodontidae; genus Neoceratodus; species Neoceratodus forsteri. The sequence continues at coordinate 794,544,055 of CM028134.1, forward strand.
TTGTTTGTTCCTTTTTCCATTGGCTCTTTTGGACTCTGGGAGCCTCTTTGCCATTCTCCTGTTGCACCTACTTGGAGGTCTCCAGCGGAAGAACTGGAAGGCGGACGTGGGGACCGCCTACTGTATAGTATCATGCTGACATCAATCATGTGACACTGGGTGGGCGGTCCCCCATCAGACACTACTAGCTAAAATTTCCATGTTGCCCTGACACCAGGGGGCACAAGTCCTCAAGGTGATTACCTACTGCAAGAGCCTCTCTCAAGATCTACTGTTATGGTAAGTTCTTATGTGACTGTACTTTAGTGACCCAGCAGATGTGGAATGCCATCCAGTGGTGGCTGATCCCAGAACATATGGAGGAAGGAGTCCCATTTGTCCACCCGAACAGACATCATCCTAAGGACGGATGCATCTCTGATGGGATGAGGTGCATATCTGGGAAACCATAGGACCCACGGGTTTTGGTCACTCAGGGATTCCAATCACCACATCAGCCTGTTGTAACTCTGTGCAAGTGTGGCTAATTCTGACTGAATTTGTTCCTCTAGTCATTGTTCAGGTTGTGTACATCCTGACAGACAACACCATGACCATGTTCTACCCAAAAAGGCAAGGCAGAACACACTCCTTTCCTTTGTGTTGGGAGGCCCTCCCGAGCAGCACCCTCATGCGCAGCGTTGGTGCAGATCTCCTGGTAGGTCATGTCATAGGAGCAGACAAGTCAGCTGGCAGACGCTCTCAGCCAGGTGGGCAAGATGTCACACGAGTGGTCCCTGCATTTGGAAGTGGCGATATCACCTGATCTTCCTGGACTTAAGTCTTCAACATTTATTCATACTGCTGGGTTCAAAATGGAGGTGCTAGGATCCTGCGAGAGCTAAAAATCTTCGAGGGCTGGCACCAGGGTAGAACCGTGCATGTGCTGCACCGCAGGCTGGCTTGCGCCATGTAGACTATCTCAGCGTTGAACCTCCAACCGCCTCAGTTCCTTTTTCCCCACCATTGAGAGCACCTCAGTGATGACGTCGCTTACTCACCGGGAGTCAGATCTTCACATCTGTACAACAACAGCATTTAGTTTCATTAAGTTCTATTTTCTGTAGTTAAAAAAAAAAAAAGTTTTATTATTTTTCTTCTACAGCCTGTCGTCGAGGCACAGGTCAGGAAGCATAGGAAAACCAGGAGCAGTTGTAAAATTTACAAGAGTTTTATTAACAGTAAAACAAAAAAACAAAATTGCTCAGTATAACTATTTACAAAGGCAGTATAAACAGAGAAAGTTCATCTGGGTTTCTTAATTTCCAATGTGTCTCTGTTTCTCTCTTGCAAGAAATTGTAGCTGTGTTTTATAAGTCTTTGCAACCCTGCTTGTTAAGAAAACAGCATGCTTCTCACATAGTGTTCTTGTAAGCTTCAACAAGTGCAGCAAAAAGAACATTGTGACCCAGAACTGACCTCTTGCATACAGCTTCTCGGAGTTTGCAAACAGGTTAACCCCTTGAGTTCCAAATAGCTTTTTGCATTCATTTCAACAGTATAACTATATAGAGCTTTAAACAAAGGGATTCCAGTATCAATTACATTTCCACATGATTCACAATTCACATATATTGTTATACCAGCAGATGTGCAACGGGGAAGAGAATACGGAATAGCAAGTGAGAGTAGAGAGATAGAGAGGCAGAGAATTGCAAGACCATCTTAGTGATCAAGTCCTAGGTCTCACGAGAAAATGTTGAGCAACCAGACAGAGAAGACAGAAAAAGAGAGAATAGACCAGATCCTTGCATTTAAACTCTTTCTCCATAACAACTTGGACAGGGTCCTATTCAACCCTGTTACACAGCCCTACTGACCGAAGGAGTTGGCAATGGATGTTGACGGTAGGGAGTCTCCTTGAGAAGGCTGTTTTGGCAGCTTGGCTGTGACCAGTCCACCACCCTCTCGGAGAGGGGGGTCTAACCATGGGCAGTCCGGTGTTCAGGAGGGAGGACATTCCTCCCAAAAATACAAAAAGTAACGGACCTGTTCCCGATCCAGCTTGGGGACCCGACACTGTTCTGCCTCAAGTTCTTCCTCTTCCCGACGGAAGGGAAAGAAACTGTACCACTCAAGGACACCCCAGGTATGTCAGCCAAGAAGTCTGTGTTCGAGATGAGACCTTCTCCGCTCCTTCCGTTCCCTGACAGCCTCCGCCTGCAGTTGCTCGGAATCTCTGCACTGGAGCCTTCTCTGTCCTTTTGTGGGGTTACCCGATGGCAGTTTCACCACTGGGCTGATCTTATGGAGTAGTGGGTATAGCATCTGGCCCATTTGCCCCTTCCTGTGGATCTGGGCCAGGGCCTTCAAGCCTAGGTCCCTTGGACCTGCAGCTAGGGCCTTCTGATCGGGTTAGAGCATTTGACTCCAGTAATGGAATCCCTTCCCTTGCCACTGATTGCACTAGTGTCGCCGGTTCCACATGCCTACCCCGATTCTGTTTCCTCCCAGGGACTGCACATATACCATCCCTTACCCCTGTAGAGGTAAAGGATCAGCAACCAGAACTTGATTTGATCATAAGGACCACTAGCAAGCTGCTTACCAAAGACCAGAGGACTGTCCACTGAGGTTTTAACTCAAGAATGCTTAAAGGCTTGGTGGAGGGACCATTATTTAAATTTGCAAGGCAGAGGAGAAGAGCACTTGAAGCAAACCTTTAAGTCTGTTTAGTTCAGTATCCTTTGCAAATGCAGGACCAGGGCACAAAACTGGATTTAAGACACAATTGAAGATTGCTAGTTGCTCTTCCTTTGTTAGGTATTCTACAAGCCTGTACATTAGGCCGAGCTTATGGAGGATAGTTCTTGACAGATAATCCACATGAGGCCTGAAAATTGACTCCTGATCCAGGTGGACCCTTAAGTACTAAGTAGGCTCTGCCTGTCTGACCCAAGAGGCCTAGTACCAACCAGCATAGCCTATGTTTTTTTGTTTTAGTTTTTTGCAATTAGAATCAATTTGTTCTGTAACAAAAAAAAAACCTAATTGCTGCCTAAAATAATTTCTAGGAACATGGATATGTTGTTCATCCACACTTATTGGCAGGTTCCTTGCCGCTTTAAATTTTGCCGGAAGGTCTTCAAGCTGGCTCCTCCCACCCACCCGGGTGGTAAAACTCTCGGCTCCGCCCCATGATGCCAGATCTTTCTTACCGCTTGGAAGCTCAGGTTACCTCCTTAGCGCTCTGTGTTTTCGACTGGTTCCTGGAAATTTTGGTCTTCGAATTCATCTGGAAGTTTTTTGAAACTTCGATCATCATCTTCTTCTTCGCCTGGGCGATGGCTCTCGTTTTCCGACTTAAGGAGGCGCCGCATATTCCTCCAGAAAGACCCGCACTCCACGTGCGTTTGTTGCCTTGACTTGGACTATGATCCTCAACTTTGCGATTTTTGTTGTGCCCGTTCGGCCAGCTCTCTGGAGGATCGCGGGGCCTGTTCGGGGCTCGGGCGACCGGAAATGTTTCCCGCTCCGGAAGATTCCTCGGAGACTCGTCGGGCAGTGTCCACGTCGGAGGCCTCAGCTGAGCAGCTCGATCTTCCCGCCCCCTCCCTCTTCCTCGGTCGCGGCACTTATCCCGCTCTCGAGTTCTGCTCATGCAGCTCGCTCAAGGAGCTTCACCCAGTCCCTTTCTCGAGGGAGAGGGACCTCGGACTTGCCCTCGGTCCACGGAGTCGAGGCTAAGTTCCTTCTGCCGCGCCGGAGGCAGCGGAGAGTTCTCTCCCTGCCGGTCGACTTCACTCGGTCGAGGATGCGGCTCTGACCGCTGGGCTCACGGTGTCCCCGCCAGGTCAGCGGCCAGGACTCCGTCGACGTTGTCGAGTCCTCGACCCGTCATCTGGGCTGTCTTATGCTGGGGCCGCCATCCTCTCGCGGTTCCCCCTAGGGAGACTGGAGGTTCTGCCTGTACCTTCAGGTCGGCAGACCTCGGTCCTTTCTTCCGAGCCAAAGGAGGAGCGGGCGCGCACCGCTCCTTCCCAGGCCCGCCCTCGGTTCCCCCGAGGATTCTGGTCTCTGTCCTCCTCTCGGTCTAGCTGCTCATGCTGACCTCGGCGTTCTCGGTCGGGGCACCGAGTCAAGTAGCATTGCCGTTCTTCCTCGTCCCCCTCCTCGGATGAGGAGTGGCTACGATGCCGTTGACGTCGCGTTACGCAGGAATTTATGGCAGCAGCTGTTGTTGTCCGGGAATCAATCGACCCGATTCATTCCTCCAGCAGTAGCAGCTGCTGCCCAGTCGGGTCAACGCAGCCACTGGAGGCAGTCGAGGTGCCCCTCCGGGCTGGTTCTGCCGCTGATCCCGCTGCCCCATCATCCTCAGTGGAACCCAGCCGGTCATGACCTGTCCTGCAGGTTATCTGTTCCCTCACTCCCGCCGCCCTCGGTGGATGAAGAGGACTGGGCCTCGTGCAGCTGCAGACGCCTCGGAGCTCGAAAGGGACTCCTCTATGTTTCCTAGCAGGGAGGACCCAGGGTCTTCTCCGGAACATTCGTGGATGACAGCCTATCGTCCTTTATGGGTCTGCTGCAGCTCATCTCGGAATTCACTGGGATGCAGCTCGAGCCCGTTTCCAAACGGGCCCCTTACCCCCTTAAAGAGATTCTAGATCGAGGGGGTTCACCCTCGGAGGCCTTCCCGGTGGCTGAGGCAATTGTGGGCCCAGCCTTGGAGCTCTGGCGGTGGCCTACTTCCTGCCCCGCGCCATCGGGCCAGGTTGGCCAGGAAGCACTTGTCCCTGTCGGTTCTCTGCCTGGTTTCTCGAACACCCTTGGCTGAGGGTCAGTTACCGACAATGTTTTCCAATGTTCTGGAAACGCTAGGATGTGGATAGACCTCTGACAAGGAGTCCAAAGGTTGACTATGTCAGGCGAAGGTTTACGCCAAGGCCCTTCCCAGGCCTCCGTCAGGCCAGCTCGGCTGCACTGATGGCACATTTCTCCCACGCCCTCTTGGGCTCCCTGGATGAGGTCCTCCCTCATCTCCCGGCCGACCTGAAGACCATGGTTCGGTAGGTCCGGGACCAGGGTAGGGCGGTGGCGAGACAGCAGCTCCAGACGGCTCTGGATCTGGGCGACTCTTCTGCCAGATCGGTGGCAGCCACGCGTGCCGCAGGGCGTGGATGAGGTTATCCTCCTTCTCTTTGGAAACCCAGCACGAGTTGCGGACATCCCGTTTGGGGACTGGACCTTTCGGCCCTGGAGTGGAGGGGACACCCAGGGGTCCGAAAAGTCCTAGCGCCACTCGAGACTGTCACTCCCGCTCGGAGGGACAAGGGCAGCCGGCAGCCTTTGGTAAGCCCTTTGCCCCCGGTTCCTGCGGCTCAACTGCCCAGCACAAGGGCCAGCAGGCTTGCACTGCGGCCTGACTCCAAACCAGCATCTTCCTCCAAAAGGAAGGGGAGATAAAGGTCCCGAGAGCTCCTCAGCCTCTTCCTCCCCTAAGTCTGCTCAGTGACGGGCTAAGGGCTGTCCCCGCCCCGCTGCCCCTACTCGGGTTCCCCTGTGAGGCGGCCCGTACCTTCTCCAGTTGGTCCGCCTCGGACCTCTAAGGGTCGTTTGTGCTAAGGGAAGGCCCTGTATCGGATTTGCGAGCAGGTCCCACCCTCTTGAGCCATTGCCCCACGGGGATCTTGGGGTCCACAGCCTCTTCGTCGGCCCGCTGAGCCGACTTGCCTGGCCCTTTAAATAGAGGTAATTAGGAAGGTTGAGGATCCTCCTTCTGACCCTGGGTTTGTGTCCAGGTATCCCTGGTCTCATACGGACGGGGGGCTTGCGCCCCATTCTTCTGCACGCCTAGATGATCTCTCTGGCTTAGGCTTCCCATCCTTACAACGGGCGTGTGGCTTTGTTCCTGGGCCTCCAGGACGCACTTACTCCTCGTTCCGTCCGTTTCCGGGGAGACTCCTCCTTTCCTAGCGGGATCTCCTTACGAGTTCCAGGCCAGGCCTTCGTCTCGCCCAGCAGCTTTCTGCGCATCGAGGGCCGGTGTAACCCCACCGGATGGCGGTCTGACTTCAACCCTTTCCAGGTGGAAGGGGTCGATCCAGAGTTCTGGGTCTCAGGCGGGTCTCCTGTAATCGGAGCCACATTGGAACTCGTGCCTTAGCGGGTGATCCTTCTTCAGGACCAGGCTCGACTCTTGAGTTCGAGCTCGGCTCCCGGCGGACAGGGCTGAGGTTCTTCCTCCCTTACCTGGTCAGGTCTGACCGGGCAATCGCGCCCTGTCTGGGCCTCGTGGCGGCCGGCCCATCGTGGTCTGTTCCATGCGTTCCCCTTGGGGGGGATGGGCCAGCCAGCGGTCACAGTGCTGCGTTCCTTCGAACCAGTTCATGACTACGGCCTAGGAGTTAGGGAACACTCTCCTTCGGACCGTTCCAACTCTTGCAGGAGTACATCCTGTTCATCTGCCCCGAGTCAACGGTCTGCTCCAACCGATGCTTCTCGGATGGGTTGGGGTGCCCATCAAGGGGAATACAGAGTGCTCCGCCTCTGGTCCTTTCGGGAGTCCCGAAGTCTTTCCTACCCGCTGGAGCTCACGGCGGTCCGCGTGGTTGCACCGCTCGCTCCGTTTGTGCGGGGTCCAATGGTTTAAGTCCGGGTGGACTACACCACGACCATGTGCTACCTACCCCGCCAGGCTCGGACGAGCCCCTTGCATCTCATAAGGAGGTTGTCCGTATTGGGTCTTTCGTGTAGCTGGGAGGCGATTTCCTAGCCATTCGATGGCAGGAGCCTCCAGCACCTTGGCTGATGCCCTAAGCCAGGCATAGGCTGCGCCTCATGAGTGGTCTTCCCTGCCGGAGGTAGCACAGAATAGTCTCCCTCCTTCCCTCCAGGGAGAATACGAGGCCGAGACTGTCTCATGCCCGCCCCCTCAGCAAGGTTTGCTGTAGGGGATGCCGTCGAGGCCGCGGAACCCAGGCCTCTTCCACGCCTCTCCCCCATTTCCCTGACCCACGGGCAAGGCGAGGAGGGACTAGGCGCAGGCGATGCTTGTAGCCCCAGACTGGTTGGCCAGATCTGGTATCCAGCTCTCCTCAGTCTCAGCCCCAGGCTCCCGAGGCAGCTTCCAGCCCGCCTGGCCCTGATCTCTTTTTCAGGGGAAGGTTTTCCATCTGGACCTTCGATCCCTGCACCTAAGAACCTGGTTCCTGTGCGGCTAGGGGCCAGGCGTGGGGTCTTTCTGCGCAGTCCTCTATGTTTTTCGAGGTGTCCTGCCGGGAGTCGGCCAAACATGCTCGCCTTCAAATGGTAGAATGCTCCATTTGATGTTGGGACAGGGCCTGGGGCCCCTCTCCCGTCCCTCAGTGAGCATTCCGGACCATCTGCGGTCCGTTCTTTGAACCAGGGCTTCGGCCGACAACCCTCTGGGTGCTTCTGTTGGTCACCCCTGTCTTCCGGGCGCGGGCCAGAAGGCAGTCGGTGGCACAGAAAAGGTGGTCTGGTGCTTTCTAGGCCTTGATCACACCTCCCCTTCGGGGAGAGTATCCCCATTCTGTGGGATCTGCGCTGGTATGGGCTTAGCTCACAGGCAAGCCGTTCGAACCTTTGTACAGGTGCGAGTCCCCACCTGTTGTGGAAGAACACCTTCTTGGGGCTACTCTGCCATCCAGAAGGAGGGGGAGTTCCAGGTGCTCCTTTGAATCCCTCTATCTGGTCTTCCACAGGGACAAAGTTGTCCTGCGCCCCACCCGAAGTTCCTTCCATTGGAGGTGGCGGAGTTTTTCTCCCTATCCGGGTATTGCCTCTGCTGGGGTTCATCCCCATTCACGCCTGGAGGCTTATAGGTTCCTTTGGGACCTTATTTAACGCCTATCCAGGGAGCGTGAGGGCTGAAGTTCAGGAGAGGTTCGCAGCTGTTTGTCATCTACGCTGAAGCCGCACCTGGCAGACCTGCAGCCAAGCGGACGATAGGCAGGTGGGTCACCTCCTGCATAGGTCTCCGCTATAGGTGGGTGGGCATGGAGCCTTCCAGAGGGATAAGTGCTCATTTTAGCCGCCCTTCCGCAGCATCGGTGGCTGCTTCTGAGGATACTCCTGTTCAGGATATCCGCAGGGCTTCTACCTGGAAGCAGGCTTTACCATTTCCTTCCACATGACCTTGGGGTCACGCCAGGATGTTGGTCGGGGCCTGTTCTCCAGTCTTTATATCTAAGTAGGGGTGTGCACCTTGCCTCCTCCTCCTGGAGAACTGCTAGGAGTCTGCTAACAGTGTGGATGAACAACATATCCATGTCCCTAGAATACAGGTTACTCTCCTGTAACAGGAGTTCTAGGAATGGTATATGTTGTTCACCCACCCGCCTCCCGGCTCGACGCACAACCTGGCTTCCAGCGGCTAGATCTGGCGCCATGGGGCGAGCCGAGTTTTACCACCGGGTGGGTGGAGGAGCCAGCTTGAAGACCTTCTGGCAAGATTTAAAGTCATAAGGAACCTGCCAATAAGTGTGGATGAACAACATATACCATTCCTAGAACTCCTGTTACAGGTGAGTAACCTGTATTTGTTCACCTAGACATGTGTTAATATGGGTGAGGTCATCATGACTTCATGGCATGGATTTGAGATTCCTATGGTTGATCTGAAGACCTCTGAATCCTGTTCATTTGCTCTTGTGGCTCCTAACCTGTGGAATTCTCTACCTCCTCGGATAAGAGGATGCCAGACTGTGGAGAGCTTTAAGTCAGCTTTGAAAACTCATTTATTTTCTCTTGCCTATCCTGTTAAGTTCAGAGTTTATTGAAGGGTTTTAGAATATTTTATGGTTCAAATAACATGAAGTCTTGCTGTATTCAGACATAATGCAGTCAGTCCCAACACTTGAACTGCCCCGGAGAGGAGAAAGTTAAGTCTGTGCAGAAGCATAGAACGTTGAGCTAGAGCTCGGTTTTCAAACCTTTGTCTGTGGTACTTCCCAGTGTAACCGTCAGATTCTTTACTCCGCCTAACAATGAAGTCGCTCCAGAGATTTCCTCTGTTAAGTTAAAAGTAAGCGTTGGTTTAAACCTTATATTTTTATTATAGTTCGGTTCCAGCCTCTGTCTACGGTACAGGTAGTGTGTAGATAGGTAGCGACTGTGTTTTATTTCTGTGAAAAAGTTGGAAATTGTTCTTTTCCTCGGTTTCTTCCGGTCGGTCCGGTTTGTAACTGACCCTGTTACATTCTGTTTAATTTTATTTCTGGGATTAGAGTGGTGTTCGGTATGATCGGTTTCAAAAGAACAGGACCTTTGACAGTTCTTTTAAAGAGCTCATGACACAGTTTGTAACCGATCAATTGTATCTGCCTGGCTTGAAAGCTGCAATAGGATAATTTGTTAGGGTTGGCTATGTCTGAGAAACCCAAGAAGAAAAACCGGTCTCACTGGTTTCAACACTGTACTGAGTGTGGGGAGGCTTTTGCTAAGGCAGACCCCCACCTCATCTGTGTTTATTAACTGGGGTTTGACCACCTCAAGTCAGACTGCCAAATCTGTAAAAACTTTCCTAAATCCACTCTGGACAAAAGGCTGAGTAGGCTGAAGGAAAGGGAGGCCGAGAAGTCTGTAAATCCGATGGCCAGCCCGGTTCAGTTCGGCTGAACCTGAAGAGGTGCCTACTGACCTGAGGCGATACTTCCTCGAAAGAAGGAGGAACTGGGACCATGGGTGTCCATCAAAAGAAGCGCAAGTCTGCCAGTTCGAATCCGCATCGACTTCCAACCGCTGACGAAATAGCCAAAGCAATTATCATTTTTCAAACGCTTAGACCAGTTCCATCCGAACTGGTGCCCGATCAGCGTCGATTCGTTTCGTCAGATCCGTCTCCTCCGGATTATGATCCAGATGCCTACTTATGAGGAGTGAGAGAGAGAGACAAAGACTATCCCGTGATGATGAAGACACACAATTTTACAAACCCTAATTCAGTACCTCCTGTGGATAAGAGAATGGACAGGAGGTATTTGTTATCAGGCTCAGCTGTGAGTTCCTTTATAGTCATTGCAGCCATATTGGGGTAGTGCATAGCTGCAGCCTGTGACAGAGGCTAACATTCCTTTGGCTTCACACCCCCTGGATAAGGATTCCAGGAAAGTGGATGCCATGGCCCCAAAAACAGTATTTGGCATCCTCTTTGGGACTCGGGCAGGCTACTTATATGGCTTACACAGCCAGGTACCAGAAATCCAGATGGGATGCGGTTCTGGAACTGGTTAAACAGACCTCACCAGCTGGCCAAGGAGCTGGAGGAGGTGGCTTCTGATGGAATTGAGGCATCCAAAATGCAATTTCATGCTGCTGTGGACTCCAGTGATGGGCATCTAGAGTCATGGCTACATCTGTGCTCTCAGAAGACATGCTTGGCTCAGATGTACTAACCTTTCACAGGATACCCAGACTAAGGCTATGGATTTTCCTGTAGTAGGTAACTCTCTGTTTGGGGAGCAGACAGAGGCTTACACGAAGAAAATGGATGAATACAGGACCACGTACAGGAGTACACAGGCCAAAGAAAGGCAAGCCACTCTGCACAAGCAGCAGTCTAGGGGCAGGCTCTTTCAAAGGCCTTTTTACCAAGCTCAGGCCTCCTCTCCCTTCCCACAGAGGGGGTTCTTCAGAGGGAAGGGCAGGAGGGGGATGAGCAGAGCTGCTTCCTCCTCCTCTGTCTAAAGCTCCTGCCAAGCAGACACCCTGATGTGTCAGCCCGGGTCGTCATTTCCAGTAGGAGGCAGGCTGGCTTACTACTTCCAGGCCTGGAAGTCTGTGACCTCAGACAAGTGGGTCCTGGAAGTAGTAAGCCAGGAACTGGCCCTCGGCTTCAAAAAATTTCCAAAAAAGAGGGCCAAGGCTTTTCCACCTGCATCACTCTCAGAAACCATTGCCCTAGAGGCAGAGGTTTCTCTCTTCTAGCTCTCAGAGCTATAGAGAAGGTTCCACTCAGCACAAGGAAAAGGACTGTACTCCAGGTACTTCTTACCCCAAAAGAAAACAGGGGAGTGACGACCCATCCTAGACCTTGGGTATTTGAACAAACACATTTCAAAGCCCAAATTCAAAATGGTAACTCTGGGAATAATCCTTTCCTCTCTAAGGCCAGGGGATTGGTTAGCATCTCTGGACCTCAAGGATGCATACTTCCATATTCCTATCAGGTGCTCCAACAAAAAAATACCTCAGGTTTGAGTTGCCTTCAGGGCATTACCAATTCAGAGCTATGCCATTCGGCCTAACATCAGCTCCAAGGGTGTTCACAAAGTGCCTTGCAGTAGTGGTGGCTTGCCTCAGAAGACAGGGTATCACCATCTTCCCTATCTGACGACTGGCTCTTAGTGGGTCAGTCACCTTACAGGTCAAGTCAGCTCTTCAAACTACCCAGGACCTCACTCAGCTCCCTGGGGTTTCTTCTCAATCTTCCAAAGTCTGTCCTCGAATCAGTTCAGTTTCTCACCTTTATAGGCATAGAGTTGGACACTGTACAAGCAAAAGCCTTCCTTCCCTGGCAAGGGTGAAGGCCCTGGTGGATCTCGCTTCCTCCTTTCGACCTCAGGTCTCCCGCCCAGCAAGACAGTTCCTCCAGCTCCTGGGCCACATGTCAGCTTCCACGGCAGCGGTGCAGGGAGCAAGGTTCCAGATGAGGGATATTCAGTTTCATCTAAGGTCTTTTTGGTCTCAAAAGAAGGATTCACATACCAAACTGATTCCAGTGACTCAGACTCTGCTCCAAGCTCTCCAGTGGTGGCTGGACCAAGACAACCTCAGATAAGGGGTTCCATTTCTCCCTCAAGTCCCATCAGTAGTTCTAACTACAAATGTTTCTCTCCTAGGGTGGGGAGCCCACCTGGGAGCCCTGACAGCTCAAGGGGTCTGGTTTCCACAAGAGTCTCTCCTTCATATCAATCTCCTGGAACTCAGGGCAGTTTTCCTAGCCCTGCAGAGCTTCTCGGATTCAGTCAAGGGCAAGGTGGTCCAAGTCAGAACGGACAACACCACCACAAAGTGGTACAACAACAAACTGGGAGGCACTCGGTCCTCGGCCTTGTGCACAGAGGCCATGAAGCTGTGGTCTCTGACCTATTCTCTTCAGACTTCTCTGGTAGCAGGTCACCTTCCAAGGAAGGACAGCATACTAGCAGATGCTCTGAGCAGAATTTCACAGGGACATCACAAATGGTCCCTGGATCCTCACATCCTGAAGGTCATCTTCTCCAGGGGGGGTACTCCAGAGATGGATCTCTTTGCAGCACCGGACAATCAACTTCCTCTGTTTTGTTGCAGACCTCCAGTCCTGGGGACGGTTCCCCAGGATGCTCTCATTTTGGACTGGAAGAGCAGGTTTCTCTATGCATTCCCTTCCTTCCCTCTGCACTTCAGAGTTCTGATCAAGATCAGGACTCAACCCTGCACAGCGATACTGGTGGCTCCAGATTGGGCCAGACAGCCTTGATATCCGCTACTGCTGTCCTTGTCAGTGTCACGTTCCCTGTCTCTGCCCAGGACATACAATCTCCTGTCCTCCTCCCAGGGGCAGATCTGGTACCCCAATCTCCAGTCTCTCAATCTCAAGGCCTGGCTCTTGAAGAGTTGGAATATGCAGCACTACATCTCTCCCAGGGAGTTCTGGATATTCTGAAGGTCTCCAGGAAACCTTCCAGTAGAAAAACTTACAACTCAAAATGGAAATGGTTCAGTATTTGGTGCTCTCAGAAAGGCATCCTGCCTGATTCTGCAGGCATTTCCACAACCTTAGGCTGTCTAGTTCATCTGAATGGTCTAGACCTTAGGCCTGCCACTCTGAAGGTTCTTCTAGCAGCTGTCTCTGCATTCCTCTCAGCAGGCAAGGGCTTTTCCCTGGCATCTCATCCTGTTTTCAGAAATTGTTTTAAGGACCTGGTTCACATTAACCCTCCCTTTAGGGAGCCCACTCCGCCTTGGGATCTTAATGTCTGCATAGCTCAGCTTATGCAGCCACCCTTTGAACCTCTGGCTTCGTCCGAATTGAAGTACTTGACCTAGAAAACTGTGTTCCAGGTAGCTATTACTTCTGCCAGGTGGATTAGTGAGTTACAGGCTCTCGGTTGAACCTCACTTCATTTCCTTCCATAGGGACAAAGTGGTCCTAAGAACCAGTAGGAGCATCTTGCCCAAAGTGGTATCAGATTTTCATCTGAACCAGTCTATATCTCTCTCCCTGTGTTTTCACTGATCATTCTTCTTCAATTGATTCTCACTTATGGTGAAGTGAGGAAAGGTAAGTCTGCCACTAAAAGAACTATTGCCAGGTGGATTGTTTCTGGTATATAATTTGTTACTTGAAGTTGAGTAGAATGCCCCTTCAGGCCCTGAGGGGCTCTTCGATTAGGGGTACAGCTGCTTCTTTAGCTGCGGCCAGAGATATACCTTGTTAGAGATCTGTAAAGCAGCCACCTGAAAATAGTACATACTTTTACCAAGCATTACTCCCTGGGCATCCAGGCTAGGGAGTGATGCTAGGTTTGGACAGCAGTACTGCAGAGCCTCTTCCCAGAGTAGGTTCTGCATTCCCCAACTCCATAGGGAACTGCTTTGTAGTTCAGTATAGTCTGAATACAGCAAGACTTCATGTTGTTTGAAGAAAAATTGCTTCCATAGTAATGTTGTTTCTTCTAATGGAGTCTTGCTGTATTCAGATGACCCTGCCTCCTCTCAAAACCTGGTTTTTGGGAAGTGGGCTGACAGGTACAGTGTTGCACCTCAGGGTGTACCTTTGTACCTCCTCTTGGGTGGGGTGGATGTTGTTGTTTTTCTGGTGTTTTATACTTAAATATTGCTACCTTTCCTTCTTGGGTTCTCGACTTGAGTCTTTTGGGCCCAAAAGAATCTTTTGCCCTTTAGCTCTATGTTGAACAATTTCCATACTATAGTATGTTAGTGTGCTCGTAAGAATCAGACGGTTACACTGGGAAGTACCACAGACAGAGGTTTGAAAACTGAGCTCGAGCTCAACGTTCTATGCTTCTGCATAGTTAACCCTTTCCTCTCCGGGCAGTTCAAGTACTGGGGCTGAGTGCATTATGTCTGAATACAGCAAGACTCCATTAGAAGAAACATTACTATGGTGAGTAATTTTTCTTTAACTGTTGTAAAATGCTTTGATATGCTTGAATTGTGCTTCATACAAATAGTTTATTATTCTATACAGTACTGCGTCATTCGCATATAGTTGATGTTTAGTTCCACCACAGTTGCCAGGCATATCGTTTACATTAAAGAGAGTAGCAAAGGACCTAAAATAGATCCTTGAGGAACACCATCAATAATGTCCCGTAGGGAAGATTTGCTTGCGGACTAATAAATAGGTCTTGAACCAATTACAGGAGAGATTTTCTAGGCCCAGCTGATTCAGGTTTACAGTAGAAGATCTTGGTTAACTAAATGAAGAGCCTTGGTAGAATCAATAAAGATGTCGCCAGACATGAGACCTGAGTCCATCGTAGAGATGAGGTATTTAGTCAGAAGAACCAAGGCTATAGTGATCAAACAAGAGTTCAGCATGTTTGTATTTCATGTTCACCAGGTAAAGAAAAAGGTCCGGCTCCCCATACAATGCACTGGGGAAACGCCAGATCTCGCCTAACTAACGATCGAAATCTGGCCATTGAAAATCATAGTATAAATGCCCGCAGTCTGGGGAGCAAGATCCCAGACCTGCAGGCAACAGTGACTGAGGCTAAACTGGACATAGTAGCCATTAGCAAGACATGGTTCACTAGTAACCACACTTGGGAGACTTCAGTATCCAGTTATGTACTGTTCAGAAGAGACTGAGGTGCAGAAAGGGGGCTGGAGTGGCCCTCTGTCAATGAAAATATCAAAGCTACAGAAATTCAGAATACACATAAGGAGCCAGAAGAACTGTGGGTCACCCTGGAAACAGGAAATGGGACAGCCATACGAACTGGAGTCTTTTCTGCAGACCAGGGGGAGGACATAGACACATTATTGTTAGAAAATATTCAAAACATGACAGCTAAAGAGGAGGTTCTGATAATGGGAGACTTCAACGTGCCAGATACAGATTGGTCAATACCAGCAGGAACACCCGCCAGAACTAAACACATAGTGTATTCCCTGCAGGGGGAGGGTCTCAAACAACTGGTACAACAACTCACAAGAGATGGGGCTATGCTAGATCTAGTACTGACTAACAGGGAAAGGATCACAGATCTCCAGGTAGGTCACCTGGGGGCTGGTGACCATCACATGGTATGGTTTAATTTGGCCACTAGAACTAAATCATTCCATTCCAAAGCAAAAATATGGTACTTCAAAGGAGCCAAGTTTGATTGGATGGCCAACTGAGTTAAGCTAGCCCTGGCAAGAAGAAATACAAGTGAAGGGGTACAGGCACAGGCAAAGTGGGTAAGCATTAAGGATACAATACTTGAAGCAACCTCCCATTGTGTTAGGGAGAAAGGCAAGAGCAAAAGGAGGAGGAGACCACTTTTGGTTCTCAAAAACAACAGAAAAGGTCACAGCCAAAAGGCCGGCCTTCAGGAAATGTAAGGGAATGCAGTGGGACAAAGACAGGGAGGCATACCAAACTTCCCTAAGGGACACATGGAAGGCAGTAAGGCAGGCAAAGGCCCAAACTGAGGAAACACTAGCACTAACAGAAAAAAAAAAAAAAAAAAAAAAAGAGGTGACAAGACTTTCTATAGATGCAGTAGTGAAAGGAGAAAGTCCAGAGGGGTATTGCTAAGATCAAAGGAGGTATGGAGGAGGACCAAGGAAAGCATCTCTCCTAAATAGATACTTCTGCTCAGTATTTACTGAAGAGAAGGTAGGGCAGGACCCACAGATCAGCACCATGGACACAAGGGATGAGGGACGTGTGCACAAGTCCCTTCACAAAGAAAGGAGCTCGCTAAGCTCAGGGGAGACAAGGCAATGGGACCTGATTGCATACATCCTAGGGTACTAAAGGAGCTAAGAGAGGAACTAGCAGAGCCATTTTCAGAACTGTTTAGTGAGTTTCTGAGCACAGTAGAGGCCAGAAGACTGGAGAAGGGCTCATGTGATTCCACTCCACAAGAGTGGCAGCCGGGAGGAGGCAGGGAACGACAGACTAGTCAGTCTTACCTCGGTAGTGGACAAGATTATGGAGGCACTCCTTAAGGAAAGGATAGTGCAATGCCTGGAATCCATAGGAGCACAGGGTCCAAGACAGCATGAGTTTACAACAGGAGGGTCCTGTCAAACTAATCTCATAGATTTCTTTGACTGGGTAACCAGAGTGGTGGACCAAGGGGGTGCAGTTGATGTCGCCTACCTTGATTTCAGCAAAGCTTTTGATACTGTTCCACATAGAAGATTGATTAATAAGCTGGGTAGGCTGGGGGTGGGTCAGAGGTTGGTGAGCTGGGTGGCAGGCAGAAAACAGAGAGTGGTGGTAAACGGTATTCAGTCAGAAGAGATGCAAGTCATAAGTGGGGTACCTTGGGGATCAGTCCTGGGAGCAGTCCTCTTCAATATCTTTATTAGTGACATTGTAGATGACACCAAAATCTGCAACAGAGTAGATGGTCCAGATGGGGTGGGCAGAATGAGAAGAGATCTGGATAAACTGGCAAAACGTTTGGAAGAGTGGCAACTGGGGTTTAACGCAAAGAAGTGCAGGATCATACACATAGGGAAAAGAAACCCTGAAGCCACCTATATTTTGAATGGGGAGTTGCTGACAATCACAAGGGAAGAAAGAGACTTGGGCATCATCATCACAGATGATTTGAAATCGTCCAGGCAGGACCACTAAAGCTGTAGGTAAGGCTAGAGGGATGTTGGGGTGTATTAGTAGGGGTATCACAAGTCATAAGAGGGACACTGGTTAGGCCCCATCTGGAGTACTGCATGCAGTACTGGAGGCCGGACCTGCACAAGGACATTAACAAAATGGAGGCAGTCCAGAGAAGGGCAACCAAAATGGTGCAGGGACTGCATTAGAAAACACATGAGGACAGATTAACGGAGCTCAATATGTATACCCTAGAGCAGAGGAAGGAGAGAGGTGATATGATCGAAACATTCAAACATCTTAAGGGCATTAACAAGGTGAAAAAATCTAACATGTTTCAATACAAGAAAAATAGCAGGACAAGAGGACACAGCATGATATTAGAGGGAGGCCGATTAAGGGGTAATGTGAGGAAGTTATTTTTCATAGAAAGGGTGGTGGATGCATGGAACAGCCTACTTCAGGAAGTGGTGGATATGAATAAAGTACAGGGCTTCAAACAGGCATGGGATAGGATAGGGAGCAATACAGATGAGTATGAATAGATAGGCCATTGACAGAGTATAGGCTTATGGCACATTTATAAGGTAGAAAATGGGTAGACTAGATGGGCCTTCTATGATCCTTATCTGCTGTCATCTTCTATGCATCTCCACCATGTAATTTCCTAAAGTTATGCTGTACATCCACTACAGTTTTGTGAGACTCAGGTACATCTGGAGTTTTTTTTTTAGTAAGATTTTATAAAATTTTGTCAAATACATACTGTATTCACAAGGAACATTCTTTGAATTACATATTTAACTTTAGACTTCAAATTTAAAACTTCCCACTTTGAATGAACAGTCATATATTCTAACGGAATACAACCTATAAAAGTAACATCTCAATATATTAAACAAATGAAATTACTTAAATAGTCCCTATATGCATTCTGACTAACTATAAATACTAATATACCCAATGCATAACGTTGTCAGTTGTGTGTTACTCTGAATCATGAAAAGTTCAGTAAGTATAGTTATTTTTCAAGAGAAGAAAGATTGAATAAAGAGGAAGAAGAAAAATATGTATAACGAAACCTAAGGATCTATTTAAGTGTACTAAGTATTCCACACACAAAAAAATTTGGAGACCTATCCAAAGCTCCCCTGTAAAAACGGAATAGAATAGGAATAAAATTCAACCGTACTAATCCAATTAATCATCCGGGGGACATGCCTATTTCCAGCTTCAAACCCGCACATTAATATATATATTACCGTATTTATTGTCAAATTTATGACCCAACCCATTCATATAAAGCGCCAACCTTTCTAAATGTATAGTTTCCAGAAACTGAGATTTCCACTCAATAAAAGATGGAATCTTTTTCTCCAACCAATACTTAAGATGTTCTTAACTGAGGCACCTGTCAGAAGTAAAGCGTGATCTTACTTCGAGAGGAAGCTCTTGCAGCAGGTAACACAAGTAGGACTGACACCACCTGTGGCGTCTCCAGCAATTTTTTCTTCCAGTAGAATTACCGGGAACGCCTCTGCCGACGCTGGTTCTGCCCCGACGCCGCCTTCTATATATGGAGGAGTTCCCAAGTGCTCCAGTTCTTCCTGCCAGCACGGTCCTTAACCTCGCTCCAAAGTACTTGTATCCTGGGACACTCCTAAAACATATGTAACAATGACCCTTTCCCTGTTTTACATATCAGACAATTTGTGTCCCCCCATTCCCATTTTATACATATGTAACAGTGTAAAATATGAATTATGTAGTGTTTTGTAATGCAGTAGTTTTAAGTTACATGTTCTGTATGCCTTTAAGGAATACTCTAGATATTACCCCAGTTCCATTCCTCAGTACTTGCCCCCAATTCCCTGCTCCACTATCTCATGGGTTCCTCCAGCAGTGGCCTGTAATGCAGTAATAAAGAATAATGCACT
Organism: Neoceratodus forsteri; assembly: GCA_016271365.2. Taxonomy (NCBI): domain Eukaryota; kingdom Metazoa; phylum Chordata; order Ceratodontiformes; family Ceratodontidae; genus Neoceratodus; species Neoceratodus forsteri. The sequence goes on from CM028134.1 coordinate 794,562,781, forward strand.
AGGGTGTGTGCTGTGCTGGGATAACGCCCACGTCTAGTTGGGGGATTGGGCATGAGGTCAAGAGGCAGAGTGCGTCCAATGCCCCAGGTGTGGTGTTATCCCAGCACTACACCCCTGGAGTGCATTATTCCTATTATATAATGGCTTGTTGTATATAAAATAAAATAAAAAAAAATTTAAAGAATGTTTTATTAGTGTGGAAAAATATTTTTGTTTCTTAAGAGAAGTTGCAAAAAAGAGTACCTAATGGGCATCATGGTGGTGGGCATCTACATTAGTTCACAGTGCTGGAGACTAGACCTCTCATGCTATGCTGGGATAACGCCATGGTCCAGCCTCAAACTGACCAATCACACTCCAAGATTCTTTCTTGCCATTGTATAATAGGAAATTATAAACTGATGAAATGGAAGGAGCAAGATGTAGGGTCCCTATAATTGTTTAGAGATTTCACCACATTCAGTTACTAGTATTTCAATGAAATAACTGTTTCTTTAACTCGTGTTATAGAAAGTCTCTGAAAGTAGATATGTAAGTACATTGAAACTGGTGACCGTGTCACGCCTAAGATGTCTTTATTTCTAATAATCTCTTTGTTAGCCTCAGATCCCATTTTTATGGTGACTCCAGTAAAAATTAGATTACAATTTTAGCCCGGTGGCACTGAGAGGGTTGAGGCACTGGATGCCGACTCGCGACGCCAGCAACCCGGTTCGGGAACCAGCCTAGTCGCCAGGTGGGTGGAGCTGGATGGAGCTGCAGGCTCTCCTCTCTGGGAAGGTGTTGCAGCATCCCTTGTCCAATGGTGAGGGTAGAGGTGGTACGGGCTTGAGGGTACAGGGGCTAGGCCATGGGAGTGGGGGAAGGAGGTCGTGACTGGGCTGTGGCGCCTCCACACGCGTAACGCTTCTACTCCTGGCACCCAGGAGAAATCGAGGAGAAGATGATGCGGCAGCAGGATGAAGACCGACTCCCCTGGAGAGCTCAGCACCTGGGCTGGGACAAGGTAAGCGCTGGCTATTCCGGATGACGGGGTTGGGGGTCAGTCAGATGGGGGCTGACCGGAGGAGTTCAAAGAAAAACAAAATAAAAATTATATTACTATATAACCATAAAGGTTGTAATCTAGATTTTGTGATGGTAAGATTTGAAATCTGCTTAATGTGTCCCAATGCTTTAAAGGAATCTGAAATAAATTTAGAATCATGTATTTTACATTTGTTTGCAAAAAGAAGGGTGGATAATACAATACCCTGAGGAGCACAGATATTGGATTCAATCTCTTTTCTGTTCTGGGCGTATAAATTGAATTCCACACCGCCTCAAAGCCAGGCTGCTAGATGGTATAAGAACATATCTGGTGCTTTAAGACAATCTTTATCTTTGTCTTGCTAATTTATTATATGCAATCCTAATTTTCTTATACCCCAAATGAATTTTGAGGCAATTGTGTTAAGATCTTCCACCCATTTCTTGTTAGTGTGCACTGGTATCATAATAAAACTGTGCAATATTCTAGGTAAAACATTCACTTTAACTACATCTAATCTCGCCAAGTACCAAGAGGAAGTTTGTCTCCATTTACCAAAGAACTTAAAATGTCAGTTTGAAGGATACTTAGGTTTTTGACTCCATCGACAATACAGATTTGTAAATCTTTATACCTAGGTATTCTATATGCTCATGGGCCCATGTTAGACGATGACCAATAATATCCTGTTTGAAACAATACCTGTTTAGGATAGACAAAATATATATATATATATATATTTTCATTTTTAACTTAAACCCTAATAACTGACCAAAATTCTTAATCTTCAGTAAACATGGTAAGGTTTTATGCGGTCTAGCTGGGGCTATCAAATCATCCACGTAGGCCAAGAGCCGTACTTCCAGCCCCCTGGTAAAAGTATCTTCAATTTCCATATCAACATTTATTTTTTTTAACAGATCAATAAGTTAAACAGTAATGGAGAAAGGGGGCATCCTGGTCTAGTACCTCTTGAAACCTGAAAGAAAGGTGATACCATACCACTGGTGGTGATAACAGAAGATGGGTTATTATATAATAGACGTTTCCCACCTATAAATTTGTTAGGGAACTTTTAAAGTTCTAAAATATTAAAAATATGTTGCCGTGAGATCCTGCCGAATGCTTTCTCCGCATCCAATAATGATAGTCCACATGGCAATTTGGATTTATTTGCAGCTTCTAGAACATAAAACAGCTTTCTAGTATTATCTGCTTCTGGAGTTGATTGCTCACCAGCCTCTACTGAATTTTAGTGAGGGTGTTGAGAAGGGAGATATTTTTTTTTTTTAACTAGGAAATGGTCTGGGTACAGCCTTTTTCAGCCATGCTTCACATGTAAACGTCACGTGCTAATAGAATACAAACAGTACAGTTGGTTAGAAAACAGTTAAATACATTTACACGTGTTCCCAGCATGCAAAGATTTCTATGTTTGTTTAATGTGGTACACTTCTGAGGTCGGCACGAGGTGGGGAGAGGGCGGAGCTGGATGAAGCAGCCGTTAGGCAGCTCTCCTTTCGGGGAGGTGGGTAGTATCCTCGCTCAAGGCTGCCCCTAATGGAGGCCAGGAGATCATGCAGGCAGGATGACCCCAGTAGGCCAAATGGGGTGGGAAGAAGGACTGCCACCAGGGACAAGGCGATGCGTGGCCCACGCGCATGCGACCTTCTCCTGGGGCCCTGTGGATAAATGGGGAGAGAATGGTGGACGAAAAAACTCCGGTGGCAGGATGATGACCGACTCTCCGCAAGCACCGCTCCCGGACCAGGCGTAAGGCAAGTCCGGGTAATTCCGGGAGACAGAGCTGGGGGAGCTGGTTAGATGGGTGCTGTTTGGGGAGGCACACAAATAAATAGAACAAAAAAATAAAATGTGGTACACTGTTTGCTTCTGTAATCATTTTTCCATACTCCTTTAATATGGATGGTGCATGCCATGTGAAAGCCTTGCTGCACATTGGACTGTAGTTTTCAGCAGGTTCCTTAGACCACTCTTTGTTCACCAGAGCAAATAGCGCAACGTTCTGTTTCTCTGGCACACAACCTTGAAGGGAATTTGTGTGTGTGTAGAGGCTTCTGCGGAGTAGCTGTTACTGGGGCTTCAAGTTTAAAGAGCTTAGGCTCTAGAGTGCCATATCCAGCAAACAGTCAACCTTGATTCACAGCAGTTGGTCAAGTGAATAACTGAAAGTGGAGTTATGATGGGCTATCTGGGCCAGATGACTGATTGGAGGGATGGGGCAAGGAGTCTGACAATTTAGAGAGGATTTAAATGTTTTCCCAAGTTGATGAAAATTCATTAAACACATCAGCAGAAGTAACTATCACTGAACTGTTTCCCATCATGCTCAACTTCATGTGTTAAGATACTAGCCTGATTATTCTGGAGGCGATTTATCATGTATTTACATAAATTTTTATCCAGCAGACTTTACATAACGTGTTTAAGCCTTTTAACATTTGATTTGCGGTACTATATTGTGTGATTTGATATTTTTGACTTTTCAATCCCCCATACCTCTCAAGTGTCCCTGATTTTCAGGGATGTCCCTGATTCACCTCAAAATTTTACTCTGTCCCTCCTAAAATCTGTGTTCCTGACTAAACAGTGATGATTGTAAGAATAAAAATATGTTAAACAATACAGTTGCAGACTTCTTATTCTTCAGAAAATGTATTATACACTGAGTCCCTTATTCTGCCAGCTTCCTGAGTGGATAGCACCAATTTTAAAATGTGTCCCTGATTTTGGCCTTGTCCCTGACTTTTTAAGCTTTGTCCCTGATTTATGAGGCAGGAGGTTGAGGTATGCCTCTCAAAATAAAATTCTGTACCTACTTCAGAGAACAAATGACTGCATCTGACCTTTGATTGCTGATTTATTTTGCAGGACTGTGTGACAGTGACTCCTTTCCAGCTACTGCTGAAGGATTCTCAATCCACTGGATAACCTCCTGGGGAGTTCTGCAACATTAAAGATGGTAAGGCTGATATTTGTCGTAGAAACACCCAATTAAATTTTCAGTTAAAACCAAGATTAAATGCCAACCGGTGGCACAGAGTGCTGAAGCAGACGGGCCGCCCACCTCACTTACGCTGGTGACCCGGCTTTGGGAACGGACTCTGGTCATCAGGGAGCTGGTACAGGGGGGAAGGAGGATGGGAGCAGGACTGATCAGCCGAAAGGCATCACTCCTCTCCCAGGGTGGTTGCCGCCCCCCTGTAGTCCCACTGCCATCAGGTGGAGGTCCGGTGGTCATTGTCGGTGGAGGGGGAGACACGTAATGGGAGGGCACCTCGAGACGCGGCATGCCTTCACATGCACACACATGTCAGAGGGACGGGTTATGGGGAGAAAACGTGAAAAATGCTACAAAATATAGGGAGGAAAACAAGATTAAACCACCTAACATTACTGTACACAGCTATTACACTAAAATCAGTAGCCTCAAATATGATTGATGGTTAAAAGTAGTCAGTTTTTACTTTTTTATTTCAAATGTATTTTTGTGATCTTACTTCAAGGGGACTCTTGTAGCAGGCAACACCGGTAGGACCAGCAGGACTGAAGGTGCCAGGACCACACAGGAAACTTCTAGCTAGCAGTCTATCAAGGGGGACCACCCCCGGCAACATCCACACACTGATGGCTGTCTGTCCTATAAAGGGGCGGTCCCCCAGACCTACTTAAGTTCTTTTCCCCCCGTCGACCCACACAAGTCGGACCTGCTTCAGTCTACCGCCATTTTCTTCGCATTTACCTGCGATTTGTTTCTTTTTTCTCTTATTCTAGTAACATCTATTTTTAGGAGCGTGGATATGTTGTTCATCCACACTGTCTGGCATGTCCTTTTCCCCTTTAAATCCCGGATGAGGAGAGACTTAGATGGAAGCTCCATCGATGTTATGAGGACCTCATGTGGCAGCAGCTAATTTTGACCGGTCAAAAGCCGTCTACTCCGGCTGCACCGGCCATTACTTGGTCCCAGCCTCTTTGGCCGACACCGACCCCTCCAGTACCAAGGACTCCGATTCTTCCTCCGGTGGGACCGGCCTGTATTCCTGCTGTGCCTGTTCTGGTCTCCCCACTAATTTTGGTGGAACCACCGCCCAAGCAGCCTCAGGGAGGGGCTTCCTCGAAGGAGGATCAGACAGATAAGTCTGTCCATCACTGTCGTTCCTGATCACCCTAGGCATATTGAAGGGGACGTGGGAGACCCTTGTATCCCCACCTCGGACTCAGATACCGCTGGCCTTCACTCACACCCTGACGATGTGCTGTCAGTGACAGGCCTGAAGGAAGGGCCTTCCTCTTCAGAGGCATCCTCGACTCATTTCTGAGTCCACAGGTATGCCTTTACAGCCTAGCCATAAGAAGGCAGAATATCCTCTCACGAATATCCTTGAAAGGGGGGATACCCCGACGGAGGCCTTCCCAGTGGCTGAAGCCATTGTTGGCCCGGCCCTCTAGCTATGGCAGTGCCCTGCCTCTTGCCCGGCTCTGTCTGCCCGCATAGCTCGCAAGTACACCATACCCATGGGGTCCTTGGCGGGTTTCACTGAGCATCCCTCAGCCGAGACCCTTGTGACTGCTTCAGTGTTTCAGCGCACGGGTAGCTCTGAGGATACTGACCGCCCTCTGGACAAGGAGTCCAAAAATATGTACCAATCTGCCCGGAAGGTATATGCGGCCTCATCCCTCGGCCTCCATCAGGCCAGCTCAGCAGTGATCATGGCACACTTCTCTCACGCCCTATTGGGGTCGCTTGATGAAGTCCTCCCTCATTTCCTAGCAGACATGCAGACCACGGTCAAGCAGGTCTGTGAGCAGGGTCGTGCTGTTGCAAAACAGCAGCTCCAGACAGCTCTGGACATTGGAGATTCCTATGCCCATTCACTAGCTGCCGCAGGGCCTGGCTAAGATTATCCTCCTTTCCAGCGGATACTGCACAAGCTAGCTGGCGTGCTTTTCCCTGGCACCGACCTTTTCGGTCCGGGAGTGGCAGGTCATCTCCGGCATATTGAGCAGTCTAATGCCACCTTAGATGCCACTTCTGCTAAGGGTTTTTCCGGCAAGAACCAGCAGAAGCGCAAGAAGAAGCATTTTCCGCATTCTTCCCCTGCAGTTAGGCAGCCCTCCTTTCAAGGAGGTCAGCAGCACCAGCAGGCTCAAGCTTGACGCCCTAGGCCCAAGCAGGGTCCTCAACAGCCCCGTAAAGGAGGCCAAGGTGCTGGTCCAGGAGCCGCCTCCTCCTCCTCCTCTAAGCCTGCACAGTGACAGGTTGGGGGTGGCCTCCCCTTCACCCATCACGCCAGTTCTGGGTCCTCCGGGGCGGCTCCGCCACTTTCTTTCCACCTGGTCGGTATCACTTCGAACAGGTGGGTTCTGAAGTGGTTGGTCAAGGACTGCCTCTAGAGTTCGAGCAGTAAAACCCCCAGCCGAGCCCGTGCCCCACAGGAGGAAAGGATCTCAGTTGGTGACTTTGCTCAGCTCCTCTGCAAAGCGGCAGTAGCTCCAGTGCCGGATCCTCCTACAGACGCAGGCTTCATGTCCAGGTACTTCCTGGTGCCCAAGCGGATGAGGGGTTGGCGCCCCATCCTAGATCTCCACGACCTGAATCAATATCTCAGGTCTCGCACCTTCCGAATGGTAACTCTGAACCAGATCATGCCATCTCTGGAGCAAAACATGTGGATCTTCCCTTGTCAATCTTAACCATTCATTACTGCTTAAGTTGCGGGGCGCACCGCTTCTGGAGGTTTGTTTTTTATTTTAAATTGGCTCAAGCGGCGCCACCCTCGGTAGCGGCGTATTGCGTCATCTTGGCGGCCGTTAGGTGCTGCAGACTCCTCCTCTATCTCAGTTCTGTTTCTCCGCCGTCCAAGGCTACACCTGCTGCTGTGGTAGCGTTAGTTTCTCGGTTCCTCAAAGACTCCTCGCTTCAGAAGATTCACTCGGCCGCGCATACCGGTAAGACCGTTCTTTTTCTTCTATACTGCGGCGCCCGTGTGCTTTATTGCCTTTTTCCTCGTTTAGTTTGCATGTCATGTCCGGTTCGGGGAGCAAAGTAGACGAAGCGGGCGCGCTATGCGTCCGGTGCTCCTGTGGCGGCATTTTCCGTCTCGGACGGCATGATGTCTTGTCTCTGTTGCCTGGGACCCAACCACAACATAGACGCATGCGACGCTTGTTTCTCCATGGACCGTCGTGTCCTCGAAGTCCGCACGTTCAAGCTCGGCAAGGCCCCGCCGACTTTCGGGGGACGGCGTCGCTCCAGGGACTCCCAGGTAAGATCTCTAGGCCCTTTCGGGTCCCCTCCCAGGCCTATACGGTCCGTGGAGGAGGAGGCTTCCTCCTCTTCTCTTGCCGAAGAGGATGCTCTCGCGGTGTCAGGGGCGTCTTAGTCCCACCGGGGCGACAGGGACACCGCCTAGCAGTCACTCGGAGGTGCAGGCTCCCCAGTGTCGAGGCCCACGCCTGCTGGGCCTGGCACGGTGGACCCTGGCGCGCCTTCCGCGCAGTTTCGATCCGCGCCAGTGATCGGACGGCGTCGTGGCGGCCCGGCTCTGGCCTTCAGCCGCGCAGGCCCGGTTTGCGCTCGGCGGTGCGGAGTTGGGTTCAGCGCCCGGGGCGGCGCCGGTGGGCTAACGGCGCGCAGGGGGCGGGACTGGGCCTGGCTGTCGCGGGTGGGCTGGGGTCATCCGGCGCCATCCCTCCGGGGACCCCTGGTGTTGCCAGCATCGAGGTTCTGCTGGTCTCGTCCTCTTCAGAGGCCGATGATTCGGATGAGGACCTATCCTGGCTCCCTGACTCTTCGGAGTCGGGGTTCCCGGTGGCACGGAGTGCTAGGCGGCACAGCGGCCCCTCCCTGTCCCTCTCCCATCCTCCCCGAGGGCCCTCGGCTAGGGGTGGCCCTGGAGTCCCGGGGCCCGGTGATGTGGTGGGGATTGAGGGGAGGCTCCCCCCTCCTGGGGTCTGTGACAGCTACCCTCCCGGGTGCTGTTACGCCCCTAAGGGGTGGGAGAGCAGCTGGAGTCCGGGAGAGGAGGCTCTCGGGTCCAGGGGAGGGGGGGACGGTCATGGGGTGGCTAGGAGTCATGGCGCGAACCCGCCTTTCCCTCTTGGGCCCTGGGGGTTTCCTCCGGTGGCGTTGCTGTGGACTGCCCTTCTGGATCCATGCAGTCCTGGGTTCGTCACAGGGGAAGATCCCCCCCCGGGCTCTTCCAGGCATCGCATCCCCAGGGTCTCGTCTTGCGGCCTGGTTTGTTGTCCGGGATCCCGCCAGCTCGGGCTCTGTTCCCCGGATTTCAGAGTCCTAGCAGAGGTCAGTTGCCTCTTGGCAGGTGACCTTCTCCAGTACCTCTGCTTCCACCCCCTGCTCTTCCAGGCCATGTCGGTCCTACGGGTCCGTTATCCTGGGAGCAGTTCAGAGGTTCCGCGGCGGCCTTCCCCTCATACGTTAGACATATGCATGAGCGGGTCTTTCGACTCTCCCCACCACCGCAGGAATCTTCTGGACATTCGAGCTCTCCATCATCCTCGTCTTCCTCCTCTGAGGAGAGGAACCCTGCTCACCTTTTCTCCGGACGCTGATTTCACTGAATATCAGCGATTCCTTCGAGGATGGTGAGGGATCTTGAATCTCTTACGTTAGGAGAGACAATACGAGCGGGAGACGGTGAATTCCTTGGAGAATTCAGTGCCCAGCACCTGGTGGTACCTTCCTGGCCTATCCTTCCAGGAGGCGTCTATCCGTTCCTGGCAGTCGCCAGCCGCCCTTTCTCCAGCCCCGGCAGACTGTCGTCTAAGGTATTGTGCCCCCTCAGAATCCCTGGGTACCCTTCCCTACCCGTCCTCTGGTCTGGTCTACCTAGAGACTCCTTCCGGGCGTCGCCGCCTGGCGCACGACCGTCCACCAGATTCGGAATCCCTACAATTCGACCGGTGGGGGCGAAGAGTGTTCTCTTCTTCTCGTGCGGTGGCTTGCATTGCATCACATCAGGCTCACCATGCTGCGTACAATCGGCATCTGTGGTTGATGCTCTCCCAGCTCTTAGCATCAATGCCTGATGCGGAGCACACGAGACAAGCTATTGCCCTCTCTGCTATAGGCCTGGAGCTGGCAAGACACCAAGCAAGGGCATCTTATGACACCAGTGAGGTGGCTTCCAGGCTTGCGGGGACAGTGATCTGCATTAGGCGGACAGCATGCCTTTGTCTATCAAGGTTGTCACCCCTGACCCGGTGTAGGGTGATTCGCTCCGCTTTCCGGGGGACCCATCTTTTTCCTCCAGAGCTAGGGACTTCTGCAGGGGCTTCCTCCGTCTCCCCTGTCCTCGGGGCACCTCTAGCTCTTCTCCCACTTAGGCTTCTCTCTGTATTAGCAGGTCTTCCCTTCTGTTTCTCACCAACAGGAGGCTGGGGTCTTGTTCCTCAGGGTTCTACCCCCCTTTTTAAGGGGGGCTTGGTACTCACCAAGCAGTAATGAATGGTGAAGATTGACAAGGAAGATATGAAAATTATGCATCACCGTAATTCTTGATCTTCTCTTGTATCTTCACCATTCATTACTGATACCCACCCACCTTCCCTCAGTGGCCTCCTTCTGTGTGCCCTCCCTGCCGTCTGCTCCTCTTCCTCTCCTTGGCCTTTATGAAAAAAAAAAACTTTGTTTTCTATTCTTAGTGAATGGATCCCTTTTCCTCAAGGTAAGAGGAACCAGCACGTTGTATTATCTAAATTCTGAGGAACTCTTTCTGACCGCCCTTGGTGCGATTCTAAATGCCTTCTTCAGGTTATGCAGTTTCACAGCCCAAATGGCTGTGCTTTGACTGGGCCTCGGCAAAGTCTAGAATCCTCCTGGCAGGTATTTCCGAGCTCTTCTAGATACTGACTGAACTTGTCAGCTCTGAGCATCTGTTTGCCTTGCCTAAGGGAGTCTGATTGAGTTTCACTCTATCTTTCATACAAAACTGCCTTCCAGAAGGCATAGTTTTTCCCATACACTACTGTGTTAGCACTTAACAAAGTGCTAAGGGTCTTAGTCCCCTTCCTGGATGGGTGCTCTACCTGGAACAGGTTCTGCCCGGGCAGTCTAGGAGCCCTCAACTAGGATGAAGGGACTTGGCATGTTGAGAATTCAGAGAGTCCGCCCTCATTCGGATCTGTTCAAGTGGTTCGGTTGAACCTCCCCTCAGTCCTAGCAACTGGGATTCTTGCTCCCTTGTTAGTTTCGAGCCTATAAGCCTCTCAACCAATACTCGATGGGCACTGTTCTACCTCTCAACATGCCGCCTCCTCTCTTCTTCTTCTACTTCCCTTTCCTTCTTTCTGTTCCTTCCCTAGAGCCGCCCCGGAAAGGAGACCCTGCGGTCCCTTAGGGTAGGAATTCTCTCTCCTCTGTCTATTCTCCATCGGCTTATTCCTTTTTAAGTTTATTTCTTTTCCTTTTTTCTATCCCTCGGCTCTCTTGCCTCGCTTTCCCTTTTTCTTACCCTTTATTTTCGCCTCGCCGGCTATCAGAAATTAGATAGAGGAGGAGTCTGCGGCACCTAACGGCCGCCCCTCGCGCATGACGCAATACATCGCTCGGGGGCGCCATTGGAGCAGGCGCCAAAAAAAACTACTCATAGCGGTGCGCCCCGGCTTAACTCAAGCAGTAATGAATGGTGAAGATACAAGAGAAGATCAAGAATTATGGTAGGTACGTAATTTTCATTTCTGTTCACTGGATCTACAGGACGCGTTCTTTACGTCCCAATCCGTCCGTCCCACCAGCGGTTCCTCTGCTTCAGGGTCAAAGAGACCCTGTACGAGTTCTGAGCCATGCTGTTCAGCCTGTCATCGGCCCCTTGGGTCTTCACCAAATGCATTGCAGTGGTGACAGCCCATTTACGGCGTCAAGGGGTTCGGATGTACCCCTATACCCCTACCTCGATTGGCTCCTGGCAGGTTCCTCCCTGCAGGACATGGAGAGGTCCAGGGACCTGACCCTCCGAACCTGTTCCCAATTAGGCCTCCTGATCAACGAGGCCAAGTCAGAACTCATGCCCTCTCAGGAGATGGGCTTTATTGGGGCAGAGCTCGACTCTCGTCAAGCCAGAGCTCAGCTTCCGGCGGACAGGGCAGAAGTTCTTTCCTCCTTTGCCTAATCATTTCTGGTTGGGCACTTGCACCCTGCCCAGGACTTCCTACACCTTCTGGGTTACATGGCGGCGTGCACCTCAGTGGTCCGTCGGGCCAGGTTGCACATTCGCCCCCTCCAGTGGGAGCTGGCTGCTCAGTGGTCTCAGCGTCAGGGTCTTTTCGACCAGCTGGTCAATGTCACCCAGAAGATGTGGGACACTCTCCAGTGGTGGACCATCCCAAATCATCTGCAGGAAGGGATCCCGTTTGTCCGCATCGAGCCGACGGTCGTCCTCACGACCGATGCCTCTCTCATGGGCTGGGGAGCCCACATGAGGGACCACAGAGCCCACGGGTTCTGGACCCTCTCGAGTCCCGTTGCCACATCAACCTGTTGGAGCTCAGAGCAGTCAGACTGGCACTGTCAGCTTTTGCTCCTCAGTTCCGGGGTCAAGTGGTTCAAGTCCAGACGGACAATACCACGACCATGTACTACCTCAACAAACAGGGCGGCACGTACTCCCGTCTGCTATGCAAGGAGGCGCTCCGGATTTGGACCTTCATCAGCCAGTTGGAGGCAGATCTCCTTGCCATCCATGTGGCAGGAGCCTCGAACCAACTGGCAGATGCTCTCAGCCACTCAGGCCAGACATCCCACGAGTGGTCTCTCCATCCAGAGGTGGTTTACAGTCTGTTCTCCTGTTGGGGAAAACCATTGGTGGACCTGTTTGCCTCCAGGGAGAACTCCCAAGCTGAAGCTGTACCATGCCCCCCTCAGCAGGGGCTCGCTGCAGGGGATGCATTCTCGAGGCCGTAGACCCCAGGCCTCTTCTACGCCTTCCCTCGATGTGCATAGTGTTACCCAAGGTGAGGAGGGACAAGGCGAAGGTGATCTTGGTAGTCCCAGATTGGCCCTGCCAGTTTTGGTATCCAGATCTCCTCAGCCTCAGCTGCAGGGCCCCGGAGCGGCTTTGTACACTCCCAGACCTGATATCATTGAACCAGGGGAAGGTATTACACCCGGACCTTCAATCCCTGCACCTCACAGCTGGGTTCCTGAGCGGCTAGAGTTCCAGGCTCTGGGTCTTTCCGAGGATGTCTACACTGTGGTGGAGGCATCTCGTAAGGAATCAACCAGGAAATGTTATGCCTTCGAATGGAAAAGGTTTTCCATTTGGTGTCAGGGTAAGAGTCTGGACCTCTTATCCTGCTCTGTGGCTAACATTTTAGACTACCTTTGATTTCTCTCCAAAAGGGGTCTTCAGTCATCGACCCTTAGGGTGCACCTCACAGCCATTCTCTGCTCTGCAGTAGCGGGCCGGTCAGTTGACACCGGCACAGGAGACAGTGGTTGGGCATTTTTCAAAGACCTGGATCACATATCCCCGGCGTGAACCTCTACCTCCGTGGGATCTACTGCTGGTACTGGCAAAGCTCATGGGCAAGCCATTGAACCCATGCCCAAGTGTGAGCTCTCACACTTGTCGTGGAAGACTGCCTTCCTGGTGGCTGTCCGTCTGCCAGAAGGACAGGGGAGCTCCAGGAGCTCTCAGTGGACTCCCCTTATCTGGTCTTTCACAGGGACAAAGTTGTCCTGCGCTCCCACCCAAAATTCCTTCCGAAGGTGGTGTCAGAGTTTCACCTTAACCAGGTGTTGACTCTGCCGGTATACTACCATAATTACACCTCGGAGGCCGAGTACAGGCTCCATACTTTGGACCTGTGATGTGCTCTCCTATTACAAGGAGAGGACTGTGGAAATTCATGGAGAGGTTCACCAGCTGTTTGTCACTTCGCTGAAGCTTTTCTGGCAGACCTGTAGCCAGGCGGAGCTATTGCTAGAATCATGCATAGGTCTGTGCTGAGTTGGTGGGCAAGAAGCCTCCCAGGATAAGAGCTCATTCTACCAGCCATACTGCTGCATCGGTGGCTACTTCCAGGTACATCCCTATTCAGGAAATCTGTCGGGCTGCTACCTGGAAGTCGATACTTGCTTGATCACCCACTACCGCTGTCGACCTTGAGTAACACCGGGATGCTGATTTTCAGGGGCCTCAGTTCTCCGAGCTCTGTTCAATAAGTAGGGGTTGTGCACCTTGCCTTCCTCCTCCAGGAGAACTGCTGCGAGTCTGCCAAAAAGTGTGGATGAACAACATATCCACAATCCTTGAAGAACAGGTTACTCACCTGTAACAGTAGTTCTAGGAGTGGTATATGTTCATCCACATGGACCTACCTGACCTCCCCAGCTGCAGATGCGCATAACCTGGCTTCCAGCGGGCTAAGATCTGGCGTCACGGGGCGAAGCCGAGGTATATACCAGCTGGATGGGTGGGAGGAGCCAGCTTGAATGCTTCTACCAGGATTTAAGAGGGAATGGGACATACCAAGAAGTGTGGATGAACAACATGTACCACTCCTAGAACTACTGTTACAGGTAAGTAACCTGTTCTTTATGGCCTGGTAGACCTTTATGCAGAACAAGGATGCACCCAAGCAGCCTTCTCCTCCTCCCCAGGACCCCCTCCTTGCTATCCCTACTGGGCAGGACCCAGCAACCCCTGCACCACAGGGTCTTCTGGAGGTCACAGGGGACCTCTGTCGAGCATATACATGACCGCACGCGGATGCTGGTCCTGACAGCCATTAATCGGATCAATTCCCTGTTTGAGTCATTGAGGATCTGTGGGGTTCCTCTGATGGTCAGGAGTCTCCCAAGGAGACCCCAAGTCTCCCCTTGACAAATCTTTGATGTGATGTCATATCCAGTTCCTTATGGGCAAGGCCCCTACTTTTCTGCGGCACAGTGGGACCAAGTTCTGCAGCAAGACTACCATTTTCCGCAGAACTTTTGCGGCGGTGGTTTGGAAGTTCTGCGGACTAACAAACTACCATATCACAGTGTCAGCTTGTCATCCTGACTTCACTTTCATGCCAGTGGTTAAAGCAATCAATATGGGGGAAAGCACAGTAACACTGGTTCAAAAAATAATAACAGACTTGTAGAACTAATTTTATGCCTAAAAAGGCAAAACAAATATTTCTCCCTTAAGGTCCTAGCCTGTTGCATAAATGAAATATGCAGAGGGGACCTTATGTGATAAATAAGGTATTTCTATATGAATGGTAGCTATACCACTAACAAGGTCTCCACTGTGTATCACTTATATATTTATGTGTGCTTTCTATACCACTCACGAGGTCCCACAGTGCATCGCTTATCTATTTATACGCAATCTGTAATATACATACAAATTTGTGTATGTATGTGTGTATAAAGTGAGAGAGAGATTATATATGTGTGTGTGTATGTAATTTCCTCGAAATTGCATCCTCATTCATACAAGTCCCACTGGAAATGGAATAAACAGAATATAGAAACATAGACTTTGACGGCAGATAAGGACCGCTAGGCCCATCTAGTCTGCCCATTTCCCTACCTACAGGATAGGCCGCAGATCCTAGTTAACCAACAGCCTATATCTTCCTGCCCCCCACAAGAATTGCCTTATGTCTGTCCCATGCATTCTTGAATTCTCCCACAGTTTTAGACCCCACAACTTCTCAGGAAGGCTGTTCCATGCATCCACTACCCTCTCTGTGAAATAATACTTCCTCACATTGCCCCTGAACCACCCTTTCTATCTTTAAATTGTGTCCCCTTGTTCTTGCAAGTCTCTTTTTCTGAAAGATGCTACCCTCTTGGACTTTGTTGATTCCCTTGAGGTACTTGAAAGTTTCTATAATGTTCCCCCTCTCCCTTCTTTCCTCAAGGGTATACATATTACGCTCCTTTAGTCTCTCCTCATATGGCTTCTCTTGCAGACCCTGCACCATTTTAGTTGCCCTCCTCTGGACTGCCTCTATCCTGTCTATGTCCTCATGGAGATGGGGTCTCCAGAACTGGACACAGTATTCCAGATGGGGTCTCACCAACTGTCTGTACAGAGGGATAACAACTTCCTGTTTTCTGCTGCTGATGCCTCTCTATACATCCCAGTATACCCTGACCCTCCCTACTGCCTTTCTCCCACATTCTTGCTAACCTTAAGGTCATCAGATATGATTACCCCCAGGTCCCTTTCCTGTTTTGTTGTTGTTACTACCTCCCCACCCATTGTGTATTCTTCCCCTGGGTTCTTGTTTCCCAGGTGCATTATTTTGCACTTTTTTGCATTGAATCTTAGCTGCCATACGTCTGACCATTCCTCCAACCTTGCCAAGTCCCTTTTCATCCTTTCCACGCCTCCTTGTGTATCAACCCTGTTGCAGATCTTTGAATAGAGGAGTTCTTGCAAAACTCATTTTTCATGCCAACCTGCCTCCCCCGACATATTACATAACACCATCAGGCCATGACATGCATGTGAACTGATTGTGAGATAGAGTTCTGCAGCCCATCATAATGTGTCCACCATGTGACAGAACACTGCACCATACCTTCCCAGGCTCAGAGCTGTGATGTGTTCCCCCAATCCTTGTGCTGCCCAGCCTCTCCCAGAGCTCATCTCTGAATCTGAGTTGCCGGCACAGAAACACAACATGCTACCCGCTGGCCCTGAACATATTTCTCCATAACGTTTGGCAGACTCCATCAACCAGTGTCAATATGTAATCAATAACCCTGGCAAAAATGTATACAGCGCAATTATTTATTTAACAGGTCTACACATTATTTATATTCCACTTTTCTGGGCATAATTACTTTATTTTTCTTAAAAAGTGACAGGTAAATTCATTTTACCAGTCATTCATTTGGATAGCATCTCTATACCTTAAAGGCACATATAAGTTTGTACAAAGTAAGGTATGGACTTAACAGGTCTGTGCTATTGACAGGTTTTGTTTAAGTTGTCCCTAGTGTACTAATATAAGACTGAAAATTGTATTAGGCTGTAGTGGAGGAGCAAATATCACCGTGCCTGATGTGCTGTGCCACCTCTGGCAGTGGGAGCTGTGGTAGATAAGTGACTGTTCATTTCTGTGGCAGAATGTAGCCATTTCATTAGCAATTATAACATCACATTCTGAGCATAGTGGGATGTTGAATATAAAAGAGGGAAGGGAACCAGATTCTATGGATAAACAGAAATATTATTGAAAAATCACCAAGAATAGTGATTCTGTGGCACTGCAGAAGTTCTGCAGTAGATTGCAAGTTCTGCTCAAAATTTTGTGCCCGCAGAATTCTAGGGGCATTGCTCATGGGGTGGGAGACAGAGGAGCTTGATCCAAAGCACTGCCTCTTGGCTATAATATGGATCATGTAGATGAGCTCACAAAGAAACTAAAACAGAGGCTCAGTGTATTCTATAGAATCAAGCACCTTCTCACCTATGAGGCCAAGAGGAGGCTGGTCCAAGCTACCTTTCTGTCATTATTGGATTATACCAACTTCATCTACAGTCAAGTTCATGGGACAGCCCTAGCCAAACTGGATGTTCTTTACCACAGGGCCCTACGCTTCATTTCTGGGGCACCTTATTCTACTCATCACTGCGATTTGTACTCGGTAGTGGTTTGGCCGTCTCTTGCATTCAGGAGACAAAGGAGCGCTGCCCTTTGGACATACAGAGCTATTACAAGGATGTTGCCCCAGTATATCTGTGTTTGCCCCTTTGTGCCTTGAGTAACTATGCCTTGAGAAGCCACTCTTGTATCTGCCTAGTGATGCCGAAGGTAAAAACCCGTTTTGGCAGATCATCCTTTAGCTTTGCCCTATCCCAGCTATGGAACAAGCTTCAAAAAACTCTAAAATTAGCAAATCCCATAAAAGTCCCCAAATTCAAACTTCTTTATGCAAGACTTTTCTCTGAACACTGCAAGTGTTGCTCCTGATGTGCTGTGTCAGGTTCCGACATCCTTAGCTCAACCTTTACCTCCTTTATGCTCTACCAATAGCAATCCTCTCCAGTCTTCTGCTTCCCGTTTTCTCATAGGCTCTCCTTGCCTTGGCTGCTCTTCAGTCTGCCAGGGCATATAAAAGCATTGGTCAATATTAACATTACAAGTGTGAATCTTCTACATCTTGCTTGATTATCTATTTCATGTATAGTTTTGTATATTTTATATGCTGTTATATTTGTGCTGCTGTATATTAGGAGTAATAATGCCATATCTGTGTATGTATATGTATATGTTTTATTTATCTGATGTCATTTCTGATTGTCCAGGCCCACCTTGGAAATGATTTTGCTCAACGGTGCTTCACCTGGGAAAATAAAGATTGATTGCTATGTCTCCAAAAAAAGGAGACCCTTACCTTGGGTGGTGCCTTCTTTGATTGATTCATACGAGGACATTATTAAGGCAGTGTGGAACCACCCTTCTTCCGGCCCGGCTTTGGCTAAGATGGCGGATCGCCTTCACCATGCATCAGTGGGCAAGCCCTTCTTTGGAGAGCATCCCATGGCAGACTCTGTGATCATGAACGCGGCCCATGACCATACTAAAAAGCCCAAACACCTCAGTACTCACCCACCTGACAAGGAATCCCAGCAGCTGGACCAGCTGGTTAAGCAGATGTATTCCTCGGCCACACTGGCTGTTAGGTGCCCTATGGTGCAGTACCCGAATGCCCTCTGGGATCAGGCGAGGGATTTGGTCCAAGCCATCCCTGAGGACTCAACTAAGACGCAGCTGGCCCAATTCCTAAAGTCTGGGTCAAGTGTGGGCAACCATGTCCTGCAGGCAGCGTATGACACTGTGGATGTCTCCAGGCGGGGCGGCAGCAGGAATCTGTCTTCGCCATTCTTGGCTCAGGTGTCTGGTTTCCACGTGATGTTCAAGCCAAGATAATGGATGCCTATTTCGGGTCTCTTTTGTTTGGGGAGATGACAAGATATAATCTCCGCTTCAGGAATCGGGCAAGGCCCTGATGTCGGTGCATTCCATGTACTGGTCCTAACCTCGGTCTTCCAACATCTGTCATTTCACTAGTCCTCATCCAGCCTTCCAAGGGCCAGCAGTCAAAGGACCTTTTAAGTGCAGATAAACAGCCCACCAGCTGGAGCAGCTGCTGTACCTACCCCCAGATCCACTGCCTGACCCCCTTGCCCACCCCCGTAGAAGCCTTGGGGGAGGCGGTCCGGGGTCAGTTCTCCCTCTACCTCGACGGGTAGGGGAACAGTAACCTCGGATCAGTGGGTGCTGCAGATTATCGAAAAGGATCACACCCTCAAATTCCTGGAGCCCCCCTCTGGAAAGCCCTCCCTTTCTCTCCCACTACCCTCAAGCCACATCTCTCTTATTTGCTAGGAGATTCAGGCACTTCTGCACAAAAGGGCCATAGAACCTGTCCCTCCGGCTCAAAGATGGAAAAGGTTCTACTCCCACTTCTTTCTCATCCCCAAGAAAATGGGGGACCTGAGGCTGATCCTGGACATCAGCAGCCTGAACCTCCACATTTAGAGTACAGGCATTTCAGGATGGTCACCCTCCAGGGTCTGTTGACCTTCCTTCAGCAAGGGGACTGGCTTTGTTCCCTGGACTTGCAGGATGCCTACGTACATATCCAGGTCTTTCCGGCCCACCACCGTTTTCTCTGTTTTTTGCTTCCAAGGGAACCACTTTCAGTTCAGAGTCCTTCCTTTTGGCCTTTCCACCTCTGTTTTTTTCCAGGTGCCTGGCAGTAGTGGCGGCTGCCCTAAGGAGACAAGGCTTCTACGTGTTCCCTTACCTGACTGATTGGCTGCTGACAGCCCCATCCAGGGAACTTTGTTGCAGACCCAGGAAGGCACCTTTCATCTTTCCAGACTCTAGGATCACAGTCAACCTAACAGTCTTGTCTCTATCCGAGCTAGCACCTCCAGTATATTTGGGCGGTCCTGGATTCATCCCAGGGACGAGCCTTCCTGCCAACGGACAGAGCAGACAGCTTGATAGTGTAGGCCCAACTAGTATCCTCCAGCCATCTGATACCAACCGGGGAGTTCCTTCGCCTGTTGGGGCACATGGCAGCAGCTATAGCCATAGTTCCACTGGCCTGTCTGCATATGAGGGTTTGCCAATGGACTCTTGGGGTCCAATGGGACCAATGCACTGACAACCTGGATCAGCCGGTGATTATATCCAACATGGTGCAGGGACCTTGGAGTGGTGGCAGAACCTTGTGAATCTCTTGCTTAGGGTTCCTTTCAGAGCTGTGTCCCCTTGGCAGATTCTCACTCCAGATGCCTCGCTGGGGCGCCACCTAGCTGACTATCAAACCCAAGGAACCTGGTCCAAGTAGGAGCAGTATCTCCACATCAGTGTACTGGAGATGTGGGCAGTCCTTTATGCTATGCAGGCTTTCCAGACTTGCATTCTTCCTGGCCTGCTGCTGGTGCAGACGGACAAAATGTCTGCAGTATTCTACATCAACAAGCATGGGGGGGCACTTATTCCTACCCCCTTTGTCGGGTGGTAATGAGTCTAGTACTGGGCCATCGAATACGGCCTGAAACTATCAGTCGTCCATTTTCCAGGTGTCCAAAATGCCCTAGCAGACAGTCTGTCGGTCCAGATCGAGGATTTACAAGTGGGAACGCCTGACCTCAGTAGTCGAAGATCTCTTCGACAGGTGGGGCCGTCCAGAGTTGGACCTTTTTGCATCTCCACTCAACACAAAACTGCCGCTTTTCTGCTCGCTCAATCCAAGGCCTGGAGTTTCCTGGCATGACGCGTTGTCCCTCTCCTAGAAGGGGAGGCTTCTGTACACCTTTCCTCCCTTCCCACTCCAGCAGAGGGTTCTTCTCAAGCTTCAGTCAGAGGGGGCAGAGATGATTCTCATATCTCCCTACTGATGCGTTAGATTTGGTTCCTGCTGCTGCAGCAGCTGGCAGTGGAACCTCCAGATCTTATCTGTGTCAGTCTTCACCATTCATCACAGATGGGTAATGGCCGGAGATCAGGACCCCGCAGGGCCTTTTTAAAGGATGGCGGGCCGACGCTGCATCAGGCGCCACCTCGGGGCGGCGCACCGTGGGCGCCGAGGATTAGCTGTTAGGGCTGCATTGACTCCGCCTGCCTACCAGTTCTTCATCTCCCGCCATCAAGGTCGCCTCGTGGGAAGCCAACTGAAGAAAATGTGAAGAGTTTTTAGGCCTTTAGCCTTTCGCTCGTTTGTTCGTTCGACAGTCCGTCGGTTACCTGCTAGTTCTGGGTTCTGCCTCCACTCGACGTCGCCGGTAAGATCTTTCCTTTTTATTTAAAGCTTGCGACGTCTAGTCTGTGTTTGGTGTTTTTTCCATAGGTTATGTCACCGGTCGGAGGGCAAGAAGTTTTCTAAAGTGGGTCGGCCCCTATCGGGTCGTGCCCTGTGGCGGCAAGTACTCCGTTACCGACCAGCATGATCGGTGTCTCGTCGTGTGTCTTGGGCCTCACGACATGGGATCTGCATGGCGCCTGCTTCTCCATGGACCGCCCGCTCCCTAACAGCCAGTGTTTAAAGTGAGGCAGTTCCGCCCGACTTCGGTGGTAGGGTTTGCACTGCCGGGCCAAGCCGCGCCTCGGCCTTCCCCGGGTCCCCTCCCGGTTCTATATGGACTGAGGAGGAGGGAGCCTCGGCTTCCTGTAGCCTTGGCCGAGGCTCCTCCCAGCGGTGCAGGAGGCCCGTCCCGCTTCCTCCGGGAGCGCGGCGGAGGCGCCGCAGGCAGTCAGCCCTTCGGGGTGAAGGCTCCCCGGTGTCGCTCCCACGGTCCGGAAGGCCTGGTTCGCGCGCCGTTCACGGTGCCGTGGGCCCTGTCGGCGCCGAAGACCTGAATCTGGCGTCACCTTTCGCAGCGTCTCACCTCGGGCGCCGAGGCTGAGCAGC
This sequence comes from Neoceratodus forsteri, assembly GCA_016271365.2. Taxonomy (NCBI): domain Eukaryota; kingdom Metazoa; phylum Chordata; order Ceratodontiformes; family Ceratodontidae; genus Neoceratodus; species Neoceratodus forsteri. The sequence goes on from CM028134.1 coordinate 794,583,732, forward strand.
GCCCTGGGGCCTCGGAGTCGCCTTGTCGGGTGCTACATGGTGCCACGGTGCCGCAGCAGCGGCAAGGAGCCCAGCGGTGCCGGTTCGCCGAGCCCACCTCGAATCACGCGCCCGCCTCGTCTCCTCAGTGCCACTGCTGCGCCGAGGGGCCTGGCGGTGTCGTCGGCGCCGAGGCTGTTGTTGGGGCTGCCGTCGGCCCCATCTCTGTCCCTGGTACTGCCCCCAGTGCCAGTGGACTTGACGGCGCCGTGGCTGGCCCTGGCTCAGGACCTTTGGCCCGAGCTGCCCTGCCGCCTTCTGTCTGCCCTGCTTGCGGGGCTGTGGAGGGCGCAGGTGCTTCCTCGGCCACTGCTTTGACTGCTGGGCCCTTTGGTAAGGTTGCCTTCCCTCGCCCTCTTACCGTTTGGCTTAGGGCCTCAGACTCTACCTCGTCGGGCTCGGAGTCGGAAGGGCAGTCGCACCTTTCGGGGTTGTCTGCAGAGGAGGTCGAACCGGTGGTCTCGACTTCGAGTCACAGCCAGCCCCCTTCTGAGGAGCGTCGGGTTCTCCCCGAGGTTGGGGTCAGTGGTACTGACCAGCAGGCTATGGTGCGTGCCACCATTGCCATGCAGCCTGACCTTGGAGGGTTCCTTGACCCCTCGGCTGTGGTACCCCTCGGTAGTGTGTCTCGATCGCCCAACTTTGGGGCCCATCGGAAGTCTACAGATGGGAGGTGGTGCGCCCCTGGGTCTCCCTTCGGGGCAGCCCAGAGCCTCCTCGGTGTCCATGCTCCGCTCCCAGCCCTGGCAGCGACTTCTTCTCTCTGCTCTGCCCCTATCGTTCTGCCACATTCTCCAGCGCTCCCAGGCATTCTTGGTCCCTAGCGGCCTCTCACCTGGGAGCAGTTCAGGCGGTGGCTGCTCGGTTCCCTGCCTATGTTAGGGCCATGGACAGCCAGGTTTTCAACCTCCCCCCGAGCAGCCACCCTCGGAGCGCATGGTGACCTCCAGCTCCTCAACCCCCTCTTCTGGGGGAGAGGAACCATCTGTCCATATCTCTCCTGCCGCTGATCTCTCGAGTATCAGCGTTTCCTCGTGAGGATGATGGAGGACCTTCACCTTTCTCCCCTGTCGGTGAGCAATCCTGAGCATGCAGCCCTTCCTAGGCGATTTCGGTGCGGCCACCCTTGTGGTGCCGCCCTGGCCTGCTCCCTTTTGGGAGGCGTCCATGCGATTCTGGCAGAGGTCCTTCTCCGGAGTTCCAGCCCCTAGGGACCTCAGCCAGAGGTATTGCGCTCCCCCGGAGTCTCCAGGTTCTATGCCTCATCCGCAGTCCAGATTGACACACCTGGACACCCCTGACGGGCTTCGCGCCCTCCACCGTGACCGACCCCCAGATCAAGACTCCTTGGATTTTGACTTCTGGGGGAGGAGGACTTTCTACTCGGCACGGTTGCTTCTCTCCATCTCTGCTCATCAGGCCCACTATGCAGCCTACAACAGGTTCTTGTGGTCAGCGCTAGGTCAGATCCTAGCTGCCTTGCCTGGCTAGACAAACCAGGCAAGCCATCGCGCACTCTGCCGTGGCCTGGAGCTAGCAAGGCACCAAGCAAGGGCATCTTATGATGCCAATGAGGTAGCTACCAGGGTCGAGGGACAGCGATCTGCACCAGGAGATTGGCGTGGCTTCACCTTTCCGTTGTCACCTTGGCCTGGCGTGGTGATTTGCTCCACTCACCAGGAACCTATCTCTTTTCCCGTAGGGAGGGCGTTTGTCAGGGCAACTTCCTTCCCCTCCCGGGTGACCCATCTCGCTCTCCCCACTCTCGGGCCTCTTCAGGCCCAGAAGGTCCCAGTGTGTCACCCACTGAGGGCTAAGGGACTCTGTCCCTTAGGGTGCAATGAATCAGCCCCTTTCGGAGCTGATACTACCCATCTGTGATGAATGGTGAAGATTGACACAGATGAGATATAAAATTACGCACCTACTGTAATTATGATCTTTCTGTATATCTTCACCATTCATCACAATCCCACCCGCCATCCCCCTGGGGCTTCAGTCTCTGGATCCTCCTCCCTCTGTGCCTACCCCTCTTTTTGAGCGGGATAAAGTTGGGACACACGGGGGTAGTTTCTTCCCTAAGGGGTACAGTTAGAGTGGCAGTCCTTCTCTACTACATATCTTCACCCGTACGGAGTGGGAGCTGGTGGTTGCCCTCCTTCTGTTATCCATCTAACTGTTTTGGGGGGGGGGGGACTTTCCCTTTTTTTCTCCAAATATCTTTACAGAGAGAGTACTGAGTCCCCTGTGCCCTGTCCTTCTCCAGAATAGCCGACTCTGCTTTTGGGGTATTGCTAGTTATTCTGTGCCTTGAATTCTGGCAAATGAGCTTTGCTACTCCTTGCAGTTCCTATACAGTCTGGTGACAGACAAGGGTCCTGGATCCTTGTTACCTCTCACTCTCTCCTAAATTTTCTCTCTCCCCCCCCCTTTCCATTTCCAGAGATTGGGGCCCCTACCCAATCCCCTTAGTCTTACTTCTTCTGTGCTGTCCTCTTGGTCGTTATTTCTCCTTTTAGTTCAGTTTTTCTCTTCCTTTTTCTGTCCCTTGGACTCTCTTGTCCCACCCTCCATCCTTTCCTCTTACCTCTCCGGCGACTCAGAACTGGTGGGCAGGTGGAGTTGACACAGCCTAACGGCTAATCCTCTTGCGCCACGTAGTACGTCGGCCTCGAGGGCGGCCCCGATGCTGCGTTGGCTCCACCTATCCTTTTTGAAAAAAAAAAGGAAAAGGCTCCCGCGGGGTCCTGATCTCCAGCCAGTACCCATCTGTGATGAATGGTGAAGATACACAGAAAGATCATAATTACGGTAGGTACGTAATTTTTATTTCCCTTACCCATGTACTCCAGCTTGCTGTCACAGGAACAGGGCACATGGTCCATCCCATTCTCAAGTCCCCGCATCTCCATGCGTGGCTCTTGCAGACTTGACTATCGTCCGCTTTGGAGTTTTCTTCCAGGGTGGCTGGTGTTGTGGTGGCTGCTAGAAAGCCTTCCACCAGTGCCACTTATGCTATGAAGTGGAAGCGCTTCTCCCTGTGGGCCACTGCTCACCAGTTGGATCCTTTCACCTGCCCAGTAAATCAAATTTTAGGGTACCTCCTCTCCCTTTCGGACTCTGGCCTAGGGGAAATTCTTTTAAGGTACAGCTTTCCACCATCTCTGTGTACCATGCAAGTACTGAGGGCAAAGCTGTTGCCCAGCTGGAGATATCCTGTACATTCGTGGAAGTGGGGAGGCAATATAGCGCAGTGGTTCAGTGGTTTAAGGCTCTGAGCTGCAAATCTGGTGCCATCCAGCAGACCAGACCTGGGTTTGAATTCCACAGCTTCCACTTGCATACTGTGTGACCCTGAGCAAGTCACTGAACTTCCCTGTGCTCCCAGGTCGCTCCTGTAAAAAGAAAAAAAAAAAAACTTTCAGCTTAGTGTGCTACTCCTGGTTAAAACAACTAAAAAAAAAAAAAGATGGAAGATTAGGTTTGCTGGCAAAGGCACCTCGCTTCACCTGAGCTCTCTTCTTCTAGGTTTGCTTGTAAGGACAGAGCAAGGAACAGCATTATCAGAGCAAGGATTACAATTAAGGCTTCTTTTGGCTAGGCAGAGTTACTATGTGTTACTATTTTCTTTTGTGCTTACAGATCTTACTTCGAGGATTCCTGCAGTAGGTCATAACATATAGGAATGCTCCCCCTGGCGTCAGGACCACACAGCAAACTTTTGATAGCAATGTCTGGCGGGGGACCGTCCACCCGTCACATGACCAATGTCAGTGTGACCCTATATAGTCGGCGGTTCCCATGCTCCCATCTTCCAGATCTTACTTTGAGATACGGCTCTTGCAGCAGGTTACACCATTAGGACTGAAGCCGTCAGGCGCCAGGACCCCACGGAAATTTTCTAGCTAGCAGTCTTCAGCGGGGACTGCCTCCGACGTCGGTCCCGCCCCTGACGTCAGGCGTAGTACATAAGGAGGCGGTCCCCCCACAATCCCCAGTTCTTTTCCGCCGTCGACGCCGCAGTATTGGCCTCTCGGTCACTTTTTTAGCGTGCGACGACTAGGAACGACGACTTCTAGGGACATGGATATGTTGTTCATCCACACTCATTGGCAGTATCCTTGCCGCTTTAAATCTTGCCGGAAGGTCTTCAAGCTTGCTCCACCCACCGGGTGGTATAACTCGGCTCCGCCCATGGCGTAGATCTTCCTTACCGCTTGGAGCTCAGGTTCCCTCGTAGCGCTCTGCGTTGCGGCTGGTTCCTATTTCTCCGTTTGCGGTTTAAATATAATATTTTGCAAAAGACTTCAGTCTTGATCCCTCGCGGCTGCGATGGACCGTCGACTCCAGTTTGGAGATGCCCATGCGGGCAGAAGATGTCTCGACGGATCCACACTCCACGTGTGTCTACTGCTAGGCCTCGAGCACGACCCGCGGGCTTGCGACCTGTGCTCATCTTTCTCAGCCTCGTCCTCGAGACCGTGCTGCCCGATTGCAACTGGGCCGTCCGAAGCGTTCCCTCGGTGAAGTCAAGGAGGCCCGGTTGGCGGTGTCGCGGCCGGGCTTTCGGCGGATCAGCTTCGGCGGATGGTCGCCCTCGAAGAGGCAGCGGGCGTATCTTCCTCGGCGCGGCATTTATCGCTCTCTCTGGGTTCTTCCTACGGCTTCCTTTAAGGAGCTTTGTCTGTCCCTCTCCACTAAAGGAGAAGGGCCTGCGTCTGCTGGACCTTTCTCGGTCAAAAGAGGGACAAGGGTAAGTCCTCGTCGGCGGCTCTTGGGAATGGAAGGTCCTCTCCCGGGCCGTCGGCCGTCGGAACTTGGTCGACCGCTCGGCTTCGGCCACTGGCCTCCACGGTGTCCCGTCAGGTCAGTTGACCGAGACTCCCACTGATGAAGTCGAGATTTTCTGGGACCCATTGGACAGGCTGTGGCCTTTAGCAGCCGAATTCCCTCCGGTTCCCCGGGAGGAGTTGAGATCCCGTGGGCTCGCCTGTGCCTCTGGTTCCGGAGCCCTCGGATGGACCTTCCGAGCGAAGGAGTGCGGTTCGGCCGACACCTCCCGCACCGACCCGGAAATTCGGGACTCTCGGTCTCGGTCTCGGACCTCTTCGCGGTCAGCCGTTCCCACCGTCATGGCGGTCTCGGTCCGCACCATGATGGCGGCGTCGCCGCTCGTCCTCGTCCTCCTCCCGGATGAGGAGGCTTCGGCGTAAATCGTCGTGATGCGAGGACCTTATGTTCCAACAGCTCCTCCTGGCGGGGAATAAGCCGACTCGAGCGCCTTCCCGGCCATTAGGTAACTGTCCGGAGCAACCGACACAACCCTCGACTTGTCGAGGCCTACACCAGGCGGTTGTTGGCCAAAACCAGCTGCTCCACCGATTCGATTGGAACCTCGCCCTCCACAGCACCGGTGGGGCTCCGACCAAGGATTCTCGGTCGGCTAAGGGTTTACCATCGGCTGTCAGTTACCCTCACTCCCGACCGACCTCGGCAGGTGAAGGGTGGCTCAGGCAGAGGCAGCTCTTGAGGACTCTTCCGAGTCGAAGGCGATTCCTCCTTCTTCTCCAGCGACTGGACTTGGAGTCTTCAGGAGGTCAGCCAATGGGCGATAGCCCGTCGTCCTTCCTAGGACTGCTTCGGCTCATCTCGGAGTCTACGGGATGGAGCTCGAACCCGTTCCAAAGCAGGCCAGGTATCCCTCACGGAGATTCTGGACCGAGGATTCTCCGGCGGAGGCCTTTCCGGTGGCGAGGCCATAGTGGGTCGGCACTGGAACTTTGGCGGCGCCCTGCTTCCTGCCCTCGCCTCGGCCAGGATGGCCAGGAAGTATCCGGTCCCTACGGTTCCTTGTCCGGTTTTGAACACCCCTCTGCTGAGGGGTTGGTTACCGACAGCGTTTTCCGGCGCGCCGGCTAGCCAGGGATGTGGACAAACCTCCTGACAAGGAGTCAAGAAATTGGACTATGTCGGCGAAAAGTCTACGCTGCGTCCTCTCTCGGCCTTCGTCAGGCCAGTTCGGCCCGTCCTCATGGCACATTTTCTCATGCCCTGTTGGGCTCCCTGGATGAGGTCATCCCTCATCTTCCGCCGCTCTGCAGACTACGGTTAAGCAGGTGCGGGACCAGGGCAGGGCAGTGGCCAAACAGCAGCTCAGACTGCTTTGGATGTAGGGACTCATGTGCCAGATCGGTGGCGGCCGCAGTGGCTGTCTCGTCGGCGGGCTTGGCTGAGGATATCCACCTTTGCCCGGATACCAGCACAAGTTGGCGGATGTTCCCTTTTGGGGACTGACCTCTTGACCCTGGGGTGGAAGGTCACCTGCAGAGGATCGAGAAGTCCAGTGCCACCTTGGACTCGGTCTCTTCAGCTCAGAAGGACAAGGCCGCAAACCACAGCCTAAGCCCTTTGAGTCCTTCTGTGCCACTTGTGCTCGACCCAACAACGTCAGGGCCAGCAGGCTCGGCCTTGGCATCCCAAACCCAAGCCGCCCGGCTTCCTCTAACAGGAGGCAGGGAGGAAAGGGCCCAGGAGGTCCCTCGGCGGTCCCTCCTCCAAGCCTGCCCAGTGACGGGCTGGGGGTGTCGCCCCATCCCGTCACCTTACCCTGGGTCCCCGTGGGGCGGCTCCAGCACTTCCGTTCCGCTTGGTCCGCTGTTACCACGGACAGGTGGGTCTTGGAGGTGGGTGGGAAGAGGCCTGCCTCTGGGTCGAGCAGGCACCACCCTTCAGGCCGTCGCCTCGGGGCTCCGGGATCCCCAGCCTCACTGGCGGCTCGTCGAGCCGACATCACTCTCCTCCTCCAGAAGGAGGTGGTAAGAGGTGGTGGACCCTCCTTCAGACCCAGGGTTTGTGTCCAGGTACTTCCTGGTTCCGAAGCAGACGGGGGCTGGCGCCCCATTCTCGACCTACGACCTAAACAAGTTCCTAAGGTCTCGAACCTTCAGGATGGTCACTCTGGCTCAGATAATACCATCCTTGGGCAGCGATGTAGTTCTGCTCTCTGGACTTGCAGGGCGGCGTTTTCCGTCCCTATCCGTCCGTCTCACCAAGATTCCTTCGCTTCCGGCGGAAGGATCTCTCTTGATTCAAGCCATGCCCGTCGACGTCTCCAGCTCCCAGGGTCTTCACCAAATGCATGGCAGTGGTGACAGCATTCCCTCTTGGCGCGAGGGGTCGGGTGTGCCCTTACCTGGACAACTGGCTGATAGCAGCTCCCTCCAGGAAGGAGGCGGGTGGTCAGAGATCTGGCCCTCAGGTCTGCTCTCAACTGGGCCTCCTTATCAAGCGAGGCCAAGTCGAGACTTCGAGGCGAAGCAGGTGATTTTATTCATCGGGCGCAGCTCGGCTCTCTTGCGAGCCAGGCGCGGCTCCAGCGGACAGGGGCGAGGTTCTTTCCTCCTTTGCCCGATCATTTCTGGTTGGGCAATTGCGCCCTGCCGGGACTTCCCTCGCCTCCTGGGTCTCATGGCGGCCTGTACCAGCGTGGTCCGTTGGGCCCGCTGGAACATCGTCCCCTTCAGTGGGGACTGGCCAGCCAGTGGTCCTGGCCTTGCGATCCCTTGGACCAGCTTGTCGGTGACACAGGGGATGTGGAATGCTCTCCAGTGGTGGACCGTTCAGATCATTTGCAGGAGGCATCCCGTTAGTCCGCCCGAGCCGGCGGTCTCTCTGTCGACGATGCCTCTCTGATGGGTTGGGGTGCCCATCTGGGGAACACCGGGCTCATGGCCTCTGGTCCCAGCGGAGTCGATGCCACATCAACCTGCTGGAGCTCGGCGGTCCGCCTAGCTCTCACCGCCTTTGCTCCGTTCCTCCGGGGTCAAGTGGTCCGAGTCGGAGCCGGACAATACCACGACCATGTACTATCTAAACCGCCAGGGCGGGCAGCGCTCCATGCTTCTATGCAAAGGCTCTCCGCGTTTCGTCCTCGATGTAGCCCTGGGCGGATCTCCTAGCCATTCACGTGGCAGGAGCCTCCAACACCCTGCCCGATGCCCTGAGCGGATGGGGCTGCATCCACAGTGGTCTCTCTACGGAGGTAGTAGCATCTGTTCTCCTTTGGGGCACACCTCAGGTGGACCTGTTTGCCTCCATGGAGACTGAGTGAGTCTGTTCCATGCCCCCCCTCAGCAGGGCTCGCTGCAGGGGATGCCTTCTGAGGCAATGGACCCCGGGCCTCTTTAGCCTTTCCCCATTTCCCTTGATCCACAAGGTGCTTCTCAAGCCGAGGAGGGACAAGGCGCCGGTGATTCTGATGCCCCAGACTGGCCTCGCCAGTTCTGGTACCAGATCTCCTCAGTCTCAGCTCCAGGACTCAGCGGCAGCTTCCAGCTCGCCCGGACCTGCTCTCAGTCAATCAGGGAAGGTGTTCCATCCGGACCTTCAATCCCTGCACCCGCGGCCTGGTTCCTGGCGGCTAGGTTCCAGGCTTTGGGTCTTTCAGTGAGGTCCTCAATGTAGTTGAGGCGTCCGTAGAGTCGACCAGAAAATGCTATGCCTTCAAATGGAAAAGGTTTTCCATTTGGTGTCAAGAACAGAGCTTGGACCCTTCCTCCTGTTCCTTGGCAAGCATCTTGGACTATTTATGGTCCCTTTCTAGTCAAGGGCTTAGGTCGGCGACCCTAAAGGTGCACCTGGCAGCCATCTCTGCTTACAGGCGCGGGCTGGGAAGCAGTCGGTGTGCGCAGGAGGGTGGTCTGGCGCTTTTCAAGGCCTTGATCACATTCCCCTCAGTCGCGGGAACCCCACCTCCGTGGGATCTACTGCTGGTACTGGCAAAGCTCATGGGCAAGCCATTGAACCTATGCACAGGTGTGTCTCTCTCACCTGTCGTGGAAGACGCCTTCTTGGTGGCTATCCGTCAGCCAGAAGGATGGGAGGCTCAGGCGCTCCACGCCAGTCTCCTTACTGGTCTTCCACAGGGACAAGGTTGTCCTGCGCCCCACCGAAATTCCTTCCGAAGGTGGTGTCGGAGTTTCACCTTAACCAGGTGTTGACTCTGCCGGTGTTCTACCCCAATCACACCTCGGAGGCCGAATATAGGCTCCATACTCTGGATCCTAGAAGGGCGCTCGCTTATTATAAGGAGCGCACGGCTGAAATTCGGGGAGAGGTTCGCCAGCTGTTTGTCACCTACGCTGAAGCCGCATCTGGCAGACCTGCAGCCAAGCGGACGATAAGCAGGTGGGTAACCTCCTGCATAGATCTCTGCTATAAGTTAGCGGGCATGGAGCCTCCCAGAGGATAAGAGCTCATTCTACCGCCATACTGCTGCTACGGTGGCTGCTTCCAGGGCGTCCCTATCAGGAAATCTGCAGGGCTGCTACCTGAAGTCAGCAAACACCTTCATTACCCACTACCACATCGACCTTGAGTCACGCCCGGGATGCTGGTTTTGGGGCCTCGGTTCTCAGTCTCTCTTTCCCAAGTAAGTATATGGGGGTGTCGTCTTGCCTCCTCCTCCCGGAGAACTGCTAGGAGTCTGCCAATGGTGTGGATGAACAACATATCCATGTCCCTAGAATACAGGTTACTCACCTGTAACAGGAGTTCTAGAATGGTATATGTTGTTCATCCCTGACTCTCCAACCTCCAGCTCGGCGCACAACCTGAGCTTCCAGCGGGCCAGATCTGGCGTCATGGGGCGGAGCCGAGAGTTATACCACCCGGGTGGGTGGGAGGAGCAAGCTTGAAGACCTTCCGGCAAGATTTAAAGCGGCAAGGATACTGCCAATGAGTGTGGATGAACAACATATACCATTCCTAGAACTCCTGTTACAGGTGAGTAACCTGTATTTCTCTCTCTCTCTCTCTCTCTCATATGAACTTGGATTCATCTGATGTCCTCTCCAAACACCTCTCTGGAAGGTCACCCATCGAAGTGTGCCTGCAGCAAACAGATCCCCTTCAAGGATCCTCACTTAGCCTGCGTGCATTGCCTAGGCCCGGAACACGACAGCAAGGCCTGCTCCTTCTGCCAGTGCTTCAAGAGTCGTACCAGGATCCGCCGAGCAGAAGGCCCATTCAAGCGTTTCTCTTGGAGGAGAAACTCAAGGCCATGGATGAGGGACCTTCCTCAGAGAGTCATCAGGGAAAACCCATAAACACTGGGAGAAGGAAGGCCCAGGTCCCGTCGAGGGGTCCTCGGACTCCCGAAGCTCCGGCTCGCAGTCGGGACCGGCTCCCCTTCCAGGGCTCAATCTCAGCCTCCCCAGTTCAGGTCAGATCCTCCAGCAGCTCCTCCTCCTGCAGCCTATCAAGACTTCCAGGCCATCGGCTTCATCCACTCCTCCTAAGGCCTCGTCCAAGTCTGGGAGGCGCCACAAATCTTTCTCCCGCCGTCGGGACTCCGGCGCCAGGTCGTGTCCCAGCCTCCGTGAGGTGGGACCTGGTCGCGTAAGACTAAGGACCTAGCGTCCCTAAGCGGGCCGCGGACCGCGTCGGCCAGACTTCACAGGCACTCCAGGGCCGGCTATAGTAAGACACCCATCGCCCGGCCAGGCGTTCGCCTCCAAGGGCGTCAGCCAGGGCAGAGACGTTGGCTACCCCAGAGAGGAGGACTGCACCACCATTGCCTACTGACGTCGGTCGGAAGGCTTCATCAGAGGAGGACACCACTCAGTCCGAGGACCAGGCAGGCGACTCTGGAGCCATTGGGCTCCCACGAGGACACGACATCCGACCCCGGCAACAGGCCACCGATCCCGGCCCGTTGTCAGCCCTGAATTTGGCAGAGGTGAAGGCTCTTCACCTTCTGGTGGGACATCATCAGGAAGATGTGGTGCACGCACCCTCCTCCTGCTCGGCTCCGCCCTACTCCTTCAGCCTACACCCCTCCTCTCACCCAAGGGGCCCGTGGATGGTCACCAACCCCAAGGAGCAACACCTCCTCCTGAGGGCAGATCCTCAGATAGGAGAAGATCTCCTCAAGATCCACTTCAGGGTCTCCCAGCCCTAAGAGCCAGGCAGGCTGGTACACCTACGTCCATGAGAGGACACTAGATCTGACACCTCAGGTGCTCCAGATCTCCTTCTCCCATCAGCATTCCCTTTCCAGACCCCGACCTTCCCAGGTCTCCTACAGATGACTCCTCTTTCGCTGAGATCATGAGGCACATTCAGGAGAATATGGGGTGGGATGCTGAAGAGCTAGACCCGGAGACAGCGCCTTGCCGCTACCTTCGGCAGAAAGACCCCAAAGCCTGTGGTAGTGTCACCAAGGCTGCGTGGGAAGTCGCATTCGACTCCGGCAGTGCTGAAGAAGGCTGACCGCCTATACAAAGCCCCAAGGGAGGACCAGTATTTGTTGAACCATCCTCTGGCTGATTCCCTGGTCATCACGGCCTCCACATGACCAGTCTCAGAGACCTCAACATGAGCACTCAGCCACCAGACCGGAATCCAAGTAATTGTATCCCTGGGTAGGACGTAATACGTATGTGCAGCTGCGACTTCTGCGCCATCAGGTCTCTAAATTACCTCACCCACATGGTTCAATTTCAGAATGCACTGTGGGAACAGGGCAGAACCTGGTTGAGAAGATGCCGCGGTGGTCAAAGGAGGAGCTTCAAACAACATGAAGTCTTGCTATATTATGACAAATTGCAGTTTGTCCCACCACTAGAACTCTCGGAGGTGAAATAGTTAACTCCATTCCATGAATGGAACTTTGAGCACTGAGCTCTAAGATAGAAGCTCTGTCTGTGTAGTTTCAAACCTGAACTGTCAGATTCTTTACTCCGCCTCACTGAACAGTCGCTCCGAGATTTCTCCTACTGTTCGGTTCATTTCTCAGTTTAAACAGTGTTTTCTCGGTCTGATTCAACCGAGAATAGTTTTATTTTAACATAAAACCGTTCGGTTCAAGTTCTGTCTGTGTATCGTAAGTAATTTAAAATTGAATTTTCTGTGTGGAACTTGTAAGTTTATCGGTTTGGTTTTGACCCGATCAGCTGGGTTAAAACCTTAAAATTTTTAAAGCTTGTCATTTTAGAGTGCGGTTCCCGGTTCTTATCTGTTCTAAAAAAAAAACGGATTTTATTTCGGTTTTTTCCAATACCCGTCACACGATTAGGAACCGATAAGGGTGTCTTGCCTGGCACTGCCATTCAAAGGGCAAGTTTTTCTGGTTAGGCTGGCATTATGTCTGAGAAACCCAAAAGAAAAACCCACCTGGGTTTCAACACTGTGATGTCTGTGGGAAGTCTTTGCCAAGGCTGACCCACACACCACATGTGTTTATTGTCTGGGGTTTGACCACCTCCAGTCAGACTGCCAGATTTGTAAGAATTTCCTTGCAGCCACCCTGGAAAAGAGATTGGGCAGGCTCAGGGAACGAGAGGCCAAAAAGTCAGTTGACCCGGATGGCCAGCCCGGTTCAGTGCCAACCGAATCAGAGGGAGTGCCCTCTGACCAGGGTGAGACTTCCTCGGGCAAAAGAAAAGCTGGTTCGGAGGAACCAGTTCCAGTAAAGAGAACAAGGAAGTCAGCAGGTTTGGAGTCCAAAATCCTTTCTCCAACTGCTGCAGAGATAGCAAGAGCTATTCAAATTGTCCAGTCACTGTCTCCGGTCCTGTCCGAACCGCCACTATCTGGTAAAAGGTCGGTTCGTCCGGTTCCATCGGTTCAAGAATATGATGTTAAGGAGTTTTATGAACCAGAGGAGGGGGAGGATGATTATGAACAGTATGAATGTGGCTGGGAGGGTCTGGGTGTGCCCATTGAACCGGACATTTCCCCAGACAGACCTTTAGAATCTCCCCCTATGCTTTCTGAGTCCCTCTCATTTTATGTTTTACAAAAAGTTGCTGAAACCCTCCAGCTTCCTTTGGAAGAAGCTGTGGATGAGCAAGAGGAGCCTGATTTTGTAGAAATGATGGATATTCCAGAGTCTAGGAGATTGTCTATTCCTTTGCATAAGTCTTTTAGAAACAAACAATAAAAATCTTAAAACTCTCTAATTCTGTGCCTCCTGTAGATAAAAGATGGACAGAAGGTACACATTGTCAGGTTCTGATACAGAATTCCTTTCTCAGCAATGCAGTCATGTTGGGGTAGTTCAGGCTGCAGCCTGTGATAAAGCTAATATTCCCTGGCTTCACATCCTCCTGACAAGGATTCCAGGAAGATTGATGCCATGGCAAAAAAACAGTACATGGCAGCGTCCTTGGGACTCAGGTAAGCAAATTATATGGCTTATGTAGCAAGGTATCAGAAATCTAGATGGGATACTATTATGGAATTAGCCAAACAAGCCCATGGCCAGCTTGCTAGCGAGCTGGAACAGGTGGCTGCCGATGGCATTGAGGCTTCTAAGGTGCAGTTTCATGCTGCTGTGGATGTTAATGATGTTTCCTCTAGAGTCATGGCCACATCTGTAGCTTTTTGTAGGTTGGCCTGCTCAGGTGTACTAGCCTCTCACAGGATACCCAGACTAAGGCTATGGATTTTCCTGTGGTGGGAAATTCTCTGTTTGGGGAGCAGACAGAGAATTATATGAAAAATATGGATGAATATAGGACTACTAAAAATGCCCAAGCTAAGGAGCGCAAGCCACTCCTCAGAGGCACACCCCAGGGGTAGGGTAGGCCTTTCCACAGGCCTTTTACCAAACTCAGGCCTCCTCTCTGTCTCAGAGGGGTTCTTCAGAGGCAGAGGCAGACGGGTGTGGGCAGGCCCTGATGGGGTGCCCAGGGCCGATTCTCCTTACCAGTAGGGGCAGGTTGGCTTACTTCAGTCAGAACTGGGTGTCTTTAACCTCAGACAAGTGGGTTCTGGAAGTAGTAAGCCAGGGTCTGAGTTCTCGGCTTCAAAAAGTTCCCAAGATGAGAGCCAGGCTTTTCTACCTGCAAGTTCTTTAGAGACCCTTGCTCTAGAAGCAGAGGTCTCAACCCTGTTGGCTCTCAGAGCAGTAGAAAGGGTTCCTCCCCTACACCAGGGCAAGGGTCTGTATTCCAGATACTTCCTTACCCCAAAAAAGACAGGAGAATGGCGGCCCATCTTAGACCTCAAATATCTGAGCAAGCATCTTTTGAAACCAAAGTTCAGAATGGTAACTCTGGCAATGATTTTACCTTCTCTAAGGCCAGGGGACTGGCTAGCTTCCCTGGACCTCAAGGATGCCTATTTTCATGTCGTAATCAGAAGCTCCCACCGAAAGTACCTCAGATTCGAACTGCCCTCAGGTCATTACCAGTTCAGAGCAATGCCCTTGACCTGACCTCTGCCCCAAGGGTATTCACAAAATGTCTGGCAGTAGCAGTGGCTCACTTAAGGGCAAAGGATTGCTGTTTTTCGATATCTAGATGACTGGCTCATTGTAGGCCAGTCCCAGAACAGGTAAAATCTCACCTGCAAGTCACCCAGCAGCTTCTCACCTCCCTGGGCTTCCTGCTAAATCTACAAAGTCGGTTCTGGAACCAGTCCAGGTACTCACCTTTATAGGTGCAGAATTGGACACAAACCTGGCCAGAGCTTTTCTTCCCTTAGAAAGGGTAAGGAACTTGGTGGTTCTGGCCCCCTCCTTCACTCTGCAGGTCTCTCGACCAGCAAGACACTTTTGCAGCTCTTGGGGCACATGGCTGCATCCACAGCTGTAGTGCAGGAGCAAGATTTCAGATGAGAGACATTCAGTTTCACTTGAGAGCCTATTGGTCTCAGAGAAGAGACCCCTTTCAAGTTGGTCCCAGTGACTCGAACCTTGATCCAGGCCCTCCAGTGGTGGCAGGATCAGAGCAATTTAAGATTGGGGGTTCCCTTCATTCCCCCCTGCTCACACTTTGACTCTCACTACAGATGCTTCCCTCCTGGGGTGGGGAGCCCATATGGGCGACCTCTCCACTCAGGGAGTGTGGTCTCCCCAGGAATCTCTGTTCCACATCAATTTGCTGGAACTCAGAGCTGTCTTTATAGCACTTCAAGTGTTTTCTGCATCTGTTCAGAACAAAGTGGTACAAGTCAGAACAGACAACACAACAATGTGGTACATCATCAAGCAGGGGGGCACTCGGTCTTCGGCCTTGTGCACCGAGGCAATGAAGTTGTGGTCTCTGGCCTATTCCCTGAACACTTCCCTCATAGCAGTTCACCTTCCAGGAAAGGACAATGTCCTAGCAGATGCGCTCAGCAGGATTTCTCAGGGCCATCACGAATGGTCCCTGGATCCTCAAGTACTGGGGATAGCCTTTGCCAGATGGGGCACCCCTCAGATAGAAATTTTGCAGCCCCAGACAATCACCAACTTCCACTGTTCTGTTGCAGGCCTCCAGTGTTGGGCCCAGTCCCCTGGGCCCCCTCCTGGATTGGGAAGGAAGTTTCTTTATGCTTTTCCCCCCTTCACTCTCCTATTCAAAGTGTTAGTCAAAATCAGATCCCAGCCTTGCAGGGTGATTCTGATTGCCCCAGATTGGGCCAGGCAGCCCTGGTACCCACTCCTTCTGTCCCTGACAGTCAATCTTCCCCTGTGTCTCCCCAGGAATCACAACCTATTATCCTGTGCCCAGGGGAGAGTTTGGTATCCGAACCTCAAATCCCTCAACCTCAAGGCCTGGCTCTTGAGGAGTTAGAATTTGCTGACTTACCCCTCTCTCAGGGTGTTCTTGAAATTCTAAAGGCTTCTAGGAAGCCTTCCACTAGGGCTACTTATAATTCTAAATGGAAAAGTTTTTCCATTTGGTGTTCTGGGAAGCATATTTCCCCAGAGTCTGCTGATTTGCCCATTGTGTTAAATTACATGGTCCATCTTAATTCCTTGGGCCTCAGACCAGCTACCCTGAGAGTTCATTTGGCAGCTGTCTCTGCTTTTGTTTCAGCAGGAAAGCCATCTCTCTTTCCGCCACCCTGTGTTTTCCAAGTTTTTAAGGGATTACTCCATACTAATCCACCTTTTCAGGATCCAGCCCTTGCCTGGGACCTTAATGTTTGCATTGCCCAGTTAATGCAACCCCCTTTTGAACCTCTGTTTTCTGCAGAGTTGAAGTATCTAACTTGGAAAACTGTTTTGCTAGTGGCTATCACTTCTGCTAGACGCATGAGTGAGTTGCAAGCCTTGTCAGTAGAAACTGACTTTATTTCTTTCCACAGGGATAAGGTAGTCCTCTGGACTAACAGGAAGTTTTTGCCTAAGGTGGTTTCAGATTTCCATCTTAACCAATCTATCTCCCTTCCAGTATTCTTCACTGAACACTCCTCTTCTGGTGAGAGGAGATTGCACAGTTTGGATGTTAAGAGGGCCCTTAGTTACTATATAGAACGTACCAAGGGTCACAGGTCCAAATCCCTCCAACTTTTCCTCACTTATGGTGAGGTTGGGAAAGGGAAACCTGCCACTAAGAGATCAAGTTGCCAGGTAGATTGTCTCTTGTATCCAATTTTGTATCAGAAACTGGGCAGAGATCCCCCCTTTGGCTTGAGGGCTCATTCTACCAGAGTGCACAGCGTCTCTAGCTGCTGCCAGAGACATCCCTATATTGGAGATATGCCAGGCTGCTACTTGGAAAATGGTACACACTTTCACCAAGCATTACTCCCTGGATGTCCAGGCTAGGAGAGATGTCGGTTTGGCACAGCTGTGCTTCAGGCCTATTCCTAAGTAGGTTCTGTCCTCCTCCATGGAGGTACTGCTGTGTAGTCTGCACAATTTGTCATAATATAGCAAGACTTCTGTTGTTTGAAGAAAAATTACTCACCTTAGTAATGTTGTTTCTTCTAATGGAGTCTTGCTATATTATGACCTCCCAGCCTGCCCTCTCAGAACTTCTACTTGGGTATGGTGTGGGCAACCTAGTGTGGGCACTATTTTATGCCTTTTTAGGCGTTTTCACCCTTTTTGGGTTTGGGGTGTGTTGTTTTATTATTCTCTTGTTTTATTTCTCATATTGTTAAATTATATTATTAATTCTGGTCCCTGACTTGAGTCTTTGGTGTTGGGACCAGCAATGGGTGTTATTATTTAGGTAGCCAGTTGGCTAGTGTAAGTTACAGCTTCCACACAGACCTTAGTGAGTTTTTGCTCGTAAAGATCTGACAATTCAGGTTTGAAACTACACAGACAGAGCTTCTATCTTAGAGCTCGTGCTCAAAGTTCCATTCATGGAATGGAGTTAACTATTTCACCTCCGGAGCAGTTGTAGTGGTGGGACAAACTGCAATTTGTCATAATATAGCAAGACTCCATTAGAAGAAACAACATTACTAAGGTGAGTAATTTTTTCTTTTAAACCTCCTCCGTACAGGTTCGGATGTGGGGACCAGGTGCTCAGAGCCGCATACGACTCTGCGGACTCTTCGGTCAGAGCTGTAGCCTCAAGCGTGTGTCTCCTGAGACGCTCTTGGCTCCACGTCTCCGGTTTTACCCTGGACGTCCAGAAGAACATCCTGGATGTCCCTTACAACGGGGGAAGTCCTTTTTGGTGAAGCCTCCGAGAAGGTGATCACCAAACTTCAGGACACAGGGAAGGCAGTTAGATCTGTCCAGGCCATGAACAGATCTCGACCTAGTTCCTTTCATAGGAACCGGAGTTGCTTTCATGGCCGGACACAAAGGCAACAACCGCGTTCTGGCCTACAGCAAAGGGGCTCCTTTACCCGAAAAGCCCAAGCCAAGTCATCCCCAGGCAGGGGCCACCATGTCACAATGTCGGCCCAGCCTGCGGGATCTAATGCTGCCGCAGCATGACTCCTTCCCTGCCCCGCCCCTCCTCAGGATCAACAGGAAATGAAGGTCGGGGGTCGCATTGCACATCACCTGCCAGGGTGGCGGTCGATCACCACCGACAGGTGGGTGCTGCAATTGGTCGAAAAAGGCCACTATATAGAATTTGTAGGCAGCCCACCTACAAGGCCTCCCCTGCTTTCCCGCTACTCGGGTCAGCATGCCCTGCTTATACAGCAGGACGTGCCCGCGCGCTTCTGGAGAAAGAAGCCTTCAAACACCATGAAGTCTTGCTATATTAGGACCATTGCAGTCATTCCCCCAGTCTTGAACTGCCCCGGAGAGGAAACAGTTAACTCCAGAGTGATCTGGAGTTCCACAGCGCGAAGGCGCTGTTCAAAGCTCTATCTGGCCAGTTTCAAATGAAACTGCCAGATTCTTCTCCGCTCACTGAACAGTCGCCGGATATCAGCTCTTCAGCTCGGTTCATTTCATGTGTTCAAGCGAGTATTTTCGGTTCATTGAACCGGCAATAAGTATTTATTTTACCGCATTTCGATTAAAAAAGCTCTATCTGGTAACCGTAAGTACAGAAATTAAGTCTGTGTGGAAAGTCATTATCGGTTCGGTTTTGAACCGATCGGTTGGTTGAAATACATGTTTTAAACTGTTTAGTTGGCTTTTAGAGTGCGGTTCCCGGTTCTTATCGGTTCTAAAAAAACCTAACTTTATTGGGGTTTTTTCAAATACCCGTGACACGGTTAGGAACCGATAAGGGGTCTTGCCTGGCACTGCCATCAAAAGGGCAAGTTTTTGGTTAGGCTGGCATTATGTCTGAGAAACCAAAAGAAAAACCGGCCCACTGGGTTTCAACACTGTGATGTCTGTGGGAAGCCTTCGCCAAGCCTGACCCACACCACTTGTGTTTATTGTCTGGGGCTGACCACCTCCTGTCAGACTGCCAGGTGTGTAAAAATTTCCTGCAGCCACCCTGGAAAGAGATTGGGCGGCTCAGGGAACGAGAGGCCAAAAGTCCGCTGACCCGGATGGCCTGCCGGTCCAGTACCCACTAGACCAGAGGAGTGCCTCTGACCAGGGCGAGACTTCCTCGGCAAAGGAAGGCTGGTTCAGAGGAACCAGTCCCAGCAAAAAGACAAAGAAATCAGCAGGTCTGGAGTACAAAATTGTCTCTCCAACTGCTGCAGAGATAGCTAAAGCCATTCAGATTGTCCAGTCTTTGTCTCAGGCTGTCGAGCCCCTGCATCTGGGAAAAGGGTGGCTCGCTCAGTCTCAGTGGTTCAGGATTATGATGTTGAGGATTTTATGAACCACATGAGGGGAGGAGGATTTTGATCAGTATGTTTGTGATTGGGAAGGTCTGGACGTGCCCATTGAACCGGACATCTCTCCAGATAGACCTTTAGAATCTCCCCTATGCTGTCTGAGTCCCTTCTCTGTTTATGTTTTACAAAAGGTGGCAGAAACCCTCCAGCTTCCTTAGAAGAGGCTGTGGATGAGCAAGAGGAGCCTGATTATGTGGAAATGATGGATATTCCAGAGACTAGGAGGTTGTCTATTCCTTTGCATAAGTCATTTAGAAGCAAACAACAAAGATTTTAAAAATCCTCATTCTGTCCCTCCTGTAGATAAAAAATGGACAGAAGGTATACTTTGTCAGGCTCGGATACAGACTTCCTCACTGAGCAGTGTAGTCATGTAGGTGTGGTACAAGCTGCAGCCTGTGACAGGCTAATATTCCCCTGGCCTCACATCCTCCTGACAAGGATTCCAGGAAGATTGATGCCATGGCGAAAAAGCAATATATGGCAGCTTCTTTGGGACTCAGGCAGGCTAATTATATGGCTTATGTTGCTAGATATCAGAAATCTAGATGGGACACTATATTGCAGTTAGCTAAGCAGGCCCAGGGCCAGCTGGCTAGTGAGTTGGAACAAGTGGCTGCTGATGGCATTGAAGCCTCTAAAGTTCAATTTCATACTGCTGTTGATGTTAATGATGTTTCCTCTAGGGTCATGGCCACTTCTGTAGCTTTCCGTGAGTTGGCATGGCTCAGATGCACTAATCTGTCCCAAGATACTCAGTCAAAGGCTATGGATTTTCCTGTATCGGGAAATTCTCTGTTTGGTGATCAAACAGAAAATTATATGAAAAGATGGATGAATATAGAACTACCTACAAAAGTGCCCAAGCTAAGGAAAGGCATGCCACTCCACAAAGGCATGCCCCAGGGCAGGGGTAGGCCTTTCTACAGGCCTTTTTACCAAGCTCAAGCCTCCTCTGCTTTTTCACAGAGGGGTTTTTTCAGAGGCAGAGGTAGACGGGGCACAGGGAGACAGTCGCCCTCCCCTCAGCCTAAAGCTCCTGCCAAGCAGGCACCCTGATGGGGTGCCCAGGGCCGATTCTCCTGTACCAGTGGGGGGCAGGTTGGCTTATTTCAGCCAGAACTGGCTGTCCTTAACTTCGGACAGGTGGGTTCTGGAAGTAGTAAGCCAAGGCCTGGTTCTCAGCTTCAAACAGTTTCCAAAGATGAGAGCCAGGCAATTTCCACCAAAACTCTTCAGAAGCCCTTGCTTTGGAAGCAGAAGTTTCTTCCTCCTGAATTGCAAAGCAGTGGAAAGGGTTCCCCTTGCCATCAGGGCAAGGACTGTACTCAAGATATTTTCTTACCCCAAAAAGACAGGAGAATGAGGCCCATCTTAGACTTAAGGTACCTGAACAGACATCTATTAAAGCCAAAGTTCAAATGTTAACTCTAGCAATGATTTTGCCCTCCCTGAGGCCAGGGGACTGGTTAGCTTCCCTGGACCTCAGGGACTTCTATTTCATGTCATGATCAGGCCTTCTCACCAAAGTACCTCAGGTTCGAACTGCTCTCCGGCCACTACCAGTTCAGAGCAATGCCCTTTGGCCTAACCTCGGCGCCAAGGGTATTCACAAATGTCTAGCTGTGGTAGTGGCTCATTTAAGAAGGCAAGGATTGCTGTGTTTCCTACCTGGACGACTGGCTACTAGTGGGTCAGTCTCCAGACCAGGTAAAATCTCACTTGCAGGTCACCCAGCAGCTTCTCACTTCCCTGGGGTTCCTGCTGAACTTACCAAAGTCAGTTCTGGAACCTGTTCAGGTTCTAACTTTCATAGGTGCAGAGTTGAACACAAAGTTAGCCAGGGCATTTCTCCCCTCGAAAGAGCGGACAGGCTCATTGCCCTGGCATCCTCCTTTACCCTGCGGGTCTCTGACCAGCAAGGCATTTTCTGCAACTCCTAGGGCACATGGCTGCTTCCACAGCTGTCGTGCAGGGAACAAGATTTCAGATGAGGGACATTCAGTTCCACTTGAGGTCCTATTGGTCCCAAAGGAGGGACCCCTTACCAAATTAGTTCCGTGACCAAAACCCTGATCCTGGCCCTTCAGTGGTGGCAGGATCAAGGCAATCTGTCTCAAGGGGTTCCCTTTCTACCTGCTTCACACTCCCTCACCCTCACCACGGATGCCTCCCTGTTGGGTGGGGCTCACTGGTGACCTTTCCACCAAGGAGTGTGGTCCCCCAGGAATCTCTGCTCCACATCAATCTTTTGGAACTCAGAGCTGTTCTTTTAGCTCTTCAGGCTTTTTCAGCTGTTGTCCAGAACAAAGTAGTTCAAATCAGGACAGACAACACCACAACAATGTGGTACATCAACAAGCAAGGGGCACTCCGGTCTTCAGCCTTGTGCAGAAGCAATGAAGTTGTGGTCTCTGGCTTACTCCCTAAACACCTCCTGATCGCAATTCACCTTCCAGGAAAGGACAATGTCCTGGCGGATGCTCTCAGCAGGATTTCCCAGGGCCATCACGAATGGTCTCTGAATCCTCAGGTATTGGGGTCGGTCTTTGCCAGATGGGGTACCCCTCAGATAGATCTCTTCGCAGCCCCAGACAACCATCAACTTCCTCTATTTTGTTGCAGGCCTCCAGTGCTGGGCTCAGTCCCCCTGGACGCCTTCCTGCTGGATTGGAAGGGGAAATTCCTATATGCTTTTCCCCCCTTCCCTCTCCTCTTCAGGGTATTGGTGAAAATCAGAACTCAGCCCTGCAAAGTGGTTCTGATCGCTCCAGACTGGGCCAGACAGCCCTGGTATCCTCTTCTCCTGTCCCTGACAATCCACCCTTCCCTAACCTTGCCCAGGACCCACGACTTGCTGACCTGTGCACAGGGGAGAGTGTGGTACCGGACCTCAAATCCTCCACCTCAAGGCTTGGTTCTTGAGGAATTAGAGTTTTGATTTACACCTTTCTCAAGGGTCATGGATATTTTAAAGGCTTCTAGGAAGCCTTCCACCAGGGCTACTTACAATTCTAAGTGGAAGAGGTTTTCTTCTGGTGTTCGGAGAAACAAATTGTGCCAGAATCTGCTGACCTGGCCACTTTACTGGACTATTTGGCCCATCTAAATTCCCTAGGCCTTAGACCAGCTACCTTGAAGGTTCATATGGCAGCTGTTTCTGCCTTTGTTTCCGCAGGGAAGCCTGTTTCTCTTTCCTCTCACCCTGTGTTTTCTAAGTTTTTTAAGGGGTTACTTCATACTAACCCTCCCTTTCGGGAACCAGCCCCTGCCTGGGACCTGAATGTTTGCATTGCTCAGTTAATGCAACCTCCCTTTGAGCCCCTTTCTTCTGCAGATCTCAAGTATTTAACTTGGAAAACTGTTTTTCTAGTGGCTATCACTTCTGCCAGACGTATAAGTGAATTGCAAGCCCTTTCGGTGGAAAAGGATTTTATTTCTTTTCACAGGGATAAGGTAGTCCTCAGGACTAACAGAAAGTTTTTACCCAAAGTGGTTTCAGATTTTCATCTGAACCAGTCCATTTCTCTCCCAGTGTTTTTCACTGAGCATTCTTCCTCGGGTGAGAGGAAACTACACAGCCTGGACGTTAAAAGAGCCCTAAGCTACTATGTGGAACGTACCAAGGGTCACAGGTTCGAATCCTCCAACTCTTCCTTACCTATGGAGAGGTTGGCAAAGGAGACCTGCCACTAAGAGGACAATTGCAAGGTGGATTGTCTCTTGTATCCAGTTCTGTTACCAAAACTAGGTAAGGAGCCCCTCAGGACTGAGGACCCACTCCACCAGGGTACAGCTGCATCTCTAGCGGCTGCTAGAGATATTCCCATTTGGAAATTTGTCAAGCTGCTACCTGGAAAACAGTTCACACCTTTACCAAGCATTATTCCTGGACGTCCAGTCCAGGAGAGATCCTCGTTTTGGCACAGCTGTTCTTCAGAGCCTATTTCCTAAGTAGGTTCTGACCTCCTCCATGGAGGTACTGCTGTGTAATCTGCAATGGTCCTAATATAGCAAGACTTCATGGTGTTTGAAGAAAAATGACTCACCTTAGTAATTGCTTTTCTTCTCATGAGTCTGCTATATTAGGGACAACCCTCCTCCTACTCCTCTCAGAACTCCTACTTGGGTATGGGGTTGGCAAATTAGTGCAAGCACTGTGTCATGCCATTTTAGTCTCTCTCTAGTTGGGTTAGGGAACTAGGTATTTCTGTTTTGTTAAGTGGTAGAGGGTCCCTCTCTAGACTTGAGTTTTTGGGGAGAGGGTCCTATTAGTGCTTGTAAGTGTTCCTAACAATAAATATTGTTGTTGTTATTCTGTGATTGTTCTTATTCTTCTAATGATAGGTAGCCAATGGCTAGTGTAGAGCTTTTCCACACAGACTTGCTATGTTAGTTTAGCTCCGTAAGAGACCTGGCAGTTTCATTTGAAACTGGCCAGATAGAAACTTTGAACAGCGCCTCGCTGTGGAACTCAGATCACTCTGGAGTTAACTGTTTCTCTCCGGGCAGTTCAAGACTGGGGAATGACTGCAATGGTCCTAATATAGCAAGACTCCATGAGAAGAAAAGCAATTACTAAGGTGAGTAATTTTTTCTTGAAACACGTTCAGAAAACCAGAGAGGCAAGGCTGTTATTCTCACTTCTTCCTGGTTCCAAAAAAAACGGGGGACCTCCGTCCAATTCTGGACCTCAGTGACCTCAATCTGTCGGTCGTTTACAAACGCTTCCGCATGGTGACCCTTCAGGGCGTAATCCCCACGCTGAAGCGGGATGCCTTTTTGGCGTCATTAGACATGCAGGATGCCTATCTGCACATCCAAATTGCTCAAGCGCACAGGAGGTTCCTGCGCTTCGAGTTTCAGAGCCGTCACTATCAGTTCCAAGCGCTCTTCGGGCTGTCATCGGCCCTCGGCGTTTTCTGAAGTGCATGGCGGTGTAGCTAACACCTCTGAGAAGGACGAAGGCCACTACCATGTTCCTGCACTGGACGATCAAGGCTTTCATGGCTCTCCAAGGAGGCACTGATGATGGCCATTCATCGTACCCAGTCCCTTTTTCAATCACTGGGTATTCTCATTAACTACGAGAAGTCACTCCTGGTGCCGTCCCAGAAACTGCAGTTTATAGGAGCAGTTCTGGACACTGTCAGAGGGAAAGCTTTTCTTCCCACGGGCAGAGCGGAACACATCGGATCCCTCATCAGGGACCTGTTGGTGAAGAACACCGTTCCGGCCAGATTGGTCCTTCGCCTGCTTGGACACATGGCTGCGGCCATTGCAACAGTCCTGATGGCATGGCTCCACATGCGGGTAACTCAGTGGATGCTAAGGGTGCAATGGGACCAAAGGCAAGACAATCTGCAGCAGCCAATTCGAATCACGAAGGCCGCGATTCGGGATTGGCAATGGTGGCTAGATCCGGGGAACCTCTCCGCGGGAGTTCCCTTTGTAGCGCTGTCTCCAACTGTGACTCTCTCCACAGACGCCTCAGGTGGGGAGCACACCTAGACGGGGTGAGGTCTCAGGGCACATGGACAGCCCAGGAATCTCATCTCCACATCAACATTTTGGAGATGAGGGCGGTTCTTTACGTCTGCAAAGCCTTCCAGTCGGAGATTCCACGGTACTCTCCTGTTACAGGCAGACAATACTGCGATGATGTATTACCTCAACAAACAAGGAGGCACTCACTCTTACCCACTTTGCAGGGAGGCCATGAGAGTGTGGGAGTGGGTAGTGCAGCACGGCACAAACCTATTGCAGTACCGTCCCGGAGTGGACAACACCATCGCAGACAGCCTGAGTCGCTCTCAGGCCAGAGTCCACAATTGGGAACTTCTACAGGAGGTGTCGGAGAATCTGTTTCACAGATGGGGCACTCCAGAGTTAGCCCTTTTCCCGTCCCCATCCAACACAAAACTGCCCAGTTTTTGCACGCTAGATCCAGGGCCTGGTGTTTTCTGGCGAGACGCGTTGTCCCTCTCCTGGGCAGGCAGATTCCTCTATGCCTTCCCTCCTTTCCCGTTGATCCAGAGAGTCATTTTAAAACTTCACAGGGAGCAGGCGACGCTCATTTTGATAGCGCCTTTCTGGCCCAGACAGATTTGGTTCCCACTTCTGCATCAGCTATCCCGGGAACCTCCACTTCCTTTGCCAATCAGCTCCCATCTGCTGTCTCAGGAGGAGATTCATTAGTCCATCCAGACTTGCGTTCTTTGAACCTGCATCTTGGCTCCTATACACATAGCTATGTTGCGATACGGGGTCTCGAAAGAAGTGGCAGATGTACTCTCTGCCGCTAGAAAACCGGCAACCCACGCAACATACGCCATGAAATGGCGTAGATTTTGCTTGTGGGCTCAAGCGCGCGGTTTCTCGCTGTTAGAATGTCCCGAAAAGCTGGTTCTGGATTACCTGCTTTCCCTTTTTCATTCCAGACTTGCTTACTCCTCAATTAAGGTGCACCTTTGTGCAATTTCGGCTTACCATGCCCCCATAGGCCATCGGATGGTGGCCCAATTGGACACTACTCGTGACTTTTTAAGGGGAGTCCTCCACTTTAGGCCGCCTATCAAGGATCCGATTCCTCCTTGGGACTTGCCCTTCGTTCTGGAGCAGCTTACGCTGCCACCTTTTGAACCACCCTCGGATTGCGAGCTACGTTTTCTGTCGTGGAAAACGTTATTTTTAGTTGCAGTTACTTCGGCAAGAAGGTTTCCAATGCATGCACTAATGTGCAAAGAGCCTTATTTAGTTTTCCATCAGGATAGGGTATCTGTGAGGACAAACCCAAAGTTTTGCCTAAGGTGGTTTCAGCCCTCACCCTTAATCAGGATATCGACTTACCAGTGTATTTCCCAAGGTACACCAACCGAGGAGGAGCCCTTCTACACACCCTTGATGTACACAGGTGCCTCAGATATTATCTGACAGAACCAAACAGTTTTGGAAGTTGGATCAACTGTTTGTCTCCTTTGCTGTTAGATTGAAAGGAGCTCCTGTCTCTAAACAGTCTATCTCGAGGTGGCTTATCCAGTGCATCACTTTCTGTTATGATAAGCACAATAAACCCTTACCAGGCGTGGTTAAGGGTCATTCCACGAGAGGAGTGGCCACTTCCTTTGCGGCGTTGAGGAACGTCTCCACCTCAGGTATTTGCGCTGCAGCCACTTGGAGCTCGGTGCATGCCTTTATTAGGCTTTACAGCCTGGACATTGCATCAAGGCGAAGAGCAGGGTTCGGCCTAGCCGTCCTTCAGGGACTTCTGTCCTAGGCTCGAGTGGGGTCGTGATCCCTACCTTTCTCCCTCCCTGTGGCGAAGATTGCCACTATTGCTTGGAAATCAGTCCTAATAGTGTAACCTGCTGCAAGAGCTGTATCTTGAAGTAAGATGGTACAGTTCGCAAGAACTTACCGTAACAGTAGATCTTCAAGAACAGCTCTTGCAGCAGGTACCTCCCGCCCACCATCCCCCTTCTTATGGAGGTAGGTAGTAGCCAAACATCCATCTTATGGGAGGAAGTTCTTTTAATGTTGACCATCTGGTGGCGGATCCTCGGTCTCCTCTTCTGATGTCATCCAGCAGAAGAACTGGGGATAGTGGGGGACACCGCCCTTATGTACTACGACTGATGTCGGGGGCAGCACCAACGTCTGAGGCGGTCCCCGCTGAAGACTGCTAGCTAGAAACTTTCAGTGGAGTCCTGGTGCCTGACGGCTTCAGTCCTAATGGTGTAACCTGCTGCAAGAGCTGTTCTCGAAGATCTACTGTTACGGTAAGTTCTTGCGTAACTGTGCTTTCTTTCCCGCTGTCTACCTGCTCATGGACCTCGCAGTGAACGGTGCTCCATTCGATCGATATTTTGCCTAAGTATAACCTTTATTTTTTCTCAAATAGTTCATTTTCTTCAGTTTTATGTCTTCTCACCCAAGACTCGAAGACTAACACGACATGCGAAGTGCGGCATGCAGATCCCTCACATGGATGGCCTCAAGCTCTGCCTCATCTGCCTAGGCCTAGGACACGACACAAAGGTCTGTCCGGATTGCAAGCCTTCAACCTGGCCACTTACAAGCGCAGGCAACAGGCCCTGGAAGCCCATCTTCTTAAATCAGGATGGCCACCTTAGAGCAGGAGATGCAAAAGCTGAGGAATTCCTTCTCCCTCTTCAGAGCACAAAAGAAAAGAAAGCTAGAGAGACAGCGGGAGTGCCTGGAAGACAGAGTGGGTGTCCTCCAGTAAGTCCGCCAGGCCCAAGACTGTGGTCTCCCTGACGAACAAGGCTGCTCCTCCACTGCCTCCCATGGTTACAGTACAGGCCTCTTCCACTGGTTCTCCTGGTACCTCTTCTACCTTCAAGCCCATTAAAACGGGCTCCAAACCCGAGACCTCAAGCGGTCACACAGTCTCCACCGGTAAGCCAGACTCCAGTTCTTCCAGAGCCTGCCTGGTCGTCGGTAAGACAGATTCCCACCCAGAGAGAACCCACGTGGCAACAGCCGATCAGGGGGCTCTCCCTCTGCTCACATGGCTCTCTCTCTTCCACTAACGACCAACAAGTCGGCTGCAGGGGACTCTGGCAACTGCCCGGTCGAAGCTCGCCCATTGGGGGTTGACTCTGGATCACCCGACGCCCAGCAGAGCTCACTGACCTCCCACGGCATGCCCTCCTGCCAGATCACTCCTGAGCAGGAGTCATCTCCTCCACCTTAACTGGTGGAACCTCCTGATCTTATCTGTGTCAGTCTTCACCATTCATCACAGATGGGTACTGGCCGGAGATCAGGACCCCGCGGGAGCCTTTTTTTTTTTTTGAAAAGGATGGGAGACAACGCAGCTTCAGCGTCGTGCTCGAGGCCGACTTACTACGTGGCGCTCGAGGATTAGCCGTTAGGCTGCGTCGACTCCGACTGCCTACCAGTTCTTCGTCTCCCGCCATCGAGGTCGCCTCGTGGGAAGCCAACTGAAGAAAATTTGAAGAGTTTTTAGGCCTTTAGCCTTTCGCTCGTTTGTTCGTTTGACAGTCCGTTGGTTACCTGCTAGTTCTGGGTTCTGCTCCACTCGACGTCGGCGGTAAGATCTTTCATTTTTATTTTAAAGCTTGCGACGTCCAGTCTGTTTATTTTTTTCCGTCGGTCATGTCTCGGTCGGAGGGCAAGAAGTTTTCTAAGGCCGGTCGGCCCCCTATGTGTCAGTGCCCATGCGACCACAAGTACTCCGTTACCGACCAGCATGACCGGTGTCTCGCGTGTCTTGGCCCGCTTCATG
Source organism: Neoceratodus forsteri (assembly GCA_016271365.2). NCBI lineage: Eukaryota > Metazoa > Chordata > Ceratodontiformes > Ceratodontidae > Neoceratodus > Neoceratodus forsteri. The sequence goes on from CM028134.1 coordinate 794,612,038, forward strand.
ACATGGATTCGTACGACGCCTGCTTCTACATGGACCGCCGCGTCCTGTAACAGCGCGCGTTTAAGTAGAGGCGAGTTCCGCCCGACTTCGGGGGTAGGGTTGCTTCGTCGGGCCAAGCCGTGCTCTCGGCCTTTCCTCCGGGTCCCCTCCGGTTCTACAGGACCGTGGAGGAGGAGCCTCAGCCAAAAGCTAGGCTACAGGAAGCCGAGGCTCCTCAGCAGTGCAGGAGGCCCGTCCTGCTTCCTCCCGGGAGGCGGTGGGAAGCGCCACTATGTGATCGCCCGCCGGTGAAGGCTCCCCGGTGTCGCTCCAGCGGTCCGGAAGGCCCTGGTCGGCGCCATCCTCGGCGCCGTCGATCGGTGCCTTCAGCGCTGTTCGGCAGTGCCATAGGCCTATCGTATGCCTTTCGTCTCTCGGCGCCGTGGGCCCTGTCGACGACTCTACGCTCTGCGGCGCCCGTGACCCTCATTGACGTCTCCTTTCGCCCATGTCTGCGCCTGGCGCCAAGGTTGAAACCTGGCGCCGTAGGGCTTCTTGAGTTATCCGTCTATTAGCCGTCCTTGGCGCCCGTTGGTATTCTACCGGTACGCTCATGGCCTTGTAACCAAAAGCGATACCGTGTTAGCGCCAGAGTCCGCCCGAGCCGTCTGCCGCCTCGGTCCTCGGTGCCGCTCGCAGCGCCGATGGGCCTGGCGGTGTCGTCGGCACCGAGGCTGTTGTTGGGGCTGCCGTCGGCGCCGTCTCTGTCCCTGGTACCGCCCCCGGTGCCAGTGGACTTGATGGCGCCACGGCTGGCCCTGGCTCAGGACCTTTGGCCCGAGCTGCCCTGCCGCCTTCTGTCAGCCCCGCTTGCGGGGCTGTGGAGGGCGCGGGTGCCACCTCGGCCACTGCTTTGACTGCTGGGCCCTTTGGTAAGGTCGCCTTCCCTCGCCCTCCTACCGTTTGACTTAGGGCCTCAGACTCTACCTCATCGGAGTTGGAAGGGCAGTCGCACCTTTCGGGGTTGTCTGCAGAGGAGGGCGAACCGGTGGTCTCAACGACGAGTCACAGCCAGCCCCCTTCTGAGGAGCATCGGGTTCTCTCCGAGGTTGGGGTCAGTGGTACTGACCAGCGGGCTATGGTGCGTGCCACTATTGCCATGCAACCTGAGCTTGGAGGGTTCCTTGACCCCTCGGCGGTGGTACCCCCTCCGGTAGTGTGTCTCGATCGCCCAACTTTGGGGCCCATCAAGAAGTCTACAGGAGGTGAGGGTGCTGCTCCCTGGGTCTCCCCTTCGGGGGCAGCCCAGAGCTGCCAGCTACATAGGCTGGCCCTCTAGAGGACCAGGACCCTCTCGGACTCTGAGGGGTGTGGGGTCGGCGCATCGGCCTTTCTCTGGGGTCCACCCCGGCCCTGGATGAAGCCGAAGTGCGGACTTCCGCCCTTCCAGTTACTTTAGGGGGTTCCATTCTTTGGAGGCAGGGAACCGTCCTTCTGGATCTATACGGCCCCGGTCACCTCACTGGGGGGATTCTTCTGGGCGCAGTCTCGGCAGTACCAACGTGGTTGTACAGCTGTCGGCTGTGGAGTCTTCTGGGACACCCTCCTCGGGTGTCCATGCTCCGCTCCCTAGCCCTGGCAGAGGTCAGCCGACTTCTTCTCTCGGCTCTGCCCCTATCCCTCTGCCACATTCTCCAGCGCTCCCAGGCATTCTTGGTCCTAGCGGCCCTCTCACCTGGGAGTAGTTCAGAGCGGTGGCTGCTCGGTTCCCTGCCTACGTTAGGGCCATGGACAGCCAGGTTTTTCAACCTTCCCCCGAGCAGCCACCCTCGGAACGCATGGTGACCTCCAGCTCCTCATCCCCCTCTTCTGGGGAAGAGGAACCATCTGTCCATATCTCTCCTGCCGCTGATCTCTCCGAGTATCAGCGTTTCCTCGTGAGGATGATGGAGGACCTTCACCTTTCTCCCCTGTCGGTGAGCAATCCTGAGCATGCGGCGCACGTCTTCCTAGGCGATTTCGGTGCGGCCACCCTTGTGATGCCGCCCTGGCCTGCTCCCTTTTGGGAGGCGTCCATGCGTTTCTGGAGAGGCCCTTCTCTGGAGTTCCTGCCCCTAGGGACCTCAGCCAGAGGTATTGCGCTCCCCCGGAGTCTCCAGGTTCTATGCCTCATCCGCAGTCCGGATTGACGCACTGGGACACCCCTGGCGGGCTTCCGCCTCCACCGTGACCAGCCCCAGATCAAGACTCCTTGGATTTTGACTTCTGGGAGAGGACTTCTACTCGGCACAGTTGCTTCTCCATCTCTGCTCATCAGGCCCACTATGCAGCCTACAACAGGTTCTTGTGGTCAGCGCTAGGTCAGATCCTAGCTGCTTTGCCTGACTCTGAGCAAACCAGGCAAGCCATCGCGCACTCTGCACGTGGCCTGGAGCTAGCAAGGCACCAAGCAAGTGCATCTTACGACGCCAGTGAGGTAGCTACCAGGGTCGTAGGGACAGCGATCTGCACCAGGAGATCGGCATGGCTTCACCTTTCCCGGTTGTCACCCTTGGCCCGGCGTAGGGTGATTTGCTCTGCTCACCAGGGAACCTATCTCTTTTCCGTGAGGCGAGGCGGCGTTTGTCGGGCAACTTCCTTCCCCTCAGGGGACCCGTCTCGCTCTCCCCACTCCGGGCCTCTTCAGGCCCAGAAGGTTCCCTGGTGTGTCACTCACTGAGGGCTAGGGACTCTGTCCCTTGGGGTGCAATGAATCAGCCCCTTTGGGAGGCTTGGTACTCACCATCTGTGATGAATGGTGAAGATTGACACAGATAAGATATAAAATTACGTACCTACGTGGTATGTGACTTTCTGTGTATCTTCACCATTCATCCAATCCCTCCCATCCCCTGGGGCTTCAGTCTCTGGATCCTCCTCCTCTGTGCCTACCCCTCTTTTGGCGGGATAAAGTTGGGACACACAGGGGATAGTTTCTTCCTAAGGGGTACAGTTCGGTGGCAATCCTTCTCTACACATATCTTCACCCCTACAGGTGGGGGCTGTGGTTGCCCTCCTTCTGTTATCCATCTGTTTAAAAAAAAAAAAAAAAAACTTTCCTTTTTCACCAAATATCTTTACAGAGAAGTACTGAGTCCCTGTACCGGTCCTTCTCCAGAATAGCCATCTCTGCTTTTGGGGTGTTGCCAGTTATTCTGTGCCTTGAATTCTGGCAAGAAGCTTTCTACTCCTTGCAGTTCCTATACAGTCTGGTGACGGACAAGGGTCCTGGATCCTTGTTACCTCTCACTCTCTCTAAATTTTCTCCCCCCCCTTCTGTTTCCAGAGATTGGGGCCCCTACCCAATCCCTTAGTCTTACTTCTTCTATGCTGTCCTCTCAGTCGTTATTTCTCCTTTTAGTTCAGTTTTCTCTTCCTTTTCTGTCCTTGGACTCTCTTGTCCCACCCTCTCCTTCCTCTTACCTCTCCGGCAACTCAGAACTGGTAGGCAGGCGGCGTCGGGCGCAGCCTAACAGCTAATCCTCGGCCCACGTAGTACGTCGGCCTCGGGGCGGCGCCGATGCTGCATTGGCTCCGCCTATCCTTTTCAAAAAAAAAAAAAAAAAAGGCTCCCGCAGGGTCCTGGTCTCCAGCCAGTACCCATCTGTGATGAATGGTGAAGAGACACAGAAAGATCATAATTACGGTAGGTACGTAATTTTTATTTCCTGACCCTCTATTCAGGACGGAGGGGGAAGTCGGTCCCCCTAGATGTGTTTTTTCCATCCCCCACCCCAGTGCAGGTACCCACCAAGACTCCCACGGATCCCTTTCCCAGGAATCTAACATCCGAGTCTGTCCCCACACAGATTCCCAGGGACCTTCCTCCCCCGTCAGGCCCTACCTTTGCCCTGATGCCGGGGATCCTCCCACCAGGCACCGGGCCTTTTCGGTAGCCTCCCGTCGGAGACTGTCAGGGCCTCTGCAGACTCTCCCGACACAAGCAAGCCCGACGCCAGATGTCCTGGTGTCAGCTTATCTGGCACCAGACACCCTTACACGTCCTTCCACACCACCTCCCCCTTCGAGGCCTCAAGGTCCTCCTCTGGACCAGCATAGCATTCCTCACTGTCCCCTGACGAGCCACCCGCTGTACCCGGGCCTTTCCAAAGCCAGGTTGCCAGACATCAGCACCTTTCGTCCACAATTACTACCCTGGATATCGGACATCGGGCTGTGCTCTGCCCCCATTTCAGGCACCAGAATACCCCTCACGGTATCTGGGGATGGGTCTTCCGTACTATCAGCCTCCTCCTCCTCTGCAGCCTCAAACCCAGCAGGACCTTCAGGACATGTTTAAGACCTGGTGGCAGGAGGCCAGGTCCCAGTTGGTCTCAGACTTGGACAAAAGATTGCCAGCCCCAGTGGCTACCCCCACCCCTTGCTCCCTGTCACCCGTGGGTTCTCATAGGTCAAGTGATTCTGCCACAGTGCACATTTCAGGAGGGCTACTCAGGAGTGTATTAACCAGACCAGGACCTCTGACAGAGAAGAGTCCTCGGAGTCTTGAGGCGTATTCTTCCACCCCTAGTCTTCCAGAGGCGGTCTGGAACCATGGATGCTAAGGGTAAGCAGTCGCCCAAGCCTCCTTCAAGGACCCCTCCTTCACCTGAACTCCTCCATGTCCTACAGCAGGCCAGCGGATGGAGGCGTGGAGAACCAAGACTCTAAGCATGGCGCCTGCTTGGAAATCAGCAGACCCAGCGGAGAGGCGTCGCCCATCCAGATTCCTCCTTGGACTGCCCCCACATGAATATCTTACCTCAACCATTTGGCAGTTGCCTCACTCAATCCCAGTCATCCCCAAAAATGCGGACCGGACCTATCACATGCCGGAGGGCGCACCCTATCTATGCTCTCAACCCGAGGCAGATTCTGTCGTGATGGCCGCGGCTCATGATCGCTCTTCTAAACCCAAACATATGAATACCTCCCCTCCTGATAAGGAGTTGAGGCAGTCGGATCAGTTTGGGCGCAAGATCTATGCCTCTTCTACATGTGCTTTACATTCTACATAGTGTACATGGTATCCTGTCAAAAGGCCACCATGGTTCAACTCGAGGCTGGGCTTGAGACCGTGGAGCACTCTGACCTTAAGGCGGAACTCACCAAGGCCCTGCATTTGTCAAAGATCTCATGTAGACGCACACAGAGAGCCCCCTATGATACGTGAGCGTGGTAGCTTGCTCCTCTGCCGGCAGTCTGCTTTAAGCGCACGCCTGGCTGTGTATTCCTGGGCTTTCCCAAGACGTACAGGCAGCCATACAGGATGCCCTTTGAGGATACGTCCTCTTCGGGGAGATACTAAGGATATAATTGGCCTCCAGGACAGCAGGCAGGCCCTGAGGTCTGTCAGGTCCGTGTATAGGGATGCTTCAAACAGCCCTTTAGCGTGCAGAGCAAGCAACCCTTCACTAGGCGCCAGACCTAAGGAAGAGCATCGAGGTCCACCATCTCCTCTCAACCTACCTCCAGGACCCAGCGAGCTGCGTGGAGGAACCTCCCCTCCACTCCTCTGCTTCCCAGGTCCTCCGGACCTCCACCTTCCACCTCCCAGCAGCGCGGAGACCAGTGGGGAAGATTCGCCTTCACCTCTGAGTGGCAGGGGCATCACGCCAGATTCCTGGGTCATTCAATTCTAGCAAGAGGTCACACAGGTTTCTGGAAAGGCCCCAGACTCTTCTCCAGGAAGATCTCATTATCCCTCAAGCCATCTGCCTCTGATAGGGAAGAGATCTTGGCTGTACTACAGAAGTCAGCAATAGAGCCAGTACCTCAGGCGGAGAGGAAAATTGTACTACTCCCATTTCTTCTTCTTAGTCCCCAAAGGATGGGATCTAAGGCCCATCTTGGACCTCAACACGCTGAATCTTTTCATAGAATACAAAGGTTCTGCATGCTGACAATCCAGAGACTCCTGACCTTGCTCCAGACAGACCACTGGATCTTTGCACTGGATATGCAGGACACTTACCTGCACATTACAGTATTTCCCAGCCACCGCCACTACCTGAGATTTATCTTCCAAGGGAAGCACTTTCAATTCAAGGCCCTCCCCTTTGGCCTTTCCTCGGCACCCAAAGTCTTCACCAAATGCCTTGCAGTTGTGGCAGCAGCACTCTGCTGCCATGGAATTTGTGATCTTACTTCGAGAAACAGCTCTTGCAGCAGGTTACACCATTAGGACTGAAGCAGGCAGGCATCAGGACTCCACAGGCATTATAGCTAACTAGTAGTAGCGGGGACCGCCCGACGTCAGGCATCACATTAAAGGCGGTCCCCAGCATCCCCAGTTCTTTTCCGCCGACTCGCACGTGCGAATCGGCCTCACGGACGCCTTCATCACGAGCAACGGCGTGAAATCTTCATCTTCTTTAATATTAATCCATGTCTGCTTCTCCCTCTTTCTCTTGATGGACACCCCTCTATGTGTGCCTCGACAAGCAGATCCCTTTGCCGACCATCATTCAGCCTGCGTGCACGATACCCAGGCCTGCTCAATCTGCCAACAATCGAATAGCAAAACCCGGATCTGCCGCCAAAAGGCCCTTCAGGGGTTCCTTCTTGAGGAAAAATTAAAGAAAATGGAGAAAAGACACTCCTCCAAAGGGGAATCTTCCCACAAGACAGGGAAGCATCGGGAATCGGGTAGGTCAAGATCTTCCAGCAGGGCCTCTGAGTCCAGGGCCAGCTCCAGCTCTAAACAGTCTGACAGATCTCCATCCCGGGCCCGCTCCCAGCCACCCCCCGTTAAGATAAGGTCTTCAGGGGTTCCCCAGCCTCTCTACACCCGCTCAAAACTGCTTGGACACCCGACTCCGCCACCCGGCCGTATTCCTCAGACTGGCACAAGAAGTCTTCCTCCAAGTCCAGTGGAGCATCAGACCGACGACAGGACACTGACCTCAGGTCAGTCTCCCAGCCTTCTAAGGCCCCTGAAAGGAAGACCACGGAGCTGACGTCCCTTAGGCGGATGTTGGAGTCGAAGAAGGCGTCCGACACAGCACCCGCTAAACGGACTACCACACCGATGCCAGTACCACAGACACCGGTTGATATCGGACGTCAGGGGTCCTCAAGACGCTGGCCTGCCCAGGGAGCCGTCACCGGACTTGGTGGTTCCCCTGGATCCGACACCCGACCCAGGTGACAGGCTCACACCGACGCCAGATCCGTCAGACATGAATATACTGGAGGTTAAAGACCTGTTCACCTTCTGGTGGGAGACCATAAGAAGGATGTGGTCCCCCTAAGCCTCTTCCACCTCCTGCTCGGAGCACTGAAGGTTCAAGAACCCTGACCCCAAGGAACCAACCCCGCCTCCTAGGGGCAGATCTAGGGAATGCAAGAGATGCCAGTCACGGTCTCCCTCAGGGTCCCCAAGCCCTAAATGACCCAGTGGCAGACAACGCTCACTAGGGGATGACTCCAAACCAGACACGTCCGACACCTCCAGGTCTCCATCCCCATTTGGTCCCCCATCACCAGACCCACGAGACCTCCCAAGGTCGCCATCGGATGATCCCTCCTTCTCAAGGATCATGAGACACATCCAGGAAAATATGGGACGGGAGACAGAAGACTTGGGGCCCGAGAGATAACGCCTTGCCCGTTACCTCTGGCAAAAGGATCCGAAGCCTGTGGTGGTCCCACCTCTGGTGGACACCTTTACAGACATCACCGAGGCGGCTTGGAAGTGTCCGCACTAGACACCGGCTGTTCCTAAGAAAGCTGACCACCTCTACAGAGCTCCTGTGGAGGACCTGTATTTGGCACGACAACCCCTGTCTGATTCACTTGTCATTACTGCATCTCATGATCAGTGTCAGCGCCTCAACACTTGAGTACCCAGCCTCCAGACTAGGAATCTAAGCAATTAAATTCTATGGGAACATGCATGTGTGCAGCTGCTACATACTCACTAAGGTCTCTGAACTATCTCATGCACATGGTGCAGTTTCAGAATGCCCTTTGGGAACAGGGCCAAGAACTTTGAAGAATTTCCTGGATGGCAAAAAGGATGAGTTGATTAACCTCCTTCATACTGGGTCAGATGTGGGGACTCGGGTCCTCCGAGCTGCTTACGATTCAGCGGACTCGGCTGCCAGGGGAGCAGCTACAGACGTTTGTCTCCGGAGACGCTCTTGATTGAGAGTCTCCGGCTTTACCCCGAACGTCCAGAAGAACATCCTGGACGTCCCTTATAGTGGAGCTGTCCTGTTCAGTGAGGAATCGGAGAAGGTCCTCACCAGGCTACAGGATGCCAGGAAGGCAGTCCGGACTGTACAGGCCATGTACAGACCCAAGTCTGGTTCCTTTCGCAGCCGGCAGCAACAACCACGTTCGAGCCAGCAGCCCAGGGATAACTTTGGTCATAAAAACCAACCCAGGTTCCCCACGGACTAGGGCCCAGAGCATTCCAAGGCAACCCAGCCCACGGGGTCCAGTACCACCACAGCATGACTCCTTCCTGGCCCCACCCCTCCTCTGGATCAAAGGGTCGAGAATGTCGGGGGTTGCATCTCTCATCACCTTTCGGTATGGCAGAGGATAACCTCCGACCAGTGGGTGTTACAGTTGATAAAGCGAGGCCACTCTATAGAGTTCCTCGACCACCCACCATCCAGACCTCCCCTGCTGTCCTGCTACTCGGGTCAGCATGCCCTGCTCATCCAGCAGGAGATCTTGGCCCTCGTGGACAAGGAGACCATAGAGTACGTTCCACCAAACCAGAGAGGAAAAGGTTACTATTCTCACTTCTTCCTGGTTCCAAAGAAATCAGGGGACCGGCGCCCGATCTTAGATCTCAGCGACCCCAACACCTTTGTGTTGTACAAGCGCTTCCGCATGGTGACCCTGCCGGGTCTCATTCCCATGCTCAGAGGGCGCATAGCTAGTGTCACTGGACATGCAGGACGCTTACCTACATCTCCCGATCACTCGGGCGCATCAAATGTTTCTGGGACGCCACTACCAGTTCCGAGCTGTCCCTTTTGGACTGTCTTTGGCATCTCGAGTATTTACGAAGTGTATGACAGTCGTGGCAGCAGCTCGTAGGAGACAGGGCCACTACGTGTTTCCGTACCTAGATGACTGGCTCCTCATGGCTTCCTCACGGGACACCCTTATGCCGTGATCCAAGATACCTGTTCCCTCTTCCAATCGTTGGGCATCACCATCAACCAGGAGAAGTTGCACCTTGTCCTGTCTCAGAACTTGCAATTTATATGAGCAATTCGGACACCACTCGAGGAGGGCATTCCTTCCCCAGGACAGGGCAGAATGCATCAGATCCCTTATAAGGGACATAAAGGAGAAGAATATGGTACCAACCCGGACCGTTCTTTGCCTGCTCGGGCACATGGCAGCTACCATTGCGACGGTTCCCTTAGCTTGCCTCCATATGCGGGTCACCCAATGGATGTTGTGGGCACAATGGGACCAAAAGCAAGATCATCTGCAGCATCCAGTCCAGATCACGAATGCCGTTATCAGAGACTGGCACTGGTGGCTCGTCCCACACCACCTTTCAACGGGAGTCTCCTTCATTGCACCACCTCCTTCAGCGACTCTCTCCACAGATGCCTTGGGGTCCGGATAGGGAAGTCGCCTCAACGGGGTCAGAACTCAAGGCTTATGGTCGTCTCTAGAGTTCCACCTTCACGTAAACATTCTAGAGATGAGAGCCGTCCTGTACGCCCTACAGGCCTTCCAATCGGAGATTCCACCGGGTACTCTTCTGATAGACACAGACAATACCGCAGTGATGTACTGTCTCAACAAACAAGGAGGCACTCATTCCTACCCCCTTTGCAGGGAGGCTCAAAGGGTCTGGAATTGGGTACTGCAACATGGCGCAGATATTATTGCAGTGCATGTTCTGAGTGGACAACACCATCATGGACAGTCTAAGCCATCACAGGCCAGAGTCCACGAATGGGAACTGCTTCAGGAAGTCGCAGAGGACCTGTTCTGCAGATGGGGGACACCAGAATTAGACCTCTTCATGTCCCCATCCAACGCAAAACTGTCCCAATTTCTGCTCGCTAGATCCAGGGCCTGGTGTTTTTTGGCGAGACGCGTTGTCCCTCTCTTCGGGCATGTTCCTCTATGCTTTCCCGCCCTTCCCTTTGATCCAGAGGGTTACATAGAATTTGACGGCAGATAAGGACCACTTGGCCCACCCAGTCTGCCCATTTCCCTATCTAATGGATAAGTTGCAGATCCTAGTTAACCCGCAGCCTATTTCTTTATACCCCCACCCCCTAGAATTGCCTTATGGCTGTCCCATGCATGCTTGAATTCAGCCACTGTTTTTGACTCCACAACCTCCTCCGAAGGCCGTTCCATGCATCCACAACCCTCTCTGTGAAAAATGCTTCCTTACATTACCTCTGAGCCACCACCACCCCACCCCCCAATCTTCAAATTGTGCCCCTTGTTCTTGCACCTCTTTTTTTTTTGAAGCTCCGACAAGGTGGGCATCCCTTATTCTAGTAGCGCCCTTTTGGTCCAGTAAATTTGGTTCCCTCTCTTACATCAACTGGCCTAGGAACTTCCAGTGCCTCTGCCATTCAGCTCTCATCTTCTGTCCCAGGAGGCAGGCTCCTTGGTCCATCTGGATCTTGGTCGCTGAACCTGCATGCCTGGCTCCTAAGGACATCGCAGTCCTGAGATGCTAGGGTCTCTCAGGAAGTTTGCAGGCGTTTTGGTGGCAGCCAGAAAACCCTCCACTCATGCCACTTACGCCATGAAGTGGTGCAGATTTTGTATCTGGGCTCAAGCTCGTGGATTGACCCCACTGGATTTTTCTGAGAGGTCAGTTTTAGACTACTACTTATCCCTTTACGAGGCAGGTCTTGCCTACTCCTCCAATAAGGTTCACCTTTGAGCCATTTCAGCATACCATTCACCGATAGGTCACAGGTCTCTAGCCCAGCCACAGGCTTCTCGTGCCTTTTTGCGCGGCATCCTGCACTTGAGACCACCCATCAGAGACCCAGTTCCACCTTGGGATCTTCTTTTTGTTCTAAAGCAGCTTACACTGCCTCTTTTTGAACCAGCCACGGACTGCGAGCTGCGTCTCCTCACTTGGAAGATGCTCCTCTTAGTTGTTGCTACTTCTGCCAGAAGAATTTATGAGCTTCATGCACTAATGTGCAAGGATCCTTATTTGTTTTTCATAAGGACAGGGTGTCCAAGAACAAATCTAAGTTTCTTCCCAAGATGGTCTTGGCTGTCACACTCAACCAGGATATAGACCTTCCGATTGTATTACCCAAATCACTGAAACAGGGAGAAGCCTGTTACACACCCTGGATGTGCATAGGAGTCTCAAATATTATCTGACCAGAACCAGGGCCCATCGTAAGTCAGACCAGCTGTTTGTTTCCTACGCACAGAGGATGCAAGGTGCTCCTGTCTCCAAACAGTCACTTTCTAGGTGGCTGGTCAAATGTATTATGTTCTGTTACCAGAAACGCAGCAAACCTTTACCGGGACCAGTAAAAGGTCATTCTACAAGGGGGAGTGGCTACCTCCTTCGCTGCGCTCAAGAATGTCTCCACTTCAGCCATCTGTGCGGCAGCAACCTGGAGCACTGTGCATACCTTCATCAGACACTACAGTCTGGATATTGGCTCTAGATGCAGCGCAGGTTTCGGCTTGGCGGTCCTTCAAGGACTGTTGTCCTGAAGTCTGAAACATGTCTCCTGTCCTCCTCCCAATATAAAATTTGTTCCATTATTGCTTGGGAATCAGTCCTAATGGTGTAGACTGCTGCAAGAGCTGGTTCTCGAAGTAAGATGGTACAGTTACATAAGAACTTACCGAAACAGTAGAGCTTCGAGAACAGCTCTTGCAGCAGGTAGTTTCCCTCCCACCTTCCCCTCTGGAGGTTGAGTCTTCTGAGCTAGTTTCTAGGCTACAGCATCTTTGACGCCATCCTTCTACAAACCTTCCTTTGGAACTGGATCCTCTGTCTCCCTTCAGATGTCACCTTTGGGCGGCGGTCTCTGGTGGGAGAACTGGGGTGCTGAGTGACGCCCCTTTTATGTGATGCCTAGCGCTGGGGAGGGGCCAGCGTTGGGGTGGTCCCCGCTACATACTGCTAGTTAGAATTTTTCCGTGCGGTCCTGGCGCCTGCTGGCTTCAGTCCTAATGGTGTAACCTGCTGCAAGAGCTGTTCTCGAAGATCTACTGTTACAGTAAGTTCTTGCGTAACTGTACTTTCAAACAACATGAAGTCTTGCTATATTCTGACATATGCATTGAGTCCCAACCTTCGAACTGCTCCAGAGGTGAAAGAGTTAACTTTCCATGCCAGGCATGGAACGCTGAGCTCGAGCTCGGTTGAGACTCTGTCTGTTGTTCTTCAAACTCAAACCGTCAGATTCTTTACTCCGCCTCACTGAACAGTCGCTCCGGATATTTCTCCTTCTGCTCGGTTCATTTTGTTGGTTAAAGTATTGTTTTTCTCGGTTTTCGACCAAATTTAAACCGCAACCTTTCGGCTCAGTCTCTGTCTGTGGTGTTTGTGAGTACTAGATAGGTTTTACATTTATTCTATTCTGTGTGGAACTTGTAAACAGTTTATCGGTTTGGTTTGAACCGATCAAGTTGTTTAAAAAATCTTTATCCTTGATTCAGAGTGCGGTTACCGGTTCTTATCGGTTCTAAAAAAAAAAGGATTTTATTACGTTTTTTTCCACGACCCGTGACACGGTTGGGAACCGATAAGAGGGTCTTGCCTGGCGGATTGCCATAAACGGGTAAGTTTGGTTAGGACTGGCACTATGTCTGAGAAACCCAAAAGAAAAACCGGGCCCACTGGGTTTCAACACTGCAGTGTGTGTGGGGAAGTCTTTGCCAAGGCTGAGCCCCACACCACCTGTGTTTATTGTCTGGGGTTTGACCACCTCAATGCAGACTGCCAGATTTGTAAGAATTTTCCTGCAGCTACCCTGGAGAAAAGAGTTGGTAGGCTCAGGAAAGGGAGGCCAAAAGTCCAGCTGAACGGATGGCCAGCCAGTTTGGTTCCAACCGAACCAGAAGGTGTCCTCTGACCAGGCGAGACTTCTTGGGCAAGGAGATCGACTCTGAGGTCGGTTCCAGCAAAAGGACTAGGAAATCAGCTAGTGTGGAGCCAAAACTTTCCTCTCAACCGCTGAAGAAATAGCCAGCGATCAAAATTGTCCAGTCACTTTCCCGGTTCCACGAACCGGCACCGTCAGAGTGGCGCCGGTTGAGCGGTTCCACAGTACAAGAGTATGATTTAGACGATATTATGAACGGAGGAGGGGAAGGGAGTATGAGGAGGTGAATGTGATTGAAAGTCTGGATGTGCCCATTGACCTGGACATCTCCCCAGGCAGACCTTCAGAGTGTCTCCTCCTGGGCTTTCTGAGTCCCCTTCTCATTTATGTTTTATAAAAAAGTGGCTGAAACCCTCCAGCTCCCTATGGAGGAAGCTGTGGATGATCAAGAAGAGCCTGACTATGTGGAAATGATGGACATCCCAGAGTCTAGGAGACTGTCTATTCCTTGCATAAATCTTTTGGGAAACAGACATTTAAAATTCTAAAAACTCCTCACACTATACCTCCTGTGGATAAGAGAATGGACAAGAGGTACACATTGTCAGGCTCTGATATGGAGTTCCTCACACAATAATGCAGCCATGTTGGGGTAGTGCAGGCTGCAGCCTGTGACAAGGCAAATATTCCCTTGGCTTCACATCCCCCAGACAAGGACTCCAGGAGGATTGATGCCATGGCAAAGAAACAGTACATGGCAGCATCCTTGGGACTCAGACAGGCAAATTTATGGCTTATGTTGCTGGGTATCAGAAATCCAGATGGGACACTGTTATGGCTCTAGCAAAACAGGTCCCTGGCCAGCTTGCCAAGGAGCTGGAGCAGGTGGCTGCTGATGGTATTGAGGCATCCAAGGTGCAGTTCCATGCTGCAGTGGCCTCAAATGATGTGTTATCAAGAGTCATGGCTACATCTGTGGCACTTCGCAGAATGGCTTGGCTCAGGTGTACTAGCCTGTCACAGGATACCCAGACTAAGGCCATGGATTTTCCTGTTGTGGGTAATTCTCTTTTGGGGAGCAGACAGAAATTACATGAAGAAAATGGATGAGTATAGGACCACCTATAGGGTGCACAGGCCAGGAAGGCAGGCCACTCCTCAATGGCAGCTTCCCAGGGGCAGGGGCAGGCCTTTTCATAGGCCTTTTACAAAGCCAGGCCTCCTCTTCTGCTTATGCCCAGAGGGGTTCTTTAGAGGGAGAGGCAGGCGGGGTACAAAGCAGGCCTGCTTCACCCCTCAGCCCAAAGCCCCCAAGCAGGCACCCTGATGGGGTTGCCAGGGCCGATTCTCAGCTACCTGTAGGGGGCAGGCTGGCTTACTTTGTCCAGGACTGGGAGTCTCTGACATCAGACAAATGGGTCCTGGAGGTAGTAAGTCCAGGGACTGGTTCTCAGCTTCAAAGTTTCCAAAGATGAGAACCAGATCCTTTCCACCTGCAAATCCATCAGAGGCACTTGCCTTAGGGCAGGCGTCTCTTCCCTCCTTGCTCTCAGAGCTGTGGAAGGGTTCCACCCTACACCAGGGCAAGGGATGTATTCCAGGTACTTCCTTACCCCAAAAAGACAGGAGAATGGCCCATCCTGGATCTCAGATAGTTAATCACCTTTTAAAACCAAAATTCAAAATGGTGACTCTGAGAATTATTCTACCCTCTCTAAGGCCAGGGGACTGGCTAGTGTCCCTGGACCTCAAGGATACCTACTTCCATATTCTCATCGAAGCTCCCACAAAAGTACCTCAGGTTTGAGCTGCCCTCAGGCCATTACCAGTTCAGAGCCAATGCCCTTTGGCCTCACCTCTGCTCAAGGGTATTCACAAAATGCCTGGCAGTAGCAGTTGCTTCTCTAAGAAGGCAAAAATTGCCATCTTCCCTTACCTGGACGACTGGCTCATTAGTAGGCCAGTCCCAGACCAAGTCAAGTTACACCTACAGATAACTCAGCAACTGCTCACCTCTCTAGGTTTCCTTCTGAATCTTTCAAAGTCAGATCTTCCTGGACATAAGTCTCCACCACTCATTCACACTAGTGGGGATTAGCGCCGGAGGCACTAAGACCCATCGGGAATAAACTTTTGCTGGAGGTCGGTGCGAGAGGCAGGCGCCCGCGGGGTCTGGCGCCTGGCAGCGGCTCGGCGGTAATGACCATCTCGGCGGCGACCCTCAACCGCCTCAGTTCCTTTTTCCGCCATCGAGTGCGCTTCGGTGGCAGCGTCGCTCGCCTGTCGAGTCAAACTTCAAACTAGCGCATAGTTTTCAGTTTGTTTTTGTAACTTATCACGATAAGTAGTATAAGCATTTTTATTCTATTTTCGTTAAATTTTTCTAATATTTAAATTTTACTTGAAGAAGTCTTGGCCTACTGGACAGAGTCGACCATGAGCAGGTCAGGTGGCGGTGGGAGACTTCGTATGAAAGCTGTTCAGTCAGCCGGGCTGGGTCGGTCAGCCTCCTTCTCCTCAGCGGGGTTCCGACAGCGGTCAGTCGATGCCGGGGGATGGGCGGTCCCCGCCGGCATAAAATAAGCAGTCGCATTCGGCACCGTTGACCTCGAAACTCTTCTTGACCCACAGGTCAAGAAGGCATCACTCGGTCAGCCCTCTGGTGCTCTCTCTTGGCGTCGGCGCTCTGTTATCGTTGCTGATTGCGGTCTTCTTGAATCGCCAACTTCCGGTATCGTCGTCCTGGAAACGCCGGAGCCTCCCGCCTATGGGTAGGACTCCAGATGAGCAGTTTCATCAGTGGGCGCTCTTATAGACAATGGGCTCGGAGGTTGGTTCTTCTGCCTGGCTCGGCCCTCGGGCCCCTCCGGCGATCAGGTAGGCGGTTGGACCTTCTAGTCGCGTGGCGCCTTCTTCCGGTGCCAGCGACTCCGTGCTTAGTGTTCCCCCCTCACATGGCTGCTGGCGCGGGGGCCTCACCGATGCCCTTATCTCCTGGTTTTCCTTCTCTAGCTTTCCAGGTTCCTGGGGCTCTTCGGCGCCTTCCGCGGGATCTGTTGCTTGTGGCGCCGTTTTCGGTGCCGCTGGGTCTTGCGGCGCCATCACGTGGCGCCCTTGAGGTCTGCCAGCGCCACCGGTGGTGCCGTTAGATAGAGGCGGCGCGACCGCTGGCGTCGTACCAGCGGCGCGCCGTCGTGGCATTAGCGGCGCCATGCGGCGTTAATAATCCCGGGACGCTTGCCTCTTGGCGCCGTGCGCCTCCTCGAGTGCCGTCTTCAGCCCGTTTGCGCGTCTCGGTGCCAGCACGCCAGGGACTCTTCTTGTTTTCTGCTATTCCTCCTCTCTAATTTTCCTCCTTTCCTGTCAAACAGTCTTCTGGACCATCAGGAGATGATGTTGAGCCTGACCCAGACCTTGGTTGGGTGATGAAGTGGAGAAACAGGATCTTTCTTTGCTAGAGAGCCTGTGGTAGAGGACCTGTCCTTTAAGTCTCTGTTGAAGAACCTGGGATCCACTCTTTCTCTCCAGACTACAGACGCCGATCCCAGGAAGATATTAAAACTCCAGTATCTTCATGCTTGGGATCCCTCAGTTTGACTCCTCCGATCCAGCCTTCCTTGAGATGCTGTCTCAAATGGTATGAAATAATCCTGCTCTTATTCCCTCAGTGGCTAAATCCATTGATAAAGTATTCAGCTCCCAAGGATCGTCCCATTTTGGCATCCCAAACGCTGCGGATCCTATTGTAGTCCTGGCGAGAGAATGACAAAGGTCGATTCTTCCTCAAACTACTACAGCTAGACCTATTAACAAAGAGTCTCGTAAGATTGATACATTAGGTAAGAGGTCTTTGCTGCCTCCCCTCTAAGTATCGTGTTGCCAGTTATCAAGGCTATTTTTCTCAGTATGAGTATATCCTGTGGCACTCTATGAAAAGAATGGTTGAAGCTCTTTCAGATTCGGATTCCAAGTCAGAGCTTCTTCGGACGTTATTAGAGTATTAGGTCCAATAACCAACAGGTCAAAGCCGCCATAGGGACACACTTCTCGCTCAGCAACCCGGAGTTTGTACTGGCGCCATTCCTGGCTCGTACTTCTGGCTTCACGAGATGATGCTCAGCAGCAGGTGATGGCGCTGCCTTTTGATGGCTCCTTTCTTTTTGGCCCTCAGGTGGAGCAAGCCTTAGAGGCCGCTCAGAAGACTAGATCGGCCATTAAGTTGGCCAGACCTCCGCCTGCCCCCTCTCGGGGGCATGTGAACAGACGTCAGTTTCATAGTAGTCAGTCCTTTCGAGGCAGAGGCAGGGGAAGCTTCCATAAAGCCAACACCCAGCCTCAAAAGGAAGGCCTTGGCAGAAAGCGCAGGGGCCTAACTCCCAGCGCTACCTTATAATCGTTGGCCCAAGTTCCATCCTCTCTGCCGGTGGAACTTTCTCCTCAGTGGGAGGTCGTCTGATGTGCTTCTACCACCAGTGGAAGTCCATAACCCGGACAAATGGGTCCTTGGATAATTGTGAGGTTATTCTCTCAATTTCTTGGAAACCCCAATTGTCCTCCCAGGCGACAACCCAGGTTGTCGGCCTCTCAATCAGAACCTCCTCACGTGGAGATCAGGGCCTTCTGAACAACAGGGCAATAGAACTGGTGCTCCCGCATCTACTGGCTCACGAGTTCTCCCATTACTTTCTGGTTCCAAAGAAATCTGGGGATCGCCCATTCTAGACCTCAGAAAGTTAAACAAATTCCTCCCCAGGGAGAAATTCAAGATGATTTCCCTAGGTACCCTGTTACCCTTGCTGCATCAGCACGACTGGCTGGCCTCTCTGGATATGCAGGATGCTTACCAGCATATCCCCGTCCACCCGACCCACCGCAAGTTCCTCAGGTTTGTAGCTTTGGGTCAGCATTATCAGTTCAGAGTCCTGCCCTTTGGGCTATCCTTGGCGCCGCGAGTTTTTACAAAGTGTTGTGCAGTTCTCGTGGCGCATCTCAGGAAAGTCGGACTCCGAGTGTTTCCCTACCTGGACGATTGGCTTCTAGCAAGCCCTTCCGGCCAAGGGACTTTGGAAGCCGTGCAAACGACTTCTCGTCTTCTCACGTCCATGGGAGTTCTGCTGAATTTGAAAAAATCTCAACTGCAACCCTCCCAGAGGCTCCTTTTCCAGGGGCGCTTCTGAGACACCTCTTCAGCGAGCTTTCCTTCCAGAGGACAGAAGACTCGACATCCTTTGAATGGCCCGTTACATCAGGAGAACCAATCTGTTACAGCTCTCTCGATGCAGCATGTTGGGTCTCATGGCGTCCTCGGTCTTCACTGTCCCTCTGTCCCGACTGCACATGAGAACCACCCAATGGATGCTCTCCCACTCCAGTGGTCCCGACCTCTCACCCCAGTCTTATCCCATCAAGGTGGCCAGAGCCCTTGAAGGTCTCTCACCTGGTGGTCTCAGAGAGCAATCTCCTGGAAGGATTCCCTTTGCTCCCCGGATCATCAGATCTCCATCACCACAGGCGCATCGCTAATGGGATGGGGGCTCACTGTCTCTCCCTCCACTCTCAAGGTGTATGGACTCAGTTGAAACTCATCTCCACCATAAATGTCCTGGAGATGAGGCAGTCCTCTATGCAATCCGAGCTCTGAAGGATGTCCTTTGTCACAAGAACATTCTCCTTCAAGCGGACAACAAAGCAGTGATGTATTACATCAACAAGCAAGGCGGTGCTCATTCTTATCCTTTGCAGGAAGCAATGAGGGTGTGGGGTGGTGCTTGCAGCACAGGTCTCTGATTCAAGCGGTTTATCTGCCAGGTATACAAAGCGACCTAGCAGATCACCTCAGCAGAGCAGGAGCAGACCCTCACAGTGGTCTCTCGATCCAGCCGTAGCTTCGGTCCCTGTTCAAAGAGTGGGGGACTCCAGACCTGGACCTTTTGCATCCCCACTCAGCATAAAACTGCCTCTCTTCTGCTCCAGAAATCCAGGGCTGGCATTTCTGTCAGGATCGTTCAGGCTGCGGTGGACAAAGCGCTTTCTTTCGCCCTTTCCACGCTTCCTCTAATCCAGAGTACTCCTCAAGTTCGAGTCTCAGGGGACCAAGATGATTCTCATTGCTCCTTCTGGCCTCAGGCAACTATGGTTTCCTCTACTCAACAGTATGTTGGCAGCCTCTCAGAGACCACTTCCTTTGCCAAATCAGTCTTTTGACTCAGGGTTGCGTTGGTCCATCCCAACCTGAAATCACTTCACCTTCATGCTTGGCTCCTGAAGAGATAGAAGTGAATCGGGTCAACGCTCTCGTAAGTCTCAGACATCCTTCTGGCTGCTCGGAAGCCAGCCACCCTAAAACGTCTGCTTCCAAATGGAAACGTTTTCTCTCTAGTGTGAAAATCCTCTTGGAATCCCTTTTCCTGTCCTCCTGGCAAGGTTCTGGAGTATCTTTTGGACCTGTCAAACTTAGGTCTTCAGTACTCCACAGTTAAAGTTCACCTTGAGTGCCATCTCAGCGTTCCATGAGCGGTTTCTTCCTTAACTCTGGCTCAGTTACCTATAGTGAAGAGATTTCTTAAGGGATTCTCCATACCAGACCCCCTGTAGCGTCCAGTTGCAGCCTGGGACATTAACCTGGTGCTGGACATGCTCATTGGAAGCCTTCGAGACCCTTAGCTACCTGTGAGCTAAAATTTCTTACCTGGAAGACTGCCTT
This sequence comes from Neoceratodus forsteri, assembly GCA_016271365.2. NCBI lineage: Eukaryota > Metazoa > Chordata > Ceratodontiformes > Ceratodontidae > Neoceratodus > Neoceratodus forsteri. The sequence goes on from CM028134.1 coordinate 794,631,793, forward strand.
CCTGGTGGCCATTACCTCAGCCGGGGTCTCTGAGATACATGCCCTGGTTACGGACCCTCCATGATCTGTATTCCATAAAGACAAGGTAGTTCTCCATTACTCATCTAAATTTCTTCCCAAGGTTGTGTCAAATTCCATCTAAACCAACCTCTGGTACTTCCTTACTTAGCTAATTTCCAAAATGAAGGGGAGCGAGCTTTTCATTCCTTGGATGTTAAAGAGCCTTGCGGTTCTATTTAGATAGAACCAAGGATGTTATAAGACTCAGCAACTGTTCGTTTCTTTCAGCGACACCGGCTGGGTCAACCTGTAGCTATTAGATGCATCTCTTCATGGTTAGTGGCATGCCTTCGTCATTGCTATTCCATGGCTCAAGTTAAATTAGAAGGTAGAGTGTCGCTCACTCTACTAGGGTAGTCGCATGACATCCCTAGCGGAAATTTGCAATGTTCAATTGCAGATATATACAACGCCGCCACCTGGAGCTCAGTGCATACCTTCGTTAAGCACTATGCACTGGATGTTCATGCTAGGCGACATTCCGCATTGGCAGAACTATCCTTAATGGAGCTTCTATCTTGAGGCCTGCGTGAGCTCTGGCTCTCCCTTGCGCCCTTTTGGGGATTATCAACAGTACTCTCCCACTATAGTGTGAATGAGTGGTGGAGACTTATGTCAGGAAGTTAGGAAAAGTGCGGCCTACGTAATTCTTGATCTTCTTGGCCGAGTCTCCCTACCACTCGATCCTACCCTCCATCCCCGAGCTCACGCTGTATTGGTCTTCACTCCCTCAAATCTTTAGGCCGTGAGGGCGTCTTTGCTGACCCTTCTTACGGGTCATACGGACTATCTTATGTCCGTTTTTAATGTAAGTTTACTCTTTACGTTAGTGCGCTGCACCTCCTTGGTAAAAAAGGTACTGAGGCGGTTGGAGGTTGTCGCCGAGATGGTCTTACCGCCGAGCAGCTCTCATGCGCCCGTCTCTCGCCGACCCTCCAGCAAAAGTTTGCTCCCGATGGGTCTTAGTGCCTCGGCGCTAATCCCCACTAGTGTGAATGAGTGGTGGAGACTTCGTCCAAGAAGATCAAAAATTTCGGTGAGTACGTAATTTTTCCTTTCTAGAGCCTGTCAGCTCCTCACCTTCATAGGCGCAGAGCTGAACACAGAGAAAGCCAGAGCCTTCCTTCCTTTGGACAGGGCAAGGACCCTGGTTTCTCTGGCCTCCTCATTCACCCTGCAGGTGTCTCGACCAGCAAGGCATTTTCTACAGCTCCTGGGGCACATGGCTGCTTCTACAGCAGTTGTGCAGGAGCAAGATTTCAGATGAGGGACATTCAGTTCCATTTGAGAGTCTTTTGGTCTCAAAGGAAAGACCCTCTAACCAAATTGATCCCAGTGACTCGAACCCTGATTCAGGCCCTTCAGTGGTGGCAGGATCAGAGCAATCTGAGACAAGGGGTTCCTTCTGTCACTCAGTCTCACTCCTTAATCCTTACTACAGATGCATCCCTCTTAGGGTGGGGAGCTCACATGGGCGACCTCACCACCCAGGGGTTGTGGTCCCCTCAGGAATCTCTGCTCCACATCAATCTGTTGGAACTCAGAGCAGTTTTTCTAGCACTTCAAGCTTTTTCCAAATCTGTTCAGAACAAAGTTGTACAGGTCAGAACAGACAACACCACCACAATGTGGTACATCAATGAGCAAGGGGGCACTCGGTCTACGGCCTTGTGCACCGAAGCAATGACGTTGTGGTCTCTGGCTTACTCCCTGAACACCTCCCTTACGGCAGTTCACCTCCCAGGCAAGGACAGTGTCTCTCAGCAGGATTTCCCAGGGCCATCACGAATGGTCACTAGACCCCCTGGTCTTGGAGGTGATATTTTCCAGATGGGGCACCCCGCAGATGGATCTTTTTGCAGCCCTAGACAATCACCAACTTCCCCTTTTTTGCTGCAGGCCCCCAGTGTTCGGCTCAGTCCCTCTGGATGCCTTGGTTCTCAATTGGGAGGGGAAGTTTCTCTATGCTTTAACCTCCCTTCCCTCTCCTGTTCAAAGTGCTAGTCAAAATCAGATCTCAACCCTGCAAGATGATCATGATTGCTCCAGATTGGGCCAGACAACCCTGGTATCCACTCCTACTGTCCTTAGCAGTCCATCTTCCCCTGTCTTCCCAGGAATAACAACCTGTTAACCTGTGCTCAGGGGAGGGTTTGGTACCCGAACCTCAAATCTCTCAATCTCAAGGCCTGGCTCTTGAAGAGTTAGAGTTTGCTGATTTACACCTTTCCCACGGTGTAATGGATATCCTGAAGGCTTCTAGAAAACCTTCCACCAGGGCTACTTATAATTCCAAATGGAAGAGGTTTTCCATATGGTGCTCTGAAAAGCATATTTCCCCAGAATCTGCTGATTTACCCACAGTCCTGGATTATATGGTCCACTTAAGTACCTTGGGGCTGAGGCCAGCTACCCTAAAAGTGCATCTGGCAGCTGTCTGCTTTTATTTCAGCAGGTAAGCTTCTTCTTTTTCAGCTCACTCTGTATTCTCCAAGTTTTTCAAGGGATTGCTTCACACCAACCCTCCATTCAGGGACCCTGCCCCCGCCTGGGATCTTAATGTTTGCATTGCTCAGCTTATGCAACCCCTCTTTGAGCCTTTGTCTTCAGCAGAGCTTAAGTACTTGACTTGGAAGACTGTGTTTCTGGTAGCCATCACTTCTGCCAGACGCATAAGTGAATTGCAAGCTTTGTCAGTGGAGCCTGATTTTATCTCCTTTCATAGAGATAAGGTGGTCCTCAGGACTAACAGGAAGTTCTTGCCTAAGGTGGTTTCAGATTTCCACCTTAATCAATCTATATCTCTTCCAGTTTACTTCACTGACCATTCCTCCTCTGGCGAGAGGAGGCTACACAGCTTAGATGCCCTTAGTTACTACATAGAGCGTACCAAGGGTCACAGGTTTGACTCCCTCCAACTGTTCCTCACTTATGGTGAGGTTGGTAAAGGGAAACCTGACACTAAAAGATCCATTGCCAGGTGGATTGTCTCTTGTATCCAATTTTGCTATGAGAAACTGGGTAAGGTTCCTCCCTCAGTCCTGAGGGCTCACTCTACCAGAGGTACAGCTGCTGCCAGGGACATCCCTATTCTAGAGATATGTATTTTTTTTTTATTTATTTATTTAGACAGCACTTTGGAAAACCTTTGAGCCATAGGCTCATTTACAAAGGTACCTTGTCACAGTCGCACTATGTCAAGCAGTTACCTGGAAAACAGTTCACACTTTTACCAAGCATTACTCCCTGGACATCCAGGCTAGGAGTGATGCTCGGTTTGGCACAGCTGTGCTTCAGAGCCTATTTCCTAAGTAGGTTCTGTCCCTCCTCCATGGAGGTACTGCTTTGTAGTCTGCATATGTCAGAATATAGCAAGACTTCATGTTTGAAGAAAAAATTACTCACCTTAGTAATGTTGTTTCTTCTATTGGAGTCTTGCTATATTCTGACCTCCCCTGCCTGCACCTCTCAGAACCTCTGTTTTTGGGATGTGGGTGGGCAGTGCAGTGTTGGCACTTAGTAGGTGCCCACCTTGTTTTTCACCCCTCCTTTCTTGGGGTGACTTGGTGTTGTGTTTTTCATTTTTTGGGTCTCCTGACTTGAGTCTTTGATTTGGGACCAAAAAATGTGTTCTTATGTTTAGTAGCCAGTTGGCTAGTCTAGGTTTACAGCTTCCACACAGGACCTCAGTGAGTTTAGCTTGTAAAGATCTGACGGTTTGAGTTTGAAGAACAGACAGAGTCTCAACCGAGCTCGAGCTCAGCGTTCCATGCCTGGCATGGAAAGTTAACTCTTTCACCTCCGGAGCAGTTCGAAGGTTGGGACTCACTGCATATGTCATAATATAGCAAGACTCCATTAGAAGAAACAACATTACTAAGGTGAGTAATTTTTTCTTCTCGTACCTGGACAATTGGCTCATTGCAGCTCCATCCAGGAGCAGCCTGGAGGTCTCTCTGGCCTGCACCTGGATCTTTTTGCATGACTGGGCATTACTATCAGTTACCCCAAGTCATCTCTGGCTCCCTCTCAGTGACTCCAATTTATTGGGGCAGTGTTGGACATGTTCCAAGGCAAGGCCTTCCTCTGTTCGGACAGGGCAGATACTCTACAGGAGCAAGCCAGACTGGGAGCTTCCTCCAGTCGTGCCTCAGCCAGAGGTTTTCTTCACCTTCTTGGCTTGATGGCGGCGGCCATTCCTACTGTTCCGTTGGCCAGGCTGCATATGAGGGTCACTCAGTGGATGTTGAGGGTCCAATGGGATCAGCGCACGAACAATATGAATCAGCCTATCATGGTGTCCAGCGCAATCCAGGGATGTCTTGTGGTGGCAGGATGCAGAGAACCTTTCTCGAGGGATGCCATTCAGGCCACCCCCTCCCTCGTTAACCTTCACCACAGATGCTTTGGGTCTGGGCTGGGGAGCTCACTTGGGTATCCACCAGACCCAAGGGACATGGTCCCAACTGGAAACTCCTCTTCATATCTACTTTCTGGAGATGAGAGCGGTCTTGTATGCCCTGCAGGCTTTACAGTCCCTACTGTCTTCAGGAACACTGATAGACTGACGTGCGTGGTCTGGTACATCAACAAGCAGGGAGGCACCCGATCGTATCCCCCTGTGCAGGGAGGCGATGCGGGTCTGGTACTGGGCAGTCCAGCACAGGCTCCATCTCACAGCCGTACATGTTCCAGGCATTCACAACGTCCTGGCGGACAGCCTCAGCCACACTTCAGCCATAGCTCACGAATGGGAACTACAGCAGGAGGTGGCAGATGAACTGTTCCATCGCAGGGTGCATCCTGAGGTAGATCTCTTCACCTCCCCATACAACGCAAAACTTCCAAGCTTTGCTCGCTCGTTCAAAGACCTGGTATTATTTGGTGAGATGCGTTCTCTCTCTGATGGACAGGGAGATACCTGTATGCCTTCCCCATTCTACTGAGAGATCTTACTTCGGGTGGGAGTTCTTGCAGCAAGCTATTACAATCTGGACTACGCCGCAGGCACTAGGACCCTCCAGTGAAACTTCTGCCAGCAATACACAGCAGGGACCGCCCACGACGCCGACCCCGGCCCGACGTCAGTCAGGGTACAAGAGGGGGCGGACCCAGCTCCACCTCAGTTCTTTCCCGCCGCGTCCTGCATGTGAAGCCAAAAGGAACAGCTTCTGCTTGCGATTGCAGCTAAAAGATTGACTCTACAATCAAGATTTTCCTCTTTTCGACGGGTTTACCGTTTTCAGGTACCAACGTCAGTCTGCCGCCCGTCGATTGCTTCCTTTTTCCCGCTTTCGAGCGTTGTTTCCCTCGCTCTTTCCGCTACCTAGTACCGACGTCAGCCGTTATTTTTACCCGGCTGGGTTAGATATCTTCTTGGGCGTCGGCATCTCCAGAACACTTAAATAAGTGTGACTGTGGGAGGCAGATCCTAGCTAAGGACGGCCGTTGGCGGTGCGTTTTTCTGCCTGGGCCCGGACCACAACACCGCCAACTGCATAGATTGCCAGCCCTTTACCAGCCTGACCCGCATCCACCGCCTGAAGGCCCTTAAGACCTACCTGCTGGAGCAGAAGATGAATCTGCACTCCTCGGAGGGGAAGAGGAAGGAGAAGAATCACCACAGCAAGGACCGTAGTCGGTCCCATCACCGGTCTCTGTCGCGCTCGCATTCGCGGCCATCTACCAAAAAGGCTGGTCCCTCGGGTTCTGGAGATCCTCCGAAGACTCCCCAGGCTAAGGCCGGCCCGTCGGGGGAGAAACCGGCCAAGCCAAAGGTGACTCCGCTAAGGGTCATCACTAAGTCCTTAGAGGTGCCTGCTTCGGCCCCACCTGCTAAGGCACTGATGCCGCCTGCTAAAGGCGCACCTCCAGAGACCTAGGACTCTCCAGCGCCCCCAGGCATCACTCCATCGTTGGGGCGAAGGACGCGGGGTCGATCATGGAGGAACCGACGTCCCCGTCGCCCAAGTCCTCCTCCCCCCTGGTCCCACGGGAGAGCTCTCCTTCGCGCCCCGACGTTCCGGAGACTTCCTTCCCGAAACGAGCGACTGAAATTTTCACTAAGGATGAGCTCAAGGATCTTTTCTCCTTTTGGTGGGGGCAGGTCCACAAGCGGTCCTCCCTGTCGCCAGCCCAGACACCGGTACTGGACCCTGCGGGAGAACCAGAGCTGGGAGGTGAGTCTTCCACGCGGAAGTCACTGGAGCACCAGCCTTCGCCTCCCTCCAGGGCTCATTCCCACACCGGGTCCGAGGACCACCGACATCGCTCCAGGGACTCTGTTGACCAACGTCAGTCTAGGTCACGCTCCAGGAGCCCTTCTCGCTCCAGGCGAGATCGCTCCCGACGTCGGTCCTCTGACTGTCGGTCATTGCTCCGTCGCTGGTCCAGGGACCGGAGTCTTGTCTTCGGTCCCCTAGCTATCAGCGCCAGCGAAGGCATGGTCATAGGACGGGGTCAGACTATTCCAAGTCGGATAGTCGATCCTCCTCCTTCATCATCTACCTCTTCGTCCTCTCTCAGCCTCAAGCGCTCCCGGGGAGAGAAGGACCAGCCTTGCTCGCCTCCGGACGATCCTACTTTTATGGATGTCATGAGGCATATCCAGGCCTCCAACGAGTGAGACACAGAGGACCTGGATCCGGAACACGGAGGTTGGCCAGGTACCTGAGGCAAAATGAGCCAAAGCCTCTGGTTATCCCTCCTTTGGTAGATACATTCCAGGACCTTACCAGAACCACCTGGATGCATCCGGCCTCAATCCCGGCAGTTCCTAAAAAGTCGGATAGGCTGTATAAGGCCCAGAGGGCGGAACCCTTTCTAGTGGAACACCCTCAGGCCGATTCTTCGGTGATCATGGCTGCCCATGACAAGTCTCGGCAACCGAAGCACCTCAGCTCCCAGCCTTCCGACCCGGAGTCCCGCTACCTGGACCAGGTGGGCAAGAAAGCATTTGCAGCCTCTACCTGTTCCATCCGGTCCCTCAGTTTCCTAACGCATATGGTACGGTACCAGAATGCGTTGTGGGAAAGGAGACTGGAGCTGGCAAAGACCATACCAGACTCTGACCAAAAGACAGAGCTCCTGGCCCTCCTCCAGTCGGGCTCAGACGTAGGCTGCCATGTATTGAGGGCCTCATATGACACTGCAGCCAGGGCAGCCGCTTCCGGGGTGTGCCTCCGGCGCCATTCCTGTTTGAGAATCTCGGGCTTTCACCAGGATCTGCAGGCCAGTATCAAGGATCTGCCCTTCCAGGGTACCATACTGTTTGGGCAGGAGACTGAGGCTTTGATCTCCCACCTCCAAGAGTCAGGCAAGTCGATCTGGTCGGTCCGCCAGATGTACCATGGCAACCAGCAACGACAGCACCGTAGACGGCCCTTTCGTAAGTCCTCAGGCAGTCAAGGTCCAGCCCGTGGCAACCAACAGGGGCAGAGAGGAGGTTTCCGCAGGAGATCTGGGAACCAGCATTCTGGTGGACCTCCTACCCGTAGGCCCAAGTCCTCCCAGGCCTCTCTCCCCACTCCCGGCTGTACCCAATGACTCCCTTCTGCCCCCCCCCTTTCCACAGAAGACCCAGAGTCGGTTGGGGCCTTCTCCTTCATTTTGAAGGGTGGAAGTCTATTATGAGACCAGTGGGTCTTGGATATTATCTGGAGAGGACACTGCGCTAGAGTTCACAGAGTTTCCTCGGCATACTCCACCAAAGCTCTCCCATTATCCTCCTTCTCACATCCCACTAATAGAAGGAGAGATACAGACCCTCCTGCAGAAGAGAGCAATAGAGAGGGTCCCTTTGCATCAGCAAGGACAGAGGTTCTATTCCCACTTCTTTCTGGCCCCAAAAAAGACTCAGGACCTTCGTCCCATTCTGGATCTCAGTCCTGTAAACCTCTTTATCGAGTACAAAAGGTTCAGGATGGTGACTCTTCAAGGGCTCCTTCCCTTGCTGCACCAAGGTGACTGGCTATGTTCTCTCGACATGCAGGATGCATATATGCATATCGGGGTCTATCCTCCCCACAGGAAGTTTCTGAGGTTCCACTTCCAAGGGGAACATTTTCAGTTTCGAGTGCTTCCGTTTGGTCTGTCTTCCGCTCCGCGAGTCTTCACCAAATGCCTAGCAGTGGTGGCTGCGGCTCTAAAGCGTATGGGACACTATGTGTTCCCCTACCTCGCCGATTGGCTGCTACGACCCGTCAAGAGTAGGCCTCTTAGGAGCTCTCGAAGACACTTATACTCTGTTCCGAGAGCTGGGGATCACCATGAACTTAGGAAAATCATTGTGGCTTTCCTCCCATGGGACAGGGGAGTTCGCTTGCGAGAGATGGCAGAACAGAGCTCCATAACTCCTCGAGTTCCGTCTCAGAACTTCCTCAGTTTACTGAGGCACATGGCGGCGGCAATTCCTGTCACTTCTTTGGCCCGCCTCCACATGAGTCCCGCAGTGGATGCTCAGAGTGCAGTGGGACCAAAGCTACGATGATCTAGACTCCCCGGTCAAGATCTCCGAGCCAGTCAGGAGAACTCTGCTTTGGTGGATAGACCCCAACAATCTGGAGAAAGGGGTCAGCTTTCGTCCGGAGCCACCAGGTCAGACTCTGACAACAGATGCATCGGACCTGGGGTGGGGAGCGCACCTGGGTGCACATCGAACACAGGGGGTTTGGTCACCCGAGGAGCAGTCCCTCCACATCAATGTACTGGAAATGCGAGCGGTCCTCTACGCCCTCCAGGCTTTTCGAGAGTACCTGGTGCCAGGATCTCTTCTAGTTCAGACAGACAACATGGCGGTCGTCTTTTACATCAACAAACAAGGAGGCACTCATTCGTATCCTCTTTGCAGGGAGGCGATGAGAGTCTGGTACTGGGCGCTGGAGCGGGGCATCCTGCTGTCTGCGATGCACGTTCCAAGCGTCCTAAACGATCTGGCTGACAGCCTCAGCAGGTCGCGTTCCAGAGCGCGCGAGTGGGACCCGCTACAATTCGTAGCGGACCAGCCCTTCGACAGGTGGGGTCTTCTGGAGCTGGACCTCTTTGCATCACCACGCAACGCTAAACTGCCAACGTTCTGCTCGCGAGAGCACGGACCTGGAGTTTTTTGGCCAGACGTGTTATCCCTTTGCTGGGCAGGGAGGTTTCTCTATGCCTTTCCGCCCTTCCCTCTCATTCAGAGAGTACTGCTCAAGTTACAGGCAGAAGGGGCCCGGATGATTCTAGTGGCCCCCAAATGGCCTCTGCAGATTTGGTTCCCACTGCTGCGGCGGTTATCCACTGAACCTCCAATTCCGCTGCCCATATGCTCGCAGTTACTGTCCCAGGACCAAGGGTCGCTGGTCCATCCGGATCTTCGATCCTTACACCTACATGTTTGGCTCCTTCAAACATAGCTCAGCATAGATACGGGGTTTCCCCAGAAGTGGCGGCGGTCTTAGTGTCAGCAAGAAAGCCCTCTACTCGCTCCACCTACACTATGAAGTGGAAGCATTTCTGTATTTGGGCATTGCCGCAGCATTTGGATCCCGTCACCTGCCCTGTGAACTCAGCTTTACAGTATCTCTTCTCCTTGTACGATAAGGGTCTGAGTTACTCCTCTATCAAGGTGCACAATGTGGGCAATCTCCGCCAACCATGCTCTCGTGGGAGAGAGAGAGCATTAGCACAATTGGATGTGGCCCACACCTTTCTTAGGGGAATTCTACATATGAGACCTCCCATTCGGGACCCTGTCCCACCCTAGGACCTCCTTTTTGTGTTGGAGAAACTCACCTTCCCTCCTTTTGAGCCAGCAGCGGATTGTGAGCTGCATTACCTTTCTTGGAAGGTTTGCTTTTTGGTTGCTGTTGCTTCAGCTCGAAAGGTTTCCGAGCTTCAGGCTGTGATGTGTAAAGAGCCCTATTTGGTTTTCCACAGGGAAAGGGTTTCCCTCAGAACAAATCCTAAGTTTCTTCCGAAAGTGGTCTCAGAATTGACTCTCAACCAGTCGGTTGATCTTCCTGTTTGTTTTCCTTCCAATAGAGGGGAGGCTCTCCTCCACACATTGGATGTCCACAGGACTCTGAGGTATTACCTCAAAAGGACAGTTCAGCACCGTAAATCGGAGCAGCTCTTTGTGGCTTTTGCACCACATTGCTTGAGTCAACCAGTGTCCAAGCAAGCTATCTCTAAATGGATAGTTCGCTGTGTCTCGTTTTGCTACAAGCATCACAGTAAACCCCTGCTGAGCCCAGTTAGGGGTCACTCCACCAGAGGAGTGTCAGCTTCTTTCGCCACCCTCCGGAATGTCACCATACAGGACATTTGTGCGACCGCAACCTGGAACTCTGTGCATACCTTTATCAAGCATTACAGCTTGGATATCGTCTCCGGACACCGAGCTGGCTTCGGCCTAGCCGTTTTACAAGGGCTTTTGTCCTAAGGCCTCTGGAGTCAGTATATTCCACCTCCCGGGGTCGCCTACTTCCTTGTTGTGGGAGTGCTTGGGACTCAGTCCTGATTGTAATAGCCTGCTGCAAAAGCTCCCACTCAAAAGTAAGATAGTACGATTCGTGGAGAACTTACCGTAACAGTGATCTTCAAGGAGCTCTTGCAGCAGGCGCTACTTCCCACCTGCCTTCCCCCTCAAGGTGTGCAGATCCATTTTCGTTTTTTCTTCTCCAATTCACTTCATGGTAGGCTTTGTCTCCTTCTCTTGTCAGGCCTTCTGCTGGGTCTTGGCGGGAGAACTGAGCTGAAGCTGGGGCGGGGCTGGCATCAGGGGTGGTCCCTGCTGTGTATTGCTGGCAGAAGTTTCACCGGAGGGTCCTAGTGCCTGCGGCGTAGTCCAGATTGTAATAGCCTGCTGCAAGAGCTCCTCTCTAAGATCTACTGTTATGGTAAGATCTTGCGTAACTGTACTTTCTCCTGAAGCTTCAGGCAGAAGGGGCGCAAATGCTGCTGATTGCCCCTCTCTGGCCTTGCCAGTAATCTTCCTTCTGAGATTGTAATAAGTGAAACTATGTCAATATTCAAAAATAAACTCGATAAGCATATGGGTGATCAAACATATTACTTCCACCAGTAGATTGGTGGCGAGTTCCTAATAGGTTCTCCTCTTGGACTCGTATTCCATTCTATGATTCTAGGATTGTTATTGTCATTGTATGAAATGTTAATTATTCAAAATCTAATAAATTATGCAAATCAAAGAGAGAACTGTGCCAAACACTGATCCCTGCGGGACCCCGCTGGTCACCCCCTCTCTTCGGATTGAACTCCATTCACCACCACCCTCTGTGTCCTATTTCTCAGCCAAGCAGGCTCGGCTCGGGGCAGACCAACTGATAGTGCAGGCCCAGGAACTATACAACAGCCAGTATGTCACATCGAGGATATATTTCCAGCTGCTGGGCCTAATGGCAGTGGCCATTGCCATGGTTCCTCTAGCCCGGCTATACATGCGCATCGCTCAGTGGACTTTGAGGGTATAGCTGAATCAGAGAACCGACCACCTAGAGCAGAGGGTTCTGTTCTTGTCACCAGTATCGAAAGTTCTCCTCTGGTGGATGGAACTCAGCCATTTGCTCAAGGACGTTTCCTTCCTCATCAGAACCTAACGACTGATGCCTCAGTGACAGGCTGGTGCATGTATTTGGGTGCTTACCAGATTCAAGGGACATGGGCTCCATTCGAGACTTCTCTCCATAAGTGTCCTCGAGATGAGAGCTGTCCTATACAGCCTGCAGGCCTTGCAGTACCACCCGTCTCTGAGCCATGTGTTGGTGCAGACAGACATCAGTGTGGTGCACTACATCTCACAAGCAGGGAGGCACCCACTCGTCAACCTGTGCAGGGAGGCGATGAGGGTTTGGTACTGGGCTCTGGACCTCTGACTAGAGCTGTCGGATGTCCATGTTCCAGGTGTCCAAAACACTTTGGAAGATGGGCTCAGGAAGTCCTGGATGCACGAGTGGGAACTGCTGATCTCAGTCGTAGACCTTTTTGACAGGTGGGGGCATCCAGAGTTGGACCTTTTGGGTCCCTACACAACGAAACTGCCACTTTTCTGCTTGCTTGATCCAGGGCCTGGAGTTTTCTGGCAAGACACATTGTCCTCTCTTGGAAAGGGAGGTTCCTCTATGGCACCCCAAACAATCTGAGTGCACTAATCAAGCTCCAGATGGAGGGCAGCACTCTGATTCTATTGGCTCCCTTTGGCCTTGTCAGATTTGGCTTCCATTGTTGCAACAGTTAGCAGTGGGACCTCCAGTACCCCTTCCTGTGCTCAGATTTACTATCACAGAAACAGGAACCTTCGTCCATCCAAACCTTAGGTCCCTCGACCTGCACGCCTGGCTTCTGAAGACATAGCTATTGCCAGTTTTGGGATCTTCTCTAAAGTGGCTGACTTTCTGGTAGTTGCAGAAAACCCTCCACCAGGGCTACTTATTCCATAAAGTGGAAGCACTTTGCTTTGTGGGCAGCATCTCATTACCAGGACCCCTTCACCTGCCCGGTGAACCAGATTCTAGAGTACTTACTGTCCTTGTCTGATGCCAGACTGAAATACTCTTCTCTAAAAGTGCACTTGTCTGCCATATCTGTCTTCCATGTGCCCACTGAGGGCCATACAGTGGCCCAGCTGGACGTGTCCCGTACTTTTGAGAGGCATCCTGCACTTGAAACCTCTCATCTGTAACCCTGTCCTGGCGTGGGACTTGTTTTAGAAAAACTTTCCTTGGCTCCTTTTGAGCCGGCCGTGATATGTGAGCTGCACTTTCTGTTGCGGAAAGTGTTATTTCTAGGGACATGGGTATGATGATCAATCCACACTTACTGGCAGGTTCCTTGCCGCTTTAAATCTTGCTGGAAGGTCTTCAAGCTGGCTCCTCCCACCCACCCGGGTGGTAAAACTCTCAGCTCCGCCCCATGACGCCAGATCTTCCTTATCGCTTGGAAGCTCAGATTCCCTCCTTTGTGCTCTGCTTTTTTGGCCTAGATCCTAACTCTTCGGTTAACCCGAAACTTATCTTAAAATTTACAAGACTTTGGTCGTTTTCTTCCCTCGCGGCTGTGATGGACATGTCGACTCCCAGATTTCAGCGGTGCCCCTGTGGGCTGATGTCGTCCCAGACTGATTTACTGCCTTGGGCTTGAGCACGATTCTCAGGCCTGTGACTTGTGCAAGACCTTCTCGGCCACGGTTTTTGAGGATCGCACTGCCAGATTGCAACTTGGGCGCCCCGAGAAACATTATCCTCCGGTAAAGTTGAAGGAGGCCCATTGGGCGGTGTCCGCAGTGGCGGGCTCGGCTGCATAGCTCAAACAAATGATCGCCCTAGAGGAGGAAGTGGCCCAGGCCGCATCAACATCTTCGGTCGCTGCATTTATCGCGCTCTCCCTGGGCTTCTCCTACACGGCTTAGTTCAAGGAGCTTTGTCAGTCGCTCTCCACCAAGGGAGAGGGCCCTTCGGGACATTCCTGTCAGTCCAAGAAGGACTTCAAGGGTAAGTCCCACCGTCAACGTTCGTGGGAGCGGGATAGGTCCCCTTCCCCGGGTAGTTGACACTTGACTTCGGTCAAGGTTGCGGCTGAGGCAGCTGGCTTCACGGTGTCCCCGTCAGGTCAGCCAGCCGAGGCACCCGTTGACGCAGTCGAGATTTTTCTCGACCCGTCAGATGGGCTGTCGACTGGAGAAGCCGACAACCCTTCTTCACCAGTTCCCCCGGTGGAAACAGAGGACTTGCCTGTGCCGGAGTCTCCGGTTAAGGTCCCTGAACTGAGGGAGGAGCGGGTTTCGCCCGCTCCCTCTCAGACCCACCCTCGGAAACACCGAAGGTCTCGGGCCTCTTCTTGGTCCAGCCGATCCCGCCGACGTTGGCAGTCTCTGTCTCGGCACCGAGGAAAGCGGCAGCACCGCTCATCCTAGTCTTCGTCCTCTTCGGAGGATAGGCTCCGGTGCAAATTGCATCGGCGCTATGAGGATCTGATGTGGCAACAGCTCCTTTTGACCGGGAACAAGCCGACTCAGTCACCTTCCCCAGCCATTAAGTGGCTGTCACTAGAGCGGCCGAAACAACCCCTCGTTATTGAGGAGCCGAAGCTGGCACAGGTTGTTTGGACCGGCTGCGCCACCCATTGTGGTGGAACCCTCACCTCCACAACCTAAAACTGGGGCCCCGACCAAGGATTCTTGGTCGGGTCAGGGTTTGCCCCATCGGTTGTCAGTCAACCTCACTCCCGATCGACCTCAGCAGGTGGAGGGTGGCTCAGGCCATTGGCAGCTGTTTGCAGACTCCTCAGAGTCTGACGATGATTCCTCGCTGTTCTCCAGGCCCCTCGACCTGGAGTCCACTGGGGGTCAATCGGTGGACGAGAGCCCATACTCGTTCCTGGGAATGCTTCGGCTCATCTCTGAGTCTACTGGGATGAAGCTCGAACCCATTTCAGAGTGGGCCAAGTATCCCCTCACGGAGATACTGGACCGAGGGGGGGATTCCCCCACGGAGGCCTTTCCAGTGGCCGAAGCCATTGTTGGCCCGGCTCTGGAGCTATGGCAGCGGCCAGCTTCTTGTCCAGCACCTTCGGCCAGGATGGCACGAAAGTATGCTGTTCCCACTGGTTCACTCTCTGGATTCTCGAAGCACCCTCTGTGGAGGGGCTTGACCGACAGTGTTTTCTGGCGCTCCGGAAACGCTTGGGACGTGGACAAGCCACCCGATAAGGAGTCCAAGAAACTGGACTACTCCATGCAGAAAGTCTATGCTGCATCCTCCTTAGGCCTTCGTCAGGCCAGTTCGGACGTTCTGATGGCACACTTTTCACACGCCCTTTTGGCCTCCCTGGATGAGGTGATTCCTCATCTCCCGGCTGACCTCCAGACTACAGTCAAGCAGGTGCGGGGTCAGGGAAGGGCGGTGGCTAAGCAACAGCTCCAAACTGCCTTAGACATTGGAGACTCGTGTGCCTAGTCAGTAGCTGCCGCAGTGGCCATGCGCCGCAGAGCGTGGCTGCGGATCTCCACTTTCACGGCAGATACCCAGCACAAGCTGGCAGAGGATCGAGAAGTCCAGCGCCACCTTGGACTCTTGTCACGTCTGCCCAGAAGGACAAAGGCCGCCAGCAGCAGCATAAGCCCTTTCAACCTTAAGCCCAGCAACACCAGCATCAGGGCCAGCAAGCTCACACTTGGCACCCCAAAGCCAAGCCTGCAGCTTTCTCCAGCAGGAAGCCAGGAGGGAAAGGTCCAGAAGGTCCCTCAGCCAGTCCTTCCTCCAAGCCTGCCCAGTGATGGGTTGAGGGGTGTTGCCCCCAACCTCTTCACTCCTCCCCGGGTTCCCCCATGGGGGGGCGGCTCCGTCACTTCCTTTCCGCCTGGACCGATATCACCACAGACCGCTGGGTGCTGGAAGTGGTTGGAAAGGGTCTGCCTCTGGAATTCGAGCAGGCCCCACCCTATCGAGCTGTCGCCCCATGGGGGGGGGGCCTATGAGGTCCGCAGCCTCTCTGCCGGCTCGTTGAACCGACATTGCCCTGCTCCTCCAGAAGGAGGTGATCAGTGAGGTGGCGGATCCTCCACCAGACCCAGGGTTTGTGTCCAGGTATTTCCTGGTCCCAAAACGGACGGGGGACTGGCGCCCCATTCTAGACCTACATGACCTGAACAAGTTCCTAAGGTCTCGAACCTTCAGGATGGTCACTCTGGCTCAGATCATTCCATCCTTGGAACGAGGCATGTGGTTCTGTTCTCTGGACCTCCAGGACGCGTTCTTTCACCTCCCTATCCATCCGTCCCACCAGCGATTCCTCCGCTTCAGGACGGAGGGGTACCTTTACGAGTTCCGGGCCATGCCCTTCGGCCTCTCTCCAGCTCCCAGGGTCTTCAACAAATGCATGGCAGTGGTGACAGCATTCCTGCGGTGCCGAAGGGTCCGGGTGTACCCTTACTTGGATGACTGGCTGATTGCAGCCACCTCCAGATTGGAGGTGGAGTGGTCCAGGGATCTGGCCCTCCAGGTCTGCTCTCAGATTGGCCTTCTCATCAACAAGGCCAAATCGGAACTCTTGCCAACGCAGGTGATTCAATTCATCAGGGTAGAGCTTGACTCTCTCCGAGCCAGAGCACGGCTCCCGGCGGACAGGGCTGAGGTTCTTTCCTCCTTCGCCCAGTCATTTCTGGTTGGGCAATTGCACCATGCCCGGGACTTCCTGGGCCTCATGGCGGCCTGCACCAGCGTGGTCCATTGGGCCCGTTGACACATGCATCCCCTACAATGGGGACTGGCCCACCAATGGTCACAGTGCTCTGGTTCTCTGGACCAGCCAGTGACAGTGACCTAGGAGATGGGGAATGCTCTCCAGTGGTGGATCGTTCCAGCTCATCTGCAGGAGGGTATCCCGTTTTTCCGCCCAGAGCAGACGGTCACTCTAACGACCGACGCGCCTCTGATGGGTTGGGAGCTCAGAGCGCACGGCCTCTGGTCCCCTCAGGAGTCTTGATGCCACATCAACCTGCTGGAGCTTTGAGCGGTCTGACTAGCCCTCACCATCTTCGCTCTGTTTGTACGGGGTCAAGTGGTCCAGGTCCAGACAGACAACACCATGACCATGTACTCCCTAAACCGCCAGGGTGGGATGCGCTCCTTGCCTCTGTGCAAGGAAGCTGTCCGCACTGGAGGTGGATCTCCTAGCCATCCATGTGGCGGGAGCCTCTAACACTCTGGCCGATGCCCTAAGCCGGATAGGTGCTGCATCTCACGAGTGGTCTCTCCTACCGGAGGTAGTACACGATCTGTTCTCCCACTGGGGCACGCCTCAGGTGGACCTGTTTGCCTCCAGGGAGAATGCGATGCTGAGGTTGTTTCATGCCCGCCCCCCTCAGCAGGGTTCGCTGTAGGGGGATACCTTCTCGAGGCCGCAGACCCCGGTCCTCTTCTACGCCTTTCCCCCATTTCTCTTGATCCATAAGGTGCTTCTCAAGGCGAGGAGGGACAAGGCGCAGGTGATTCTGGTAGCCCCAGACTGGCCCTGCCAGTTCTGGTATCCAGATCTCCTCAACCTCAGCTCCAGGCTCCCAAGGCAGCTTCCAGCCCGCCCGGACCTGATCTCAGTCAACCAGGTGAAGGTTCTCCACCCGGACCTTCAATCCCTGCACCTGACAGCCTAGTTCCTGAGCAGCTAGAGTTCCAGGCCTTTGGTCTTTCCAACGAGGTCCTCAACGTTGTTGAGACATCCCGTAATGAGTCGACCAGAAAATGCTACGCCTTCAAATGGAAGAGATTCTCCATTTGGTGTCAGGATAAGGGGTTGGACCCTTCCTCCTGTTCCTTGGCCAGCATTCTGGACTACCTGTGGTCCCTTTCTCAGGGCTTTGGTCGATGACCCTTAAGGTGAACCTGGCAGCCATCTCTGCTTACTGGGCACGGGCCAGAAAGCAGTCGGTGGCGCAGGAGAAGGTGGTCGGTCACTTTTTCAAAGGCCTTGATCACACATCTCCTCCGGTGCGAGAACCTCCACCTCCGTGGGATCCATACTGGCTAAGCTCATGGGCAAGCCATTCGTCACTATGCACAGATGTGATATCTCTCACCTGTCGTGGTGGCTGTCACGTCAGCCAGAAGGATGGGAGAGCTCCAGGCGCTTTCCATAGAGTCTCCTTACTTGGTCTTCCACAGGGACAAGGTTGTCCTGCGCCCCCACCCAAAATTACTTCCAAATGTGGTGTCGGAGTTCCACCTTAACCAGGTGTTGACTCTGTTGGTGTTCTACCCCAGTCACACCTCGGAGGCCGAATATAGGCTCCATACTTTGGACCCTAGAAGAGCGCTCTCTTACTACAAGGAGCAGATGGCTGAAGTTTGGAGGAGAGGTTCATCAGCTGTTTTGTCACCTACATTGAAGCAGCACCTGGCAGACCTGCAGCCAAGCGGACGATAGGCAGGTAGGTCACCTCCTGCATAGATCTCTGCTACAGGTTGACGGGCATGGAGCCTCCCAAACGGATAAGAGCTCATTCTACTCGCCATGCCACTGCATCAGTGGCTGCTTCCAGAGACATCCCTATCCAGGAAATCTGTAGGGCTGCTACCTGGAAGTCAGCACACACCTTCATTACCCACTACCACATCGACCTTGAGTCACGCTGGGATGCTGGTTTTGGGACCTTGGTTCTCCAGTCCTTATTTCCCAAGTAGGTGGTGTGCACCTTGCCTCCCTCCTCCCGGAGAACTGCTAGGAGTCTGCTAGTAAGTGTGGATTGAACAACATATCCATGTCCCTAGAAGTACCGGTTACTCATCTATAATTGGAGTTCTAGGAACACAACCCACCTGACCTCCCTGGTTTCGACGCACAACCTGGCTTTCAGCAGGCTAGATCTGGCGTCATGGGGCGGCGCCGAGAGTTTTACTACCCGGGTGAGTGGGAGGAGCCAGCTTGAACACCTTCCGGCAAGATTTAAAGCAGCAAGGAACCTGCCAGTAAGTGTGTATGGACAACATATACCATTCCTAGAACTCCTGTTACAGGTGAGTAACCTGTATTTCTAGGGACATGGATATGTTGTTCATCCACACTTTCTGGCAGGTTCCTTGCCACTTTAAATCTTACGAGAAGGTCTTCAGCTGGCTCCTCCCACCCACCGGTGGTAAACTCGGCCCTCCCCATGACGCCAGATCTTCCTTACCTCTTGGAAGCTCAGGTTCCCTCCTTAGCGCTCTGCGTTTTTAGACTGGATCCTAACTCTTTGGTTCATCCGAAATTGGTTTTGAAGTTTTCTAAACTTCGGTCTTCATCTTTCCTCGCGGCTGCAATGGACAAATCTATTCCCAGCTTTCGGAGGTGCCCTTGTGGGCAGAAAATGTCCAGGAAGGATCTGCACTCCACGTGAGTCTACTGCCTAGGCCTAGATCACGACCTGCAGGCCTGCGAGTTATGCCGGTCTTTCTCGGCCAATGTCCTGGACAATCGCGCTGCCCGATTGAAGCTCGGATGCCCCGAGAGACGTTTCCCACCGGTAAAATCAAAAGAGGCTCGTTGGGCGGTGTCCGCGGTGGCTGGCTCGGCTGAGCAGCTCGAGCAGGTGATCGCCCTCGAGGAGGAGGCAGCCCAAGCCGCATCTTCCTCCTCCTCAGCCACGACATTTATCCCACTCTGAGTTTCTCGTATACGGCTACGTTCAAAGAACTTTGTCAGTCCCTTTCCACGAAGGGAGAGGGGCAGTCAGGACATTCTTCTCGGCCCAAGAAGGAGTCGACGGGTAAGTCCCACCATCGGCGTTCGTGGGAGCGGGAGAGATCCCCTTCCCCGGACAGCCGACCGTCGACTTCGGTCGAGGTTGCGGCTGAGGCCGCTGGCTTAATGGTGCCCCCGTCAGGTCAGCCTGCCGAGACTCCCGTTGACAAAATCGAGATTTTTCTCTATCCATTAGACGGGCTGTCGACTGGAGAAGCCGACAACTCTCCTTCACGGTCCCCGGTGAATGCGAGATTGCCTGTGCCTTCTGGGCCACAGTCCCCGGTTAAAGTGCCCGAGCCGAGGGAAGAGCGGGTGTCCCCCGGCCCTTCCCATACCCACCCTCGGTCCCCCCAGGGTCTCGGTCTCGGACCTTTTCTCGGTCTAGCCATTCCCGCCGACATCGGCGGTCTCTGTCTCGTTACCGAGGTAAGCGGTGATACCGTTTCTCCTCCTCGGATGAGGGGAGACTTCGGCGTAAACTACATCGGTGCTACGAGGAGCTTATGTGGCAGCAGTTACTGTTGTCCGGGGCTAAACCGACTCCGGTCCAGACCCCAGCCATCAAGTGGCTGTCACCGAACGACCAAAGCAACCGCTCGCCCCAGTCGAGCTGCCCGTTCCAGGGCCGGTTGCTCGGCCAAAACCAGCTGCTCCACCGATTGTGGTGGAACCTCCGCCTCCACAACCGAAGTCTGGGGCACCAACCAAGGATTCTCGGTCGGGTCACGACCTGCCCCACAGGTTGTCGGTCACCCTCACTCCCGACTGTCCTCGGCAGGTAGAGGGTGGCTCAGGGCCGAGGCAGCTCTTCGCAGACTGTTCGGAATCCGAGACTACTCCTCCCTGTTCTCCAGGCAGGTCAACCTGGAGTCCTCCGGAGGCCAGTCATTGGACGATAGCCCATCGTCCTTCTTGGGTCTGCTTCAACTCATCTCAGAGTCCACCGGGATGCAGCTCGAGCCCGTGTCCAAACGGGCCAAGTATCCCCTGACGGAGATACTGGACAGAAGGGATTCTCCCACGGAGGCCTTTCCGGTGGCTGAGGCCATTGTCGGCCCAGCCTTGGAGCTTTGGCAGCGGTCTGCTTCCTGTCCTGCGCCCTCGGCCAGGATGGCCAGGAAGTATGTGGTCTCTACCGGCTCTTTGCCCGGTTTCTTGGAGCACCCCTCTGCCGAGGGGTTAGTCACCGACAGCGTTTTCCGGCGTTACGGTAACACTCTGGGTGTGGATAAGCCCCCCGACAAAGAGTCCAAAAAGCTAGACTTTGCCGGGCGCAAGGTGTACGCTGCGTCCTCCCTCGGCCTCTGACAGGCCAGCTCGGCTGTGGTGATGGCACACTTCTCCCACACCCTCTTGGGCTCCCTGGATGAGGTTGTTCCTCATCTTCCGACTGACCTGCAGACCACGGTCCGCCAGGTGCGGGACCAGGGTAGGGCGGTGGTGGAGCAGCAGCTTCAGACTGCTCTGGACATAGGTGATTCCTGTGCCAGATCAGTAGCGGCCGCGGTGGCCATGCGCCACAGGGCGTGGCTGAGGATATCCACCTTCACGGCGGATACCCAGCACACGTTGGCGGATGTCCCCTTCTTGGGGACTGACCTCTTCGGCCCTGGAGTGGAGGGACACCTCCAGCGGATCGAGAAGTCCAATGCCACCCTGGACTCGGTCACCTCCGCCCAGAGAGACAAAGGCCGCCGTCAGCAGCAGAAGTCCTTTCGTCCTTCGGCCCCTGCTTCTCGACCAGCCCAGCAGCACCAGCAACAGGGCCAGCAGGCTCGCGCTTGGCATCCCAAACCCAAGCGGGGCTTCCTCCAACAGGAAGCAAGGAGGTAAAGGCCCAGGAGGTCCCTCGGCCGGTTCTTCCTCCAAGCCTGCCCAGTGACGGGTTGAGGGGTGCCGCCCCCAGCCTCTTCACTCCCCCCTGGGTTCCCCGGGGGGACGGCTCCGCCACTTCCTTTCCACCTGGTCCGCTATCACCACGGACCGCTGGGTGTTGGAGGTGGTAGGAAAAGGCCTGCCTCTGGAGTTCGAGCAGGCTCCTCCCTTTCGAGCCGTCGCCCCTCGGGTGGGCCACGGGGTCCGCAGCCTCGCTGTCGGCCCGCTGAGCCGATATTGCCCTGCTCCTCGAAAAAGAGGTGATCAGGAAGGTGGCGGATCCTCCTCCAGACCCGGGGTTTGCGTCCAGGTACTTCCTGGTCCCAAAACGGATGGGGGGCCGGCGCCCCATTCTCGATCTGCACGACCTGAACAAGTTCCTAAGGTCTCGGACCTTCAGGATGGTCACTCTGGCTCAGATATTCCCATCCTTGGAACAAGGCGTGTGGTTCTGTTCCCTGGACCTCCAGGATATGTTCTTTCACGTCCCAATCCGTCAGTCCCATCAGAGATTCCTCCAATCCCTTTATGAGTTCCGGGCCATGCTCTTCAGCCTCTCCCTAGCTCCCAGGGTCTTCACCAAATGCATGGGCAGTGGTGACAGCATTCCTGCGGTGCCGAAGGGTCCGGGTGTACCCCTACCTGGACGACTGGCTGATTGCAGCCCCCTCCAGAGCGGAGGCGGAGCGGTCCAGAGATCTGGCCCTCTAGGTTTGCTCTCAGGTTGGCCTCCTCATCAACGAGGCCAAGTCGGAACTCGTGCCAAAGCAGGTGATACTATTCATCGGGACAGAGCTAGACTCTCTACGAGCCAGAGCACGGCTCCCGGCGGACAGGGCCGAGGTTCTTTCCTCCTTTGCCCAATCATTTCTTGTTGGGCAATTGCGCACTGCCCTGGACTTCCTGGGCCTCATGGCGGCCTGCACCAGTGTGGTCCATTGGGCCCATTGGTACATGCGTCCCCTTCAGTGGGGACTGGCCAGCCAGTGGTCACTACGCTGCAATCCATTGGACCAGCCCATGACAGTGACCCAGGAGATGTGGAACGCTCTCCAATGGCGGATCGTTCCGGCACATCTGCAGGAGGGCATCCCGTTCGTCCGCCCCGAGCCGATGGTCTCTCTATCGGCCGATTCATCTTTGATGGGTTGGCATGCCCATCTGGGGGAACACCAAGCACACGGCCTCTGGTCCCCTCGGGAGTCCCGATGCCATATCAACCTGCTGGAGCTCCAAGCGGTCCGTCTAGGTCTCACTGCCTTCGCTCTGTTTCTACGGGGTCAAGTGGTTCAGGTCCAGGCAGACAACACCACGACCATGTACTATCTGAGCCGCCAGGGGCGGCACGCGCTCCATGCTGTTATGCAAGGAAGCTCTCCGTATATGGTCCCTTGTGCGTAGCCTGGAGGCGGATCTCCTAGCCATTCACGTGGCAGGAACCTCCAACACCCTGGCCGATGCCCTAAGCCAGATAGGGGCTGCGTCTCACAAGTGGTCTCTCCTGCCGGAGGTAGTACAAGACCTGTTCTCCAACTGGGGCACGCCTCAGTTGGACCTGTTTGCCTCCAGGGAGAATGCGAAGCTGAGTCTGTTCCATGCCCCCCTCAGCAGGGCTCGCTGCAGGGGGATGCCTTCTCGAGGCCGTGGACCCTGGGCCTCTTCTACGCCTTTCCCCCATTTCCCTTGATCCTCAAGGTGCTTCTCAAGGCGAGGAGGGACAAGGCACAGGTGATTCTGGTATCCCCAGACTGGCCCCGCCAGTTCTGGTATCCAGATCTTCTCAGCCTCAGCTCCAGGCTCCCGAGGCGGCTTCCAGCCTGCCCGGACCTGATCTCAGTCAACCAGGGGAAGGTATTCCATCTGGACCTTCAATCCCTGCACCTGACAGCCTGGTTCCTGAGCGGCTAGAGTTCTAGGCCTTGGGTCTTTCCGACGAGGTCCTCAACGTCATTGAGACGTCCCGTAAGGAGTCGATCTGGAAATGCTACGCCTTCAAATGGAAGAGATTCTCCATTTGGTGTCAGGGGAAGGGCTTGGACCCTTCCGCCTGTCCCTTGGCAAGCATTCTGGGCTACCTGTGGTCCCTTTCTCAGCAAGGGCTTCGGTCGACGACCCTTAAGGTGCACCTGGCAGCCATCTCTGCTTACCGGGCGCGGGCCGGGAAGCAGTCGGTGGCGCAGGAGAAGGTGGTCGGGCGGTTTTTCAAAGGCCTTGACCACATTTCCCCTCCGGTGCAAGAACCTCCACCTCCATGGGATCTACTGCTGGTATTGGGCAAGCCATTCGAACCAATGCACAGGTGCGATATTTCACACCTGTCATGGAAGACCGCCTTCTTGGTGGCTATCACGTCAGCCAGAAGGATGGAGAGCTCAGGCACTTTCCATCAAGTCTCCTTATCTGGTCTTCCATAGGGACAAGGTTGTCCTGCGCCCCACCGAAATTCCTTTTGAAGGTGGTGTCGGGTTTCACCTTAACCAGGTGTTGACTCTGCCAGTGTTCTACCCCAATCACACCTCGGAGGCCGATATGGCTCCATACTTGACCTAGAGCTCCCTTATTATAAGGCGGACGGCTGAAGTTCGGGAGAGGTTCGTCAGCTGTTTGTCACCTCGCTGAAGCCGCACCTGGCAGACCTGCAGCCAAGCGACGATAAGCAGGTGGGTCACCTCCTGCATAGAGCTCTGCTATAGGTTGGCGGGCATGGAGCCTCCCAGAGGATAAGAACTCATTCTACCCGCCATACGCTGCATCGGTAGCTGCTTCCAGGATGTCCCTATCCAGGATATCTGCAGGGCTGCTACCTGGAAGTCGCACATACCTTTATTACCCACTACCACATCGACCTTGAGTCACGCGGGATGCTGGTTTTGGGGCCTCGGTTCTCAAGCTCTCTTTTTCCCCAAGTAAGTATCGGGGTGTCTTGCCTCCCTCCTCCCGGAGAACTGCTAGGAGTCTGCCAGAAAGTGTGGATGAACAACATATCCATGTCCCTAGAAATACAGGTTACGTACCTGTAACAGGAGTTCTAGGAATGGTATATGTTGTTCATCCACACGACCCACCTGACCTTCCTGACTTCGATGCACAACCTGAGCTTCCAGCGGGCCAGATCTGACATCATGGGGCGGAGCCGAGAATTTTACCACCCGGGTGGGTGGGAAGAGCCAGCTTGAAGACCTTCCGGCAAGATTTAAAGCAGCAAGGAACCTGCCAGAAAGTGTGGATGAACAACATATACCATTCCTAGAACTCCTGTTACAGGTGAGTAACATGTATATCTTCCTGGACTAAGTCTCCATCACTCATTCACACTAGTGGGATAGCGTCGGAGGCACTAGGACAAGTGAGAGCCTAAAGTTTTCAGAAGGGTTGGCGCCGAGAGAGAACCACGCATGCACGGCACCACGAGACTAGCTCGCGCCTGTGTAGACTGTCTCGGCGTCGACCCTCCAACTGCCTCAGTTCCTTTTCTCCCGTCGAGTGCGCTTGGATGTCGACGTCGCTCATCTGCCGGAGTCTAAATTTTCGTCTATACGACAACAGTTCTTAATGTTTTAATATTTTAAAGTAGTAATTATTTTACGAACAAGAAGAAGATTATGAAGAAGAAGAAAAAAATGTATTCTTTCCTGCCATCAACGGAGTCGTCCTTGAACGGTAGCGGTGATGGTAGGAGGACTTCGTTTGAAAGTTTTTATGGCACACGGGCTGTGTCCGTCCATCGCCCTTAATTAACGGGGGTCTGACTATGGATGTCATGTTGCTGGGGGAGACAGTCCTCCCAAGCATAAATCTAATGGTTCCGGTGATCCGACTCCGCTTGACCTCGAGCTCCTCTTCCTCGTTGGAAAGAAGAATTGGTGCCACTCAATGTTGCCCGTTGGTATGTCTACGCGAGGAATGTTCATCTGGAGGGCAATGGGCGAACCGACTTTAGTGGGTTCCTCTTGGCCCCGCTCCTAACGGCTGCTTTCTCGACTCCGAGCTCCATCTCTGTCCTCGCTGGAGCTCCGGTGAGCAGTTTCACCTTTGGGTCGCTCCTATGGAGCAGGAGGTTCGATTTTCCAGTTTTCCTGGTTCTATTCCCGATTTCGGGACCTCTGCGCCTCTGAGCCGTTGGACCGGAGCCAGGTTGATTGGATCACGCATGGTGAGGTGCCCTCTGGGTGCCTTTGCCATCGTGTCGACCATTCGTGCCTACTCCCCTCTCCCTTTTCCATGCAGGGGCTGGCACGGGCACCACTTTTTCCTTCTCCCTTTTCAGGATTTACATTGGCATTTTCCTTGGCGCGTGGCTCAGTGCCATGCCTCGGGCCGTGGCTTGTGCCTTGGTCCGCCGATGCCTCAATTCTTAGTCGGCTGACGTGAGTTGACACCGTCACTCTGTGCAGCGCCATGGGTGCTCTCTTTGCTGCCACTGGTTGTCCGTGCGCACACCCGCGGGCAGCATGGGTGCCAGGGATACCAGGGTTGGCGCCGGGAGCACCCGTGGGTGCCACGGGTGACGCTGTGGGCACCCATGAGTTCCATGGATGCTTCAAGTGCCATGGGTGCCACTGGTGCCTTGCGTACCAGGGTGACACCCGTGGGTGCTGCGGGTGCCACCGCAGGTGCCCATGGATTCCATGGGTGCCTTCGGGTGCCATTCTTGTCATTGGTGCCATGGGCGTCGGAGGTGCCCTCGAGTGCCATTGCTACATGGGTGCCGGGAGTACCTGCGGATACTACCATGGCTGCCCTTGGGTATCGCCCAGGTTGGCATAGGCACTGCTTGGTGCCCTCTTGTGCCTCGAGTGGTGCTGATGCCACACGGGTGCTAGTGGTTGCTGTATGGCTGAATTAGTGACACATTTTTCCTTTCGGACTCCTTTCCACAGAACTTGTGGCGGGATGTTTACCGCAGAATGAACTCCCATTCTGCGGATTATTTTTTCCACACATTTTAGTGAGTGGTGGTCTGTGTGGGATCTTGTGTCACCCAGCATTTCAAACAACATGAAGTCTTGCTATATTATGACAATTGCAGTATGACCGCAGGTTAGAACTGCTCTGGAGGTGAAATAGTTAACTTCCATGCAAGGCATGGAATCTTGAGCGCGATCTCGATTAAGGAAACTCTGTCTGCTTGCTTTCAAACCAAAACAGTCAGATTCTTTACTCCGCCTCACTGAACAGTCACTCCGGAGATTTCTCCTTTTGCTCGGTTCATTTCGCGGTTTAAAACAGTTTTAAAAGTTTAAAATTCGTCTTTATTTAACCGCAACTGTTCGGTTCAAGCTCTGTCTGTGGCAACGTAAGTAATAGGTAGGTTTTACATACGAATTCTGTGTGGAACCTGTGAAACATTTATCGGTTCGGTTTGAACCGATTAGGTTGCATTTTAAATTGCTGGTCCTTTTTTAAAGTGCGATTCCCGGTTCCTATCGGTTCTAAAAAAAAAAACTGATTTCTTTATGGTTTTTTCCACGACCCGTGACACGGTTGGGAACCGATAGGGGAGTCTTGCTTGGCGGATTGCCATAAACGGGCAAGTTTTTGGTTAGGCTGGCATAATGTCTGAGAAACCCAAAAGAAAAACCAGGCCCACTGGGTTTCAGCACTGTGAGGTCTGTGGGTAACCTTTGCCAAGGCTGACCCTCACACCTCCTGTGTTTATTGCCTGGGGTTTGACCACCTCGATTCAGATTCCCAGATTTGCGAGAATTTCCCTGCTGCCACCGTTGAAAAGAGAGTTGGTAGGCTTAGGGAAAGAGAGGCCAAAAAGTCCGCTGAGCCGGATGGCCAGCCCAGTTCGGTGCCAGCCGAACCTGAGGGAGTGCCCTCTGACCAGGGCCATACTTCCTCGGGCAAATGAAGAGCTGGCTCCGAGGAGCCAGTTCCTGCAAAAAGGACTAGAAAGTCTGCTGCTGTGGAAAAAGCCCTTTCCCCAACAGCTGAAGAGAGATAGCCAAAGCAATCCAAATTGTCCAGTCTCTTTCCCCTGTTCCTGAACCTTCCCCATCTGGGAGACGTTCGGTTCATCAAGTCCCATCGGTTCAGGATTATGATTTTGAGGAATTTTATGAACCATGGGGGGGGGGAGTATGAAGAGAGTAATTATGGTCTGGAAGATCTGGATGCTCCTATTGAGCCAGACACCTCTCCAGACAGACCTTTAGGGTCCCCCAGGCTTTGTGAGTCCCCTGCTCATTTTATTTTTACAAAAGGTTGCTGAACTCTTCAGCTTCCTGTTGAGGAAGCTGTGGATGATCAGGAAGAGCCTGATTATGTGGAAATGATGGATATTCCAGAATCTAAGAGACTGTCTATTCCCCTTCATAAATCTTTCAGGAAACAGACAGTAAAAGTTTTAAAAACTCCTTATTCTATACCACCTGTGGATAAAAGGATGGACAGAAGGTATACCTTATCAGGTTCTGACATAGAGTTTCTCACACAGCAACGCAGCCATGTGGGTGTCGTGCAGGCTGCAGCTTGTGACAAGGCAAATATCCCCCTAGCTTCACATCCTCCTGAAGAGGACTCCAGGAGGATTGATGCTGTGGCTAAGAAACAGTACATGGCAGCATCCTTGGGGCTCAGACAAGCAAATTACATGGCTTATGCTGCCAGATACCAGAAATCCAGATGGGATACTGTTCTGGCTCTAGTCAAACTCCTCCCTGACAAGTTTGCCAGGGATCTGGAACAGGTAGCCTTAGATGGTATCGAGGCATCAAAAATGCAGTTTCATGCTGCAGTGGACTCTAATGATGTATCTTCTAGAGTTATGGCTACTTCTGTGGCTCTTCGCAGAATGACCTGGCTCAGATGCACCACATTGTCACAGGATACCCAGTCAAAAGACATTGATTTTCCTGTGATTGGCAATTCTCTGTTTGGGGAGCAAACAGAGAATTATATGAAGAAAATGGATGAATACAGGATCACCTATCGGAGTGCACAAGCCAAGGAAAGGCAGGCCACTCCTCAGAAGCAGCCCCCCAGGGGCAGAGGCAGGCCTTTCATAGGCCTTTATCAGGCTCAAGCCTCCTTCCCGCCATACCCAGAGGGGATTCTTTAGGGAAGGCAGGAGGGGTTCAAGCAGGCCTGCTTCACCTCAGCCCAAAGCCCCTGCCAAGCAGGCACCCTGATGGAGTAGCCAGGGCCTTCTCCTCTACCTGTAGGGCAGGCTGGCTTACTTTGTCCAGGACTGGAAGTCTCTCACATCAGACAAGTGGGTCCTGGAAGTAGTAAGCCAGGGACTGGTCCTCAGCTTCAAAAAATTTCCAAAGCTGAGGGCCAGATCTTTTCCTCCTGCATCTCCATCGGAGGCACTTGCCTTAGAGTCAGAGGTCTCCACCCTCCTCGCTCTCAGAGCCGTGGAAAGGGTTCCACCCCTACACCAGGGCAAGGGGTTGTACTCCAGGTACTTCCTTACCCCAAAAAAGACAGGAGAATGGCGGCCCATCCTGGATCTCAGATACCTGAACAAGCACCTTTTAAAACCAAAGTTCAAAATGGTGACTCTGGCAATCATTTTACCTTCCCTAAGGCCAGGGACTGGCTAGCATCCCTGGACCTCAAGGATGCCTACTTTCATATTCTCATCAGAAGCTCCCACCGAAAAAACCTCAGGTTCCAGCTGCCCTCAGGCCATTACCAGTTCAGGGCAATGCCCTTCGGACTTACTGGCTCAAGGGTATTTACCAAGTGCCTGGCAGTAGCAGTAGCTTGCCTAAGAAGGCAAAAGATTTCCATCGTTCCTTATTTGGACGATTGGCTCATTGTAGGACAATCCCCAGATCAGGTCAACCTACATCTTCAGATAACCCAGCAACTGCTTACGCCACTAGGTTTCCTTCTGAATCTCTCAAAGTCAGTACTGGAGCCTGTCCAGCTCCTAACCTTCATAGGCGCAGAGCTGAACACCCAGGAAGCCAGGGCCTTCCTCCCTCTAGACAGGGCAAACGCCCTGGTCTCCCTGGCCTCTTCATTCACCCTGCAGGTCTCTCGTCCAGCAAGGCATTTTCTGCAGCTCCTAGGGCACATGGCTGCTTCCACACCAGTAGTGCAAGGAGCAAGGTTCCAAATGAGAGACATTCAGTTCCATCTGAGGGCCTTTTGGTCTCAAAGAAAGGATCCTCTTACCAAACTGATCCCAGTTACTCGAACCTGATCCAAGCCCTTCAGTGGTGGCAGGATCAGAGCAATCTGAGACAAGGAGTTCCCTTTGTCACTCAGCCTCACTCATTAATCCTTACACAGATGCATCCCTCTTGGGGTGGGGGGCCCACATGGGCGACCTCACTACCCAGGGACTGTGGTCCCCACAGGAATCTCTACTTCACATCAACCTGTTGGAGCTCAGAGCAGTTTTTCTAGCACTTCAAGTTTCTCAGAATCTCTTCAGAACAAGGCCGTGCAGGTCAGAACAGACAACACCACTACAATGTGGTACATCAACAAGCAGGGGGGCACTCGGTCTACGGCCTTGTGCACCGAAGCCATGAAGTTGTGGTCTCTGGCGTACTCCCTGAACACCTCCCTTTGGCAGTTCATCTCCCAGGCAAAGACAATGTCCTGGCAGATGCTCTCAGCAGGATCTCTCAGGGCCATCACGAGTGGTCCCTGGATCCCCTAGTTCTGGGAGTGGTATTTGCCAAATGGG
The DNA here is from genome assembly GCA_016271365.2 of Neoceratodus forsteri. Classification (NCBI taxonomy): domain Eukaryota; kingdom Metazoa; phylum Chordata; order Ceratodontiformes; family Ceratodontidae; genus Neoceratodus; species Neoceratodus forsteri. The sequence continues at coordinate 794,661,596 of CM028134.1, forward strand.
GCACTCCGCAAATAGATCTCTTTGCAGCTCCAGACAATCGTCAACTTCCTCTCTTTTGCTGCAGGCCCCCAGTCTTGGGCTCAGTCCCTCTGGACGCCTTAGCCCTCAGCTGGGAGGGGAAGTTCCTCTATGCCTTCCCTCTCCTGTTCAAAGTGCTAGTCAAAATCAGAGCCCAATCCTGCAGGGTCATTCTGATTGCCCCGGATTGGGCCAGGCAGCCCTGGTATCCTCTCCTCCTGTCCTTGGCAATCCATCCTCCCCTGTGCCTTCCCAAGAACCACAATCTGTTAACATGTGCCCAGGGAAGGGTTTGGTACCCGAATCTCAAGTCTCTCAATCTCAAGGCCTGGTTCTTGAAGAGCTAGAGTTTTCTGGCCTACACCTCTCTCAAGGTGTAATGGATATACTCAGGGCTTCTAGGAAGCCTTCTACCAGAGCTACTTATAACTCCAAATGGAAAATATTTTCCATATGGTGCTCGGAAAAGAATATTTCCCCAGACACGGCTGATTTGCCCACAGTCCTAGATTATATGGTCCATCTAAACACTTTAGGGCTGAGACCAGCTACCCTGAAGGTACATTTGGCAGCTGTCTGTTTTTCTTTCAGCAGGTAAACCCTCTCCTCTTTCATCTCACCCTGTATTTACCAGGTTTTTAAGGGTTTGCTTCACACTAACCCTCCATTCAGGGACCCTGCCCTGCCTGGGACCTCAATGTTTGCATTGCTCAACTCATGCAACCTCCTTTGAGCCCTTGTCTTCAGCTGAGCTTAAGTTCCTGACTTGGAAAACTGTGTTTCTGGTAGCCATCACCTCTGCCAGACGCATAAGTGAATTACAAGCTTTGTCCGTGGAGCCAGACTTTATCTCCTTTCACAGAGATAAGGTAGTCCTTCAGACTAATAGGAAGTTCCTGCCTAAGGTGGTTTCGGAGTTCCACCTTAATCTGTCTATTTCTCTCCCTGTGTATTTCACTGATCATTCTTCCTCTGGTGAGAGAAGGCTGCACAGCTTAGATGTAAAGAGGGCCCTTAGCTACTACATAGAGCGTACCAAGGGTCACAGGTTTGACTGCTCCAGCTGTTCCTCACTTATGGTGAGGTTGGGAAAGGGAAACCTGCCACTAAAAGATCCATTGCCAGGTGGATTGTCTCTTGTATCCAATTCTGTTATGAAAAGTTGGGTAAGACTCCCCCCTCAGGCCTGAGGGCTCACTCTACCAGAGGTACAGCTGCTTCTCTGGCTGCTGCCAGAGACATCCCTATTCTAGAGATATGTCAAGCAGCTACCTGAAAACAGTACACACTTTACCAAGCATTATTCCTTGGACATTTCAAGCTAGAAGTGATGCTCGGTTTGGCCAGCTATCCTTTAGGCCTATTCCTAAGTGGGTTCTGTCCCTCCTCCATGGGGGTACTGCTGTGTAGTCTGCAATTGTCATAATATAGCAAGACTTCATGTTGTTTGAAGAAAAAAATACTCACCTTAGTAATGTTGTTTCTTCTAATGGAGTCTTGCTATATTATGACCTCCCTCCTTGCCTGCCCCTCGCAGAACCTTGTTTTTGCACTGTGGGTGGGCATCACAGTGTTGGCACTCTTTTTGTCTTGCCACTTTGTTGTTTTGTTTCACCCTCCTTAGGGTGTGTGTGTTTGTATTTCATTTTTGGGTCTCTTGACTTGAGTCTTTTTCGAGACCAACAAGTGTGTTTGTTAGGGTAGTAGCCAGTTGGCTAGTGTAGGTTTACAGCTTCCACACAGAACATTAGTGAGTTTTAGCTCGTAAAGATCTTGACAGTTTTGGTTTGAAAGCAAGCAGACAGAGCTTCCTTAACCGAGCTCGCGCTCAAGATTCCATACCTTGCATGGAAGTTAACTATTTCACCTCCGGAGCAGCTCTAACCTGCGGTCATACTACAATTGTCTATAATATAGCAAGACTCCATTAGAAGAAACAACATTACTAAGGTGAGTAATTTTTTCTTTTCTGCTATGGAACTCTGCTGTACCGTTCTGACAGTGAAATCTCATTCTGCTCAGCACATTCTCTGCTCCCTACGTGTTACCAAGCTCCTCGACATCCTTTCTGATGGCGGAGTCTCTAGTGGCTCTGACCTAGACCTCTCTTGGAGGTCCTTCTGGTGTGGAAGTGCATGTAGATGGGTCTTTCCCTGTCCTTCTGGTCAGTAATGCAGCAGACGGCTCATTTTATATACTGGAGGGCACATCATCTCTATCTTCAGAGTCCCTGAGGGGAAAATCCTTTCCCTCAGTAACTGGGTCCACTGTAGTATTTCACACTGCATCCATGGACCATACTCTTCTGCGTCTAGACTTTTTCAATCGTCAAGACAGTTACACTCTGTGGAACATTTTAATTTAATGGTCGGGGGCCGCTCTGACTCTTCCGCTCCTTTGATAGCGGTATATAGCCACCTTGTGATATTGCCTCTTCTGTGGCTTCTTCGGCACAGGTGGTTAACATCTCTCCAGCTGTGATTTAGTCCGGTCATGATTTCAGTTTGGACACTCAGGCTCGTTCCGTACTCAGATGGAGATGCATGGGACAGGCATAGGGCAGTCCTAGTGGGGGGTAGGAGGAATTAAGCTGTTGGTTAACTAGGATCTGCAGCTTATCTGTTAGGTAGGAAAATGGGCAGACTAGGTGGGCCAAGCAGTCCTTATCTGCCGTCAAATTCTATGTTTCTATGGGAACATCTTCGTCTTTTTTTAATCAAGACAATCCTCAAAATAGCAGCCTGAAGGCCTTGTTAGGCTCGGACTAAAAAAAAAAAAAAAATTATATCATATGTTTTTTATCACAGCACAGGGCCTAGCGGAATTACCAGTCCCCCTTTTGGGGAGATCTAGTCAGATTCCTCCTCAGCCCTGAGGCGCTCATCTCGGGATACGGTAAAGAGTACCTGATTTCTTCTTCCTCACGGGAGTCCAATCTGGCGACGATATGGGTCATCTCTTTCTCTGAGAGATTTCTCTCATTCAGAGACATTTCCTAGACCTAGGCGACTGTCCAGTCTGTTAATTCCTTTTCTTTTTATCAGGCTTTTTTCTCTTGAACAGAGCCTTACAGCAGCAGAAACGACTCTCCACCAAGTCGGAACTCGGGTTCCTGCTTCCTTGCTTGCTTAATTTAACAGGCGATTTCCTCCTCTTTGACGGATGGTCAAGTAGGTCCTTTTTTCTGAGGACGCTTCTCAAATATTCACACCTTCGGTTCCTGTGCTCTAGTCCATGCCAGTCGCTCACGAAGCTATCCTTTTCAAGTGCGAGAGGGAGTGGTGATGTTTCTTTTTCAGCAAATGAACTAGAATCCTTTCCTACTCCTTTCAGGAAAGCCAGAGTGGCTAGTGCCTCACCACATTGAGTCACTGCCTCTTTCAGTCACTTCAACAAATGGGTTAGCCCTAACTTGGTCCTGCTGTGTCCCTCCTCGACGCACATCTGCTTCTATTGACCTTAGAAGTCCAGCCCCTGGTTTTTTCTGTCGGAATATTTTTTCCGCAGTGGACGCATCCTCCTGTACACCTTTTTCCTTTCTTCCCTGAGTTCAAAGACTGCTGCTACAGTTGTACACACAGGGGTAGGATTATTCCTCTTGGAATATACAGTGGGTAAGATCTGGTTTTACTAGACCACCATGAGAGACTTCTAAGTCGTGCTTGGCCTTCCATCAGGAAGGTTCCTGTGACTAAGTGGAGACCAGTCTCCTTGATGGGCTAACCCCATCTGGACCCCCTTGCTCACCAAGTAAGGGGTTCAAGTGCTTCTGGACCTGTTGTTTACAGGTCAACCATACTGGATAGTGGGGGTTTCCATCTGCACTTTCCGGTCTACCCTGAACCAGTAGACTTTACCTCCGACTCTTTCAGTTCCTGAGGTCCCTTTATGTTACATTAGTACTTGTCTTTGACACGATTAATTTTGGTCCTAGATCAAATTGTGAGGCCAGGTTCTTGCCGCTCTCCTAGAGTGGTTGCAGCTGCCTGGCAGACTTTCATTTTGTGCCCATTGTAGTCGTCGGCAAGGTGACAAGTTACAACTCGAGCGTTTATCTTGTAGGCACTATGTTATAGATGCTCTTACAAGACAGCTCTTTTTATTAACAGGACAGTCCTTGGCTGTCCTTTCTGAGTGAACCCTATCTCCTACCACCCTACTCAGGGTTGTTGGTTTTAGCTTGGTACTCTCCACTAGTGTGAATGAGTATTCGACAGTCAGGAAGATATGGAAATGCGTGCCACCGTAATTATTGATCTTCTTGGACAGTCTCCATCACTCATTCACACGCCCACCCACCATCCCCTGGGTTCACTCGTTTTCTTTCCTGGTCTTCACGGTCCTGTGATTCAGACTGTGAGGACATTATTCTTAACCTTTCTTGCAAAGGCCATCTGGGCTCTCTCAGGCCCAGAAACTCGGGATGAATTATTCTCAGTCACGCTGCGCCTCCTCGGTTGAAAAGGTACTGAGGCAGTTGGAGGGTTGACGCTGAGATAGCCTACACAGGCGCGAGCTAGTCTCGCAGTGCCGCGCATGCATGGTCCTCTCTCGGCACCGACCCTTCTGAAAACTTTAGGGTTCTCCGCTGTCCTAGCGCTATCCCACTAGTGTGAATGAGTGATGGAGACTGTCCAAGAAGATCAATAATTACGGGCAAGTACGTAACTTCCATTTTTAGTTGCTATTACTTCTGCTTGGATTTCCAAGCTACAGGCACTCATTTATGAACAGCCTTATTTAATTTTTTCAGAGAGTCAGGGTATCTTTGCGTACTAACCCTATGTTCTCACCGAAAGTGGTGTCTGAGTTCAGCCTGAATCGAGCCATCCACCTACCTGTTTTACCCAGAGCATGCCAATCCAGGGGAAGCATTGCCCCATACTTTTATATGTACATAAAATGATTAGATGATATGCTCACTGCATGAGGGACTGCAGGAAGTACTTGCAGCTGTTTGTTTTATTCACCTCTGGGACAGGAGGCGTACCAGCTTCTAAATAGTCCCTGTCCAAATGGTTAGACAACTGTATTATTTTCTGATATAGGAAGTACGGTAAGGAACTTCCTGGAGCTGTGAACAGCCACTCTGCCAGTGGCGTGGCCACTTATGTTGCCTGTTTCAGGGGGTTCTCCACAGCTGAGATCTGTTCTGCTGCCACCTGGAGTAGTGCCCACACTTTCACAAAGCACTACAGTCTGGACATCACCTCTAGAAGGTGGGCAAATTCGGCCTACTTTTTGTTACAGGGCCTCTTTTCTAAGATTCCTGTTTTCCAGCCTTCCGAACTTGTCTACTCTGCAGTAGTGCTTGGTACTCATTCCTAAGGTGTGACCTGCTGCAAGATGTACTCTAAGAAGATAGAACAGTTACATAACCACTTACCGTAACAGTAGATCTTAAGAGAATCTGTTGCAGCAGGTCATGCTGTCCCTTCCTCCTTCCCCATTGGTTCTGAGCTTCTCCTTTCCTGCTTCTGCTTTCTAAGATGGACAGCCTTTTGTTTCCCATACTCCTTGTAACAGGTGTCTCTGGCTCTCCCTCGTTCCTCTTGGGAGCGCATCCTTGCTGGATGGTCTCTGGTAGGGAACCGAGGAGGGCGGCCCCAGAAAGGCCGCTAGCAAAAATGTTTTTGGTCCTGGTGCCTGACGGCTGTAGTTCCTAAGGTGTGACCTGCTGCAACAGATTCTCTTAAAGATCTACTGTTCTGGTAAGTTCTTGCGTTACTTGTTTTTACTTCATATGGTGTCACATTACTGCTTCTTGTAGTTGAATAAACTGAGGACTTGGATTCCATTATTTCAGTCTCACATTTTGTAACAAAACTGTTAAATTGACCTTTTTGTCCTAAATTTGCATACGGTCATTTCATGCAGTTTAACTTCTTGGTTGCATCTTTTGGTCTTGGTACTTGTTTTGTTTGTTTTTTAAGCTTCAGGTAAGAATTTTGTGTAGGACTCTTATTATGGAATAAAATCTTTACATTCTCGAATATTTGTTTTATTTCCTCTACAGCCGGGTTTGGACTGCAGTATGTCTCCATCCCCAATGAGAAGTGAACCCCAGAAACCTACGGCAGCATCTGCCACCCCTGCTTGTGACTTGATTGTGTTCTCACCCATTGGCACATCTCAGTAGACATAAAGGAGTTGAAAGATGTCTTGTATTCAGTCGCAACATTCTTAAGAGACCTGTAAATAGCAAGCTACTATATGGAACTGGAAGCAATGTGTTTATTTCTTGTGTTCTTCCAACACTGTATTCAACATTGTGCAGTTCTGAATGGAATGTTTCTGTTTTCCAGGATGGATGAAGTCTGAGCAGCAAATTTCTCCAGAAGTAAAGCAGTAAATTGGCTTTCTCACATTTGTAATAAACCATGTTCTGCTCAGCCATCAGATATTGTGTTCATATATGACAGTAGACTAGATTAATTTGCTGTTTTTCAATCTTGTGTCCATATATTCGTTTAGTAGTCTCTTTATTGTATCAAAAAGCTATTACTCTGTAACCGTGTTTCTGTAAACTCTTGATTCACATGCTAAATCAACATCACAGAAGTTTTTCTGTGTGTCTGAGTTAAATGTTAAGGTTTTTGGATATATACATAAAAATATAAAGTCAGTGCTTCAAGACTAACATACAAGCAGTATTTATATCACAAGTTCACTGGAACCTGTTTTACTATCCTGTAAAAAGTGGAAAGGATAGAGTTAACAAGAGGGTTCCACTAAGCTGCATTCAAAAGTCAACATGAGTGCATTTCCTCCCGTGATCTTAAGCTTGTTTCTTTTCATGTGCTGTATGCAAAGTACAGGAATCTATAACTTGATTTTGTTTTACTCTCCGGTAGCTATGGATTTTAAACCTCTTAACTGAATTATTGGCGTATATGTCAGGTTTTGAAATGTGTAGGTTTCCTATGGTTTATATTCTAATTTTTTTTTTAAATTTATTGTGGAGATTCATAAACCAAAGCACAGGACGACAGTGAAACCTTTAATGTAGTACAGATGTCAGGAGGAAAGGGTAATTAAAGCAAGGAAAATGGGGAGGGGTGCTAATTCCATACTGCTTTGTTTTTCATCAGAAAAAATGAAGTCTGTTCCTTACCAGTGTCCATTCCTGTAACTGTATTAAGTGCATACATTTAAGGCCATCCCACCAGCACAGTAGCAGAGCTGCCACTCACAATGCTGGCGACCTGGCTTCAGAAACCGGGGTAGAACAGAACACAAAGGAAAGTTTAAAAAAAAAACACAGTTGAAGAACGAATCTTGTGCTCGCTAGGCATAGTGTTCCCATTTACCCCTATCTGTACCTGATTCAAGTACATTTTTGTGTGAAGGGTACACTGAATCCCCCCATAATTCTGTTTGAAGTATAGGTACCTCACAATAATGTTGTACAGATGGTAGAATGAACCCTTATAATTTATTTTGTACCCCTGAACATTTTTGGAGAGGGTGCAGTGCACCCACAGATCTGCAGCCTTAATGGGAACACTGCTTAGGCAGCACATATACTAAAAAGAACAAATCTTCTGTGAAGTGTTAATACGTGCCGTTTTGTTAATAAAATCCATTTAAAAAAAATCAGAGTGCCTGTGACATGTGAGCTTGATCTGTTGGCCTGTTTCTTTAACAAAGGATTTTATGGAGAAGGATGCTGTACTAATTTCAGTGTGCATTCCTCAGTAGCTGCACACTTGGCAAAATTCCAACTCTATAGATTTAAACCCAGCCTTGTGTACCACTCCCACACTATACCCTGTTCCCCAACAGTCGTCACGTTCTGCTGAAGATGTCAATTGCTTTTAACTTCTTCAGTCTTCAAGGTTTCTGTTAGGCAAAACCCACACCAGTGTGAGGCACTCTGAAATGTGGTAGCATGCAACAGGGAGAGGCTAACTCTAGTAGTACAGACAGACAAGACCATGTGAACTCAAGAACTGAGCATAGGACTGCAAGAGAAATTTGTTTAGCAAAGTGCAAATTGAAAGCATTTTGGGGGAGTTCAGACACCCAGTGCAAGCACCTGACTAAAAGACCTGGTGTTTTAAGCTCAACAGCTCTTCATTAGGGGGCAAGGTTTGGTTTCTGGAGTTAGCATTGAGTCCCTTCCACTTAAAGGGACATGCTTGCATGGCTCATTACTTCCTGCAAAATAGATATATCCGGTATAAAATCAGTGATGAGGTATAATGATCAGGAGAAAATAAGTGACCAAAGAAATTAGGAGAAAACTGATTATCCTTCTAATCTTGCTTGTTTATCGTAAGGTTAAGACCATAGAGCAACGCTCATTAACAATGATGACCATTGCATGCACAGAATATACAACACAAAAGATAAAATATGCAATAAATACAAAAATACAAGCATCATACAATAATATAACACTTAGAACACATACATATACGAGCAATCCATTTAAAAGCAATTACAGGGCCTGGAAAGAGATAACAGATGTCTTTTTAGAACACACAGAAGGTGCCTTTTCATATTTACATCTTAATTTATCTGGAAGGTTATTCCAGTACTTTGGAATTATTTAGCTAAAAAAATGTGTCTGATCTTTTTGGTTTTGGAACAGGCATCTCCATAAAGTTACTTTCCCTCAAAGTTGGATCCAAATCTCTAAATTGTAATCTATCCCTTAAATACCCAGGGACACCTTACCCAGTCCACATTTATTGGAGAAAATACTTAATGTGTTTCTCTTTTACTATTTAAAGCAAGCCAGCCCAACCTCTGATATAGTTCACAATAGTGAACTTGTTTATGGCAATTTAATATTGGCCTAGCCAATCGGTTATATAAAATATCCAGTCTGTGTAACCTATCATAAGTAGGATTGCCGTACAGAACATCCCCATAGTCAATAAGGGAGAACATTTGCATCTAAACAATCAATTTTAAAGTATCTACATCCATACTATGCTTGTGTCGGTAAAGAAAACCCACCCCCTTACTTACCTGAGTAATTGGATCATCCAAATGTTTATTTCCTGCCCATTTGATCTAACCAATAGCCCACGTATCTATAGGTATCCACGTTCTCCGGAGCATCCCCAGCACCATCCAGAATTGATAAATCTTTATCTGTCACACCAAAGGAGGTAGCTCCAAAAATCATGCATTTAGTTTGTCTTGTTCAATTTGTTTCATTTTGGTGAAATATACCTGGAGACTATTGAAATTGTTCTGGAGAAATGTTTGGGCACCATCGAGAGTGGAACTTGATACATAAATTATAGTATTGTCTGCATAAAGATGGTAGAAAGCATTTCCTATGTTTCCCCAGATCTTTAAGATATATTAGGAAGAGCAGGGGCCCCAGGACAGAGCCCTGGGGAACTCCTTGCACCAACAAAGGGGAAGATACTATTCCATTTATTGTTACTACCTAGTGTCTTTCCAGTAAATATGATCGAAATTAGTCCAAGGCTAAGCCATCAATTCCCATCTCAAAACGTTGGGACAATAGAAGCTGATGGTCTACTATGTCAAAGGCCTTCGAGAGATCGATCAGAATGGTGCCCGTGTAATTCTTGGACTCCATTGCTGATCTGATGTCATCCAAGACCCTCAACACAGCAGCCATTGTCCAGTGTTGCTTTCTAAATCCAGATTGATATTGGTTCAGCAAGTTCTGACTCTAGATGAGCAGTAAGTTGCTGGACCAATAGTTTTTCAAAGATTTTTCTAACTAAAGATAACAAAGAGATGGGTCGGTAATTATTTAAGTATCCAGAATCCCCACCTTTAAAAATAGGGGCCACCCTAGCCAATTTCCAACTATTAGCAAAATAACCCAAGGAAATTGATCTATGATACAGATAAGTCAGTGGGCCAGCTACAGTATTTGTGTAGCAGAGTACTTGAACATTGTCGAAGTGAGACCATCAGGTCCACAACTACCACTTAATCTAGGAGGATAGAAGACCTTTTGCTAAATTATTGGGCATGGTATGTAAAATAAAGGACAAAAATATATAGCACTGTGGGAGGGTCAGGCTAAGTCCCAGTCCAAATAAGCATTTAGAACCTTTGTTTTGATACCATTGCCAAACAGTTCTATTGTGATTTACATGAGAATAAAAATTAAAAAAGTGCATATAATCTATATATTTCAGGGGAATTAGTGCAAAATGTGTAAGTGGAAAAGCCAAGCTCTGTGGGACAGAGGATACAGTACTTAAAGGAATATCTGGCAAAGCTTGAGGGTGGCCTAGAATTTGGCAACTTGACTTCAATGGAAATAAATGCAAGATTATGCACATTGGAGCCAAGAATTGTGAATGAAATGACAGTTTTAGTTACCCAAACTTCAAAGCCGAATGTGTTGGAGGCAATCTGATTTACTTTATACTATCCCAAGAGCAAATCTCTATCCCAGTGTGGTGGACCTCACATAAATCATACAGTGCTGTGAGTATCTCAAGACAAGCAGATAAAAAAAGTACTATACCAGTCAATAGGTATTATTTATGCAACAAAGACTTGAAAAAGATGACATATAAGCAATTGGCAAGTAATTAAGTCTTTCAAATACATTTGTACCAATGCATTCTCATTAGAAGAACATAACATTGCTGACAGTCCCCCCCCCCCCCACACCACCACCCCTGGAAAGGGGGAGAGGCTGGAAAGTTGTGAACTTCGAGGATAGCTCCTCCGTTAGGTCACACCTTTGGAACTGTAAGCCATCAGGACCACATGGAAAAGGTATGATCTTCCAGAAATCAATCTTCCCAATTAAGTCACACTGATGGATTTAAGCCAGAGGTGCTAGGACCCTGCAGGAGCAAAGTCTTTTGCAGCTTAGTGTGAGGAGCGACATTGGTGCTGGCGCATACAAGTAGTGATGTTGTGCATGTTAACTGCCCAATAACTGACACCGGCATCCTCCCTTCCTCAGATCTGTTTTTCTCCGCCGTTGAGTACACACGGTGGGAGCAGCTACAGTTGATTAGTGCATCAGACCTTATTCCTCAGTTTGTCATCTCTTCCATTCGATCTATGGGGCAAATTAAATCTAAGAACATGGACAGTGTCGCCATGCATCAGTGTTCCTGCGGGGGCCCTATTGCTGTCAAGGATCGGCATACAAAATGTTGGATCTTCCTTGGTGCTGGCCATGATATGGACTGGTGATGCCTACTTTTTGTGGCAGGGTTGGATAAGACCCTGTCCCATTTGTTATGCAGAGAGTGTTAAAAGCAAGAATCTGTTTTTCTGTCCTCTCCTATTCTGTCACTTGTCTACCTCTTGCCTGTCTGCGCAAACAAATTTTCCTTATGAAAGCTCGGAATTGGTCACTCCAGTCCCACAATCTCCCCAGTCATTTCCCTTCCTTCACTTGCTGTTTCTGATCTTTCGTTCTCCTATTGCTTCTCTGTGGGTAAAATAAAATATATATGTATGTGAAACTGGGATCTGTGTACATTATTGAAATGTTTGCAGAAAGTTATTTGGGTTTATCTGGAACACAGGGGGATGACCCCAAGAAACATTTTAAAACTTCCAGACACTTGTTTGCAGAGCTGGCTGTAGGAAAACCAGCTCTTGCCAGCATGTCTTGGTTGTCTGCAGCTGTTAAGAAGACTGGATGTACTGGTCACAGGAAAGAAATGGACAAAGTTTAGTACATATTGTGAAAACAAGAGCTACAGCTTAATGAGAACAGGATGCAGAATTTAATTGCCAGGTGGAAACCTTTTATAAAAAGAGGGATATTTGTTTAGAGAGTGGGAGACTGAGATTTAGACATATCCTCAAATAAAGGACTTTTTGTTTGAATTGCCTGTTTCAAACACGAAGTCTTGCTGTATTCTGACATGTGCATTTAGCCCCAGCACTTGAACTGCCCCAGAGGTGAAAGCGTTAACTCTGTGCAGAAGCTTAGAACGCTGAGCTCGAGCTCTGATTTCAAACCTCTGTGGTGCTTCAGAGGGTAACTGTAAGATTCTTTACTCTGCCTAACTGAAGTAGATCTGGAGATTGCTCCTTCGCTTCAGTAAAGTTTTTTGAAAAGTTTCTGCTTTCACCAATTTCTTATTTTTTTTGGTTTCAAGTCTCTGTCTACGGTACAGTAAGTGTGTAGATAGGTAGTGAACTGTTTTTTGTCTTCATTTCTGTGAAAATTGTAATTCTTCTGTTCCCTAGCAGTTGGTCTGTTTTGTTTAAATCCAACTTCTTGAATTTGTAGTGGTGTGCCGGTTCCAATTGGTTAAAAAAAAAAACAAAAAAAAACTGACTTTTACCAGTTTCTTTCCATAACCGTAACACGGTTGGTTACTGATCGGAGAATATTATCTGGCGTAAAAGCTGTTAAGTGTAATTTTGTTAGTCTGGCCATGTCTGAGAAACCCACAAAGAAAACCAGGCCCACTGGGTTTCAACACTGTAGTGAGTGTGGGGAAGCTTTTGCCAAAGCTAATCCTCACCTCATCTGTGTTTCAAACAACATGAAGTCTTGCTATATTATAGACATTAGCAGTTTGATCCAGCTCTAGAACTGCCCCGGAGTGAAATGGTTAAAACCATTCCAAAACAGAATTTTGGCACGAGAGCAGCTCTGTGTCATTTCAAACTTGAACTGTCAGATCTTTATGAGCCAAACTCACTAAGGTCTGTGTGGAAGCTGTAACCTACACTAGCCAAATGGCTACCTAAATAATAAAACCATTGATGGTCCCAACACCCAAGACTCAAGTCAGGGGACCAGAAATACTAACACCATTCTAATAATATGAAAATGGAACACAGTATAATAAAACACACACACGTGTACATACACACCTCAAAGTCCCAAAGGGGACAAAATGCTAACAGGACACAAGTAGTGCCCACATTAGGTTGCCCGCACCCACCAAGTAGAGGTTCTGAGAGGGCAGGTTGGGGGAGGTTCATAATATAGCAAGACTCATTAGAAGAAACATTACTAAGGTGAGTAATTTTTCTTCAAACAACATGAAGTCTTGCTATATATAGACATTAGCAGAATACACAGCAGTACCTCCATGGAGGAGGGGCAGAACCTACTTAGGGAATAGGCTCTGAAGAACAGCTGTGCCAAACCGAGCATCTCTCCTGGCCTGGACATCCAGGGAGTAATGCTTGGTAAAAGTGTGTACCGTTTTCCAAGTAGCAGCCTGGCAAATCTCTAATAAAGGGATATCTCTGGCAGCAGCTAGAGACGCAGCTGTACCCCTGGTAGAATGAGCCCTCAAACGGGGGGGGGCTCTGCCCACTTTCTGATAACAAAATTGGATATAAGAGACAATCCACCTGGTTATTGATCTCTTAGTGGCAGGTTTGCCTTTCCCAACTTCACCATAGGTAAGGAAAAGTTGGAGGATTCAACTCGTGACCTTTGGCACGCTCTATATAATAACTAAGAGCTCTCTTAACATCCAGGCTGTGCAACCTCCTCTCACCCGAAGAGGAGTGATCAGTGAAAAATACTGGAAGGGAGATAGATTGATTAAGATGGAAATCTGAAACCACCTTAGGCAAGAACTTCCTATTAGTCCTAAGGACTACCTTACCCCTGTGGAAAGTAAAGTCAGTCTCCACTGACAAGGCTTGCAATTCACTTATGCATCTGGCAGAAGTGATAGCCACTAGAAAAACAGTTTTCCAAGTTAGGAACTTAAGCTCTGCAGAAGACAGAGGTTCAAAAGGGTTGCATTAACTGGGCAATGCAAACATTAAGGTCCCAAGCAGGGCCGGTTCCCAAAGGGAGGATTAGTATGGAGTAATCCCTTTAAAAAACTTGGAAAACACAGGATGAGAGGAAGAGGGATGACTTTCCTGCTGACACAAAAGCAGACACAGCTTCCAAATGAACTCTCAGGGTAGCTGGTCTGAGACCCAAGGAATTAAGATGTACCATGTAATCTAACAAATGGGCAATTCAGCAGATTCTGGGAAAATATTTTCCCAGCACACCAAATGGAAAACCTTTTCCATTTAGAACTATAAGTAGCTCCTAGTGGAAGGCTTTCTGGAAGCCTTAGGATTTCAAGAACACCCTGAGAGAGGTGTAAATCAGCAAACTCTAACTCCTCAAGAGCCAGGCCTTGAGGTTGAGGGATTTGATGTCCGGATACCAAACCCTTCCCTGGGCACAAGTCAACAGATTGTGATTCCTGGGGAGGCACAGGGGAAGATGGGACTGTCAGAGACAGAAGGAGTGGGTACCAGGGCTGCCTGGCCCAATCCGGGGCAATCAGAATCACCCTGCAAGGCTGAGATCTGATTTTGACTAGTACTTTGAATAGGAGAGGAAAGGGAGGGAAAGATAGAGGAACTTCCCTCCCAATCCAGAAGAAGGGCATCCAGGGAACTGAGCCCAGCACTGGAGGCCTGCAACAGAACAGAGGAAGTTGGTGATTGTCTGGGGCTGCAAAAGATCTATCTGAGGGATGCCCCACCTGGCAAAAACTATCCCCAGCACTTGAGGATCCAGGGACCATTTGTGATGGCCCTGGGAAATCCTGCTGAGGGCATCTGCTAGGACATTGTCCTTCCCTGGAAGATGAACTGCTATGAGGGAAGTGTTCAGGAATAGGCCAGAGACCACAACTTCATTGCCTTGGTGCACAAAGTCAAGACAGAGTGCCCCTGCTTGTTGATGTACCACATTGTTGTGGTGTTGTCTGTTCTGACTTGTATCACCTTGTCGTGGACAGATGCAGAAAAGCTTGAAGAGCTAAAAGACAGCTCTGAGTTCCAGCAAATTGATGTGGAGCAGAGATTCCTGGGGGACCAAACTCCTGAGTGGAAAGGTCGCCCATGTGGGCTCCCAACCCAGAAGGGAAGCATCTGTAGTGAGAGTCAAGTCGTGAGAAGGGGAAATGAAGGGACCCCCGCCTTAATTGCTCTGATCCTGCCACCACTGGAGAGCTAGGATCAAGGTTTGAGTTACTGGGACCAACTTGAAAGGGGTCTCTTCTCTGAGACCAAAAGGTTCTCAAGTGAAACTGAATGTCTCATCTGAAATCTGCCCTGCACAACAGCTGTGGATGCAGCCATGTGCTCCAGGAGCTGCAGAAAGTGTCTTGCTGGTCGAGAGACCTCAGAGTGAAGGAAGAGGCCAGAGCCACTAAATTCCTTACCCTTTCTGGGGAAGAAAGGCTCTGGCTAGCTTTGTGTCCAATTCTGCCCCTATAAAGGTGAGTACCTGGACTGGTTCCAGAATCGACTTTGTAGGTTTAGCAGAAAACCCAGGAGGTGAGAAGCTGCTGGGTGACCTGCAGGTGAGATTTACCTGTTCTGAGGACTGGCCTACAATGAGCCAGTTGTCTAGATAGGAAAAACAGCAATCCTCTGCCTCCTTAAGTGGGCCACTGCCACTGCTAGACACTTTGTGAATACCCTTGAGCAGAGGTAAGGTCAAGGGCATTGCTCTGAACTGGTAATGACCTGAGGGCAGTTCGAATCTGAGGTACTTCGATGGGATCTTCTGATTAGGACATGGAAATAGGCATCCTTGAGGTCCAGGGAGGCTAGCCAGTCCCCTGGCCTTAGGGAAGGTAAAATCATTGCCAGAGTTACCATTTTGAACTTTGGTTTCAAAAGATGCTTGTTCAGATATCTGAGATCTAAAATGGGCCGCCATTCTCCTGTCTTTTGGGGTAAGGAAGTATCTGAATACAGACCCCTGCCCTGATGCAGGAGGAACCCTTTCTACTGCTCTGAGAGCTAACAGGGATGAGACCTCTGTTTCAGAGCGAGGGTCTCTGAAGCACTTGCAGGTAGAAAAAGTCTGCTTCTCAACTTGGGAAACTTTTGAAGCTGAGAACCAGACCCTGGCTTACTACTTCCAGAACCCACTTGTCTGAGGTTAAAGAAGCCCAATTCTGACTGAAGTAAGCCAGCCTTACCCCCACTGGTACAGGAGAATCAGCCCTGGGCACCCCATCAGGGTGCCTGTTTCGCAGGAGCTTTAGGCTGGGGGGTGGGAGCAGGTCTGCCCACCCCTCGTCTGCCCCAGCCTCTGAAGAAGCCCCTCTGAGCATAGGCAGAGGAGGCCCGAGTCTGGTAGAAAGGCCTGTGAAAAGGCCTACCCCTACCACTGGGGCATGCCTTGAGGAGTGGCTTGCCGCCTAGCCTGGGCACTCTTGTAAGTAGTCCTATATTCATCCATCTTCATGTAATTCTCTGTCTGCTCTCCAAACAGAGAATTTCCCACCACAGGAAAATCCATAGCCTTAGTCTGGGTATCCTGTGACAAACTAGTACACCTGAGCCAGGCCAACCTATGAAAGCTACAGATGTGGCCATGACCCTAGAGGAAACATCATTAACATCCACAGCATGAAACTGAACCTTAGAGGCTTCAATGCCATCAGCAGCCACCTGTTCTAGTTCACTAGCCAGCTGGCCATGGGCCTGCTTGGCCAATTGCATAACAGTATCCCATCTAGATTTCTGATACCTAGCTACATAAGCCATATAATTTGCTTGCCTGAGTCCCAGAAGAGGCTGCCATATACTGTTTTTTTGCCATGGCATCAATCTTCCTGGAATCCTTGTCAGAGGATGTGAAGCCAAGGGAATATTAGCTTTATCACAGGCAGCAGCCTGAACTACCCCAACATGACTGCATTGCTGAGAAAGGAATTCTGTATCAGGGCCTGACAATGTATACCTTCTGTCCATCTTTTTATCTACAGGAGGCACAGAATTAGAGCTTTTAAAATTTTAATTGTTTGTTTCAAAAGACTTATGTAAAGGAATAGACAATCTCTAGACTCTGGAATATCCATCATTTCTACAAAATCAGGTCCTCTTGCTCATCCACAGCCTCTTCTAAAGGAAGCTGAGGGTTTCAGCAACTTTTTATAAAACATAAAATGAGATGGGACTCAGACAGCATAGGGAGATTCTACAGGTCTGTCTGGGAGATGTCCGTTCAATGGGCACACCCAGACCTTCCCAGCCACATTCATACTGTTCATAATCCTCCTCCTCCTCTGGTTCATAAAATTCCTCAATATCATAATGTTGAACCACTGGGACCGGACGAACCGACCTTTACCAGATAATGGTGGTTTGGACGGACCCTGAGACAGTGACTGGACAATTTGTATGGCTTTTGCTACTCTGCAGCAGTTGGAGAAGGAATTTGGACTCCAGACCTGCTGATTTTCTTGTTTTCCTTACTGGAATTGGTTCCTCAGAACCAGCTTTTTGCCCGAGGAAGTCTGGCCTGGTCAGAGGGTACTTCTCCGGTTCGGTTGGCACCGAACCGGGCTGGCCATCCGGGTCAGCGGACTTTTTGGCCTCTCATTCCCTGAGCCTGCCCAATCTTTTTTCCAGGGTGGCTGCAGAGAAATTCTTACATACCTGGCAGTCTGACTGGAGGTGGTCAAACCCTAGACAATAAACACATGTGGTGTGTGTGTCAGCCTTGGCAAAGACTTCCCCACAAACATCACAGTGTTGAAACCCAGTGGGCCCGGTTTTTCTTTTGGGTTTCTCAGACATAATGCCAGCCTAACCAAAAACTTGCCCTTTTAACGGCAGTGCCAGGCAAGACACCCTTATCGGTTCCTAACCGTGTCACGGGTATTGGAAAAATGTAATAAATCCGGTTTTTAGAACCGATAAGAACCGGAAACCGCACTCTAAAATAGTAACTTTTAGTTTTAAATGAGTTTTAAACCCACTGATCGGTTCAAAACCGAACCGATAACTTACAAGTTCCACACAGACAAACCTTCATTTACTTACGGTTACCACAGATAGAGCTTGAACCGAACGGTTTTGCGGTTAAAATAAAACTATTCTCGGTTAAATCCAACCGAGAAAACACTTTTTAAACCGAGAAATGAACCGAGCAGAAGGAGGAATCTCCGGAGTGACTGTTCACTGAGGTGGAGTATCCATTAGAAGAAACAACATTACTAAGGTGAGTAATTTTTTCTTACTGTCTGGGGTTTGACCGCCTCAAAACAGATTGACAAATATGTAAAAAAAAACAATTTTCCCAGAGCCACTATGGCCAAAAGATTGAGTAGGCTAAAGGAAAGGGGTCTGAGAAGTCCACTAACTCAGAGGCAAAGCTCGATTCAGTTGTGGCTGAACCTGAGGAGGTGCCCACTGACCTGGGCGATGCCTCCTTGGGCAAAAGGAGATCTGACTCGGAAGGGTCAGTTCCGGCGAAAAGGAAAAGGAAATCAGCCGGTTTGGATCCAGAACCACGTACTCCAACTGCTGATGAGATGGCCAAAGCGATAAGTATTGTCCAGTCGCTTCGACCGGTTCCGTCCAAACTGACACCGTCGGTTAGGCAGTTGGTTCGGTTGGATCCTACTCCATCAGATTACGATCCGGATGCCTATTATGAATTGGAGTGGGAGGGGGGACGAAGACTTCCCAGTACATGATGATAATGATTGTTTAGAAGGTCTGGATGTGCCCATTGAACCGGACATTTCACCACACAGACCCTCCAATGTCTCCCCTCCCAGGCTTTCTGAGTCCTCTTCCCACTATTTATTCTACAAAAAGGTGGCTGAAACCCTCCAGCTCCCCATGGTAGAAGCTGAAGAGGAGCTTGATTTTGATGAGATGATGGACATCCCAGAGTCTAAAAAGTTGTCTATTCCCCTCCAGAAATCTTTGGGGAAACGGATAAAAAAAATTCTTCAGACACCAAACTGTTTACCTCCAGTGGACAAAAGAATGGCAGGAGGTGCATGTTGTCAAGCTCAGGTACGGAGTTTTTATACAATCACTGCAGCCATATTGGGGTAGTACAGGCTGCAGCCTGTGACAGGGCTAACACATTTGGCTTCACACCCCCCCAAGATAAAGACTCCAGGAAGGTGGATGCCATGGCCAAAAAATAATATTTTGCATCCTCCTTGGGACTCAGGCAGGCGAATTATATGGCCTATGCAACCAGATACCAGAAGTCCAGGTGGGATACTGTTCTGGAACTGGCCAAACAGGCTTCCCCCCAGCTGGCCAAAGAGCTGGAGTAGGTGGCTGCTGATGGGATTAAGGTGTCCAAGGTACAATTCCATGCTGCTGTGGACTCAAATGATGTGGCATCAGGAGTCATGGCTACATCTGTGTCTCTCAGGAGATTTGCTTGGCTCAGATGTACTAGCCTTTCGCAGGGCACCCAGGCTAAGGCAATGGATTTTCCTGCAGTAGGTAACTCTCTGGGGAGCAGACAGAGGCTTACATGAAGAAAATGGATTACTACAGCACTACTTACAGGAGTGCTCAGGCCAAGGAAAGGCAAGCCACTCCTCAGAGGCAGCAGTCTAGGGGCAGGCCTTTCTGCCATGCCCAGGCCTTCTCTCCCTTCCCACAGAGAGGGTTCTTTCAAGGGAGAGGCAGGAGGGGGATGAGCAGGGCTGCATCCTCTTCCCACTCTAAGGCTTCTGCCAAGCAGACACCCTGATGCTTCAGCCCAGGTTGACTCCTCAATTCCAGTAGAAGGCAGGCTGGCTTACTACTTCCAGGCCTGGACATCTGTTACCTCAGACAAGTGGGTCCTGGAGGTAGTAAGCCAGGGATTGGCCCTCCGTTTCAAAAACTTCCAAAAATGAGGGTCAGGTCTTTTCCACCTGCAAATATCTCTGAAACCATTGCTTTAGAAGCAGAGGCTTCCTCTCTGCTGGCTCTGAGCCATAGAAAGAGTTCCTGCTATACACAGGGGCAAGGGTCTGCACTCCAGATACTTCCTCAGCCCAAAAAAGACAGGGGAGTGGCGACCCATCCTAGACTTGAGGTATTTGAACAAACGCATCTTAAAACCAAAGTTCAAAATGGTGACTCTGGGAGTAATTCTTCCCTCTCTAAGGCCAGGAGACTGGTTAGCGTCCCTGGACCTCAAGGATGCCTATTTCCATATTCCTATCAGGTACTCTCACAGAAAATGCCTCCGGTTCGAGTTGCCTTCAGACCATTATCAATTCAGAGCTATGCCTTTCGGCGTAACATCAGCTCCAAGGGTGTTTTACAAAGTGCCTTGCAGTAGTAGTGGCCTTCCTCAGAAGGCAGGGCATTTCTCTATTTCCATACCTGGACAACTGTCTCATTGTAGGGCAGTCTTCCGACCAGGTCAAGTCAGCTCTACAGGTCACTCAGGATCTGCTCAGTTCCCTGGGGTTCCTTCTCAACCTGCCAAAGTCTGTTCTCGAACCAGTACAGCTTCTCACTCTCATAGGGATAGAGTTAGATACTGTTCAAGCAAAGGCTTTCCTTCCACTTGCAAGCATTCAGGCCCTTACAGATCTCGCTTCCTCTTTTCATCCTCTGGTTTCTCGTCCAGCAAGATATTTTCTTCAGCTCTCAGGCCACATGGCAGCTTCCACTGCAGTGGTGCAAGGGGCCAGGTTCCAGACGAGGGACATTCAATTCCATCTAAGGTCCTTTTGGTCTCAGAAGAAAGACGCTCTTTCCAAGCTGATTCCAGTGGCTCAGATTCTGCTCCAAACTCTCCAGTGGTGGCTGGACCAAGACAATCTCAAGCAAACTCCTTCAGTGGTCCTCACCACAGATGCTTCTCTGCTGGGCTGGGGATCCCACCTGGGAGCCCTCACAGCTCAGGGGTTCTGGTCCCCAAAATAGTCTCTCCTTCATATCAATCTTCTGGAACTCAGGGCAGTATTCTTGGCCCTTCAGTTTTTCTCGAACTCAGTGAGGAACAAGGTGATTCAGGACACACCACCGCCACCATGTGGTACATTAACAAGCAAGGGGGCACTTGGTCTACGGCCTTGTGCACAGAGGCCATGAAAGTATGGTCTCTGGCCTACTCCCTACAGACTTCCCGAACAGCAGTCCACCTCCCAGGGAAGGACAATGTGCTAGCAGATGCTCTGAGCAGAATCTCCCAGGGCCATCACGGATGGACCTTGGATCCTCTCATCCTAAAGTAATCTTCACCAGGTGGGGCACTCCAGAGATGGATCTCTTCGCAGCCCCAATCAACTTCTCCAATTCTGCTGCAGACCTCTAGTCCTGGGGACTGTTCCCCTGGATGCTCTGATATTGGATTGGAAAGGCAAGTTCCTTTATACTTTTCTGCCCTTTCCTCCGTTGTTCAGAGTTCTAATAAAGATCAGGTCACAACCCTGCACAGCGATTCTAGTGGCTCCAAACTGGGCCAGGCAACCTTGGTATCCTCTGTTGTTGTCCTTAGCAGTTTCATTCCCCCATCTCTTCCCAAGAGAGACAATCTTTTAACCTCCTCTCAAGGGAGGATTTGGTACCCCAATCTCCAGTCTCTCAATCTCAAGGCCTGGCTCTTGAAGAGTTAGCATATGCAGGCCTGCATCTTTCCAGGGAGTTTGACATCCTTAAGGGTTCTCGGAAACCTTCCACCAGGAAAACTTATAACTCCACATGGAAAAGATTCAGCATTTGGTGATCTTACTTCCAGACACAGCTCTTGCAGCAGTTTACACCATTAGGACTGAAGCCGGCAGGCATCAGGACCCCACGGAAAAATTCTAGCTAGCTATCTTCAGGGGACCGCCTCGACGCCGGTCCCGCCTCAGACGCCAGGCTTAGTATATAAGGGGCGGTCCCGCCAGATTCCCAGTTCTTCGCTGACTTGTATGTCTCGAATTCTTCGGTTCGGTTTCTAGCGCAAGCGCGTGGTAAAGTGCTTTCCACGGAAATTTGTTCTCAGAGTTCAGTTTTCTCTGATGTCCTCCTCAACCTCCGGTCACCCTCAAGTGCGCTTGGGAAGCAGATCCCATTTAAGGATCTGCACTGCCTGTGTCCAGTGTCTAGGCTCAGACCACGACACCCGGTCCTGCTCTTTTTGCCAGGGTTTCAACAGCAGAACCCGGATCCGTCGCCAGAAGGCCCTACAGGCGTTCCTGTTAGAGGAGCAACTCAAGTCCATGGCTTCCAAGGGGGATTCATCGCAGAAGGCCCGCAAGCATGCTGAGAACCATCACCACAAGTCGGATTCCCGCCATTCTGAACCCGACGTCAGGTCTGCTTCCTTGCCTCCTCGAAAAACCAAGGAGCTCACCTCACTCAAGAGGCCGCAGGACCCAACGCTGGTTCGTCCTGCCTCTCGCCACAGGTCCCCAGAGCAGTCATCTGCCAGAAGGCCGTCGCCGGCCAGGCCTACTCATCACCGGACGCCGGTAGGGGGACCGGCGCCCGCTCCAGTTGAGAAGAGGACCCCGACGCCTCCGACCGACGGTCAGGAGACCATCACTGAGGAGAAGTTAACCCAGCCCGAGGACCAGACGGGCGACCCCGGTCCTGTTGAGACTCCCAGGGAACCCTCGCCGCAACCCGAGCCCCCTGTAGAGCCGACACCGGGCCCCAACGTCCGTCCACCGGCGCCCGGACCGTCATCGGGTCTTTCCTTTTCAGAGGTGAAGGAGCTTTTCACTTACTGGTGGGATACCATCAAAAAGGACATGGTCCCCACTCCACCTCCGCTTCCTCCTCCTCCTTCTCCACCGGTTACTCCTCCGGCTCCTGCGCCCCCTGTCTCCGTCTGGGTCTGCAGGCCGGTTACCTCCTGCCCGGGGCCCAGGACCCTCAAGGGGAGACTCGACAAAGGAGACCTCCGTCAAGATCCTGTTCTAGGTCACCCAGAAGACGCCGCCGTTCGCCTTCGACGGAGGACACGGGATCAGTTTTCTACATCCAGATCCCCATCTCCCCTCTCCATCCCTTCTCCGGACCCATGTGAGCTGCCAAAGTCTCCTCCGATGACCCTTCGTCTCGGATATCATGAGACACATCCAGGAGAACATGGGATGGGATGCAGAAGAAGTTAGACCCCGAAAGGCTGTATGCAAATGTCTTGACAGAAGGGCTAAACCTGTGGTAGGTGCCACCCTTGGTAGACACTTCCGTGGGCGCCACCAAGGCAGCGGGAAGGCCCACATTCGCCTCCCGCGATGCCAAGAAAGCTGACCACTTGTACAAGGCTCCAAGAGAAGACCAGTACTTGACCCAGCATCCTCTGGCCGACTCTCTGGTCATAACAGCCTCTCATGACCGGTCCCAGAGACCGCAACATCTGAGCACCCTGCCACCGGACCCAGAGTCCAAGCAGCTGGACTCCATGGGTAGGTGTACGTATGCTTCCGCTACCTGCACCATCAGATCCCTGAATTATTTGACCCACATGGTGCAGTTCCAAAATGCCCTCTGGGAGCAGGGTCTGAATGCGGCTGAGAAGTTGCCAGAAGATGAGCAGAAAGAGATGTTACAGCTCCTCCGTACGGGTTCGGACGTGGGAACCCAGGTGCTATGAGCCGCGTGCGACCCGTGGGACTCTTCTGCCCGAGCAGCTTCCAGGCGTAGGCTCGAGGCACTCTTGGCTCCGTGTCTCCGGTTTTACCCCGGGCGTCCACAAAAACATCGTGGACGCCCCATTCGAGGGAGAAGATTTGTTTGGTAAACCCTCAGAGAAGATTACCATACTCCAAGAGGCCGGGAAGGTGGTGAGGTCGATTCAGGCCATGTACTGACCAGCTTAGTTCCTTCAGGAACCAAAGCCGATTTCGGTGGACAGACGGAGAGACAACAGTCCCGCCTGTCTCACAGCAGAGGGCTCGTCTGAGAGCCCAGGAAAACAACCCGCAGGTCGGAGCCAGCGCGGCCCTAGCCGGGTCCAGCCAGCGAACCCTCAGCCGCCACAGCCTGACTTCTCCTCACCTCACCTCAGGATCAACGGGACGCCATGGTCGGGGTCGACAGAATTTCCTGCCGGGTGGCAGACTATAACCACCGACAGGTGGGTTCTACAGTTGGTCGGAAGAGGCCACTTTATAGAATTCACGGAAAAGCCACCCTCGAGGCCTCCATTGCTCTCCCGGTACCCGGGTCAGCACAAGTCATTGATCAGGCAAGAGGTGCTCACGCTCCTGCAAAAGGGAGCGATAGAGTACGTCCCAGAGAACCAGAGAGGACACGGATACTATTCCCATTTCTTCCTGGTTCCAAAGAAAACAGGGGACCTCCGTCCAATTCTGGACCTCAGTGACCTCAATCTGTCGGTCGCCTACAAAAGATTCCGCATGGTAACCCTTCTGGTTCTTATTCCCATGCTGAAGCAAGACACCTTTTTAGCGTTTCTACATATGCAGGACGCTTACCTGCACATCACTATAGCTCAAGTGCACAAGAGGTTCCTGCGCTTTGTTTCTCGGCCGTCATCTTCAGTTCCGAGCCCTTCCATTTGGGCTGTCATCGGCACCCAGGGTCTTTACCAAATGCATTGCAAGTCGTGGCAGCGCTCTAAGGAGACAGGGCCATTATGTGTCTCCGTACCTGGACGATTGGCTTCATGGCCGCCTCCAGAAAGGCATTGCTACAGGCGATCCAGAGCACCCAGGACCTGTTTCATCTCTGGGTATCCTAATCAACCACGCAGAAGTCTCTCCTGGTACCGTTGCAGAAACTGCAGTTCATAGGCGCAGTACTGGACACTGTTCAGGGAAGAGCACTTCTTCCGGGCGACAGAGTCGGAGCGTGATCAGATCCCCTCATCAGGAGCTGAACAAGACCGCCCCCAGCCAGGTCGGGTCCTTCGCTTGCTCGGACACATGGCTGCGGCCATTCCTACTGTCCCTTTCGCAAGGCTCCACATGCGGGTAACTCAGTGGATGCTCAAGGTGCAACGGGACCAAAGGCAAGACCACATGCAGCATCCGGTCAGAATCACGAATACCGCGATTCGAGACTGGCAGTGGTGGCTAGACCCAGGGACACTCTCTATGGGCATCCTGTTCATAGCGCCGTCCCCGGAGGTAATCCTCACCACAGACGCCTCAGGCCTAGGGTGGGGAGCACACCTGGACGGGGTGAAGTCCCAGAGTACGTGGACCCCTCTGGAGGCCCACCTCCATATCAACATCCTAGAGATGAGGGCAGTCCTTTATGCCCTGCAGGCCTTTCAGTCAGAAATCCCGCTGAGTACTCTCCTGCTTCAGACAGACAACACGGCGGTGATGTATTACCACAACAAACAAGGAGGTGCACACTCTTACCCCCTTTGCAGGGAGGCCATGAGGGTGTGGGATTGGGTAATCCGACACGGCGCGAACCTGATCACAGTACATGTTCCTGGGGTGGACAACACGATTGCAGACGGCCTGAGTCGCTCCCAGGCCAGAGTCCACGAGTGGGAACTTCTCCAGGAGGTAGCAGAGGATCTGTTTCTTCGATGGGGAACTCTAGAATTGGACATGTTCGCCTCCCCATTCAACGCAAAACTGCCCAATTTTTGCTCGCTAGATCCAGGGCCTGGTGTTTTCTGGCGAGACGTGTTGTCCCTCTCCTTGATGGACAGATTCCTCTACGCTTTCCCTCCCTTTCCGTTGATCCAGAGAGTTCTTCTCAAACTGCGCAGGGAGCATGCAACAATGATCTTGGTGGCCCCATTCTGGCCCAGGCAGATCTGGTTCCCTTTGCTAATTCAGCTGTCCCAGGAACTTCCGCTCCCGTTGCCATTCAGCTCCCACCTCTTGTCTCAAGAGAAGGGTTCACTAGTCCACCCGGACTTACGCTCACTGAACCTGCATGCATGGCTCCTAGAGACATAGCCATCTTGCGTCACGGGGTCTCGCAAGAGCTTGCGGAAGTCCTTTCTGCACCCAGAAAGCCGGCAACGCATGCGACGTATGCCATGAAATGGTGCCGTTTCTGTCTTTGGTCGCAAGCACATGGCCTTTCCCCTTTAGGTTGTCCGGTGAAAGTGGTATTAGAGTACCTGCTCTCCCTTTTCCGTTCGGGTCTCGCCTACTCCTCGATTAAAGTGCACCTCTGTGCCATTTCAGCTTATCACCTCTCGATGGGACAGCGCACAGTGGCACAATTAGATGCCTGTCGAGAATTTTTAAGAGGGGTGTTACACCTTAGGCCGCCCATTAGGGACCCAGTGCCTCCTTGGGACTTGCTCTTTGTCCTGGAGCAACTCACGCCTCCCCTTGAACCTGCCGTCATGATTATGTAGCGCGCTTTCGTCGTGGAAAACGTCATTTTGGTTGCTGTTACATCAGCGAGAAGAGTTTCTGAGCTTCAGGCTCTCATGTGCAAAGAGCCCTATTTAATTTTCCACCGGGACAGAGTATCCCTGAGGACGAATCCTAAATTCTTGCTTAAGGTGGTTTCCACACTCACTCTCAACTAGGATATTGACCTGCCGGTCTACTTTCCTAATTACTCTAACAGAGGAGAGGCGCTGCTTCACACCCTGGATGTTCACCGCAGCTTGAGGTACTACCTGAGCAGAACTAAGCAGCTTCGGACTTCGGAGCAGCTTTTCGTCTCCTTTACCAAAAGGATGAAGGGCCAACCAGTATCCAAACAGTCCCTGTCTCGTTGGCTTGTCCAGTGCATCTCTTACTGTTATATCATCAAACGAAAGCCCCTCCCAGGAGCAGTCCGCGGTCATTCCACTAGGGGCGTGGCCACATCTTTTGCAACACTTTGAAATGTCTCCACTTCTGCCATTTGTGCTGCAGCCACCTGGAGCTCTGTTCATACCTTTATCAGGCATTATAGCCTTGACATCGCTTCATGGCGAAGAGCAGGCTTCGGCCTGGCAGTGCTACAGGGTCTCCTTTCCTAGATTCAGGACCTGGAACATTCTTTCTTATTTCCTCCTCCCAGAGTGTTTGCAAGCACTATTGCTTGGGAATCAGTCCTAATGGTGTAACCTGCTGCAAGAGCTGTGTCTCGAAGTAAGATAGTACAGTTACGTAAGAACTTACCGTAACAGTAGATCTTCGAGAACAGCTCTTGCAGCAGGTACCTTCCCGCCCACCTTCCCCCTTGGAGGAGGCATGGCTTAAGCCTTTGTTAACAGGAATTTTCCCGTTTGTCTTCTGACGGTGGATCCTCGGTCTCCATTTCGATGTCAGCCTGCGGCCGGAAGTCTCCGGCGGAAGAACTGGGGAATCTGGCGGGACCGCCCCCTTATGTACTACGCCTGATGTCGGAGGCGGGACCGACGTTGGGGGCGGTCCCCACTGAAGATAGCTAGCTAGAATTTTTCCATGGGGTCCTGACGCTTGCCGGCTTCAGTCCTAATGGTGTAACCTGCTGCAAGAGCTGTTCTCGAAGATCTACTGTTACGGTAAGTTCTTACGTAACTGTACTTTCACATGGGGATGTTCTGCCAGATGCTGCAGGTATTGCCAGTCTTAGATTATCTGGTTCACCTTAATGGTTTAGGTCTTAAACCAGCAATTTTAAAAGTTCATCTAGCAGCCGTCTCTGCATTCCTGTCAGCAGGGAAGGGCTCTTCTCTGGCATCTCATCCTGTCTTTGGGAAGTTCTCTAAAGGTCTGGTTCATATTAACTCTCCTTTTAGAGAGCCTACCCCGGCTTGGGATCTCAGTATCTGCATTGCTCAGCTTATGCAGCCACCATTTGTACCTTTGGCTTCAGCCAAGCTTAGTACTTGACCTGGAAAACTGTGTTTCTGGTAGCTATCACTTCTGCCAGGCGAACTAGTGAATTACAGTCCCTGTCAGTTGAACCTGATTTTCTCATTCCATAGAGATAAGGTGGTCCTCAGGACCAATAGGAGGTTCTTACACAAAGTGGTCTCAGATTTCCATCTGAACCAGTCCATGTCTCTTCCTGTGTTTACTGATCTAGCTTTCTTCAGGAGAAAAAAGGTTACACGGTTTGGATGTTAAAAGGACACTTAGCTATTACATAGAGCATACTAGGCACATAGGAATGGCTGTCTTCAATTGTTTCTCACTTGTGGTGAAGTGGGAAAAGGTAGGCCTGCTACTAAAATAACTATTACCAGGTGGATTGTAGCTCGTATATAATTCTGTTATACCAAGCTAGGTAAAACACCTCCCTCATGCCTGAGGGTACATCTGCTTCTCTGGCTGCTGCCAGAGATATACCTTTACTAGAGATCTGCAAAGCAGCCACCTGGAAAACAGTCCATACATTCACCGAGCATTACTCTCTGAATATCCAGGCTAGGAGTAATGCTAGGTTTGGTACAGCAGTACTGCAGAGTCTATTCCCAAAAATAGGTTTGGTACCCTCCTGGTAGTCTACATATGTCAGAATACATCAAGACTCCATGTTGCTTGAAGAAAAAATTACTCACCTTAGTAATTGTGTTTCTTCTAATAGTCTTGCTGTATTCTGACCCCCCCCCCCAAAGAACCTAGTTTTTGGGATGTGGGCTGGCAGGTACAGTGTTGCACCTCAGGGGTGTACCTTACACCCCTCCTCTTTAGGGTGGGGTGGTTGTTCTGTTTTAATTTGTATATTATATATCTTGTTCACTACCTGTTTTTTTATCTTGGGTTCTTGACTTGAGTCTTTTGTGACTCAAGTTTTTGCCTGTTGGTTTGTTTACAATTTCCACACTGGAAGTGTAGTTTCTTGCTCGCAAGAATCTGACGGTTACACTCTGAAGCACCACAGACAGAGGTTTTAAATCAGAGCTCAACGTTCTATGCTTCTGCATAAAGTTAACTGTTTCATCTCCGAGGCAGTTCAAGTGCTGGGGCCAACTGCATATGTCAGAATACAGCAAGACTCCATTACAAGAAACACAATTACTAAGGTGAGTAATTTTTTCATAAGAGCTATCCTGCACAATTTTATTGTATTGATAATAAAACACTACTTGCGAATTTTATGATTTCTCCTCGTTTGCCTATTATTCTTGACCTATGCCTCGACAACACTTATGTATGGACTGCCACACCCCCTAACTCTGCATGCTGATGTGGGGTCATTTGCCCTTCACCTTTGAAGGCAGGTCTTGCACCAGGAATGCCAGGGTAATGTCCCTGGGCTCTTCAACCAACACCCTTCCCAGTGTCTCTGGTAGCCTGAGACACTGTGAATCGGAGGTTGTGTACCTGTTTACTTTAGATCTTGCTTTGAGAGGGTTAGTTCAGTAGGTCATCACTTATTGGACTTGCGTCGGGCTGCACAACAGGCTTTTCTAGCAATCCCTGACAGGGGACCGCCCACCCGTCACGTGACAGATGTCAGCGTGACTGTATATAGTGGGCGGTCCCCATGCCCGCCCTCCAGTTCTTTCCTGCTGTCGCCTCGCATCAGCGGCATTTCAGACTTCCATATAGCGATCGTCGTAAAAGTATCTTGCATCAGATTTTCCCTCGCCAAAAATTTTTTTATTTTTTTTGTAACTTCATTGATGTCTTCACCGAAGAAGTGCTCATCTTGTGGCATGCAGATCCCGCACAAAGACTGTCACCTCAAGTGCGTCTTCTCTCTAGACCCGGTCCACCCTGTTTCCTCTTGCCCTGGGTGCCAGACTTTCAACCAGTCCACGAAGAAAAGGAGGCAGCAGGCTTTGGAGGCCCATTTCTTAAAAGTCCGCCTGGCTTCTCTAGAAAAGATGATGGAACTTTTGAGAGAGTCCTCGGCTGATAAATCTTCTCCATTGAAGAAACACGAGAAGTCTAGGGAGCGGGAGTGTGCTCCGTGGACGACTTGCAGCCCTCGATGAGCAAGGCCTAGCCGTCGACGAGAAAATCTGAGGGTAAGTCTGCTAAGACCGCAGCAGGCAGTCGATCGTCAGTCCCTCAGACGACCGTGCCAGCCGATAAGTCTACCTTTGGCTCTTCCATGGATCATGCGGCAGCCGGTAAGCCAGCTCCCTAGTTAATGGGGACCCGCCTGGCATCCGTCGATAAATTCACCTGCTAAGGCAGCCGTCCCCGGTGGCCGCACAGGTGTGGTTCCCCCATTAGGGCCTAATGGCACCTCACCCGACATCCAGTGGAACCGGAGGGAGAAAGCCCCTCTCCCTCCTCTTCCTTCGCCCATACCCTCCACTTCAACGGCGGGTACCTCCAGCGAAGATAGAGGAGAACCCCCTCGACGTAGTCGATTCCACAGGGTCAACTCTGCGTTCTCCTCGCTGGGTCAAGAGGAAGGAGGCTCCTCCTAAGCCAGCAGACTTTAATGTGCAAGCCCCTCCTCCACCTTCGGGCGGGATTCCTGTAGCGCCGATTCCGGCCAATATCCTGCTAGAGGACCTGGCGAACCTTACCCTGTTGCCAGATGTCCTGACGACTGTTGCTCACCCGGGACCTAGCTATCAGCCCCGGCCGCGGACTCCGACGCTGGACACCTCAGCGACAGTCTGTAGGCCTGGACTTATTGATCGGCCTCAGCCATTTGCCCCAACGCCAGATCCGGTCCTGCCGTTATGGCCACTTCGTCTGGTTCAGACGATGGAGCCATTCCCTGCGCCGGATTGGGTGGTGCTAGTTCCAACCTCTGTCCCCCTAATGTGGGCTGTCCCGACACCGACCCCCTAACTTATATACACCACGGCGGGTCTGACGTGGGTACCTCTGACGAGAAGGATTTACTCCAGACCCTGAACTGTCCCTCACTACCTGCAGGGGTTTCCTGGGGACCACTACCCGGCTGCCCCCCCCCCGGACTGGAGTCATTACAAGCAGTTTTACCCTGGATTTAATCCCTACTGTCTCTACCAGGGATTCCAGGGCAATCAGTACCCTTCCCCACCGGTAATGCCACCTCCTCAGCCTCAACCAACCCTGCCACCTTCTCCGGTTGTCCCAGATTTCAAGACCCTGATTCAGTCTTGGTGGCAGGGGGCTCGGTCCGAGTTGGTGTCGGACCTGGAAGCGAGATTCCCTCTCCCATGGTCTCCTTCCCCAAGAAGATCTTATTTCGAGAAATGGCTCTTGCACCAGGTTACACCATTGGGACTAAAGCCAGCAGGCGCCAGGACCCCACGAACATTTTCTAGCTAGCAGTATTCAGCAGGGACTGCCTCCGATGTTGGTCCCGCCCCCGACGTCAGGCATAGTACATAAGGAGGCGATCCCCCAGAATCCCCAGTTCTTTTCCCGCCGTCTACTCGTCAGCATCAACCTCTCGGTCTCTACCTAGCGTACGACAACTACAGAACTTTCTGCGTTTTCAAACTGATGTCCTCTCCAACTCCTTCACTTGAGGGTCACCTTTCTAAGTGTGCCTGCGGAAAACAGATCCCTTTCAAGGATCCTCACTCCTCCTGCATGCGGTGCCTAGGCCAGGACCACGATACCAAGACCTGCACCTTTTGCCAAGGGTTCAAAAGCTGCACCAGGATCCGCCGTCAGTAGGCACTTCAGGCATATCTTCTTGAAGAAAAATTGAAAAGGATGGACCAAGAACCATCCTCCAGGGGAAGAATCTTCCTCGAAGGCTCATCAACACCGGGACAAGCACTGGGAGAAAGTAAGGTCCAGATCCCCAACTGGGCTCGTGCTCAGCGCAGCTCAGGCTCCACTGGATTGGACGCTCTCCCTCCCAGGGCTTGGTCTCGGTGCCCCGGTTATGGTCGAGGCTTCAGGCGGCTCTTCTACACTCCAGCCTATCAAGACTTCGAGGCCCTCGGCGGCTTCCATTCCATCCAAGGCCTCTTCCAAGTCTTCTGAGCGCCATAAATCATTTTCTTCCACCCGACGTCAGGACACCGACTCTAGATTGGTCTCCCAGCCTCCCAGAGGTCCTGATCCAACTCCCAGAAAGACCAAGGACCTGACATCCCTGAAGTGGACGTCGGATCCGACGTCTGCTAAGCATTCCAAGTCGCCCAGGCGCTCGCAGGACGCCAACCAGACACCAGTCGCCGGCCGGGCGTTCACCGGATCCGAAGGCGTCTGCTAGGAGACCGACGTTGGCATCGCACTCTCCAGAGTGAAAGACCGCCCCCTCATCACCGGGAAACACCGGTCACAGGGACTCGACTGAGGAGGACGCTACACTGCCCGAAGACCAGGTGGGCTACACCGAGGATGCCAGGCTCCCACGGGAACCTTCCCCGAACCCGGAGACACTTGGGGACCCGATGCCCGATCCCAGTGACAGACCACCGGCGCCAGGCCTGTCGTCGGGCATGAGTATTGAGGAAGTAAATGAACTCTCTTCTTTCTGATGGGACACCATCCGTAAGGATGTGGTCCCTGTTAAACCTCCTACTCCTTCACCTCCTCCACCAAAGGGGCCAGCAGGACGACCACCAATCCCTAAGGAGCAGACTCCATTTACTAGGGGCAGATCCAAAGACCAGAGAAGGTCTCCCTCAAGATCTCCATCAGGGTCTCCCAGCCCCAAGCGACCCAGACGGCGTCGGTATACTCCGTCGGTGGAGGACTCCAGATCTCCTCCTCCGCTCAGCATCTCCTCTCCTGACTCACCTGACCTCCCCAAGTCTCCTCCGGATGATCCCTCTTTCTCTGAGATCATGAGGCACATCTAGGACAACATGGAGTGGGATGCTGAAGACCTTGACCACGAACGACAACACCTTGCCCGCTATCTTCGACAGAAAGACCCAAAGCCTGTGGTAGTGCCACCCGTGGTAGACACTTTTGTGGACGTCACCAAGGCTGCGTGGAAGCGTCCGCACTCCACTCCCGCAGTGCCGAAGAAGGCTGACCGCCTGTACAAGGCCCAGAGAGAGAGGACCAGTACTTGGCCCAACAACCTCTGGCAGACTCCCTGGTCATCACGACCTCGCATGACCGGTCTCAAAGACCACAACATATGAGCAGACAGCCACCGGACCAGGAATCCAAGCAACTGGATGCCCTGGGGAGACGCACGTACGCGGCTGCTACATGCGCCATCAGGTATCTGAACTACCTCACCCACATGGTACAGTTTCAGAACACCCTGTGGGAACAGGGCCAGGACCTGATCGATAAGCTTCCCGATGGCGTTCAGAAGGCGGAGCTCCTCAGTCTTCTCTGCACAGGGTCAGATGTGGATACCCAAGTGCTACGAGCCGCATACGATTCTGTGGACTCATCTGTTGACACTGAGACACTGTTGGCTCCATGTCTCTGGCTTCACCCTGACGTACAGAAGAACATTCTTGATGTCCCGTATAATGGTGAGGTACTCTTTGGTGAACCCTCAGAGAAGGTAATCACCAGACTCCAGGATGCTGGGAAGGCAGTCCGGTCTGTACAGGCCATGTACGGATCCAGGCCTGGTTCCTTTCACAGGAACCAGAGCCGTTTTCACAGCCGGCAACAAAGGCAGCAGCCACATTCCGGCCAGCAGCAAAGGGGCACTTTTCAGCGTAAAGCCCAGGCGAAGTCGTCCCCAGGCAGAGACCAACGTTATTCGAAACCAGCCCAGCCCGCAGGGACCGGTGCTGCCACAGCATGACTCCTTCCCGGCCCCTGCCCCTCCTCTGGATCAATGGGAGCAAAAGGTCGGGGGTCGCATCGCTTGCCACTTTTCAGGGTGGCACTTGATCACCGCCGACCGGTGGGTTCTTCAATTGGTCAAGAAAGGCCATTTCATAGAGTTTCTTGACCACCCACCAACAAGACCTCCCCTGCTCTCCCGTTACTCGGGTCAGCATGCCCTGCTCATACAGCAGGAGGTGCTCGCACTTCTGGGAAAAGAAGCTATAGAGCACGTACCACGGAACCAGAGAGGTCTAGGATATTATTCTCACTTCTTTCTGGTTCCAAAGAAAACAGGGGACCTCCTCCGATATTGGACCTCAACGAATCGGTCCTGCACAAATGCTTCCGCATGGTGACCCTCCCAGGTCTGATTCCCATGCTCAAGCAGGACACCTTTCTAGCATCCCTGGACATGCAGGACGCTTACCTGCACATCCCCATTGCTCAAGCGCATAGGAAGTTTCTGCGCTTCGAGTTTCAGGGTTGCCATTATCGGTTCTGAGCCCTTCCCTTCGGGTTGCCATTGGCACCTCAGGTGTTTACGAAGTGCATGGTGGTCGTAGCAGCATCTCTGAGGAGACATGGCCACTACGTGTTCCCCTACCTGGATGACTAGCTTCTCATGGCGCCCTCCCGGGAGGCCCTGATGTCTACCATTCACTGTACTGTGTCTCTGTTCGAGACGTTGGGCATCATCGTCAATCACGAGAAGTCATACCTGATTCCATCTCAGACTCTGCAGTTCATAGGTGCAGTTCTGGACACCGTCCAAGGGAAAGCTTTTCTCCCCCCGGACAGAGCGGAACACATCAGATCCCTCATCAGGGACATTTCGGCAAAGAAGACCGTTCCTGCCAGACTGGTCCTTTTCCTGCTCGGACACATGGCTGCGGCCATTGCTACAGTCCCGCTAGCCCGTCTCCACATGCGGGTAACAGAGTGGATTTTGAGGGTCCAATGGGATCAAAAGCAAGACCATCTGCAGCACCTAATCTGGATCACGAAGGCTGTAATCCGAGATTGGCAATGGTGGCTAGATTCGAGGAATCTTTCGGCGGGAGTCCCCTTCATTGCGCCGTCTCTGACTGTGACACACTCCACGGACGCCTCAGAGCTTGGCTGGGTAGCACACCTCGACGGTTTCTGGTCTCAGGGCCTGTGAACAGACCAAGAGACTCATCTCCACATAAATGTCCTGGAAATGAGGGCAGTTCTTTACGCCCTGCAGGCCTTCCAGTCGGAGATCCCATAGGGTACACTTTTGTTACAAACAGACAATTCCGCAGTGATGTATTACCTCAACAAACAGGGAAGCACCCATTCCTACCCGCTTTGCAGGGCGGCCATGAGGGTTTGGGATTGGGTTTCGCAACACGGCGCAAACTTCATTGCCGTTCATGTTCCAGGAGTGGACAACGTCATCGCAGATGGCCTGAGCTGCTGCTCAGGCCAGTGTCCACAAGTGGGAACTACTTCAGGAGGTTGCAGAGGATCTGTTTCGCAGATGGGGCACTCCAGAGTTAGACCTTTTCGCGTCCCAATCCAACGCAAGACTGCATAATTTTTGCTCCCTAGATCCCTTCCCCCCCCTTCCGTTGATCCAGAGGGTTCTTCTGAAACTTCGCAGAGAGCAAGCGACGCTGGTACTTATCACGCCATTTTGGCCCAGGCAGATCTGGTTCCCTCTCTTACATCAGCTGTCCCGGGAACCTCCAGTGCCGCTGCCAATCAGCTCCCACTTGCTGTCTCAGGAGGCGGGTTCCTTGGTCCATCCAGACCTACGTTCCCTGAACCTACACGCTTGGCTCCTAGAGACATGGCTATGATGCAACACGGGGTCTCGCAAGAGGTAGCAGACATTCTCGCTGCTGCTAGGAAACCGGCTACCCATGCGACCTACGCCATGAAGTGGCACAGATCTTATCTGTGTCAATCTTCACCATTCATCACAGGTGGGTACTGGCCGGAGATCAGGACCCCACGGGACGTTTTTTTTTTTGTTTTTGTTTTAAAGGATAGGCAGAGCCGATGCAGCATCGGTGCCGCCCTCGGGCCAACGATGGCGGGCGCTTTGAGGATTAGCAGTTAGGCTGCATCGACTCCGCCTGCCTACCAGTTCTTCGTCTCCCACCATCGAGGTCGCCTCGTGGGAAGCCTAGAAGCGAGAATTCAAAATCTTCCTGGACATAAGTCTCCACCACTCATTCACACTAGTGGGATCTGCGCCGGAGGCACTAGGACCCGCTCCGGAGCAAACTTTTGCCGGAGGGTCAGCGAGATGGCCGGTATGGCTTATGGCGCTGGCTGTACCGCAGGGGTAATGACTATCTCGGCGATGACCTCCAACCGCCTCAGTTCCTTTTTTCCCGCCGTCGAGTGCGCTTCAGTAATGACGTCGCTCGCCTGTCGGGAGTCAAACTTCAAACTAGCACATAGTTTTCAGTTTATTTTTTTGTAATATTATCTCGATAGTAGTATCGCTTAGATTTATTCTATTTCGTCATATTTCTATTATATTTTAAATTTAACATATAATAAAGAAGTCTCGGCCTACTTGACGGAGTCGACCATGAGCAGGTCAGGTGACGGTAGGGAGACTTCGTATGAAAGCTGTTCAGTCAGTCGGGCTGGGTCCGGTCAGCCCCCTTCTCCTCAGCGGGGTTCCGACAACGGTCAGTCCGATGCCCGGGGGGATGGGCGGTCCCCCCGCCGGCATAAAAACAAACGGTCGCATTCTCGGCACCGTTCAGCCTCGAGCTCTTCTTACCTACAGGTCAAAAGAAGGCATCACTTTCGATCGCCCTCTGATACGTCTGCGCGTCGACGGTCGGTTATCGTGGCTAGTTGGCGGTCTCCTCCTTCGGAGTCGCCAACTTCCGGTTTCCATCGTCTTCGACAGCGGAGTCCTACCCCGCCTATAGGTAGGTCTCCAGATGAGCAGTTTCATCAGTGGGCCGCTCTTATGGAGCGATGGGCTCGGAGGTTGGTTCTTCTGCCTGGCTCGGTTGCCCTGGAGCCTTCGGTAGGTAGGGCGGTTGGACCTTCCTAGTCGCGCGGTGCCTCCTCCGGTGCCAGCGACTCCGTGCTTAGGTGTTTCCCCCCCCTCACATGGCTGCGGCACAGGGGGCCACACCAATGCCCTTATCTCCTGGTTTTTTCTCTTCTCATGTTTTCCAGGTTCCAGGGGTGTCCTCGGCGCCATCCGCGGGGTCTCTGCACTTGTCGTCGCCGTTTTCGGCACCGCGGGGCCTTGCGGTGCCATCCGCGGTGCCGCTGGGTCTCGCGGCACCGCCCGTGGCGCCGTGTGCCTCTTCGGCGCCGTTCTCAACTCCATTCGCCTCTTCGGCGCCGGGGGCCCTCGGGGACTCTCCCTTTCTATCAGTTCTTTCCTCCTCTCCTATTTTTCACTCCTTTCCTGTCCAAACAGTCCTTCCTGGACTATCAGGAGATGATGTTGAGCCTGACCCAGACCTTCGGTTGGGTGATGAAGTGGAGGAAGCAGGATCTTTCACTGCTACAGAGCCTGTGGTCGAGGACCTGTCCTTTAAGTCTCTGTTGAGGAACCTGAGTTCCACTCTTTCTCTCCAGTCTACAGACATCGATCCTGGGAAAAGATTAAGACTCCAGTATCTTCATGCTTCAGAGATCCCTATGGATTTGACCCCTCCGATTCAACCTTCCTTCGAGACGCTGTCTCAAATGGTATGGAATAATCCTGCTCTTACTCCCTCGGTGGCTAAATCCATTGATAGGAAATATTCAGCCCCAAGGATCGTCCCATTTTGGCATCTCAAGCCTTTCGGATCTATTGTAGTCCTGGCAGAGAATGATAAGGTCGTTCTTCCTCAAGCTACTACAGCTCAACCTATTAACAAAAGAGTCTCGTAAAATTGATACATTAGGTAAAGAGAGTCTTTGCTGCCTCCACTCTAAGTATGCGTGTTGCCAGCTATCAAGGCTATTTTTCTCAGTATGAGTATATCCTGTGGCACTCTATCAAGCGAATGGTTGAAGCTCTTCCAGATTCGACTCCAGGTCAGAGCTTCTTCTAACGTTACCAGAGGTATTGAGTCTAATAACCAGCAGGTCAAAGCCGCCATGGACGCTTTCGACACTGCTTCTCGTTCAGCAGCCGCAGGTATTTGTACTCGACGTCACTCCTGGCTGCGTACTTCCGGCTTTACGAATGATGCACAGCAGCAGGTAATGGCATTGCCCTTTGATGGCTCATATCTTTTCGGTCCTCAGGTAGAGCAAGCCCTAGAGGCCACTGAGAAGACTAGGTCGGCCATTAAGCTGGCTAGACCTCCGCCTACCCCCTCTCGGGGGCGTGTAGGTAAACGTCAGTTTCATAGTCGTCAGTCCTTTTGAGGCAGAGGCAGAGGAAGCTTCCATAAAAGCCAACCTGCCCAACTTCAAAAGAAGACGCAGCAGAAAGTGCAGGGGCCTAAAGCCCCCAGCGCTACCTTATGAATTGCCGGCCCAAGTTCCATCCCCACTGCCCGAGGTGGAACTTTCTCCTCCGGTGGGAGGTCGTCTGATGTACTTCTACAACCAGTGGAAGTCCATAACCTCGGACAAATGGGTCCTTCGGATAATTCGCGAGGGTTATTCTCTCAATTTTCTGGAACCCCCTCGAATCGTCCTCCCAAACGGCAACCCAGGTTGTCGACCTCTCAGTCAGACCTCCTCGCCACCGAGATCCAGGGCCTTCTGAACAACAGGGCAGTAGAACTGGTGCCCCCGCATCAGCGAAACACAGGGTTCTACTCCCACTACTTTCTGGTTCCAAAGAAATCTGGGGGGATGCACCCCATTCTAGACCTCAGAAAGTTAAACAAATTCCTCCCCAAGGAGAAATTGAAAATTATTTCTCTGGGTACCCTGTTACCTTTGCTGCATCAACACGACTGGCTAGCCTCCCTGGACATGCAGGGGCGGCTTACCAGCATATCCCCATCCACCCGAGCCATCGCAAATTCCTGAGGTTTGTGGCTCTGGGTCAACACTATCAGTTCAGAGTCCTGCCCTTTGGGCTATCCTCGGCGCCGTGAGTCTTTACAAAGTGTTGTGCAGTTCTCGCAGCGCATCTCAGGAAGCTCGGACTCCGAGTGTTTCCCTACCTGGACGATTGGCTCCTAGCAAGCCCTTCCAGCCAAGGCACCCTGGAAGCCATTCAAATGGTCTCCCGCCTTCTCACGTCCATGGGAGTTCTGCTGAATCTGAAGAAGTCACAGCTGCAGCCCTCCCAGAGGCTCCTTTTCATAGGGACTCTTCTGGAAACCTCTTCCGTGAAGGCTTTCCTTCCAGAGGACAGAAGACTCGACATCCTTCAGATGGCCCGTTACATCGGGGAGAACAGATCGGTCACAGCTTTCTCGATGCAACGTATGTTGGGTCTCATGGCGTCCTCAGTGTTCACTGTACCCCTAGCTCGGTTACACATGAGGACCACCCAATGGATGCTCTCCGCCCAGTGGTCACCGACCTCTCACCCCCAGTCTTATCCCATCAAGGTGACAGAGCCCTTGCGAAGGTCTCTCACCTGGTGGTCTCAAGAGAGCAATCTCCTGGAAGGATTCCCCTTTGCTCCTCTGGATCATCAGATCTCCATCACCACAGATGCATCGCTGATGGGATGGGGAGCCCACTGTTGCTCTCTCCACACTCAGGGTGTATGGACTCGGCTCGAGGCTCAGCTTCACATAAATGTCCTGGAGATGAGAGCAGTCCTCTATGCGATCCGAGCGTTGAAGGATATTCTTTGTCACAAGAACATTCTCCTTCAAACGGACAACAAAGCTGTGATGTATTACATCAACAAAAGGCGGTGCTCATTCTTACCCTTTGCAGGGAAGCAATGAGAGTGTGGGAGTGGTGCTTGGAGCACAAGTCTCTAATTCAAGTGGTATATCTACCAGGTATACAAAACGACTTGGCAGATCACCTCAGCAGAACAGAGGCAGACCCTCACGAGTGGTCTCTCGATCCAGCCGTAGCTCGGTCACTGTTTGAAGAGTGGGGGACTCCAGACCTGGACCTTTTTGCATCCCCACTCAACGCAAAACTGCCTCTCTTCTGCTCCAGAAATCCAGGGCCTGGCATTTTCTGTCAGGATGCGTTCAGGCTGCGGTGGACAAAACGCTTTCTTTACGCCTTTCCACCACTTCCTCTAATTCAGAGAGTACTTCTCAAATTCGAGTCTCAGGGGACCAAGATGATTCTCATTGCTCCGTCCCGGCCTCGGCAACTATGGTTTCCTCTACTCAACAGTATGTCGGCAACCTCTCCGAGACCACTTCCCTTGCAAATCAACCTTTTGACTCAGGGTTCGTTGGTCCATCCCAACCTGAGGTCACTTCACCTTCACGCTTGGCTCCTGAAGAGGTAGAAGTGAACCGGTTCAACATCTCGAAGAGTCTCAGACATCCTTCTGGCTGCCTGGAAGCTAGCTACTCGCAAAACGTACACTTCTAAGTGGAAGCGTTTTCCTCTCTGGTGTGCAAAGTCCTCTTGGAATCCCTATTCCTGTCCTCCAGACAAGGTTCTGGAGTACCTTTTGGACCTATCAAACTCAGGTCTCCAGTACTCTACAGTTAAAGTTCACCTTAGTGCCATTTCAGCGTACCATGAGCGGTTTCTTCCTTGTCTCTGGCTCAGTTACCTATGTAAAGAGATTTCTTAAAGGAATTCTGCATACCAGACCCCTGTAAGACGTCCGGTTGCAGCCTGGGACATTAACCTTGTGCTAGACATGCTCACTCGGAAGCCTTTCGAACCCCTAGCTACCTGTGAGCTAAAATTTCTTACCTGGAAGACAGCCTTCCTAGTGGCCATTACCTCAGCCCGCAGGGTCTCTGAGATACATGCCCTAGTTACGGACCCTCCGTATACTGTGTTCCATAAGGACAAAGTAGTTCTTCATACTCATCCTAAATTTCTTCCCAAGGTTGTGTCAGAATTCATCTAAACCAACCTCTGGTCCTTCCTCTTACTTGCTGAACTTCCAAAATGAAGGAGAACGGTCTCTTCATTTCTTGGATGTTAAGAGAGCCTTGCGTTTCTACTTAGATAGAACCAAGAATTTTCGCAAGACTCAGCAATTGTTTGTTTCCTTCAGTGAGACCCGGCTGGGTCAGCCTGTCGCTATCAGATACATCTCATCGTGGTTGGTGGCATGTCTTCGACATTGCTATTCCATGGCACAGGTTAAGTTAGAAGGTATAGTTTACGCTCACTCTATTAGGGCGGTCGCGGCATCCCTAGTGGAAATTCGCAATGTTGCGATTGCAGATATCTGCAATGCCGCCACCTGGAGCTCAGTGCATACCTTCGTTAAGC
The DNA here is from genome assembly GCA_016271365.2 of Neoceratodus forsteri. Classification (NCBI taxonomy): domain Eukaryota; kingdom Metazoa; phylum Chordata; order Ceratodontiformes; family Ceratodontidae; genus Neoceratodus; species Neoceratodus forsteri. The sequence continues at coordinate 794,702,155 of CM028134.1, forward strand.
ATTATGCACTGGATGTTCATGCCAGGCGACATTCGTCATCGGCAGAACTATCTCCTTAATGGACTTCTGTCCTAGACGCGTGAGCTCTGGCTCTCCTGCCGCCTTTTGGGGATTATCAGCTGGTACTCTCCACTAGTGTGAATGAGTGGTGGAGACTTATGTCCAGGAAGATATGAAAATTACGTACCTACCATAATTCTTGATCTTCTTGGATGAGTCTCCACCACTCATTCACTCCCCTCCATCCCCGAGCTCACGCTGTGTTGGTCTTCACTCCCTCAAATCTTTAGGCCGTGAAGACTTCTTTGTTGACCCTTCTTACGCGGGTCGTCCGGACTATCTTATGTCCGTTTTTAAGGTTAGGTTTACTCTTTACATTAGTTGCGCTGCACCTCCTTGGTAAAAAAGGTACTGAGGCAGTTGGAGGGTCGTCGCCGAGATAGTCATTACTGCGCGAGTGGCGCCATGCCTCGCGCCGACCCTCCGGCAAAAAGTTTGCTCCCGATGGGTCCTAGTGCCTCCGGTGCAGATCCCACTAGTGTGAATGAGTGGTGGAGACTCGTCCAAGATCATCAAGAATTACGGTAAGTACGTAATTTTCATTTTTGGGCCTTCAAGCCTGCATGTTTAGCTCTACTAGTTCTCTGTCTGCTCCACTCGACGTCGCCGGTAAGATCTTTCCTTGTTTTTTCTGTTTCAGCGACGTCGAGTCTGTTTTTTGGTGTTTTTTTCCCGTAGGTCATGTCGCTGTCGGAGGGCAAGAAATCGGTGAAGACGAGGCGGCCCCCTATGCGTCGGTGCCCGTGCGGCCGTAAGTACTCCGTCACCGACCAACATGACCGGTGCCTTTCGTGCCTTGGCCGTTACCACGACATGGACTGCGTTCTCGCCTGCTTCTCGATGGACGCGCGTTTTGGAACAGCGGCGCGTTTAAGGTCGAGCCGAGCTCCGCCGACTTTCAGAGTGAGCCGCGCTTTCGTCGGGCCAAGCCGCATTCCTCGGCCCTTCCTCGGGTCCCCTCCGGTTCTATACAGACCACGGAGGAGGCCGCGTCTGCTTTAGCCTAGCCGTGGCCAAGGCTCCTCCTGCGGTGCAGGAGGCCGTCCTCTTCCCCAGGAGGCGGGCAGGGCGCTGCCCTGGCAATCACCCCTCGGGGGTGAGGCTCCCCGTGTCTCTCCGTGATCCGTTAGGGGTCTGGCCGACGCCGCCCTCGATGCCGCTGCTCGCGGCTGTAGGGAGCCCTCAGCACCGTTACGGTGCCCGTGGGTCCTGTCTGCACTGACCCGATTGTCGGCGCCTGTGCGGCTTGTTGGCACCGCTGTGCAGTGCCACCGCCTTCTCGGCGCTGGAACCGCCTTCGCGCCCCTCCGCCATAGTCTTCCTCGGCGCCGAGGTTGAGCACGGCGCTGTGAGGCCTTCGTGTCATCTGTCGGCATGACGTCGGGCGCTATTGGGACTTTGGTGCTGCTCACAAGGCCGAAGCGGTTCGGAAGCCGACGCCAACGCCTGCTTATCTGAGCCGAGTCCTTCGGGGTCATCGGCGCCCTTGTTCTCGGCACCGCCGCTGGCCGAGCGCCTGGTGCAGTCGGCCCGAGGCTAGGGTTCTGCCGGGCGCTGCCTCTGTCCCGGTGCCTCCCAGGCACCAGTGGACCTGATAGTGCGCCGCGCTGGCCCTGGCCAAGGACTGCTGGCCCAAGTTGCCTTGCCACCTCCGCTGGCACTGCTTGTGGTGCTGTGGAGCGCAGGGGTTGCTTTGACTTCTGGGCCTCGGAAGGTATCCCTTACTCAACCCCTCACCGCTGGCTTAGGAGTCTCGGACTCTTCCTCTTCAGGAGTCGGAGTCCGCTCGAGTCGGATGGGCAGTCACACCCTTCGGGTTGTCTGCAAGGGAGGACGAGGTTGCAGCTCTCTGCCGGGTCTCGGCCATCCCCTCCGAGGTGAGTTGGGTCTCTAAGGCTAGGGGTCAGTGGTGCTGACCAGCGGGCTGTGGTGCGTGCCACCGCTGCCTTGCAGTCTGGCCTTGAGGGTTCTTGACCTCAGCAGTGGTACTTCCCACTGTGACATCTCTCGTCGCCCAACTGGGGCCTATCGAGAGTGCCAACAGAGAGGAGGGTGCTCTTCCGGGATTGCCCCTCGGGTGACCCTGGCTACTGAGCTGCTCTAGGCTGGCCACTTGAGGACCAGGACCCTTTCGAACTCAAGGGTCAAGGTATGGGCTTACGCTACTGCCTTTCTCTCTGGGACCCACCCAGGCCCCTGGATGAGAGCTGGAGTGCGGATCACTCTTCCCTTCGGGTCTTTGAGAGGGTCCCATTCTTTCGAGGCAGGGGACCCGTCTTTGACCTTACGGCCCCGGGTCGCTCACTTGGGGATCTTTTTTTAGCGAGTCTAGGCAGTACCCAAGTGGTTGTGCAGTTGTCGATCATGGAGTCTTCCAGGACTCCTCGTGGGAGTCCGTGGGTCCGCTTCCTTAGCCCTGGCAGAGGTCAGCCGACTCTTCTCCTCGGCTCTGTCCACTCCCCCTGCCGCCTTTTCTTCCTGGGCGCTCCCAGGTATCCTTGGTCCTACTGGACCCCCACCTGGGAACAGTTCAGAGCAGTGCTGCTCGCTTCCTGCTTACGTTAGGGCTTTGACAGTCAGGTTTTCAACCTCCCGAGCAGCCACCTCTGAGCTATGGTGACCTCCAGCCTCATCCCTCTTCTGGGGAGAGGAACCTCTGTCCATATCTCCTGCTGCTGATCTCTGAGTATCAGCTGTTCTCGTGGAGGATGATGGAGGACCTTCACCTTCTCCCTCTTCTATTAGCAATCCAGAGCATGGGCGACGCCTTTCTAGGCTTATTTTGGTCAGCCACCCTGTGTGGCTATCCTGGCCCGCCTCCCTTCGGGAGGCGCCCTGTGCTTCTGGCAGAGGCCCTTCTCCTGAGTTCCTGCCCTCTAGGGACCTTGCCAGAGGTATTGCTCCCCCGATTCTCTAGGTTCCTTGCCTCATCCGCAGTCCGGATTGACACACCTGACACTTGATGGGCTTCGCGGCCTCCACTGTGACCGCCCCGGATCAAGACCTCGATTTTGATTTCTGGGGAGGAGGACTTTCACTCAGCATGGCTCCTTCTCTCATTTCTGCACATCAGGCCCACTCGCTGCCTATAACAGGTACTTGTGGTCAGCTAGGTCAGGTCCTAGCCGCTCTGCCTGTCTCGGAGCAAACCAGGCAAGCCATTGCTCTCTCTGCACGTGGCCTGGAGCTAGCAAGGCATCAAGCAAGGCATCTCACGGCGCCAATGAGGTAGCTACCAGGGTCGTGGGACAACGATCTGCACCAGAAGATCGGCATGGCTTCACCTTCCCGGTTGTCACCCTTGGCCAAGCGAGGGTGATTTGCTCTGCTCACCAGGGAACCTATCTCTTTTCCCTGGAGCGAGACAGCGTTGTCGGGCAAATTCTTCCTCCGGGGAACCCCGCCCGCTCTTCCCACTCTCGGCCTCCTCAGACCCAGAAGGTTCCCCTTTAGTGTGTCACCCACTGAGGGCTAAGGGACGCTGTCCCTTAGGGTGCAATCAGTCAGCCCCCTTCGAGGGGCTTGGTACTCACCCACTTGTGATGAATGGTGAAGATTGACACAGGTAAGATATGAAAATTACGTACTTACCGTAATTATGATCTTTCTGTGTATCTTCATCATTCATCACAATCCCTCCCTCCATCCCCCTTGGGGCTCCAGTCTCTGGATCCTCCTCCCTCTCTTCTCTGTTAGGTGCCGAGTCCTCTGGGGCAAACAGGGGCAGTTCCCCTCCACTGGTTTAGTGGAACTATGTGGGGAAGTGTCTTCTCATTCCTAGTCCCCTCAACTTTGCCATCTTTCGGCACCCTTGCTTGAGTGAGATTAGTGGGGACGCACAGGGGGGGACAGTCCCCCTAAGGGGTACAGTTATAGTGCCTCCTTCTCTTCATATCTTTCACCCTCTCGGGTGCGAACTGGGGTTGCCCTCCTGCTGTTATCCATCTATTTTGGAAAAAAAAGGGAAAAATCTCCTCCCTTTTTTTTTTCACCAAATATCTCTTTAGAGAGTGCATACTGGGTCCCTGTACCCTGTCCTTCTCCAGAATAGCCGACTCTGCTTTTGGGGTATTGCCAATTATTCTGTACCTTGAATTCTGGCAGACAGCTTTGCTAACTCCTTGCAGTTCCTATACTCTCTGATGACGGACAAGGGTCCTGGATCCTTGTTACCTCTCACTCTCTCCTAAAATTCTCCCCCCTTCCCCCCTCCCTTCTTCCGTTTCCAGAGATTGGGGCCCCACCCAATCCCTTAGTCTTACTTCTTCCATGCTGTCCTCTCAGTCGTTATTTCTCCTTTAGTTCAGTTTTCTTCCTTTTCTGTCCCTTGACTCTCTTGTCCCACCCTCCATCCCTTCCTCTTACCTCTCCAGCGACTCAAACTGGTAGGCAGGCGGAGTCGATGCAACCTAACGGCCAATCTCGGCGCCAAGTACGTCGGCCCTGAGGACGGCGCCAACGCTGCATCGGCTCCGCCTATCCTTTTTTAAAAAAAAAAAAAAAGGTCTCCGGGGTCCTGATCTCCAGCCAGTACCCACCTGTGATGAATGGTGAAGATACACAGAAAGATCATAATTACGGTAAGTACATAATTTTCATGTTTCGTTTATGGGTTCAACATGTGTTTTTTTGCCTTTGAATTGTCCAGAGAAGTTTTTTTCTGGACTACCTACTGTCCCTTTTCCAGACAGGCTTGGCTTACTCCTCGATTAAGGTACACCTCTGTGCCATCTCAGCCTATCGCGTTCCTATAGGCCAACGCACTATAGCTCAGTTAGACACAACACACGTCTTCCTGAGGGGTGTCCTCCACCTTAGGCCCCCGTTTAAGGATCCGATTCCACCATGGGATCTACCCTTTGTCCTGAGCAGCTTATGCTGCCACCCTTGAACCAGCCGTGATTGCGAGCCACGTCTTCTTACTTGGAAGACATCGTCTTTAGTTGCCATCACCTCGGCCAGAAGAATTTCTGAACTTCATGCACTTATGTGCAAACAACCTTATTTGGTTTTTCACCAATACAGGGTATCCCTACGGACTAATCCTAAATTTCTGCCTAAGGTGGTCTCAGCTGTCACCCTTAATCAGGACATCGATCTACCAATGTATTTCCTCAAGTACTCTAATCGAGGAGAAGCCTTGTTGCACACTTCAGATGTGCATAGGTGTCTCAGATTCTACCTGACCAGAACCAAACACCACCGAAAATTGGACCATCTTTTTGTCTCCTTTGCCCACAGGATGATGGGAGCTCCTGTTTCAAAACAGTCGCTGTCCAGGTGGCTCATTCAGTGTATTACGATCTTACTTCGAGATACAGCTCTTGCAGCAGGTTACACCATTGGGACTGAAGCCGGCAGGCGTCAGGACCCCACGGAAAAATTCTAGCTAGCTATCTTCAGCGGGGGCCCCCGACGTCAGTCCCGCCTCCGACGTCAGGTGTGGTACATAAGGGGGCAGTCCCGCCAGATTCCCCAGTTCTTTCCGCCCGTCGACTTGCATGTCTCGACGCTCTGAGTTACAGTCTAGCTGCGACGCTGGTTCAGAGCTTCGCGGAATTTACTTTTCTTCAAGCAAGATTCTTGCCAATGTCCTCTCCGACCTCCGGTCACTCCTCCAAGTGTGCTTGCGGGAAGCAGATCCCCTTCAAGGACCCCCACACGGCCTGCGTTCGGTGCCTGGGCCCAGACCACGATACCCGGGCCTGTTCGTTCTGCCAAGGGTTCAACAGTCGAACTAGGATCCGACGTCAGAAGGCCCTTCAGGCTTTTTTGTTGGAGGAAAAGCTGAAGACCCTGTCCTCCAAGGGGGACTCCTCTTCCAAATCCCACAAGCACGCAGAGAAAAGAAGGGAGAAGGCCCCTTCCAGGGCTTCGGAGCCCTGCAGCTCCGGTTCTCGGTCCGACCACTCTACTTCCAGGGCCAGCTCTCAGCCTCCCCCGGCTGCGGTAAGCAAGCCTTCTTCTCAGGCCAAGTCCGCCAGGCTGTCATCGTCTTCTTCATCCAAGGCCTTGGAAAAGTCCGGGGAGCGCCATCACCACCATCACAAGTCGGGTTCCCGCCCTTCGGTTCCCGATGTCCAGTCTTCGTCTGTGCCTCCTCAGAAAACCTTGGAGCTCACACCCTTGAAGAGACCTGTTGACCTGACGTCGGCACGACCGTCGTCGGCCGTGCGCCATTCGTCCCTGGAGCCGCCGTCGGCCGTCACCGGCAAAACCATCCCAGCGGACGCCGGTAGGGGGACAGACGTCTGCTCCTCCTGAGAAGAGGGCCCTGACGCCTCCGACCGACATCGGTCAGGAGTCTTTAACGGTGGAGGACTTAATGCAGCCCGAAGACCAGACGGGCGACCCCGGCTTCACCGATACTCCCAGGGCACCCTTGCCCTTACCCGAGGCCCCTGTGGAACCGACACCGGGACCCGACGACCGCCCACCGGCGCCCGGGCCGTCGTCGGGTCTTTCTTTAGCAGAAGTGAAGGATCTCTTCACCTACTGGTGGGACACCATTAAGAGGGACATGGTCCCCACCTCTCCTCCTCCTCCTCCGGTTCCTGCACCCCCTTCACCATCGGGGTCGGCAGGCCATTTACCTCCCGGGCCTAGATCCTCTCCCAGGGGAAGATCAGAAAAGCGGAGACCTCCGTCGAAATCCTCTTCTGGGTCACCCAGCCCCAAGAGATCCAGGAGACACCGACGCTCACCGTCGATGGAGGACACGGATCAGTCTATTCTTCCTCTAGATCCCCATCTCCTCTCTCCATCCCTTTTCCGGACCCACGTGAGACGCCGAGATCTCCTCCGGATGACCCTTCGTTCATGGATATTATGAGACATATCCAAGAGAACATGCGGGGGTATGCAGAAGAGCTAGACCCCGAAAGGCTACGCCTCACCAAATATCTTCAGCAGAAGGACCCCAAGCCTGTGGTGGTACCACCCTTGGTGGACACTTTTGTGGACGTCACCAAGGCAGCATGGAAGCGTCCACATTCGCTCCCGGCGATGCTGAAAAAAGCTGATCGCTTGTACAAGGCTCCTAAGGATGACCAGTACTTGACGCAGCAGCCTCAGGCCGATTCTCTGGTCATCACAGCCTCACATGACCGGTCACAGAGGCCGCAACATTTGAGCACCCTGCCACCGGACCCAGAGTCCAAGCAGCTGGACGCACTGGGCAGGCGCACGTATGCTTCCGCTATATGCACCATCAGATCCTTAAATTATCTGACCCACATAGTTCAATTCCAGAACGCTTTGTGGGAACAGGGTCTGGAGGCAGCTCAAAAGCTGCCGGAAGGTGAGCAGAAGGAGGAGATGCTTCAGCTCCTCCGTACGGGTTCAGACGTGGGGACCCAAGTGCTTCGAGCCACGTACGACTCCGCGGACTCATCGGCCCGAGCAGCAGCTTCTGACGTATGCCTCCGGAGACACTCCTGGTTACGCGCCTCTGGTTTTACCCCAGACGTCCAGAAGAACATTATGGATGCTCCGCTCGAGGAGAAGTCTTGTTTGGTAATCCTTCTGAGAAGATCATTACCAAACTTCAAGAGGCCGGAAGCGGTAAGGTCGGTTCAAGCCATGTATCGACCCAAGCTTGGTTCCTTCAGAGGAACCAAAGCCGCTTGAGTGCAGACACAGAGGCAGCAGCCCCGGCCTGCTACATCAGAGGGGCTCCGCCTCCGAGAGCCCAGGAAAACAGCCCGCCAGCCGAGGTCAGCGTTCTCCTAGGCCGGCCCAGCCAGCGGTCCCATCTGCCGCCACAGCCTGACTCCTTTCTGGCCCCCACCCCTCAGGATCAACGGGAAATCATGGTCGGGGGTCGCATTGCGAACTTCCTGCCGGGATGGCAGGCTATAACCACCGACAGGTGGGTTCTTCAGTTGGTCAGTCTAGGCCACTTTATAGAATTCGCAGAAAAGCCACCCTCGAGGCCTAATTTGCTCTCCCGGTATCCGGGTCAGCACAAAAATTTGATCTGGCAAGAAGTACTCGCGCTCCTGCAAAAGGGAGCGATAGAGTACATCCCAGAGAACCAGAGAGGACAAGGATATTATTCTCACTTCTTCCTGGTTCCCAAGAAAACAAGGGACCTCCGTCCGATTCTGGACCTCAGCGACCTCAACGTGTCGGTCGCCTACAAGAGATTCCGCATGGTGACTCTTCCGGGTCTTATTCCCATGCTGAAACAGGACGCCTTTTTAGCGTCTCTAGACATGCAGGACGCATACCTGCATATCCCTGTAGCTCAGGTGCACCAGAGGTTCCTGCGCTTCGAGTTTCTCGACCACCACTTTCAGTTCCGAGCTCTTCCGTTCGGACTGTCATCTGCACCAAGGGTCTTTACCAAGTGCATGGCAGTTGTGGCAGCATCTCTGAGACAGGGCCACTATGTGTTCCCGTACCTGGACGACTGGCTTCTCATGGCCGCCTCCAGAGAGGCGTTGTCTCTCGCGGTCCAGAGCACCCAGGATCTGTTCCAATCTCTGGGCATTCTCATAAATTACGAGAAGTCTCTCCTGGTACCGTCACAGAAACTGCAGTTTATAGGCGCAGTACTGGACACTGTTCAGGGAAGAGCTTTTCTTCCGGACGACAGAGTGGAGCGCATCAGATCCCTCATAAGGGATTTGTCGTCGAACAAGATCGTACCTGCCAGGTCGGTCCTCGCTTTCTCGGACACATGGCTGCGCCATTCCTACTGTCCCTTTCACAAGGCTCCACATGCGGGTAACCCAGTGGATGCTCAAAGTGCAATGGGACCAAAGGCAAGACCATTTGCAGCATCCGGTCAGGATCACGAACTCAGTGATCCGAGACTGGCAGTGGTGGCTAGTCCCAAGGTCGCTCTCCACGGGCGTCCCGCTTGTAGCGCCGTCCCCAGAGGTAACCCTCACCACAGACGCCTCGGGTCTTGGGTGGGGAGCGCACCTGGATGGGGTAAAGTCCCAGGGTACGTGGACCCCGTTGGAAGCTCATCTCCATATCAATGTCCTAGAGATGAGGGTGGTTCTCTATGCCCTGCAGGCCTTTCAGTCAGTAATCCCTCCGTGTATTCTTCTGCTTCAGACAGACAACACGGCGGTGATGTATTACCTCAACAAACAAGGATGCGCATACTCTTACCCCCTTTGCAGGGAGGCCATGAGGGTGTGGGATTGGGTAATCGGACACGGCGCAAATCTGATCACTGTGTACGTTCCCGGGGTGGACAACATGATTGCAGACTGCCTGAGTCGATCCCAGGCCAGAGTCCACGAGTGGGAACTTCTTCAAGAGGTAGCAGAGGATCTGTTTCTTCGATGGGGAATTCCAGAGCTAGACTTGTTCGCATCCCCATCCAATGCAAAACTGCCCAATTTTTGCTTGCTAGATCCAGGGCCTGGTGTTTTCTGGCGAGACGCGTTATCCCTCTCCTGGGTGAACAGATTCCTCTACGCTTTCCCTCCCTTCCCGTTGATCCAGAGAGTTCTTCTCAAACTGCGCAGGGAGCACGCACTCATGATCCTGGTGGCCCCGTTCTGGCCCAGACAGATCTGGTTCCCTTTGTTGGTGCAACTATCTCGGGAACCCCTCCCGTTGCCGCTCAGCTCCCACCTCCTGTCTCAGGAGAAAGGTTCATTAGTCCATCCGGACCTACGCTCTCTGAACCTGCATGCTTGGCTCCTAGAGACATAGCCATCTTGCGTCACGGGGTCTCACAAGAGGTTGCAGAGGTTCTTTCTGCAGCCAGAAAAGCCGGCAACGCATGCGACGTACGCCATGAAGTGGCGCCGTTTTTGTTTATGGTCACGAGCTCGTGATCTTTCCCCTTTAGGTTGTCCTGTGGGAGTAGTGTTGGATTACCTCCTCTCCCTTTTTCATTCAGGCCTAGCCTACTCCTCTATTAAGGTGCACCTCTGTGCCATTTCTGCCTATCACCTCCCGGTGGGACAGCATACTATAGCTCAATTGGTCGCCTCTTGGGAATTTCTTAGGGGAGTGTTACACCTTAGGCCTCCCATTAGGGACCCTGTGCCTCCATGGGATCTGCTCTTTGTCCTGGAACAGCTCACGCTCCCTCGCTTTGAACCTGCCGCGGATTGCGAGCTACGTTTTCTGTCGTGGAAAACGTTATTTTTAGTTGCTGTTACTTCAGCGAGAAGAATTTCTGAGCTTCACGCCTCATGTGCAAAGAGCCTTATTTAGTTTTCCACCGACAGAGTATCCTGAGGACTAATCCTAAGTTTTACCTAAGGTGGTCTCTTCACTTTCTAAACCAAGATATTGACCTTCCGGTCTACTTCCCGAGTTATTCAAATAGAGGAGAGGCTTTGCTCCACACCCTGGATGTTCACCGCAGCCTGAGGTATTACCTCAACAGAACTAAACCCTCCCGTAGTTCTAAACAGCTTTTCGTTTTCTTCTCTGAGAGAATGATGGGCCAATCAGTATCCAAACAGTCTCTGTCGCTGGCTTGTCCAGTGTATTTCCTACTGTTTTGATATAAAACAAAAGCCCCTCCCGGGCTCGGTCCGGGGTCATTCTACTAGGGGTGTGGCCACATCCTTCGCAGCACTCAAACGTCTCCACCTCTGCTATTTGTGCTGCAGCCACTTGGAGCTCTGTGCATACCTTTATCAGGCATTATAGCCTGGACATCGCCTCTCAGCGAAGGGCTGGTTTCGGCCTTGCGGTGCTACAGGGTCTCCTGTCCTAGGTTCAGGACCTGGAATGTACTTCCTATTTTCCTCCTCCCGGAATTTCTGGCAGCATCACTGCTTGGGAATCAGTCCTAATGGTGTAACCTGCTGCAAGAGCTGTATCTCGAAGTAAGATAGTACAGTTACGTAAGAACTTACCGTAACAGTAGATCTTCGAGAACAGCTCTTGCAGCAGGTACCTTCCCGCCCACCTTCCCCCTTGGAGGAGGCACGGCTTTGCCTTTTCATGTTGGGATTTTTCTCCCTTATTATCTTCTGACGGTGGATCCTCGGTCTCCCATTCTGATGTCATCCTCGGCCGAGTCTCGGCGGGAGAACTAGAATCTAGCGGGCCATGCCATTAGCCTGATGGGAGGCGGGACCGACGTCGGGGGCGGTCCCCGCTGAAGATAGCTAGCTAGAATTTTTCCATGGGGTCCTGACGCCTGCCGGCTTCAGTCCCAATGGTGTAACCTGCTGCAAGAGCTGTTCTCGAAGATCTACTGTTACGGTAAGTTCTTACGTAACTATACGTTCTGCTACCAGAAGTGCAATAAACCCTTACCGAGTATGGTTAAGGGTCATTCCACCGGGGGATGGCTACCTCCTTTGCAGCTTTAAAGAACGTGTCTTGTGCTGCAGTTACTTGGAGCTCCGTACACACTTTCATCAGGCATTATAGCCTGGATATTGCATCGAGGCGGAGAGCAGGTTTTGGTCTAGCAGTCCTTCAGGGACTTCTGTCCTAGGCTTGACTTCGTTCAAGGATTTCTACCTTCCCTCCTCCTAATGGTGTGGGATTTCCAGAATTGCTTGGGAATCAGTCCTAATGGTGTAACCTGCTGCAAGAGCTGTTTCTCGAAGTAAGATAGTACAGTTACGTAGGAACTTACCGTAAGAGTAGATCTTCGAGAACAGCTCTTGCAGCAGATACTTTCCCTCCCACCATCCCTGCTGGAGGAAGATTCTAGTTCCAACATCCTTCTCCTAGTATAAGGCGTTCACAGCCTCTTTCTGATTGCCATTTGATGGTGAATCCTCAGTCTCCTCTTCTGATGTCATCCAGTGGCCGGGAGTCTCCGGCGAGAGAACTGGGGATTCTGGGGGACCGCCTCCTTATGTACTATGCCTGATATCGGGGGCCGGACCGACTTCTGAGGCAGTCCCCGCTGAATACTGCTAGCTAGAAAATTTCCGTGGGGTCCTAGCACCTACCAGCTTCAGTCCTAATGGTGTAACCTGCTGCAAGAGCTTTTCTCGAAGATCTACTGTTACGGTAAGTTCTTACGTAACTCTGCTTTCTTCCATAACTACCGTATATGTCTCGGGGAAGACTCGACAGGACTTCTCTCTTCCCGATATCCGTTGCTGTCCTGTTGAAGAGTCAGACGATGATGAGGGGGCTGACGATTCTTCAGAGGAGGTCCCGGAGGAACCTGAAAGCCTGACAGGCATGGTTTCCCCAAAATCACCACCAGAGGACCCTGCCTTTTCGGACCTTCTGAGATCCATGAAGGATTTCTTCGACTAGGAATCAGAGGATCAGGACCCCATGCGACAGAGGCTCTGTCTCCGGTCCCCATTGCTCCATGGATTGCACCTCATCAAGACCTCAACACTACCGTCTGGCAGATGCCTCATTCCCTCCCAGCTGTCTCCAAACGGGCAGACAGGCTTTACCGGGTGCTGAAGGATGCCCCGTTCTTGAACACGCATCCTAAGGCTGACTCTCTGGTCATTTCCACTGCTCATGACCGCTCCGCAGCACCAAAGCACACGAGGACCTCTCCTCCAGACAGAGTCGAGGCAGATGGAACAGTTCAGGAGAAAGATCTATTCTTCGGCCACATGCGCCCTTCGGTCCCTTAACTATGTGGCCCATATGGTGTCATCAAAAAAGCTACCTTGGCCAGATTAGGGGCTGAAGTCCAAGCCATGGATCCCTCTGCCTTGAAGAAGGAGCTTGTCAAGGATCTTCGCCTCTCCAAGTTGTGTAGGCATGCTTTACGGGCCACAAACGACTAGGTGGATTCTGTGGCACGCACCTCGGGAACTGCCGTTGCCTTAGACAGCACTCCTGGCTTCACCTTTCTGGACTTGCTAACGAGGTTCAGTCGGCGATTCTAGATGCCCCCTTTCAGGGCTCGGTACTCTTTGGTGGAGACACCAAGGACATTATCACAGACTTGCAGGACAGAGGTCTCACCCTCAGGTTTGTGAGATCAATCTACCGATCGGGCACCCAGCAACAGCAGCCCTTTCGGAAAAGGACCTGGAGGCAGAGAAAGCAAGCCCCGGCTCACCGCCAGGGGAAACGTAAGGCCACAGGTACAGCCACCCCTCCTGCCTCCAAGAACCAGAGATGTGCAGGGGGTCCTCCCCCTGAACATCCCGCCACTTCCTGACTTCCCATCACCACTGCCTCACCAGTCTTTCGAGGGGAGAGTTCGCCCACCATGCGCAGGAGTGGAGGGCAGTCACCTCCAACAAATGGGTCTTGCAGTTAGTGTCCGTCGGACACACAGTAGAGATCTTCCTGGACTGAGTCTCCATCGCTCATTCACACTAGTGGGACAGCACCAGAGGCGCTAGGATCAAGTGGGAGCCTAAAAGTTTCAGAAGGGTCAGCACCGAGACAGGACCACGCATCCGCGGCACCGCGAGACTAGCTCGCCCCTGTGTAGGCTATCTCAGCATCGACCCTCCAACCGCCTCAGTTCCTTTTCTCACGCCATCGAGTGCGCTTGGATGTCGATGTCGCTCATCTGCTGGAGTCTGTGTTCATCTATATGACGGCAGCTTTTAGCGTTTAATATTTTAAGTAGTACTTTCTTATTTTACGAACAAGAAAAGATTATGAAGAAGAAATTCTTTCCTGCCATCAACGGAGTCTACCTTGGATGGTAGCGGTGACAGTAGGAGGGTTTCGTTTGAAAGTGTTTATGGCAGAGGGACTGTGTCCGGTCCGGCGCCCTAATTAACGGGAGGGGGGGGACAGTCCCCTGCAGCACAAATCTAGCAATTCAAGGGATCTGGCTCCGCTTACCCTCGAGCTCTTCTTCCTCATTGGGGGAAGAAGAATCGGTGCCACTCGAGGTTGCTTGTTGGTACATCTGCACGAGGATTGTTCGGGAAGGGCGAGGGGCCTGAACCAACTTTGGTGGGTTCCCCTTGGCCCTGCTCCTAATGGCTGCATTCTCAACTCCGAACTCCATCTCTGTGCTCGTTGGAGCTCTAGTGGGCAGTTTCACCTCTGGGCCGCTCCCGTGGAGCAGGGGGTTTGGCTTTTTCAGTTCTCCTGGCTCTGTTCCTGATTTTGGGGGACTCTGGGCCTCGGAGCTGTTTGACCAGAGCTGGGTCAATTGGATCATGATGGGTGAGGTGCCCTCTTGGTGCCTTTGCCATCGTGTCGACCCCTCGTGCCTACCCTCTCTCCCTTTTCCATGCAGGGGTCGGCATGGGCACTACTTTTTTCTTTCTTCCCTTCTTTTCAGGATTTCCATTGACATTTTCCTTCAGTGCCTTGGTCGGCGCCATGCCTCAGAGCCATGGCTCGCTGCCATCGACGGTGCCATGAGTCAGCGCCATCACTCTGGCGCCATGGATGCTATTGTTGCTGCCATTGGTTGAAGGCACTGCTGTGGGTGTCTAGGTGGCGCCAAGCACCCATGGATGCCACTGGTGCCCTTAGTTGCCATGGGTGCCCTCATGTGCCATTTTTGCCATGGGTACTGTGCCGTGGTACCATGGGCATCAGGGGTGCCCTCGGGTGCCATTGCTGCATGGGTGAAAGGGGTGCCTGCAGGTACTGCCGCGAGTGCCTTAGGGTATCACCCAGGTTGACATAGGCACTGCTTGGTGCCCTCCTGTGCCACGAATGATGCTGGTTCCACAGGGGTGCTAGTGGGTGCTGTCTGGCAGAATTAGTGACACATTTTTCCTTTTTTGACTTCTTCTCCACAGAACTTGTGGCAGGATGTTTTCCGCAGAATGAAGTCCTGTTCTGCAGATTATTTTTCCGTACATCTTGGTGAGTGGCAGTCCTTGTTGGATCTTGTGTCATCCAGCGGTTTTCTGCTGTACTGTTCTGCCTGTGGAATCTCTCATTTTGCTCAGCACTTTCTCAGCTCCCTGTGTGGTACCAAGCTCCTCGACATCCTTCCTGATGGCGGAGTCTCTAGTGGCTCTGTCCTAGAACTTCCATAGAGGTCCTTCTGGGGTAGAAGTACATCTAGATGGGTCTTTCCCTGTCCTTCTGGTCAGTATTACAGTGGACGACTCATTTTATATACTGAAGGGCACGTCCTCTCTGCCATCAGAGTCTGTGATGGAAGATCTTTTCAGTAGTTCCTCAGTAATGGCGTCCACTCCAGTATTTCAGACTGTGTCCGTGGACCATACGCTTCTGTGTCTAGAATTTTTCAGTCGTCAAGACAATTACACTCTGTGGAACATTCTAATTTAATGGTTGGGAGCCGCTCAGGCTCTTCCGCCCCTTTGATAGGGGTATATGACCCCCTTGTGATATTGCCCCTTCGGGGGCTTCTTCGACACATGTGGTTAACATCTCTCCAGCTGTGATTTTGTACTCAGATGGAGAACATCTTCGTCATTTTGTATCAAGACAATCCTTGCGAAATAGCAGCCTGAAAGCCTTGTTAGTCTCAGACTATATTAAAAAAAAAATAATTTATCACAGCACAAGGCCTAGCCTAAATTACCCAATACCACCATTTTTGGATTTGGTAAGGTTCAGCCTCAGCCCCTGAGGCACTCATCTCCAGAGTACGGTAAAGAGTACCTGACTTCTTCCCCTAAGGGGAGTCCAATCCAGCGGTGGTATGGGTCATCTCTTTCTCCAAGAGAGATTTCTCTCATTCAGAGACATTTCCTAGACCTAGGTGACTGCCCAGTCTGTTAATTACCCTTTCTTTTTATCAGGATTTCTTCTCTTGAGCAGAGCCTCGAAGCAACAGAAGCGACTCTCCACCGAGTCTGAGCTCAGGTTCCTACTTCCCTGCTTGCTTTAACTTAACAGGCGATATACTCCTTCTTGACTGAAGATCAAAGTAGGTATTTTTTGTGATGTAGCTTCTCAAATATTCACACCTTCGGTTCCAGCGCACTGGTTCAGTGCCAGTCGCTCACGAAGCTATCCTCTCCAAGTGCGTGATGGAGTTGTGATGTTTGTTTTTCAGCAAACAAACTAGAATCCTTTCCTACTCCCTTCAGGGAGGCCAGAGTGAGTAGTGCCTCACCGCATTGAGTCACTGCCTCTTCCAGTCACTTTCAACGAATAGGTTAGCCCTAACTTGGTCCTGCTGTGCCCCTCCTCAATGCACATCTGCCTCTATTTGCCTTAGAAATCCAGCCCCTGTTTTTTTTTTTCTGTCGGAATGTTTTTTTCCGCAGTGGACATGTCGTCCTGTACACTTTTCCTTTCTTCCCTGAGTTCAGAGACTGCCATTACAGTTGTACATACAGGGACAGGATGGTTCCTTTTTTGGAATATGCATTGGGTAGATATGGTTCTACTAGACCACCTCAAGAGACTTCTAAGTCGTGCTTGGCCTTCCATCAGGAGGGTTCCAGTGACTAAGTGGAGACTATTGTCCTTGACGGGCTAACCCCACCTGGACCCCCTTTGCTCACCAAGTAAGGGGTTCAAGTGCTCCTGGACCTGTTGTTCACAGGTCAGCCATACTTGATAATGGGAGTTTCCATCTGCACTTTTCGGTCTACCCTGAACCAGTAGACTTTACCTCCGACTCTCTGTTCCTAAGGTCCCTTTACGTTACATTAGTACATGTCTTTGACACTATTAATTTTGGTCCTGGACCAAATTGTGAGACCAGGTTCTTGCCACTCTCCTAGAGTGGTTGCGGCTTCCTGGCAGACTTTCATTTTGTGCCCATTGAAGTCATCTGCAAAGTGGCGAGTTACAACTCGAGTGCTTAACTTGTAAGCACTATGTTTTAGATGCTCTTTACAAGACAGCTGTTTTTATTAGCAGAACATTCCTTGGCCGTCCTTTCTGAGTGAACCCTATTTCCTACCACCCTACTCAGGGCTGTTGGTTTTAGCTTGGTACTCTCCCACTAGTGTGAATGAGTGATGGAGACTTAGTCCAGGAAGATATGGAAATTATTTACTTACCGTAATTATTGATCGTCTTGGACAGTCTCCATCACTCATTCACACACCCACCCACCATCCCCTGGGTTCAGTCATTTTCTTTCCTGGTCTTCATGGTCCTGTGGTTCAGACTGTGAAGACATTGTTCTTTTACCTTTCTTGCAAAGGCCATCTGGGCCCTCTCAGACCCAGAAACTTAGAATGAGTTATTCTCATTAGTTACGCTGCACCTCCTCGGTCGAAAAGGTACTGAGGCGGTTGGAGGGTCGACGCCAAGATAGCTTGCACAGCGTAAACTAGTCTCACGGTGCCACGCATGTGTGGTCCTGTCTCGGTGCCGACCCTTCTGAAAATTTTAGGCTCCACTTTAATGAGTGTTGGAGACTGTCCAAGAAGATCAATAATTACGGTAAGTACGTAATTTCCATTTTGTGGAGTTTCCTCTGGAAACGCCACCAAAAAGATCCTCCTACTCAATGGATCAGGCTCTTCTCATCCGAGAAGAGGTGAACAATTTGTTGCTCAAGGAAGCAATAGAGCACGTCCCCCTCCGGCAAAGGGGAAAGGGGTTCTACTCCCATTTTTTCCTGGTTCCAAAAAAGTCGGGGGATTTCAGACCCATACTCGACTTAAGCAACCTAAACCAGTTTGTCTAGTACAGATGCTGACCCTCCAGAGCCTCCTTCCACTCCTTCTGGAGAACCATTAGTTGTGCGCTCTGGACAAGCAGGATGCTTAGCTGCACATCCCCATCTTCTCCAGCCACCAACGGTTCCTGCAGTTTCAGTTCCAGGGAAACACTTCCAGATCTTACTTCGAGAAACAGCTTTTGCAGCAGGTTACACCATTAGGACTGAAGCCAGCAGGCTCCAGGACCCCACGGAAATATTCTAGCTAGCAGTATCCAGTGGGGACCGCCCCCAACGTCGGCCCCACCCCCGACATCAGGCATCATACAAAAGGGGCGGTTCCCTCCAGAATCCCCAGTTCTTTTCCTGCCATTGACTCACCTGCATCAGCCTCATGGATGCCTGTTTCAGCGAACGACGACTTGAACTTCCATCATTTATTCAACTAAATGTTGACATCTCCTACTCCTTCCACAGAAGGACACCCTTCCAAGTGTGCCTGTGGCAAACAGTTCCCTTTCAAGGATCTTCATTCGGCCTGTCTGCGGTGCCTAGGCCCGGAGCACGACACCAAGGCCTGCTCCTTTTGTCAGCAGTTTAACAGCCGCACCAGGATCCTCCATCAGAAGGCACTTCAGAGGTTCCTGTTAGAAGAAAGATTAAAAAATATGGATAGAGACCCTGCCTCCAGAGGTGAGTCTACCTCCAAGTCTCATGAACACCAGGAGAAGGCCAGGTCCAGATCCCCGAACCGGGCCTTAGCCTCGCGCATCAGCTCAGGCTCCACGCGCTCAGACCGCTGTCCCTCCAGGGCTCGCTCACAGCCTCCTCCTGTTAAAGTCAGGACTTCAGGTGGTTCTTCGGCTTCTTTCCATCCACTCAAGACTTCTGATCCTTCTCCAGCGCCCTCCCGGGCCTCAGCGAAGTCTTATGACCATCATCAGTCCAAGTCCTCTTCTAAGTCTACTTCTGCTTCCTCGGACAGGCGTCGGGAACCCAACGCCAGATCAGCCTCCCAAGAAGACCAAGGACCTGATGACCCTTCAGCGGACGACGAACCCTAAGCAGGGTGCGATCCTACTCTGGCCAAATGCCCATCAGACCAGACGTCCGTTTAGCACCCGTCTGTCAAGCGACCTAAGGAACCGATGACTGCCCTCCCTTCACCAGTTTATACTGGTTGCCGGGGTTCTTCTGAGGAGGATCTGACGTTGCCTGATAACCAGGCAGGCGACAGTAAGGATGCCAGGCTTCCACAGGAGCCTTCACCCAAACCGGCGACTCCCTCTGACCCGACGCCGGATACCGGCGACAGACCAACCCCGACGCCAGGACCGTCATCCAGTATGAACATTCAAGAAGTAAAAGATCACTTCACCTTTTGGTGGGACACGATTAAAAAGGACGTGGTCCCAGTAAAACCTACTCCTCCTCCTCCTCCCCAGGGTCCAGCAGAAAGACCCCGACCCCCAAGGAGCCTACACCACCTCCTAGGCACAGATCCAGAGAAAGGAGAAGGCCCCCTTCATGGTCTCCCTCAGGGTCTCCCAGTCCCAAGCGACCCAGAGGAAGAAGGTCCACTCCACGGGGGGGGTGACTCTAGACCAGACTCTTCAGACACCTCCAGGTCTCCTTCTCCAATAGGTATCCCATCACCAGACCCACAAGACCTCCCCAGGTCACCTCCGGATGATCCCTCTTTTTCTGAAATCATGAGGCACATCCAGGAGAATATGGGATGGGAAACTGAAGATCTAGACCCCGAATGACAGCACCTAGCTCGATACCTTCAGCAGAAAGATCCTAAGCCTGTAGTGGTGCCACCTTTGCTGGACACCTTCGTGGATGTCACCAAGGCCACGTGGAAACGTCCGCATTCCACCCCTGCTGTGCCGAAGAAGGCTGACCACCCATACAGGGCCCTGCGGATGACCTGTATCTGGCACAACAACCCCTGGCTGATTCACTGGTCATCACGGCCTCTCATGACCGGTCTCAAAGACCACAGCATTTGAGCACCCAATCTCTGGACCAGGAATCCAAGCAATTGGATTCACTGGGTAGGCGCATGTACGCGGCTGCGACATGCTCCATCAGGTCACTGAACTATCTGACACACACAGTTCAGTTTCAGTATGGGAACAGGGTCAAGACCTAGTCAAAGTCCTTCCGGATGGTGAGCAGAAGGAGGAGCTTTTGAACCTCCTTCGTACGGGGTCAGACGTGGGGACCCAAGTTTTGAGAGCTGCCTATGATTCAGCGGACTCTGCAGCCAGGGGCGCAGCCTCTGGAGACACTCATGGTTTCGCATCTCCGGATTTACCCCGGACGTCCAGAAAAATATCCTGGACATTCCCTACAATGGCAAGGTCCTGTTTGGTGAAGATTCTGAAAAGGTAATCACCAAGTTACTGGAAGGCAGTGAGGACTGTACAGGCCCAAAGCTGGTTCCTTTCATAGGAGCCAGAATCATTTTTGTGGCCAGCAACAAAGGCAACAACCACCTTCTGGCCAGCAGCAAAGGGGCAGCTTCAACTGTAAGGCCCAGCCTAAGTCTTTCCCAGGCCAAGGTCAGAGATACACCAAACAGACTCCGCCTACGAGAGGCAACGCCGCCACAGCATGACTCCTTCCCGGCCCCCACCCCTCCTCTGGATCAAGAGGAAGAAAAGGTCAGGGTCGCATCTCCCACCACCTTTCAGGGTGGCAGGTAACTGCCGACCGGTGGGTCCTACAATTGGTAGAGAGAGGACACTCTATTGAATTCCTCGACCACTCACCTTCAAGGCCTCCCCTGCTTTCCCGTTACTCAGGAAAGCATTCCCTGCTCATTCAGCAGGAGGTGCTAGCACTTCTGGACAAAGAATCCATAGAGCATATTCCGCGGAACCAGAGAGGTGCAGGATATTATTCCCACTTCTTTCTGGTTCCCAAAAAGAGAGAGGACTTCCATCCGATTCTGGACCTCAGTGACCTCAACGCTTTGGTGCTTTACAAACTCTTCCGCATGGTGACTCTTCCAGGACTAATTCCCATGCTCAAGCAGGGCGCCTTCTTAGCGTCACTGGACATGCAGGATGCTTACCTGCATATCCCGATAGCTCGGGTGCACAGAAAATTCTTGCGCTTCGAGTTTCTAGGTTGCCATTATCAGTTCCGAGCCCTCCCTTTCAGGCTGTCTTCGGCACCTCGGGTATTCACGAAGTGCATGGCAGTCATAGTGGCAGCTCTCAGGAGACAAGGCCACTACGTGTTCTCCTACCTGGATGACTGACTCCTCATGGCCCCCTCTTGGGAAGCCCTGATGTCCGCGATCCATTGTACTCGTTCCCTCTTCGGATCCTTGGGCATCACCATCAATCAGGAGAATTTGAACCTGGTTCTGTCTCAGAGACAGCAGTTCATAGGCGCAGTCCTGGACACCGTCCAGGGGAAAGTTTTCTTGCCCCAGGAGAGAACAGAACACATCAGATCCCTCATAACGGATATCTTGGCAACGAAGACTGTTGCAGCAAGATTGGTCCTTTGCCTGCTCGGACACATGGCTGCAGCCATTGCAACAGCCCCTTTAGCCCGTCTCCACATGCGGGTGACCCAGTGGATGTTACTGGTGCAGTGGGACCAGAAGCAAGATCATATGCAGCATCCAATCAGGATCACGAACGTCGCCATCTGGGATTGGTAATGGTGGCTCATTCCAGAGCACCTTTCGTTGGGAGTCTCCTTTGTTGTGCCATCTCCGGTTGCGACACTCCATGGATGCTTTGGGGTCAGGTTGGGGAGCACACCTTAATGGTATCAGGTCTTGGGGCTCATGGACGACATAGGAAGCTCATCTTCACATAAACATTTTGGAGATGAGGGTGGTCCTTTACGCCGTGCAGGCTTTTCAATCAGAGATTCCAACAGGTACTCTTGTGCTGCAGACAGACAATATTGCGGTGATGTATTACCACAACAAATAAGGAGGCACTCATTCCTGCCCTCTGTGCAGGGAGGCCATGAGGGTGTGGGATTGGATACTGCAACACAGCGCAAACCTTATCGCTGTACATGTTCCGGGAGTGGACAGCATTATCGCAGACAGTCTGAGCCGGTCTCAGACCAGAGTCCACGAATGGGAACTACTCCAAGAGGTGTAGAGGACCTGTTTCGCAGATTAGGTACATCAGAATTAGACCTTTTCACATCCCCATCCAATGCAAAACTGTCCAATTTCTTCTCACTAGATCCAGGTCCTGGTGTTTTCTGGCGAGACACGTTGTCCCTCTCTTGGGCGGGCAGACATTTCCTCCCTTCCCGTTGATCCAGAGGGTTCTTCTGAAACTCCACAGAGAGCAGGTGAAGCTGATATTAATTGCGCCCTTTTGGCCCAGGCAGATTTGGTTTCCTCTGCTGTACCAACTTTCTCAGGAACTACCAGTGCCTCAGCCAATCCGCTCTCACTTGCTGTCCCATGAGGAAGGTTCCTTGGTCCATCCAGACCTTCACTCTCTGAACCTGCATGCCTGGCTCCTAGAGACATAGTCATGCACTACGGGGTCTCACTAGAGGTAGCAGATGTTCTAGCGGTGGCTAGAAAACCGGTCTCTCATGCCACGTCCGCCATGGGCTCAAGCTCGGGGACTTTCTCCACTGGATTGTTCTGAGGGTTTGGTATTAGACTACCTCCTGTCCCTTTTTCAGGCAGGCTTGGCCTACTCCTCGATGAAAGTACACCTTTGTGCCATCTCAGCCTATCATGTTCCTATAGGCCTACTGTCCTTATCCCGGTTGGACACCGCATGTGCCTTTTTGAGAGGCGTTCTCCACCTTAGGCCTCCGATTAAGGATCCCATTCCTCCTTGGGACCTACCCTTCATCCTGGAGCAGCTTACGCTGCCTCCCTTTGAACCAGCTGCGGATTGCAAGCTACGTCTTCTTGCTTGGACGGCGTTATTTTTAGTTGCTGTTACGTTGGCCAGAAGGATTTCTGAGCTACACGCACTTATGTGCAAAGAACCTTATTTGATTTTTCACCAGGACAGGGTATCCCTAAGGACAAACCCAAAGTGTCTACTTAAGGTGGTCTCAGCCCTCACCCTTAATCAGGACATCGACCTGCCAGTGTACTTTCCTAAATACTCTAATAGAGGAGAGGCCCTGCTGCACACTCTAGATGGGCCTGGGTGTCTAAGATACTACCTGACCAGAACCAGGCAACACCGTAAATCTAATCAGCTGTTTGTCTGCTTCGCCCAGAGGATGCTGGGGGCTCTAGTTTCTAAACAATCGCTGTCCAGGTGGCTCATCCATTGTATCATGTTCTGTTACCAGAAGCGTAACAAATCCCTACCGGGCTCGGTTAAGGGACATTCCACAAGGGGTGGGGGGTGGCTACTTCCTTTGCTGCTTTAAAGAACATCTCCACTTCAGCTTTCTGTGCAGCAGATACTTGGAGCACACCTTCATCAGGCATTATAGCCTGGATGTTGCTTCACAGCGAAGAGCTGGTTTTGATCTAGCAGTCCTTCTGGGACTACTGTCCTAGGCTTCGGTTCAACTCGCAATCTCTTCCTAGCCTCCTCCCATCTGAGAGGGATTTCCAGAATTGCTTGGGAATCAGACCTAATGGTGTAACTTGCTGCAAGAGCTGCTTCTCGAAATAAGATAGTAGTGTTACGTAAGAACTTACCGTAACAGTAGATCTTCGAGAACAGCCCTTGCAGCAGGTAGTTTCCCTCCCACCATCCCCTCTGGAGGTAGATTTGTTCCTTTTGTCACTTCCTAGGATTAGGTGTTTGTAACACCGCTTTGAACATCTTCTTTGAAGGCAGATCCTCAGTCTCCACTTCTGATGTCATCTAGCAGCCGGGAGTCTCTGGCGGGAGAACGGGGGATTCTGGGGGACTGCCCCCCTTTTGTATGATACCTGACGTTGGAGGCGATCCCCCGATGGATACTGCTAGCTAGAAAATTTCCGTGGGGTCCTGGCGCCTGCCGGCTTCAGTCCTAATGGTGTAACCTGCTGCAAGAGCTGTTCTTGAAGATCTACTGTTACGGTAAGTTCTTATGTAACTGTACTGACTCTGCCTAAGTTTGTTTAACAGCTCTTCAATATGATCAGTGAATGAGAGTTTGTTTAACCAGACTCCCAAGTTATTTGAATTTTGTCATGTAATCCAACTGCTCTCCAAGAATGGTGGTAAGTGGAAGTGTTCTGTCAGTAGCAGGGTTAAATGCATGAGAAAGAAGCGAGAGGAGCCATGCTTTAGTTTTTTTTTTTTTTTTAGCATTTAGAAGTAACTTCTGGTTTAGTAGCTGTTACTGCAGCAGGTTGAATTCACTTTGAAGGGTTTTCTGTACAGCATCAGGGGAAGAGTTGCTGACATATCACTGTGTAATCTGCAAATAAATTTATTTTAGCTTCATTGATGGACACAAAGTCCTGTAATGATAATTCAAGTGCTACAATTAAAATGTTTTGCCAGTATGTCAATTCATTTTAGTCCTACACTTTATTCTCTTTTGAATAATCAAAAATTACCTTAGCTTTTCTTTTTGGATAAGTTTGCTGCTATCAGGAAAAATGGCAACTGCTGGCTATTGGACATTACACTGACCTCCATCCCTTTTGAGCCCGTTTGCAGTTCCCACAGAGTGATGTCATCAGTCTCTTCCATGTCCTCACGAGTATACAAGTACATTTGCTAAGCAACTGCAAACATTCACTGCCCAGATGGGCAATGAACAGGACCTGGCAAACCGGCTCATGCAACACTGTGTGTGATGACTTGAGCCTTAAGGTTGGAAGCATGTATGATTTCTTGTACCACTTCACTTTCATAACACTCTTTTACATTACCTTGCATTATTATGAGCATATCTCACACAAAAACACATATCCTGGATTTTAGGGGGGCAGACTTTGGGAAAATGGGGAGATACTTGAAAGAGGCATTAAGGGGAATGGGGCAGGAATCAGGGGTTGAGGAACAGTGGGCAGTATTTAAAATGGGGATTACAAGAGCAACATAATTATGTATTAAGCAGGTTTGAGAGGAGACCATTTTGGTTTTCCAAGAGGAGCAAAGAAAGTGAAAGCCAAAAGATTGCATTCAGGTAATACAAAAGACACAGGCAGAAGGGATAGGAGAAGTACCAGGAGAAGCAAAGGGAGGCAGGAGGTCAGTAAGGGAAGCCAAAGCTCAGACAGAAGAACACATTGCAAATCAGTGGGTAGAGGGATAAAACCTTTACAGGTACATAAGTGAAAAAAGAAAGGCAAAGGGAAGGATAGTGCGACTGAAGGGGGAGGATGGGGGCTGTGTGGAGGATGACAACAGTAAAGCTGATGTATTGAACAGGTATTTCTGCTCAGTCTTTACTGTGGAAGAGGAGGGTAATGGGTCTGAGCAGATTAAGAGGGTGAGAATGGTGCAGAAATGGACACAAGTCCCTTTACATGAGAAAGGGTCCTGAAGGAACTGGAAGTAATAAGAGTTGATAAAGCAATGGGGCCAAATGGGGTGCACCCCAGGGTCCTTAAAGAACTAAGAGAGGTGGTGGCTGAACCTCTGGCTATCCTGTTTAGCCGATCACTGGAAACAGGGGAGGTACTGAAAGACTGGAGGATAGCAGATGTAGTCCCCTTATACAAAAGTGGGAACAAAGAGGAAGCAGGGAACTACAGACCAGTCAGCCTCACCTCGGTAGTGGGGAAGATCTTGAAGCACTACTGAAGGAGAGTTTGGTGAACATCTGGTTGTCAATGGACTACAGGACCCAAGGCAGCATGGTTTCACCAGGGGAGGTCATGTCAGACCAACCTCATTGAATTTTTGACTGGGTGACTAGGAGATGGATCAGGGAGGGCAGTGGACATGGCCTATCTGGACTTCAGCAAGACCTTTGACACTGTGCCCATAGAAGACTATTGCACAAACTGGGAATATGGGTGTGGGCAGGACAGTAGTGTGGTGGGTAGGTAACTGGCTGGGTGGCAGGACACAGAGGGTGATGGTAAATGGCTGTCACTCCACAGAGGGAAGAGTGACCAGTGGGGTACCACAGGGATCAGTGCTGGACCGGTCCTATTCAATATCTTCATCAGTGACATTGCGCAGGACCTAGAAGGCAGAATTTCACTGTTCGCTGATGACACAAAGCTCTATAACAGAGTAGACACACCAGAGGGTGTAGACAGACAGAATTAGAAGGGACCTGCAGAAACTTAAAGAATGGTCAGGGGTTTGGCAGTTGAAATTCAGTGCAAGGAAGTGCAAGATAATGCATATGGGGCACAAAATCCCTGGCACAATATATCAGTTGGGGGGTGAGGATATAGCATGCACCAAGCAGGAAAGGGATCTTGGGGTTATCATCTCTGATGACCTCAAGTCAGGGAAACAGTGTGACAAGGCAGCAGGTAAAGCAAATAGGATGCTGGGATGCATAGGCAGGGGCATCACCAGCAGGAAAAGGGAGGTCATAATTCCACTATATAAGACACTAGTGAGGCCCCACTTGGAGTATACTGTACAGTTCTGGAGACCTTACTTATGTAAGGATATAGACAGGATAGAGAAGGTTCAGAGGAGGGCAACAAACATGGTGCATGGATTGCATCACAAGTCCTGTGAGGACAGGTTGAAGGAACTGAACATGTACTCCCTGGAGGGAGAGAGGGGGTATGATAGAGACATACAAGTATCTTACAGGGAGGAACAGGGTGCTGGAATACACTATTTTTAAGCGAAAAAGATGTTCCAGGACTAGAGAACATGGGATGAAGTTGGAGGGAGAACGATTCAGAGGAAATGTGAGGAAGAATTTGCTTCACAGAACGGGTGGTGGACAAGTGGAACACCCTGCCAGAGGAAGTGGTGGGGGCTGAAACAATCACGGGATTTAAGAATGCATGGGATAGACATAAAGGAATTCTGGAGGTCAGGGGTAAGGGCCAACAAACTTCTTGGAAAACATAAACTGAACTTACAAGCTCAAATGGGCAGACTGGGTGGGCTATAGGCCCTTATCTGTCGACACTGTCTATGTATCTTCAGTCTACATAACTTTAGTTAAGTAATTGCTGAGGAAAAGCAGGAAAAGATAGAGGAGGAGGAAGTATCTTCACTACTTTTCTCAAAATGGTGCTGCATCGTGTTGTCACATCGATGGTTCAACAACACTGGGAAATGATGGAATTCTGTTAATGTTCTACACACACACACACACACACACACACACACACACATATATATATTCAAAGTTAATTGAATACAATATTTAAATACTATTTTTTTTTTTTTACACTAAGTGTTTAACAGTGACTACTCTATGAACAAGCTCTAATTTATGGGGAAGTTTAATAAAAAATAATTTCAAAAGAAAGCCACATTGAAGTAGCATCATTTCAACATAAGTAAACCCCCACAGCAATCCATTAAATTTTTGAATCGGCTCCTTAGGGGAGTTTCAAGAAAAACTGAAACAACCATATCTTACCTGTATCAGTCTTCACCAGCCATCACTGGTGGGTTCAAGCCGAAGGTGCAGGACCCCGTGGGAAGCTTTTCTGTGCTAGAAGGAGGGGTGAAATCGAAGACTGTGCCGCCTTCGAGGCCGACTCATTGCGTGGTGCTTGCAGGTTGGCCAGTAACCGCTGTCATCCCCTTCATTCTATCAGTTCTGCTCTTCCTGCTGTTGAGGCTGTTGGTGCTACGTAGGACAGCGATACCTGAGAGGATCAACTGCATCACTACACATTTGCCATTTCTGCTCACTAAAAAGTTTCTGAATACCATACTTTGACACTGTTTTCGGCTCTGTTTCATTCTTTTCTTCAAGTTAGTCGGCGTCAAGTCTTTCACTTTGTTTTATTTTCTGTTGTGCAGTCAATGCCATGTTGGGTTCAGGGTATAAGTTCAAAGGCGGGGACTACCCCCATGTTTTGGTGCCCTTGTGGAAGTCAAGTTCACCGTAACGGACCCACATGTCTGATGCAACAGTTGCTTCAGTATGGACTACCACACCCATGAACTCCGTGCAGCGAGGTTGGGACACGACCCCCCAACCTTCGACAGCAAGTGTTGAATGAGAGCCACTAAGGTAAGGACCTTGGGCCTATCCCCTGGGCCTCCACCCACTGCTACACTCACTGGGGGAGAGCAGACCACTGCAGACTCTTGTCCCGCTGAGTCCGGGCAACTGGGGGAGCAGTCGGCTGCTGACAGCTCCAACCGGACAACCCAGAGGCCTCAGCTAACACACAGGGCCTCCACCAGTGGTCCCTTTGAGGGTTTCGGAGGGTGTGGCTTTGGCTCCTGACACATATTCCGGTGTCTTGAGCGGAATCGGCACTCCAATGCTGTGGAGTCCCTTTCTGGCACTGCCCTCGGTGCTGGGCTGGGTGACCAGGGTTGCCTCTCGGAATCTCTGTGGTCTCCTCCTCAGATTCAGTGGATGACCCAGACTGGCAACCCAGCTCTCTCAAGGACTTCTGTGGGATCAGAACTTGGACTTGACACTGTGCATGGTGCTGCCCTCTGCCAGCGCTGCGGTCAGTGCCGTGGCATTGTGCCACTTCTGGGCCCAGTGCAGTTTTCAGTTCCACCCTTGGTGATGGTGGCACATTTTCTGAGGAGGAGGCAGATTGCGGCGACAGGTCTCTGTTGGGTGCCGCTGCAGAGTTGGGGGAGTCAGAAGCCTACCCTGATGCCAGCTTTTCTCTCCCCTCGTCCTTGAGATCAGTTGCCATTGGAAGGCCTCACTCGAGGGGCAGGTCTCTGTCCTCTCCTGGGGGTTGGGGGGGCCAGCCCATGCTCTGCTCTGGTGGCCTTGGCCACTGTGGAGCAGAGTAGGAGTGCTGGGCAGAGCACCCCTTCCTCCCTCAGGGGCTGGAGCCCTGCATCGGGTGGGGACAAGGGCTACCCGCATGGGCTCACTGAGCTCCAGTCTCCCCACCTGGGGTCTTCTCCCCTTGGCTTCCCCCTGCTGGCTTGGGGACAGTGGAGCAGCATTTGGGGTCTGGGCAATGCACCTCCCCCTTATGGTAGAAGGGTCCTCTGCTGGTGCCCTCAGCCCTGTCAGGGAAGGTGCGGTCTCTTATGACCATCCTGCCTGGCCCTCCTGGCAACCTCCCCCCCCCCCACACAATTATTCCAGGTCTCATGGTTCCCTTGGGGCCCCTTACCTGGGAGCAGTATAGGACCACAGTGAGGGCTTTTCCACCATGAGAGCCTCCGAAGCATGAGTGCCAAGATGCAGGTGTGTGGCATCTGCAAGCAGGATAGCAGGCCACGCTGGTGCGGGGCAGTCACAGAGAAGGGTACGAGTTGCAGTGAGGAATCTGCAAGACTAAGTAACATGGGCCAGTACACCCTAAGGGATACAGAGAGGATGTGGAGGCCAGGGCAGGGAGGCAAGTGGATGAATGGGGGACGAAGAGTGGAGGGGTAGGGATGAATTGGGTTGGGGGCACAGGGAGGCCGAGGGTAGTGAGCTGCAATGGATGTGGAGCAGTACTGTTTCTGGGGACCTTGGGGAGTCCGGTGTGCAAACAGTTCAGACAGCTTTATCAAGAAATAGCTTGAAATGGGAACTGGGGGAAGGGCCAGGTATAAGTGGAACAGGAGTAAATGGGGTAAGAAGACAGGAAGGGCTCCATTGCAGGAGAAACCAGGCTACCACAGGCTGAAAGGGGCCGTTTAGGCAGGGAAGTCAGGGGTACCAAGTCCACAGGAACCAGGGCATGCAGGAAGGGGGAGTTGGTAGGTGATAGGGAATGAGATTAGAGAGAGGAGGAGTAGGGTAGAGGTTCTGGGGAAGCAGAGGCAGGGAGGGATTTCAGGGGAGGACATGGCAGGGGGTCACAGACACACTAAACTGGAAAGGAGGCCATGACCTGTAAGGGGGGGGAGAGGGAGGCACACTGAAGGGGGCAGTGAGAGGACGTATAATTAGTGGAGCGGGGGTGGTTGTACAAGGGAAGGAGCACAGGAAGGACAGAAAAGGAAAAGAGCAGGAGGAGGTGCAGTTGATGGAGAGGGGTTAAAAATTAGAAGAGAGGAGACTGAGGAAAAAGGGCTCGGAGGGCAAACCATAGGGGCACTGCAGGACATGGGGGTCAAGTATTTGTACCAAGGGGTTCTATGCTCAGGAGGGTGAGATGCGGAGGCAAGGAAGAGCCGAACCTTGGTAGAGTATATGCCAGGTATGACAGCGGGGAGAGTAGGGCAGTTCGTTCTGAAATGTGTGGAGAAGGTGAGAATGAAGCCTCATATCATAGTGCATCTAGGCATAAACAACCTAGAGGGCAGTACAGTGGATGAAGTGCAGGAGAGGTTCAGGAAGGTGGGGAGTTTCTGCAATAGAGTGGGAAGTTCAGTGGCATTCTCTGAGGTACTGCCGGTATCTAGGGCAGGCACCTCTAGGAAGCTAAGAATACTGGAGTTCAACAGGTGACTGGAGGGGATGGTGTGCAGAAATGGGGTACGGGGCAAGACTTGGAATAATAAGGGGCTTTATGCTAAGGATGGGCTACATCTCAGCATTGAGGGCACAAGGATGTTGAAATGGGCTGGAGAATTACATTAAAATAGATTTAAACTGAGGAGGGGGGCTGTGTCGGGCAGCGAGGGGAAGTCGCCTTCTGGGAGACCGGAAGGCCTCACCCCCAGAGAGAGAGAGAGAGAGAGAGAGAGGAGGATAAGGGGAATCTACCATGGTGGAAGTGGGGGGAAAGGAGGGACAAGACACAAGGTGGACGGTTATATCCTTGAATGCAAGGAACTTGGCAAACAAAGTGGCAGAGTTCCAGACATTGATGGCGGATGGGGAGGTAGATATTGCCACCATCTCAGAAACCTAGGCAACCCAATACCGTGACTGGGATCTCATGATCCCAGTATACAAGGTATACCACAGGGACTTGGAGTGGGGAAAGAGGGGGAAGGGTAGCTATTTATGTTAGGGAAGGGATACTGTGTACCAGGGGAGAGTAGAGGCCAGAAGCTGTATGGGTATTGCTCCAAAACCTCAACGGTAAGAAGCTCAGGATGGGGGTGGTATACAGGCCACCCTCACAAAGCAAGAAGATGGATAGGGAGCTGGGGAAGCAAATCAGTAAGGTTAGTGGTAAAGGGAGTAGAGTTATAGTGGGAGACTTTAGCCTACCTGGAGTTGACTGGTGGACAGTAACTACAACAAATGCCAGAGAACAGGTACTGCTGGAGGCTATCCAGGACAGCTACCTAGAGCAGGGAGGGGGACATACCGGACATTGTGCCAACAAATGGTGACCAGGTCCAGGATGTGGTAGTACAGGACCTCTAGCAGGAAGCAACCACCACTTACTGTGATTCCTCCTCAACACAGGGAGGGAGTCAGCTAAGACCAGGACAAGTATTAGACTTCAGGAAGGCAGATTTTGCCATAATAGGCAGCATCCTAGAGGGGTATTTAGCTGGAATTAGCCCAGGGATGGATGCTGAACAGAAGTGGGCAATCATTAGGACAGGACTGAATGAGGCCATGAACATGTGTGCCAAGTCTCAGAGTAAGCAGCCCAGGTCAATAAAACCTAGCTGGCTCATCAGTGAAGTGGAGGGGAAGGTGCAGGAAAGAGAGATTGGCCTTCATTAGGTTCAAAACATCTGGGCGTGAGGAGGACAGGGAGGTGTTCACAAAGGCATCTAGAGAGGTGAGTAGGGCAGTCAGGGAAGCCAAAGCAGAAAAGGAGCTGAAATGGGCTCAGGGGATCAGAGAGATGGAAAGGGAGTTCTTTAAATACAATCGGGAGAAGAGGAGTTGTAGGGATGACATTTTTAGAATCAAGAGGGGAGGGGAGAAGGGCAGAAAAAGGGGAAGACCAGGCAGAGGCACTCAACAAGTACTTCTGCTTGGTGTCACAAAAGAAGGAATGGCCCAATACCACAAGGAAAAGGGGGGTAGAGATAAATGGAGTCATCCAAGAGGATAAGTTCTGAATTGCCTTAAAGCCTTGCAGGTGGACAAGGCACCAGAACCAGACAGTGTACATCCAAGGGTCCTGAAGGAACTGCCAGAGGTGTTGGCAGACCCTCTGACAGACCTATTCAACACCTCCTTGGAGATGGGGAATGTACCAAGAGACTGGAGGATGGTTCATGTGGTGCCCCTCCACAAGAGTGAACCCAGGGACAAACTGGGCAATTACAGACCAGTGAGCTTGACTTCTATAGTGGGGAAGTTGATGGAGACCATTTTGAAGGAGAGTTTGATGACATCTCTTGATAGTAATGGTCTACAGGATTAGAGACAACATGGGTTTGTTTCGGGAAGATCTTATCAGACTAACTTAATCAACTTCTTCGACTGGGTCACTAGGGTGGTTAACGAAGGCCACGCTGTGGATGTTCTTTATCTGGACTTAAGCATGGCTTTCAGCTCTGTGCCACACGAGAGGTTACTGAGCAAGCTGAGGGATGGGGGTCAGGGGAGAAACTGGTGGGGTGGGTTGAGAGCTGGCTTCAGGGCAGACAACAGAAGGTAGTTGTTAAGGGTGGGGAAGACATCCAAGCCAAGGCCAGTGACTAATGGGGTACCGCAGAGTTCAGTGCTGGGCCTGGGTTTGTTCAATGTCTTCATTGGAGACATTGCAGAGGGGGTCAAGAGTAAGATCAGTCTGTTCACCTATGACATTAAGATTTGTGCTCTCAGGGAGGATCTAGGTAAACTCGAACACTGGTCAAAGGAGTGGCAGGTGGGGTTTAATGCTAAGAAGGGCAAGGTCATGCACCTCAGAGCCAGAAATCCCAAGACCAGCTACTGGCTGGGAGTTCGGGTAACAGCATCAGAGGAGGAGAGATACCTGGGGGTATTAGTCACAGGAGATATGAAGGTATCAGCACAGTGTAGGAGGGTGGCAGCAGGGGCAAATTTGATGCTGGGGTGCATTGCCAGAGGGATCACCTCTAGAAAGGAGGAGGTCATCTTGCCCTTGTATAGATCACTGGCAAGGCCGCACTTGGAGTACTGTGTACAGTACTGGTGCCCATACCTCAAGAAGCATGTGAGATTACTAGAGGGGGTGCAGTGTAAGGCTACAAAAATGATCATGGGGCTAGGGGAGATGCCTTATAAGGAAAGATTGAGGGAGCTCAACATGTACTCACTGGAGGGGAGAAGGGAAAGGGGGGACATGATGGAGGCCTTTTAGTACTTGAAATGCATAAACAAAGTCAGAGTGGGAGGATTGTTCCGCTTAAGGAGGGTCACTGGGGGCACAGTCTGAAGTTGGAAGGGGGAGGTTCAGGAGGGAAATAAGGAGGCACTACTTCACAGAGATTGTGGTGGCGGGATTGAACCCACTGCCGGAGGAGTTAATCAAACTGAGGACAGTGGATAGCTTTAAGCGGGGCAGGGATAGTCAGGGGCACAGGGTTAGTACATACAAGAACATAATGTGGGGAAGGACCAGTAGAGGTGATTTTGGAGGGGGGGGGGCAGCTGCAGTGGTATTAAACTGAGAGCTGCCCAATCAGGCAGACTTAATAGACCTGTGGGTCTTTTTCTGCCGTCAATTTCATATGCTCGTACCATTCTACAGGGCCATGAATGAGCTGGTCTTTGTATCTCCTCCTTCAACACCGCTGTTCCCTGTGCAGAGCCCCCTCCACTTCATCGGCTTCCTCCTCTGAGGAAGAGGACACCCATCATACCAGTTGTCTGATGCTGACTTCACAAAGTATCAGCAGATCTCCCCTTGTCAGTCTTCACCATTCATTACTGCTGGGTACAAGCTGGAGGCGCACACCCGGCACAGGAGTTTTTTTTTTTTCAGAGGAGTCTGAGCCGACGGCGCCACCCCTGAGAATCAGTGACGCATCGGGTGATGTGTGAGGGGCCGCCATTAGGCGCCGTAGACTCCTCCTCCATCCCAGTTCTGTTTCTCCTGCCGTCGAGGCTGCACCTGCTGCGTGGAGTTGTAGAAAGTTCTGCGTCATAGGCCGTGTTTCATTTTTCGACGCCGCTCGTTCATCCCAGTTCTTTTTCCGACGTCAACGACTGGTAAGACCGTTCTTTTTATTCAATATTTTGACAACGACAGGAGCTTTGCTGTTTATATTTGTTTCGCATCATGTCAGGTTCGGGGGCCAAACGTAAGTCTAAGGAGGGCCGTGCCCCTGCGGACAGCGGTTTTCCGTCACGGACCGCATGATGTTTGTCTTCAGTGCCTGGGATCCTACCATGATATGGATCATTGTGACGCCTGTTTCTCCATGGATCGCCATGTGTTAGAAATCTGCACATTAAAAGTCGGAAGGGCTCCACCGACTTTCAGGGGACAACATCGCCCACAGGCTTCCCAGGTCAGATATATTTGACCCTTCCTCCGGGTCCTCTCCCGGGTCTATATGGCCCAGCGAGGAAGGAACCTTCTCCACTTCTAGCCTTGCCGAGGAGGAGGTTTCTTTGGCGCTGGAGGAGCGGTGCGATTCCTCCCTGGATCGCGCCATCCCGGCAGTCACCTCCTCGGAGGTGCAGGCTCCCCCAGTGTCACGGCCCCCGGTTGCGGGTCCCGGCTCTGGTGGACCCTCGATTTCACCTGGCATTGCTACCGTGGAGTCTGACGGCGTCCCCAGCACCGGGGACTTTGGCGGCACTGTCGGTGGTGTAACTGTGGGTTTCTGCACCTTTTGTGGCGCTGGGGACTCGGGCGGCACTGTTCACGGTGTCATATTGGGTTCTGGCACCATCCGCGGCACCAGGGACTCTGGTGGTGTCATTGGCGGTGCTGTCTTGGGTTTCAGCGCTGTCCACAGTGCTGCTAGGGTTCCCACTGCCGACAGAGGTGCGGTTGACTCTTCTGGTGCTGTTGGCGTTGTGGCCTTTGGTGATACCAGGCCTGGTGCCATTTTTGGTGAGGTTCCTGTGGTCACCTCGATGGAGTCTACCCTGGTTGACCCCTTTTCGAGGAGGATAACTCGGGAGGGGGGAGGGGGAGACCTGGACCTAGACCTCAGTGTTCCTCTCCCCAATTCTCCGTAGCTGGTTAGCCCAGATGATTCCATGGTTAGGGGCGGCCTGGAGTCTTCTGTGGTGGACCCTTCAGGAGATCCGGAGGGGATACCCTCTTCCCGGAGGTCCCAGGCAGCTGCCATCTGTAGTGCTGCTAGGGTCCTTCAGTAGAGGGTGGAGAACCCTGCCACAGTGAGTTCCCCTCGGGGGCTCACTCAGCAGGGACCTCCCCCACTGACATCGAGGAAGAGGGCTGCTTCGAAGTCTGAGGGATTGAGAGGTCAGGCTAAAGAGCGGCGGCGAACCCCCACCGCCCTGCAGGGTATGGGAGGAGTCACAGCACTGATCCCCGCCTTTCTCTCAGAGTCTCTAAAGCGCCTTCTAGTGGCAGTTCTGAAGGTTACCCTTCTGGACTCATGCAATCCATGGCGCGTCACAGGGGAGATTCCCCTTCAGGGCTCTTCCCGGGTTCGCCTCCCTCTCTTTCTTCTTTGCAACCTGGCATGAACTCGGGGTCCCCAATCCTGGCAGCATCACTCCCTGGATCTCAGAGCCCTGGCAGAGGCCAGGCATGTGCTGTTAAGTGCCCTTCGCCCATCCCTCTGCAACCACCACCCTCTCTCTTAGGCCATGTGGGTCCTACAGGGCCATTAACTTGGGAAACGTTCAGAGTTACTGCGGCAGCCTTCCCATCTTATGTCAGGGCCATGGACAAACAGATTTTCCACCTGTCCCCTCCACCACAGGAGTCCTCTGAACATTCAAGCTCGACTTCCTCATCTGAGGAAGAGGAACTTTCTGTCCACCTTTCCTCTGACACTGATTTCACTGACTATCAGTAGTTCCTTTTGAGGCTGGTTTCGGAGCTTTGCATCTCCTACATCCGTAGGGACAATACTGAGCAGCAAATGCGTACATTCCTTAGTGAATTCAGCGCTCACCACCTGGTGGTGCCTTCTTGGTTGATCCCTTTCCAGGAAGCGTCTTTCTGCACCTGGCAGTCTCCAGCCACTCCTTCTCCAGCCCTGGCAGACTGCAGGAGATGGTATTGTGCCCCCCGTGAGTCTCTAGGTTGCTGTGCCTCACCCACCTTCAGGCTTGATGTCCCTAGACACTCCTTCTGGGTCTTGGCACCTGGCACTTGACAGACTCCCGGATCTGGATTCTGCTGAATTCGACTGGTAGGGACGAAGGGTTTTCTCTTCAAGTCGTGTGTTAATGTGCATCAATTCACATCAGGCACACCACGCTTACAGCAGGCATCTGTGGTCGATGCTGGTGCAGGTCCTAGCACCTATGCCTGACTCAGAGCAGTCTAGACAAGCCATTGCCCTTTCTGCACAAGGTCTGGAGCTTGCAAGGCAGCAAGCGAGGGCATCCTACAATGCCGAGGTGGCATCCAGACTAGCAGGGACAATGATCTACATCAGGCAGATGGCATGGCTTCGTCTCTCCAGACTGTCACCCATTGCCCAGCTTGGGGTGACTAGCTCTGCCTTCTGGGGGACTCGCCTGTTCTCTCGCAGGGTGAGGAGTCTTCAGTTGTGACACCTCTGGGGTCCCCGGTGGTCTCCATTCTTAGCGGCCGGGGTTCTCAACATCTGAGCCCCTCTCTGTCCTCTGGGGTTTCCAGTGGGCAGTTTTACCACTGGACCACTCTTATGGAGCAGTGGGTACAGTGTCCGTCTTGACTGCCCTTGCCGGTGGACCTAGTTCCTGGGTCTTGGGTCCGCTGGATCAGGGTTGGGGCAGAATGCACGTTCGGTTCTGGCAACAGAGATTTCTCCTTCTCCAGCCTCCGACACTGGTTCCACATGCCTACCCCCTCACCAAGTTCCCACACGGGGGCCGGCACAGGTACTATTTTCCTCCCCCTTTTCCTCTAGGGCTGACAGGGGTCCGGGGTTGTTAGTGCTGCGTATGGCATCTGGTCTTTCGGCACCACATGCAGCGTCGGCCTTTTTGATGCCGAGTGTGATGTTGAGGGCTTAGTTGGCTCAGAGTTCAGTGTCGACCTCTGTACCGCATGTGCCGTCTACCTCTGTGCCGGGTTGTTCTGGACTTCGACACTGAGATGGACTCTGGTAGCTCCTGTGTGCCCCTCACCTGGACCAGTCCTCTGTCTAGCAGGATTTGCCCATGATGTCTCGGGGCTGGAGGAAGAAAATTAATGTCTGATTCTGTCTGACAGCGCGGGGGATGTCTCAGGTGACGACCTGGAAAGCAAGCCTTCTGCCTTAGCCGAGTCCTTGGTGGAGGACCTGTCCTTCCAGTCCCTCCTTAGGAACATAGGATCCACCCTGGCTCTTCAGACCTCTGATGTGGATCCGGGGAAGCTTCTGTGCCTTCAGTTCCTTCATGTTCCTAACATTCCTACGGACTTCACGCCCCGTCTCCCCCCACCCCAACCTTTGAAACCGTGTCAGAAATGGTGTGGGCCAAATCCGCGCTTTTCCTGTCTGTGGCCAAGTCCACAAACAGGAAATATGCTGCTGCTAAGGGAAATACCTTTCCTGGCATCACAGCCCTTTGCGGACGCCCTGGTGGTGCTTGCAGAGAATAAGGTTGTCCTCCCCCAGGAGACCTCTGCACGACCTATCACTAAGGAGTCTCGCAAGGCTGACATCATAGGAAAGCGTGTGTTCAGGGCTGCAACCTTAGAGATGCATATTGCTTGTTATCAGGGTCATTTCTCAAATCAAGTACACCCTTAAAGAAGTAGTCGAGAACCTCCCAGAATCAGGTCAATTTGGAGCTTCTCCAAATGATTACCAGGGGCATAGAATCCAACAACCATCAATTGAAAGCTGCTATGGATGCCTATGACGCTGCAGCATGGGCAGTGGCTGCTGGTATCTGCATCAAGTGACACTCCTGGCTTAGAACATCAGGCTTCAAACAACATGAAGTCTTGCTGTATTCTGACTATATGCAGTTAGCCCCAGCACTTGAACTGCCCCAGAGAGTAGAGAGTTAACTCTATGCAGAAGCACAGAACGTTGAGCTCGAGCTCTGTTTTCAAACCTCTGTCTCTAGCACTCTGAAGTGTAACTGTCAGATTTTTCACTCCGCCTAACTGTGAAGTCACTCTGGAGATCCCTTCTGCACTTCGGTTTGGTATAGTTTAAATTGGTCAGTTTTACCTAACCGCTTCTTTATTTTTGGTCTTCTTACCTCTGTCTCGGCAACAGTAAGTGGTGGTAGTAGTAGGTAGTTTGTTGTGATTCTGGTATTATCGTGGAACTTGTTTTTGCCTTCGGTTCTTCTCCGGTCGGTTCGGTTTTGAACTGAATCCTGTTCTATTTGTGTTTTGTTAAAAAAAATATTACTGTGATTTCCGGTACTCATCAGTTCCTAAAAAAAATCAAATTTTCTGGACTTTTGTAACCGACCCATGACACGGTTGGAACTGATCAGTTTAGTTGCCTGGCTTAAAAGCTGGTAAGGGTAACTTTTTCAGTATTCCGGCATGTCTGACAAACCCAAAAAGAAAACCATTCCCACTGGGTTTCAGCACGGTACTGCATGTAAGGAGGCCTTTGCTAAGGCCGACCCTCACCTCGTCTGTGTTTACTGTCTGGGATTTGACCACTTCAAAGAAGACTGCCAGATTTGTAAAAACATTCCCAAAGCCACTCTGGAAAAACGTTTGAGTAGGCTGAGGGAGGCCGAGAAGTCCGCTGACCTGGATGGCCAGCCCGGTTCGGTTGCGACCACTGACCTGGGTGATACCTCCTCGGGCAAAAGGAGAGCGAATTCTGCAGAGTCGGTTCCTAGCAAAAGGAAACCTTAATCAGCCGGTTTGGATCCGACTTCCCATGGTCCGACTGGCTGAGGAGATTGCAAAGCGACACTATAGTATGAAATGCTGTCAAGTTCCGACCGAATCGGCAACAGTTCACAGAGGTTCGGTCACACATAATCTCTTCTGACATTGATCCAGAGGTTTTCTATGAGGGCGATTGGGATGGAGAAGAAGAGGAAGATGAAGGGCTAGATGAGCCAGTAGAGCCTGTCATCTCCCCAGACAGGCCTTCCAGTATGTCTCCTCCCAGACTTTGAGTCCCCCTCCCACTTCTTGTTTTACAAGAAAGTGGCTGATACTCTTCAGCTTCCAGTTGAGCAAGCTGAACAGGATCAGGAGGAACCTGACTTCATGGAAATGATGGATGTCCCAGAGTCGAAGAGAGTGTTTATCCCTCTGCATAAATCCCTGGGGAAACAGACTCAAAAAATTTTGCAGTTTCCAATTTCTATACCTCAGTAGGTAGCACACTTGTCCCTGAGACTGGGAGATCAGAGGGCTGTGGGTTCAGTTCCCACATCTGACACTTTGGTTAATAGCCCAGTACTGACACTGTAGTGCAGCATGAGAGGGGTGTTGCACTTCTGAGGTGCCGTCTTTCGGATGACACGTTAAACCGAGGTCCCATCTGCCTGGATTGGTGGTAGTTCAGGTAGATGTTAAAGATCCCATGGCACTTATCGAAAAGAGTAGCAGAATTTCACCGGTGTCCTGGCCAAATTTTCCTCATTCACTAAAAATACCAACAACAGCTTAATCTGGTTCAAGGTCAGTTGGCATTCATCTGTATCCCCCTCCCCGGGGCTGTGCCTGAAAATAGGCAGGATTTGTCTAGTGCACTTACCCGGTCAACAAAAACTAACTAAATAAAATAAAAATAAATAAATAAAATAGAAAGATGGACAGGAGATATATGTTGTCGGGTCCTGGAACAGAATTTCTTACTACTCATTGCAGCCATGTTGGAGTAGTGCAGGCTGTAGCCTGTGACAAGGGTAATATTCCCCTGGCATCTCACCCCCCAGATAAGGATTCTAGGAAAGTGGATGCCATGGCAAAGAAACAATACTTGGCATCCTCTTTGGGACTCAGACAGGCTAATTATATGGCATATACAGCAAGGTACCAGAAATCGAAGTGGGATACGGTTCTGGAACTGGCTAAGAGTGCCTCTCCCCAGCTAGCCAAAGAGCTGGAGAAGGTGGCTGCAGATGGTATTGAGGCATCCAAGGTCCAACTTCACGCTGCTGTTGACTTGAATGATGTGCATTCCAGGGTCATGGCTACATCTGTCTCCATGAGGAGATTAGCTTGGCTCAAATGTACCAGTTTGTCACAGGATACCCGGACTAAGGCCATGGATTTTCCTGTTGCTGGTAACTCTCTGTTTGGTGAACAGACAGGGGCTTACTTGAAGAAGATGGATGAGTACAGGACCACCTACAGGAGTGCTGCAGCAAAAGAGAAGCAGGCCACTCCTCAGACGCAGCAGTTTAGGGTTGGCAGGGGCAGGCCTTTTCACAGGCCTTTTTACCAAGCTCATGCTTCCTTTTCATTCCAGCAGAGGGGGTTCTTCAGGGGAAGAGGCAGACGAGGGATGACCAGGACCCCGGCATCCACTCAGTCCAAGCCCCCTGCCAAACAGACACCCTGAGGTGTCAGCCAGGGTCGCCTCCCCAATTCCTGTAGGGGGCAGGCTGGCTCACTACTCCCAGGCCTGGGAGTCCATTACTTCAGACAAATGGGTCCTGGAAGTAGTGAGCCAGGGACTTGTTCTCAGTTTCAAAAGGTTCCCAAAAATGACAGCAAGATCTTTCAGCCCCCTCTCCCCTTGGAGACAAAGGTCTTAGAGGCACAAGTCTCCTCTCTTCTGCTCATGCGAGCAGTAGAGAAGGTACCTCTTTGTCACAAGTGAAAAGGACTTTATTCAGATACTTCCTTACCCCAAAAAAGACGGGAGTGGCGAACCATCCTAGATTTGAGGTACTTCAACAAACACCTAACAAAACCAAAGTTAAAGATGGTGACTCTGGGAGTAATTCTTCCCTCTCTGAGACCAGGAGACTGGCTAGCCTCCCTGGATCTCAAGGATGCCTATTTCCACATACCTATCAGACATTCCCACAGAAAGTACCTCAGGTTTGAGTTGCCCTCAGGCTATTATCAGTTCAGAGCCATGCCTTTCGGCCTAACATCTGCTCCAAGGGTGTTCACCAAGTGTCTGGCAGTAGTGGTGACATTCCTCAGGAGACAAGGTATCCTTCTGTTCCCATATATGGATGACTGGCTCCTAGTAGGTCAGTCCTCAGACCAAGTCAAGCAGCCTTAGAGGTCACCCAAAGGCTCCTGGAGTCCTTGGGCTTCATTCTAAACCTAGAAAAGTTGGTTCTGGAACCAGCTCAGCTGCTTACTTTCATAGGGGTGGACATAGACACTACCCAGACAAGAGCATTCCTTCCTCTTTCAAGAGTCCAGTCTCTAGTCACTCTGGCTTCCTCTTTTCATCCTCTAGTTTCTTGTCCAGCCAGACATTTTCTTCAGTTACTTGGCCACATGGCAGCCTCCACAGCTGTGGTCTAAGGAGCAAGGTTTCAGATGAGAGAGATTCAATTTCATCTCAGATCTTACTGGTCTCAGAAAAAGGACCCTCTCTCCAAATTGGTTCCAGTGTCTTAGACTCTAGTTCAGGCACTCCAGTGGTGGCTGGAAGAGGACAATCTTCAGCAAGGTGCTCCATTTGTCAGTCAGGCTCCTTCAGTGATTCTCACCACAGACACCACTCTCCTAGGCTGGGGGGGAGGGGGGCCCACCTGGATCAGCTTACAGCTCAGGGAACTTGGTCTTACCAGGAGTCCCTCCTTCACATAAATCTTCTAGAGTTGAGGGCTGTCTTTCTAGCTCTGCAGACATTCTCAGCTATGATTCAGGGGAAAGTAGTACAAATCAAGACAGACAATACCACAACCATGTGGTATATCAGCAAGCAGGGAGGCACTCTGTCTTTGGCCTTGTGCACAGAGGTCATGAGGATATGGTCTCTGGCTTATTCCCTTCAAGCTTCCCTGGTGGCTGTACACCTCTCAGGGAATGACATTTTAGCAGTTGCTCTCAGCAGAATTTCTCAGGGTCATCACGAATGGACTCTGAATCCCCTGGTCCTTCAGGTTATCAAGAGGTGGGGGACTCCAGAGATAGATCTCTTTACAGCCCTGGACAATCATCAACTTCCTCTCTTTTGTTGCAGGCCTCCTCTCCTAGGCTCTGTTCACCAGGAGGCTCTACTATTGGATTGGACAAGCAGGTTCCTGTATGCATTTCCTCCTTTCCCTTTGATATTCAGGGTCCTGATCAAAATCAGATCTCAGCCTTGCAGGGTGATTCTAGTGGCACCAGACTGGGCCAGACAGCCATGGTGTCCTCTACTACTGTCATTGTCAGTGACAATGCCTCTTTGTCTTCCCAGACAGTTCAATCTACTGATATCCTCTCGGGGGAGGATCCTCTAACCCAATCTTCAGGCTCAAGGCCAGGCTCTTGAAGAGTTAGAATATGCAAATCTAAACCTTTCTCAATCAGTCTTGGATATTCTAAAGGTTAGCAGGAAACCTGCTACCAGAAAAACTTACAATTCCAAGTGGAAAAGATTTGGGTTTTGGTGTTCCCAGAAATCTGTTCAGCCAGAATTAGCTGACATTGCTTCTGTATTGGACTGTCTGGCACATCTTAATAGCTTAGACCTCCGGCCTTCTACTGTTAAGGTACATTTGGCAGCTGTGTCTGTCTTCCTTTCCACTGGGAAGGGCTCTTCCCTAGCCTCTCATCCAGTCTTCAAGAAGTTTTTCAAAGATCTGATGCATGTTAATCCTCCCTTTTGAGACCCTACTCCTCCTTGGGATCTGAACATCTGTATAGCACAGCTTATGCAGCCTTCGTCTGAGCCTCTATCTTCAGCAGAGCTGAAATACTTGACATGGAAAACTGTATTCCTGGTAGCTATTACCTCTGCCAGGAGGATCAGTGAGTTACAGGCTTTATCAGTGGAACCCGAGTTTATTTCTTTTCACAGGGATAGAAACATAGAATTTGACAGCAGATAAGGACCACTTGGCCCACCCAGTCTGCCCATGTCCCTACCTAATGGATAAGCTGCAGATCCTAGTTAACCAGCAGCCTACTTCTTTCTACCCCCACCCCCTAGAATTGCCTTATGATAAGGTGGTTCTTCGAACTAACAAAGTTTCTTCCCAAAGTAGTGTCAGACTTTCATCTGAACCAATCTGTGTCATTGCCTGTGTTTTTCATTGACCATTCTTCTTCTGGGGAGAGAAGATTATGCAGTCTTGATATGAAAAGGGCCCTTAGTTACTGTGTGGAGCATACTAAGGCCTATATGAATGGCTGTTCTCAGTTATTTCTCACCTTTGGCGAGGTGAGAAAGGGCAAACCAGCCACCAAGAGAACTATTGCCAGGTGGATTGTCTCCTGTATCCAATTCTGCTATTCAGAGTTT
Source organism: Neoceratodus forsteri (assembly GCA_016271365.2). Lineage (NCBI taxonomy): Eukaryota > Metazoa > Chordata > Ceratodontiformes > Ceratodontidae > Neoceratodus > Neoceratodus forsteri. The sequence goes on from CM028134.1 coordinate 794,744,956, forward strand.
GGGAAGAAACCTCCCTCAGGCCTGAGGGTTCATTCTACCAGAGGTACAGCTGCTTCGATTGCAGCAGCTAGAGATATACCTTTAGTGGAAATTTGTAAAGCAGCCACCAGGGAAAACTGTTCACACATTCATTAAACATTACTCTCTGGACATTCAGTCTAGAAGTGATGCTAGGTTTGGCACAGCTGTACTGCAGAGCCTGTTCTCAAAATAGATTCTGTGACTCCCTCCTCCTGGGGGGGTACTGCTTCGTAGTCTGCATATAATCAGAATACAGCAAGACTTCATGTTGTTTGAAGAAAAAAATTACCTTAGTAATGTTGTTTCTTCTAATGGAATCTTGCTGTATTCTGACCTCCCTCCCTTCCTGCCTTCCCTCCTGGAACCTACTAGTTTTGGGATGTGGGCGGGCAGGCGCAATGCTGCACCCCAGAGGTGTACTTGGCTTGCCCTATCTTATGGGTTTCTTAATGTTTTTTAATTTCACTACCTACTTTGATTTTATACTTGGCTTTCTCTTTGGGGTTCTCAACTTGAGTCTTTTTGACCCTAAAAAAACAATTTGTGGTAGCAATTTGGCTTACAAAAATTGAAATAATTTCCACATGTTAATCTGATTAGTTAGTGCTCATAATAATCTGATGGTTACACTTCAGAGTGCTAGAGACTGAGGTTTGAAAACCAAGCTCAAGCTCAACGTTCTATACTTCTGCATAGAGTTAAATCTTTACTCTCTGGGGCAGTTCAAGTGCTGGGGCTTACTGCATATAGTCAGAATACAGCAAGACTCCATTAGAAGAAACGTTACTAAGGTGAGTAATTTTTTCTTCTCTCCTGAAGCTCAATGCCAGGTGATGAATGTCCCCTTTGACAGGGCTTATCTGTTCAGCCCTCAAGTACAACAAGCATTGGCGGCCGCTAAGAAAACCAGAACTGCCATTAAAACAGCCAGGCCGGCTCTTGTGGCCCCTCAAAGGGGCAGGAACAGTCGACGGTTTCGTAACAGACAGTCCTTTTGAGGTAAAGGCCGAGGAGCCTTTAACAGAAACCAAACTCTTCAGCAGCAAAAGAAAACACAGCAGAAGGCAAAGGGCCCGAAAGTACCCAGTGCCACCCTCTGAAAACTCTGCCCAAGTTCCACCTCCGCTCCCCGAAGTGGACACCACTACATCAGTGGGAGGCTGTCTGACTTAGTTTTTCAACTAGTGGAAGTCCACCACAATGGCCAAATGGGTCCTCAGGATTATATAAGGGGGGGATACTCTCAATTTCGCAGAGATCCTACCAGATCTTCCACTCAAGCGGCAACAGAGTCTGTCCACTGCTCAGTCAGACTTTTTTGCTGCTGAGATACAGGGCCTTCTGAAAAACAGGGCAGTAGAAGTGATTCTGCAAGGAGAGCAGAAAAAGTGATTCTACTCCCATTACTTCTTCGTCCCAAAGAAAACAGGTGGCATGCATCCAGTTCTAGACCTCAAGAAGTTAAACAAATTCCTTTTCAGGGAGATATTCAAGATGATTTCCCTAGGAACATTACTTCTGTTGATTCATCAGTACAACTGGCTGGCATCCCTGGACATGCAGGATGCCTACCAGCACCTCCCAGTGCACCTAAGTCACCACAAGCATCTCTGTTTCTAGGGTCATGGATATGTTGATCTTATCTCTCAATCTTCACCATTCATCACATTTGGGTTACTGGCCGGAGATCATGACCCCACGGGAGCTTTTTTTTTTTTTTTGGGATGGGCGAGTCGACGCAGCAGCGGCGCCGCCCTTGAGGCCGACACACTGCATGGCGCTCATGGGTTGGCTATTATGTGATGTCGACTCTGCCCTCCCACCAGTTCTTCATCTCCTGCCGTCGAGGTCACCTCATGAGAGCTTCGAAGAAGAATCTGAGTCCTACCTGCTTCACAGTTACTTTGTCGACCCCGTGTCGTATTTGTCGGTGCCGCAGTCCGTCGGCCCCCTCCTGCCGGTTCTGTTTGCCATACTCAACATTGCCTGGTAAGATCTTTCCATTTCTTTGTTATTTTGCAACGTCGAGTCTTGTTTGGTGGTTTTTTTCTCCGTAGGTCATGTCTCAATCGGAGGGCAAGAACTCTTCAAAGACGGGACGCCCCCCCCATGCGGCCGAAAATACTCAGTCACCGACCAGCACGACCGTTGCCTTGCGTGTCTTGGTCCACTTCACGATATGGATTTGTGCAACGCCTGTTTCTCCATGGACTGCCAGGTCATCGAGCAATGCACGTGGAAAGTGGGGCGAGCTCTGCCGACTTTCAGGGGTCGGGCGCGCACTAGTCGGGCCAAGCCGCATTCTCTCTGCCTTTCCTCTGGGTCTCCTGGTTCTATATGGACCGAGGAGGAGGGAGCCTCGGCCTCTTGTAACCTAGCTGTGGCCGAGGCTTCTCCCACGGTGCAGGAGGCCCAGTCCGTTTCCTCCGGAAGATGGACAGGAGGCACCATTTTGGCAATCGCCCCTTCGGGATTGAAGGCCTCCCCGGTGTCGGATCCACAGCTTCAAAGGCCTGGGTCGGCACCATCCTCAACGCAGTTTGTCGACGCCGTTTTGGGCCTCAGTGCCATTCGTGGTGCCGCTGGCCCTGACTGAGTTGGTGGTGGCGCCAGTCGGTCACTCGGCACCGTGGCTTCTGTTGCCACTGTTCGGGGAGCCGATGGTGCTAGTGCAACAGTTCTCAAACTTTGTCATAGTGAGCTTCCCCCTAAGTCATGGAAAAGATCTTGAGCCTCCCCCAAAATACTGAAATATTTTTGGGCCTCCCCATAGAAAAATAGCCTACTTTTCACAGTACATCAGGAATAAATTTAAACCTGTTTGCATAGCTGGCTCTCATGTTATTAAGCTTATTGTAACCCCCCCCAAAAAAAAACCAGGACAACCTACTTGCGCCAATATTTTGACTCAAACCATTGTTACCCCTTACTGTCATACCTTCATGGGTCACACTGTTTTTTCTGTTTCCCCTCTATCTGGAATAACCTTCCTGCCGACCTCTGCCTCTCACCCTGCTCTTAAGCACCTTCTCAGGGATCATTTTGCTCCTTCCTGCTCTTATCCTTAGTACCTGTATGGTTAACTCTTGTATTTGGATAGTTCTGCTGCCAGTCTTATTGATCAATTGTTCCTCGTGTTGTTAGTTTATTGTTCTTAATTTGTTTGCACTTTGTTCATTTTGTATTGCTCGAGTGTTTTGCAGTTACATTTTGAACTGTGTTCTCTCACCACCCTTCCCCTGGGTACACCTGAAATAAACCATGGCTCAGTGTACAGCACCTTCTCTGGTCACGTACTTGTGAATAAATACATAAATTCACCTACTACTACTATCCTTGTGAATGAATACATAAATTCATCTATTATCCTCTTTCAGTTTGCCTTATCCCTTCACACAAAATCTATAAAGTTCTAAATTAAAATATAATACTTTTTCAAGACTTGCTTGAGCCTCCCCTGGAACAGGTTGGGGCCTCCCCAGGGAGGCTGGCCTCACCATTTGAGAACCCCTGTGCTAGTGGCACCGTGAGAGGTTCTACAGTGCCGTCTTTGACTGTTTCTCGCCTCAGCACCATACACTGCACTGAGGTTGAGCACGGCGCCGTGTCCAGTTCTGGAACCATTTCCGGTTTCGGCCATGGCCATGGCACTGTGGTGGTTTTGGGCCTCTGTGCCTTTCACGGTGCAGAGAGTGCTGTTGGAGCTGTCGTCAGTGCCGTCTCTGTCCTCGGCACCGTTCGCGGTGCCATGGATTGGGACGGTGCCATATCGGCTTCTGGCTCTGAGACTGCTGCCTTGGTTGGAGCTGTGTCTTCTTCTGCCACCGTTCACGGTGCTGTGGAGGACACTGGTACCAGCTCGGGTATGGTCTCTGTTTCTGGTGCCCTATTTGGTCGAGATGGCAGCAGGTACCTGCCAACTGTTTGACACAGGGCTTCGATCTCCACTTCGGAGGAGGAGTCAGACTCTGAGTCAGACGGGCAGTCTGGCTCCTTGGAGTTAGCTGCTGACGTGGGCACCCTCATAGTGTCCTCAACAGGCCAGAGACCGCTGGGGCTGGGGTCAGGGGTTCTGACCAGCAGGCAGCGCTGCAGCCCGGCCTCATAGGGTTCTCTGACCCCTCAGTGGTGGTACCCCTCAGGTGGTGTGCTTAGATCGCCCAACTTTGGGGCCGATCAGAGCACCCATGGGAGGGGAGGGTGCTGTGCCCTGGATAGCCCCTTTTGGGACTGACTAGAGCTGTCAGTTGCCTAGGCGGGCTCTCTCGAGGAGGAGAGCACTCTCGGATTCCATGGGGTCGAGGGACATGGACTCTGTGCGGTGGCCTTTTTCTGGAGTCCACCTGGGCTCTGAGAGAATCCGTAGCACTGATCTCCGCTCTTCCCCTTCTGTTTCTTTGAGAGGGCCCCATTCTTTGGAGGTAGGGGACTGTCCTTCTGGACCTACACGGCCCCGGTCACTTCACGCTAGGATTCTTCCGGGCACAGTCATGGCAGTTCCAAAATGGTTGTTCATCTGTCGGCTGTGGGGTCTTCTGGAGCACATTCTTCTGCTGGTGCTCCTGGTGTGCTCCCCAGCCCAGGCGGAGGTCAGCCGATTTCTCTTCTCACCTCTGCCCCTATTCCTCTGCCACATTCTCTGGTGCTCCCAGGCATCCTTGGTCTTAGTGGGCCTGTCTCCTGGGAGCTGTTCAGGGCTGTGGCTACTTGATTCCCTGCTTATGTCAGGGCAATGGACAGTCAGGTTTTTCAACCTCCCCCCGAGCAGCCACTCTCTGAACAGTTGAGGTCCTCTAACTCCTCATCCCCCTCTTCTGGGGGAGAGGAGCCTTCTGTCCACATCTCCCCAGCTGCTGATCTTGCGGAGTATCAGCGATTTCTTGTGAGGATGTTGGAGGACCTGCACATCACATGTCCCACTCAAAGCAATCCAGAGCACTCGGCACAAGCCTTTCTAGGTGACTTCAGTGAGGACACCCTTGTGGTGCCCCCCTGGCATGCTCCCTTTCGGGATGCATCGTTGCATTCCTGGCAGAGACCTTTCTCTGGAGTTCCCGCCCCTAGGGATCTCTTCCAGCAGTATTGCGCCCCCCCCCCCGGAGTCTGCAGGTTCCATGCTTCATCCTCTGTCAGGACTCCACCGTGACCGGCCCCCAGATCAAGACTCCTTGGATTTTGACTTCTGGGGGAGGAGGACGTTCTACTAGGCATGGTTTCTGCTCTCCATTGCAGCACATCAGGCCCACTATGCATCCTATGACAGGTTCTTGTGATCCAGGCTAGGTCAGCTCCTAGCCTCTTTGCCTGACACGGAGCAAACCAGACAAGCCATCGCACACTCTGCATGTGGCCTGGAGCTAGCTAGGCACCAAGCGAGGGCATCGTATGATGCCAACGAGGTAGCTACCAGGGTCGTAGGGACAGCAATCTGCACTAGGCGGGCGGCATGGCTATGTCTTTCACGGTTGTCACCCTTGGCCTGGCATAGGGTGATTAACTCCGCTCACCAGAGAACCTATCTCTTCTCCCGTAGATCGAGACAGCATTTGTCGGGGGAACTTCCTTCCCCCTCTGGGGGTCCCTGTCTCACTCTCCCCACACTCGGGCCTCCCAGGCCCTGAAGGTTCTCCCTCTTAGTGTGTCACCCACTGAGAGCTAAGGGACTCTGTCCTTTAGGGTTTAAACCCCCTTCAGAGGGCTCAGCACTCACCCAAATGTGATGAATGGTGAAGATTGACACAGATAAGAAATGAAAATTACGTACCTACTGTAATTATGATCTTTCTGTGTATCTTCACCATTCATCACAATCCCGCCTGCCATCCCCCTGGGGCCTCAGTCTCTGGGTCCCCCTCTCTTGCCCCCCTCCTTTTTTGTCAGGAGTGGGATAAACAGGGGCACATAGGGGGATGTTATTTCTAGGGGAGAGTAGTCAGCATGGGTGGCACTCCTTCTCTAGTGCTTTGGTTCCACCCCTGTGGGGTGGGAGTTGGCAATTGCCCTCCATCCTCTGCTCCTCCTTTATTCCCGTCAATCCTTAATTTTCTTTGTCCATTGGACATATCCTTCCATATTTAAAAAAAAAACAAAAACTAATTTTTCTTACACCAAACATCCTTTCCCTGAGAGGGGGAGAATCCCTGTGTCCTGTCTTTCTTCCAGAATGACCGCTTCTGCCTTTTGGAGTATTGTCAGTAATTCTGTGCCTTGAATTCTGTCATTAAGCCTCTGGCTACTCCTGGCAGTTCCTTTACAATCTGGAGACAGGTCAAGGTCCAGGGTATGGTTGCTACCTTCCCCTCCCCCAAGCTTACCCTAAATTCCTCCTCTCTTCTATTGCCTGTTTCCAGAGATTGGGGCCCCCTACCCAATCCCCTTAGTTTCCTTCTTCTTCTTCTTCTGTCCTCTTAGTCATTTATTTCTCCTTTTGTGTATATATCTTTTCCTTTGTCTGTCCCTTGGACTTCCTTGTCCCTTTCCTCACCTCTCCGGCAACTCAGAACTGGTGGGAGGGTGGAGTCGACAGCACATAACGGCCAACCCACAAGCGCCACGCAGTGCGTCAACCTCAAGAGTGGCGCCGATGCTGCGTCAACTCCGCCCATCCAAAAAAATTCATGACCTCTGGCCAGTAACCCAAATGTGATGAATGGTGAAGATACACAGAAAGATCATAATTATGGTAGGTACATAATTTTCATTTCTAGGGGCATGGATATGTTGTTCATCCACACTTACTGACAGGTTCCTTGTCGCTTTAAATCTTGCCGGAAGGTCTTCAAGCTGGCTCCTCCCACCCACCTGGGTGGTAAAACTCTCGGCTCCTCCCTATGACGCCAGGTCTTCCTTACCGCTTGGAAGCTCAGGTTCCCTCCTTTGCGCTCTGCGTTGTAGGCCTGGATCCAAACTCTTCGGTTAACCCAAAACTAATTTTAAAATTTACAAGATTTCAGTCTTTATCTTCCCTCGCGGCTGCGATGGACAAATCAGCTCCCAGATTTCGTCAGTGCCCCTGTGGGCAGAAGATATCCTGGACCAATCTGCACTCCACGTGCGTTCACTGCCTGGGGCTTGGCCACGCTTCGCAGGCCTGCGACTTGTGCAATTCCTTTTCGGCCAGTCTTAGAGGATCGCGCTGCCAGAATGCAACTTTGGCGCCCTGAGAAATGTTATCCTCAGGTCAAGTCAAAGGAGACCCGTTGGGCAGTGTCCGAGGCTGCAGGCTCGGCTGAACAGCTCGAACAGATGATCGCCCTCGAGGAGGAAGCGGAATAGGCCGCAGCATCATCTTCCTCAGTTGCGGTATTTATCCCGCTCTCCTTGGGCTCCTCCTACACGGCTTCGTTCAAGAAGCTTTGTCAATTCCTCTCCATCAAGGAAGAGGAGCCTTCGGGACATTCCTTTCTGTGCAAAAAGAAGGACTTTAAGGGTAAGTCCCACCGTCAACGTTCGTGGGAGCAGGAGAGGTCCCTTCCCCGGATAGTCAACACTCAACTTTGGTCGAGGTCGCGGCTAAGGCTGCTGGCTTCACGGTGTCCCTGTCAGGTCAGCTGGCCGAGACACCCGTCGACGTAGTCGAGATTTTTCTCGACCCTTCGGATGGGCTGTCAACTGGAAAAGCCAACAACCCTTCTTCACCGGTTCCCCCGGTGGAAACTGAGGACTTGCCTGTGCCTCCTGTGCTGGAGTCCCCAGTTAAGGTCCCTGAACCGAGGGAGGAGCCGGTTTCCTCCACCCCCTCTCAGACCCACCCTCGTAAACACTGAAGGTTTCGGTCTCGGACCTCTTCCAGGTCCAGCCGATCCCGCCAACATCGGCGGTGTTGGTCTCGGCACCGTGGAAAGCGGCGGCGCCGCTCATCCTCATCATCTTCCTCTTCAGAGGATAGGCTCCGGCGCTACGAGGATCTAATGTGGCAGCAGCTCCTTTTGACCTGAAATAAGCAGACTCCATCGCCTTCCCCGGCCATTAAGTGGCTGTCACCGGAGCGGCCGAAACAACCCCTCGTAATCGAGGAGCCGAAGCTGGCACCGGTTGTTCGGCCGAAACCGGCTGCGCCACCCATTGTGGTGGATCACCCACCTCCACAACCTAAAACTGGGACCCCGACCAAGGATTCTCGGTCAGGTCAGGGCTTGCCCCATCAGTTGTCAGTCACCCTCACTCCTGGTCAACCTCGGCAGGTGGAGGGTGACTCAGGCGCTTGGCAGCTGTTCGCAGACCCCTCGGAGTCTGACGACAATGACTCCTTGTTCTCCAGGCCGCTTGACCTGGAGTTCACCGGGGGTCAGTCGGTGGATGAGAGCCCATCCTTGTTCCTTGGAATGCTTCAACTCATCTCAAAGTCCACTGGAATGAAGCTCAAACACATTTCAAAATGGGCCAAGTATCCCCTCACGGAGATACTGGACCGAGGGGATTCCCCCACGGAGGCCTTCCCGGTGGCCGAAGCCATTTTTGGCCTGGCCTTGGAGCTACGGCAGCAGCCAGCTTCTTGTCCAGCACCTTCGCCAGGATGGCTTGAAAGTATGCTGTTCCCACTGGTTTACTCTCCGGTTTCTCGGAGCACCCCTTCGCGGAGGGGCTAGTGACCGACAGCGTTTTCCAGCGTTCCGGGAATGCTCGGGATGTGGACAAGCCACCCGATAAGGAGTCCAAGAAACTGGACTACTCTGGGTGGAAAGTTTGTGCTGCTTCCTCCCTAGGCCTTCATCAGGCCAGCTCGGACGTTCTGATGGCACACTTTTCATACGCCCTTTTGGTCTCCCTGGATGAGGTGATTCCTCATCTCCCGGCTGACCTTCAGATGACGGTCAAGCAGGTGCGGGATCAGGGAAGGGCGATGGCCAAACAGCAGCTCCAATCTTCCTTGGACATCGCTGACTCATGTGCCCGGTCAGTAGTTGCCGCAGTGGCCATGTGCCACAGAGCTTGGCTGCAGATCTCTACTTTTACAGCAGACACTCAGCACAAGCTGGCAGACGTTCCCTTCTTGGGTACCGACTTGTTCAGTCCTGGGGTGGATGGTCATCTGCAATGGATCGAGAAGTCCAACGCCACCTTGGACTTGGTCACGTCTGCCAGAAGGACAAAGGCCACCAGCAGCAGCGTAAGCCCTTTCGGCCTTCAGCCCCTGTATGGTCCAGCAACACCAGCATCAGGGCCAGCAGGCTCACACTTGGCACCCCAAAGCCAAGCCTGCTGCTTCATCCAGCAGGAAGCCGGGAGGGGAAAGGTCTGGGAGGCTCCTCGGCCGGTCCTTCTCCAAGCCTGCCCAGTGATGGGTTGAGGGGTGTCTCCCCCAATCTCATCACTTCTCCCTGGGATCCTCCCGTTGGGGAACAGCTACACCACTTCCTTTCCACCTGGTCCGATATCACCACAGACCGCTGGGTGCTGGAAGTGGTAGGAAAGGGTCTGCCTCTGGAATTCGAGCAGTCCCCACCCTATCGTGCCCTCGCCCCATGGTGGGGGCTATGGGGTCCCGGCCCTGGAGCTATGGCAACAGCCAGCTTCTTGTCCAGCACCTTCACCAGGATGGCATCGAGCTGACATTGCCCTGCTCCTCCAGAAGGAGGTAATCAGGGAGGTGGCGGATCCTCCTTCAGACCCAGGGTTTGTGTCCAGGTACTTCCTGGTCCCAAAACGGATGGGGGGGCTGGTGTCCCATTTTAGACCTGCATAAGTTCCTAAGGTCTCGAACCTTCAGGATGGTCACTCTGGCTCAGATCATTCCATCCTTGGAATGAGGTGTGTGGTTCTGTTCTCTGGAACTCCAGGATGCGTTCTTTCACATCCCAATCCGTGCGTCCATCCCACCAGCGATTCCTCCACTTCAGAGTGGAGGGATCCCTCTTTGAGTTCTGGGCCATGCCCTTCGGCCTCTCTCCAGCTCCCAGAGTCTTCACCAAATGCATGGCAGTGGTGACAGCATTCCTGCGGCGCTGAAGGGTCCAGGTGTACCCTTTCCTGGATGACTGGCTGATTGCAGCCCCTTCCAAGTTGGAGGTGGAGCAGTCCAGGAATCTGGCCCTTCAGGTCTTCTCTCAGATTGGCCTCCTTATCAATGAGGCCAAATCGGAACTCATGCCAACACAGGTGATTCAGTTCATCAGGGCAGAGCTCGACTCTCTTCGAGACAGAGCATGGCTCCCGGCGGACAGGGCCAAGGTTCTTTCCTCCTTTGCCCAATCATTTCTGGTTGGGCAATTGTGCTCTGCCCGGGACTTCCTGTGCCTCCTGGGCCTCATGGTGGCCTGCACCAGCGTGGTCCATTGGGCACATTGGCACATGCGTCCCCTGCAGTGGGGACTGGCCCACCAATGGTCATAAAGCTCCAGTCCTCTGGACCAGCCAGTGACAGTGACCCAGGAGATGTGGAATGGCATCCAGTGGTGGCTCGTTCTAGCTCATTTGCAGGAGGGTATACCATTCACCCGCCCAGAGCCGACAGTCACTCTGACAACCGACACCTCTCTGATGGGTTGGGGTGCCCATCTGGGGGAGCTCAGAGCCCACAGCCTCTGGTCCCCTCAGGAGTCTCGATGCCACATCAACCTGCTGGAGCTTCGAGCGGTCTGACTAGCCCTCACTGCCTTCCCTCCATTTGTACAGGGTCAAGTGGTCCAGGTCCAGACGGACAACAACACAACCATGTACTACCTAAACCACCAGGGCAGCACGCGCTCCTTGCCTCTGTGCAAGGAAGCTCTCTGCACTTGGTCTCTCGTGAGCAGACTGGAGGTGGATCTCCTAGTCATCCATGTGGCAGGAGCCTCCAACACTCTGGCCGATGCTCTAAGCCGGGTAGATGCTGCATCTCACGAGTGGTCTCTCCTGGCAGAGGTAGTACAAGATCTGTTCTCCCATTGGGCCATACCTCAGGTGGACCTGTTTGCCTCCAGGGAGAATGCGAAGCTGAGGCTGTTCCATGCCCACTCCCCCCCTCAGCAGGGCTTTCTGCATTGGGATGCCTTCTCGAGGCCATGGACCCCGGGCCTCTTCTACACTTTCCCCCCATTTCCCTTGATCCACAAGGTGCTCCTCAAGGCGAGGAGGGACAAGGTGCAGGTGATTCTGGTAGTCCCAGACTGGCCCCGCCAGTTCTGGTATCCAGATCTCCTCAGCCTCAGCTCCAGGCTCCCAAGGCGGCTTCCAGCCTGCCTGGACCTGATCTCAGTCAACAAAGGGAAGGTACTCCACCCGGAACTTCAATCCCTGCACTTGATGGCCTGGTTCCTGAGCAGCTAGAGTTCCAGGCCTTGGGTCTTTCCGACGAGGTCCTCAATGTTGTTGAGGCATCCCGTAAGGAGTTGACCAGAAAATGCTATGCCTTCAAATGGAAGAGATTCTCCTTTTGGTGTCAGGATAAGGGGTTGGACCTTCCTCCAGTTCCTTGGCCAGCATTCTGGACTACCGGTGGTCCCTTTCTTAGCTAGGGCTTTGGTCAACGACCCTTAAAGTGTACCTGGCAGCCATCTCTGCTTACCGGGCATGGGCTGGGAAGCAGTCGGTTGAGCAGGAGAAGGTGGTCGGGTGCTTTTTCAAAGGCCTTGATCACATATCCCCTCCGGTGCGAGACCCTCCACCTCCATGGGATCTACTGCTAGTACTGGCTAAGCTCTTGGGCAAGCCATTTGAACCGATGCACAAGTGTGATATTTCTCACCTGTCATGGAAGACCGTCTTCTTGGTGGCTATCACGTCAGCCAGAAGGATGGGAGAGCTCCAGGCATTTTCCATCAAGTCTCCTTATCTGGTCTTCCACAGGGACAAGGTTGTCCTCCGATCCCACCCGAAATTCCTTCCGAAGGTGGTGTCGGAGTTTCACCTTAACCAGGTGTTGACTCTGCTGGTGTTCTACCCCAGACATACCTCGGAGGCCGAATATAGGCTTCATACTTTGGACCCTAGAAGAGCACTCTCTTATTACAAGGAGTGGACGGCTGAAGTTCAGGGACAGGTTCACCAGCTGTTTGTCACCTACGCTGAAGCCACACCTGGCTGACCTGCAGCCAAGCAGACGGTAGGCAGGTGGGTCACCTCCTGCATAGATCTCTGCTACAGGTTGGTGGGCAAAGGGATAAGAGCTCATTCTACCCGCCATACCGCTGCATCAGTGGCTGCTTCCAGGGACATCCCTATCCAGGAAATCTGCAGGGCTGCTACCTGGAAGTCAGCACACACCTTCATTACCCACTACCACATTGACCTTGAGTCACGCCGGGATGCTGGTTTTGGGACCACAGTTCTCCAGTCCTTATTCCTCAAGTAAGTATAAGGGGGTGCACTCCTTGCCTCCCTCCTCCCGGAGAAGTGCTAGGAGTCTGCCAGTAAGTGTGGATTGAACAACATATCCATGTCCCTAGAAATACAGGTTACTCACCTGTAAAAGGAATGGTGTATATTGTTCATCCACACAACCCACCTGACCTCCTTGGCTTCGATGCGCAACCTGGCTTCCAGCGGGATAGATCTGGTGTCATGGGGTGGAGCTGAGAGTTTTACCGCCCGGGTGGGTGGGAGGAGCCAGCTTGAAGACCTTCTGGCAAGATTTAAAGCGGCAAGAAACCTGCCAGTAAGTGTGGATGAACAACATATACCATTCCTAGAACTCCTGTTACAAGTGAGTAACCTGTATTTCTAGCCACACAAACTGGCAGTGTCTTTTACCCTTTAAGACGTGTCGGAAAGTCTTCAAGCTGGCTCTTCCCACCCACCTGGGTGGTAACTCCCCCAGCACGGCCCTGTGATGCCATTTCTTCCTTTCCGCTTGGAAGAATAGGTTCCCTCCTTACCGCTCTGTGTTACTGAGGCCCTAAAACCTTCTAAAAAACCCTTTTGAGAGTTTTTTCAGTAAAATCTGTCTTCCCTACTTCTCGCCACTCCAATGGATGATGCGAAGTCTGCTCTGGGTTTACGGTTCTATGGCTGCGGGCAGAAGATGTCGCGATCTGACCTGCACTCCCCATACATATACTGTCCAGACCATGAGCATGATGTCCAGGGCTGCAATTTTTGTTGCCCCTTTTTGCCTTTGAATCTAGAGGATCATCTCATCTGCTTGCTCCTTGGACAACCGAGCAAACTGGATCTGCCCATCCACTCAAAGAAGGCACAGAAGGCAGTTTCCATGGCTGCAAGTTCCACTGAGCAGTTAGCGGCCACGGAGGAGGATGCAGCTTGGGCCTCTGTGCAGTCCTACCCTTTGATCTTCCTGCCACTTTGCCTGGGCACGTTGTTCTCTGGCACGTTCCAGGAACTGTACCAGTCTCTCCCTACTTTTGGAGAGGGTCCCTTGGGCTCTAAGAAGTCAAAAAAAATCAAAGGATTCCAAGGAGAAAGAGACAAAGAAACTGTCTCGATGCTCGTGGGATTGGTAGCGCTCTCGGGCCTCCAATTCACATGCTTCTTCGGAGCTCCGGGCTTTGGCCAAGACTTCAGTTGTGGCTGCCAGCTCCATGGTACCCCCCATCAGGTCAGTTGGCTGAGGATTGGACTGACTCTCTGGCCGAGATCTTGCTCGAGCTGGTCAAGTCGATCCTTTCTTCAGAGGAGGTTGACACCTTTCTCTCAAGGACTCAGCTGGGTGGGGGGGAGGACACAGTCCCACTGCCTCTCACTCCAGAGCTTCCTGATCATGGGGTGGGTCGGCAGTCACCGACTCCCTCTGCTCGACCATGCTGGTCCACCCGGCATTGACTGAGGTCCTGCTTTGGTAGCCTGGATGCGGGCAGCCCACACCGTTCTCAGCGTTCATGCTCTAAGCGCTCGGGCAAGCGGCGCTAACAGTATTCCTCCTCTGGTGAGGAGAGGCAGTGCTACAAGGAGTTCATGTGGCAGCAGATTGTTTTCTCAAGCAAAGCCACCCCTGGTGCCCAGCCCGGCCATAACTGCGCTGCCGTCACCAGAGCCGCAGCAGACCCTGCCCAGGCAGGTGCCGGTACAGATGGTCCCAGCGCAGCCCACTCCAGGTTCTCCACAGATAGTGGTGTAGCTGCTGCCCTCTGTGCTGAAGGACAGCATCCCAACCAAGACTCTGCCCAAGAAAGGGCTTCCCCATCGGTTCAAGGTTACTCTCACCCCCAACCACTCCAGTGGGTGAGCAGTGATATAGGTGGTAGGCTTCTGTTTCATTAATCCTCAGAATCGGAGGGTTCCTCTTTTTACTCCCACCCAGTGGACATGGAGTCTGTATAGGATCTCTCTACAGAGCAGGGCCTCACTTCATTCATGGGCCTTCTCCACTTGATCTCAGAGTCCACGGGCCTCCAGATGGAGCCTGTTCAGAAGAGAGAACAGTACCTCTTGACCAGGATGTTGGACCAGGGTGACACTCCGATGGAGGCCTTCCCGGTCCAGGATGCTATCCTCTGTCCTGCTCTGTTTCTGTGGCAACACTGCCTCTTGCCCGGCACCCTCAGCGGGGATGTACCGCAAGTGCATGGTCCCTACCGGTTCCCTCGTGGGATTTACTGAGCACCCGTCGGCTGAGAGGTTGGTGGCTGACTGTTTTTCGGTGCATGGGCAATGTGGTGGAAGTGGATAAGCCCCCTGACAAGTAGTCCAAAAATTTGAACCACTCGGCAAAGAAGGTGTATGCCATCTCTTTGCTCGGCCTCAGGCAAGCCAGTTTGGCTGTTCTGATGGCTCACTTTACACACGCCCCCTTCTGGGGTCCTTGGACGAAGTGCTTCACCACCTCTCTGCAGACTTGCAGGCTACTGTCAAGCAAGTCCAAGACCAAGACCGTGCTGTAGTGAAGCAACAATTCCGGTCAGCCATGGACATGGGCAATTCCTGTGCCTGGTCTGTGGCTGTGGCAGTTGCTATGCGCCACAGGGCTTGGCTGCTCATCTCTATTTTCACCGTTGATACGCAGCATAAGCTGGCAGTCATGCCCTTCTTGGAGACTGACTTGTTCGGTCCCGGTGTGGAGGGGCATCTCACCAGGATTGAAAAGTCCAATGCCACCCTGTACTCTGTGATGTCTGCTCAAAAGGACCAGAAAGGCTCCAAGTCCACCAAGAAAAAGCCCTTTCAATCCACCTCGGCCCCTGCAACCAAATCTGCTGAGCCCCAAGCTGGTCAGCAGCAGGCCTGGCATCGGAGACCCAAGTCTGTGGTGTCATTCATCCAGAAGCCATGGGTTCCAGGATCCAGGGGTCCCTCAACTGGACCTTCCTCTGCTTCCAAGCCTGCCCAGTGATGGGATGGGGTACTCACCCCTCTTCTCTCCCGTCCTGAACCCCCTGGGTCTTTCTGTGAGGGGCCAGCTCTGGCACTTCATTTCCACCTGGTCCACTGCAACAATGGACAGGTGGGTTCTCAAGGTGGTCGGCCAGGGTCTGCTTTTGGAATTCCAGCAGTACCCTCCCAGCCGAGCCCACTCCCCACAGGGAGACATGCTGTAAATCAACGTTCAGTCGGTATTTCGGGACGACATTACCCAGCTCCAGCTCAAGGAGGTGGTGGTTCCAGTCCCGGACCCTCCATAGCATCCATGGTTCATGTCCAGGTACTTCCTGGTACCCAAATGGATGGGGGGCTGGCTCCCCATTCTAAATCTGCACAACCTGAACAAATTCCTCAGGTCATGCACTTTCAGGATAGTAACTGTCTGAGATCATACCATCTCTGGATTTTCAGGACACGTTCTTCCACATCCTGATCTGTCCATCCTACCAATGGTTCCTCTGATTTCGGGCGGAGGGCAGCCTCTATGAGTTCCAGGCCATGCCATTCAGCCTGTCCTTGGTGCCCAGGGTCTTCAAGTGCATTGCAGTGGTGGCTACCCACCTGAGGCTCTGGGGAGTCTGGGTATACCCCTACCTGGACGACTGGCTCATCGCAGGTCCCTTCAGGCAGGAGGTGGAATGGTCCAGGGTCATGGCCCTCCAGACTGGCATCTCTCTGTGCCTCTTGGCCAACAAGGCCAAATTGGAACTTGTGCCTTTGCAGGTGATTCACTTCATTGGGGCAGAGCACGACTCTTGCAGAGCCAGGGCTTAGCTTCCGGCCGATAGGGTGGTGGCTCTTACTTCCTTTGCCCGATCATTTTGGGTTGGGCAATCGTGCCCTGCACAGGACCTCCTGCACCTCTTTGGCTACGTGGCAGCCTGCATCATTGTGGTCCAATGGGCTCGCCGGAGAATGTGCCCCCTGCAATGGGAACTGGCCGGCCAGTGGTCTCAACGCAAGTCACTTGAAGTCATGGTGACCCAGTGGATGTGGGATACACTCCAGTGGTGGCTAATCTCAGAACATCTGCAGGAGGGTATCCCATTTGTCCATCTGGAGATGATGGTCATCCTGATGACCAACACCTATCTCTCATGGGCTCGGGTCCCATGAGGAATCTGAATGTCACATCAACCTGCTGGAGCTCAGGGCAGGTCGGCTGTTGTTGACCACTTTTGCGCCACATCTCAGGGTCCAAGGGGTGCAGGTCCAGATGGACAACAGCACGACTATGTACTACCTCAACAAACAGGGCGGTAAGTACTCCCTTCCACTGTGCAGGGAAGCCCTTCACATTTGGACACTTGTGTGCAGTCTGGAAACAGATCTGGACATCCATGTTGCTGATGCCTCCAACCAACTTGAGGATGCCCTCAGGTGGGTGGGCGAGGCATCACACGAGTGGTCTCTTCATCCTGAGGTAGTACAGCACCTGTTCTCCCACTGGGGCAAACCTCTGGTGGACCTGTTTGCATCCAGTGAGAATGCCAAGATGAGGCTGTATTGTGCCTGCCCCCCTCAGCAGAGAACGCCGCAGGGGGGTGCCTTCTTGAGGCCCTGGACCCCGGGCCTTCCCTTAATTTCCCCGATCCACAGAACTCTACTCAGTGCCAGGACGGACAAGACACAGGTGATCTTTGTGGCTCCAGACTGGCCACACCAGTTCTGGTACCCAGATCTCTTCAGCAACGGGCTCCTGTGGCATCTACCACTACGCCCAGACCTGCTCTGTCTATCAAGGGAAGATACTCAACCTGAACCTTCTATCCCTTCACCTGACAGCCTGGTACATGAGCGGCTAGAGTTCCAGACTTTGGGTCTCTCTAAAGATGTACTTAGCATTGTTGAAGTATCTTTGAAGGAGTCGACCCAAAAATGTTATGCCTTCAAATGGAAGAGAGTCTCCATTTGGTGTCGGGGCTAAAGGCTGGACCCTTTGGCTTGTCTGGTGACTGACATTCTCGACTACCTTTGATCCCTCTCTAGAGGGGGCCTCCGGTCGATGACCCTTAAGGTGCATCTGGAAGCCATATCTGGCTTACCGGGCACAGGCCAGTCAGCAGTCAGAGTAGGTGAAGGTGGTCTTGCACTTATTTAAAGGCTTGGACCACATTTCCCCTTCAGTGCATGAACCACCACCCCCTTGGGATCTACTGCTGGTTTTGGCAAAGCTCATGAGCAAGCCATTCGAACTGATGCACAGGTGAGATATGTCACACCTGTCATGGAAGACCACCTTCCTGGTGGCTGTCACATCCACCAGAAGGATCAGTGTACTCCACATGCTGTCAGTTTAGTCTCTCTACCTGGTCTTCCACAAGGACAAGGTTGTCCTGCGCCCCAACCCAAAGTTCCTCCCGAAGGTTATATCGGATTTCTGCCTTAACCAGGTGATTAATCTTCCGGTGTGCTTCAATCACACCTTTGAAGCTGAGCACAGGGTCCATACTCTGGACCTGTGGCAGGCGCTTGCTTACTATAAGGAGCACACGGCTGGAGTTCTGGGAGCGGTTTGCCAGCTGTTTGTCACCTATGCAGAAGCCGCACCTGGCAGACCTGCAGCCATGTGGATGATTGGTAGGCGGATTGTATCCTGCATTGATCTCTGCTGTAGGTTGATGGGTAGGGAGCCTCCTGGAGGGCTAAGGACTTATTCCACCCGCCATACCGCTGCATGAGTGGTTACTTCCAGGGACTTCTCTATCCAGGAAATCTACAGGGCTGCTACCTGGAGGTCAGCACATACCTTCATTTCCCATTACCACATTGACCTAGGATCATGCCAGGATGCTGGTTTTGGGGCTTCAGTTCTCCAGTTGCTGTTCCGTAACTAGGAGGTGTGTGCCGCCTTGCCTCTCTCCTCCCAGGGAACTGCTAGTAGTCTGCCAGATGGTGTAACTAGAACAACATACCCACGTTCCTAGAAAAACAGGTTACTCACTTGTAACAGTAGATCTTCCATGGAGTGGTCTCTTGCAGTTGGTAATACTTTTGGGTTACCAGCAGAGGTTGCTGTGGCTCAAGGCAGCTCTTCTAGCGTTTTTTTTTTTTTTTTTTTTTACTAGGGACCGGCCACACGATATCAGCTTCCTGTTTCATATACAAGTGTGGACGGTCCCTGGTATCCTCAGTTCATTTTCCCACCATCTTAAGCTCACGCGCAGCAGCTAGTACAACTTCCGTGTAGTAGTCAATGAGAATTTGGACAACTAAATAAATGTCTAAAGATTCTTTAAGCAAACAAGCATTATTTCGTTCCTGCCATTGCGGTAGGAAGATATACCGCTTTGACAATCATACATCTTGTGTAAGGTGTCTGGGACCCACACACGACACCAATTCCTGCAGTTTGTCAGGAATTTAATTGGGCAACTCAAAGACGGTTGCTTGAAATTCATCGTCTCTTGATGGAGCAGAAAATGTCTCTCTTGGAGAACCAGGGAACTCATACCAAAGGCTCCTCCTCCACTGGTTCTCGTTCCAGGCAGAAAAAGGAGAAACTCTCCTCACAATCCCTGCCTTGTCGCTCGTTGATGGCCACCATTTCAGGTGTCCCTCTGTCGACGGCATGTCCTCTAACCACTTTGTCATCAACAAGTGCTCATACCTTCTTGTCAACTGTGCTTTCCAGTGCTTTAAATGCAGTGCAAAATATAGCCGCACCATTGACAGAGGCTTATACCCTCTTGTTGACTATGCTTTTCTGCACTTTACATCTAGTCAAATACACAGCTGCTCAGTCAATGGCATCCAACAATTTAAGTGAAAATAACTTTTTCCCCCCTGTGGGCCCATCAATGAGACCTCACATTCCTCTGGGGAAGCCTGTGGTTTATGCCTTACTAACTGCCCCTCCACCTTCACAGGTAGTCTCTTACAGGGGGTCAGGCAGACAGAGATCGGGACCCTGGTCTTTACCACCCAGGGGCAAGACATGCTCACACTATGCGTCCCATCCTTTCTATCACCCCACTTATTTCCCAACATGCCCCCCACTCACCCCCCTTCCTCTCAAGAATGGGACATCACCAACGTAGTATGACATGTCTTGCATGCCATGCGGCACTCCCAGCCCTCTGATTCAGGAGAGCCAGGTGAGCCACTCCAATCTCCCACTCCTCCACCTAAACAATTTCATAGTGACAGGGATACCATACTACTCTGGTCCCCTTCTCCTAACATGGGGGATTATTTGTAAGATGAAGAAGAATTACTGGCTCACTTCCAAAGTGTTATTGACGAAGAAGAGTTCCAAGATCTGGATTTTCCAAATCCTGACTCTCCCTATTCGGAAATCTCTTCTCTGGATGAGGACCTGCCTATACCTTCCACAGCCTCTCCCCCAGATGGACCCGACCTTTAATGAAAAGATGGTTCAAATACAAAAGGTCATGGGATTCTCTACTACAGAACGTGACAAACAACATAAGGATATGGCAGAATATCTTGAATTACCAGAGGAGCCAGTGTTAGTGATTCCCCCACTAATACCAATTTACCAGAATGCCATGCTGACTGCCTGGCATCAGCCTTTAGCTGTTACACCTGTTCCACACAAGGGGGACAGTCTATATCAAGCTCCTCTGGATCATCCTTTCTAGGATTGTGGATATGTTGTTCATCCACACTACTTGGCAGAGTCCCTTTCCCCTTTAAATCTGTCGGAAGGTCTTCAAGCTGGCTCCTCCCACCCACCAGGGTGGTATAACGCTCGGCTCCACCCCATGATGCCAGATCTTCCTTTCTACTGGAAGATTCAGGTTGCCTCCTCTTACTCTCGCAATTTTGTAGGCCCTGGCTTCTAAACCGTCCATTCTCCCGAAAATTCGTCTCATTCGTGTTAGCGATTGTAACAGCTACGTCTCGATTATGCAAGACAAGTCTTCCCCAGGATTTCGCTGATGCCCATGTGGCCAGAAGATGTTGTGCACCTATCCACATACCATGTGCGCCTACTGTCTTGGTGTCGGCCATGACACCAAGGCTTGTTTGATTTGTCTCGCATTTCAACCAAACGTCTTCGACGACCGTCTCGCACGCCTCAGATTGGGCAGGCCCAAACAACTGAACCCGCCGGTGAAATCCAGAGAGGCCCAGCGTGTGGTTTCTGCAGCGGCAGGATCCGGCAAGCAGCTTGAACGCACGCTAGCCTTTGAGGAGGAAGCGGCTCGCTCTGCGGAATCTTCCTCTCAAGGTTTCTTCATTCCGCTTGACATAGGCTCCACTTTCTCAGGTTCCTTCCAAGAGTTGTGCCACTCTCTCCCAACTAACGGTGAGGGTTCTGCAGGCACTCACTCCTCTCGGTCCCGTAAAAGGGAGAAGGAACCAGGATTGTCTTAGTCTTGACAGAGACACTCTTGGGATCGTGAGTGACCTCGGTCCCAGGAGCTGGCCATTTCGATCTTGGTCGAGATTGCCACTTCAGCCACTGGCTTCTCTGCTTCGCCGATAGGCCAGTCAGCTGAAGTTTTGGTAGATGACGTCGAGATTATGCTCGACTTGATCGACCCTTTGTCGCCGACTCCGATCGACGATGACTCTTACTAGGACTCTGGTCCTTTCCTTCCCCAACGAGGGGACCCAGCTTGCTGGGAACCCCAATGAGGAGGTGATCCCTGATCCCGGGAAGTCCCCAGTTTCTCCAGGATCTCCCAAGTGACCGAGTTGGCCCACCCGATCTCGATCAAGGAAGGCATATAAGCGCTCCAAAAAGAGGCAACGCCATCAGTCATCCTTGTCCTCCTTGGACGAGGTGAGGCTTTGACGGAAGCTCCGTCGACACTACGAGGACCTTGTGGCAGCAGCTTATTCTGTCTGGGCATAAGCTGACTACAGCCTCTACCCCAGCCATTACTTGGCTTTTGCCTCCTAGGCTGAAGCTGACTCCTCTGGAATGGCTAAAACTGGTTTCCCCACCCACGGAGCTGGCAAAACCTGTTCTGATTCGGCCAAAACCGGTCTCTCTACTGATTTGTGGTGGACCCTCTGCCTAAACAGCCTGTGGGAGGGGCACCTTCTAAGGAAACTCTGCCTAATACCCAGCTTCCTCGAAGAGACTCTGTCACTCTCACACCTGAATGCCTCAGGCGAGTTGAGGACGGCCTGGGCGGCCAACCGTTGTATGCAGAATCCTCGGATTTGGATGAGAATAGCCTTCACTCTCACCCACGGGATGACGAGTCGGCTGGTGATCTGTCGACAGAGGATGGTCCTTCATCCTTTCAGGGCATTCTCTTCCTGATCTCTGAGTCCACGGGGATGCCCCTGGAGCCAATCCAGAAAAAGGCGGAGTACCCTCTTACGGATATTCTCTGGAGAGGGGATACCCCAATGAACGCCTTTCCTGTGGCTAAAGCCATTGTTGGCCCTAGAACTTTGGCAGCATCCTGCCTCCTGCCCCGTTCCATCTGCCTGGATGGCCCACAAGTACACGGTGCCCATGTGGTCCCTTTCAGGGTTCACAGAGCATCCTTCGGCAGAGAGTCTTGTGACCACCTCTGTGTTCAGATGTACAGGCAGTTCTGCCAACACCAATAGACCTCCAGACAAGGAGTCCAAGAAATTGGACCACTCTGCTAGGAAGATCTATGCGGCCTCCTCCTTAGGCCTCAGTCAGGCTAGTTTGGCCTTCATCATGGCACACTTCTCCCATGCCCTCTTAGGGTCCTTGGATGAAGTCCTCCCACATCTCCCCGCGGACCTGCAGACTATGGTCAAGCAAGTCCAGGACCAAGACCATGCAGTAGCTAAGAAACAGCTCCAGACGGCCCTGGACATCAGGGACTCCTGTGCTCATTCGTTGGCAGATGCAGTTGCCTCCCACCGCAGGGCTTGGCTGAGGCTCTCCACCTTCACAATGGACACCCAGCACAAATTGGCTGATGTTCCTTTCCTGGGCACAGATCTCTTCAGTCCAGGTGTGGATGGTCACCTTCAGTGAATCAAATGGTCCAATGCCACCTTGGATGCTACTTCTGCCCAAAGTACATCTGGTAAGAAGCAGCAGAAGAAGAAGAAGCCTTTTCGGCATTCTTCCCCTGCGGCCCAGCAGCCCTCCTTTCATGGAGGTCAGGAGCAGGCTCAGGCTTGGCGCCCCCCAACCCAAGCCCTGATCTGCCCAGATCACAAAGGATTTAGAGGTTCAGGCCCTGGACCCTCTTCCTCCAAGCCTGCTCAGTGATAGGATAGGGGTCGCCATCCCCTATCTCCATCACTCCAGCTCTGGGTCCTCCTGTGGGGGGGCCGGCTCCGCCACTTCCTCTCCGCCTGGTCTGCTTTTACCACGGATGTGTGGGTCCTAGAAGCGGTCAGCCAGGGTCTGCCTCTGGAATTCGAGCAGTACCCTCCAAGCCAAGCCCCGGCCCATGGGAGGAGAGTATCTGACCACACTCAGTTGGCTCTGAGATGACATTACCCAGCTTCTCCTCAAGAAAGCAGTGGTTTGAGTGGCAGATCCTCCAATAGATCCAGGGTTCATTTCCAGGTACTTCCTGGTTCTAAAGTGGACGGGGGGGGGCCGGCACCCCATTCTAGATCTGCATGACCTGAACCAGTATCTTGGGTCCTGCACCTTCCGGATGGTAACTCTGTTCCAGATCATACCATCCCTGGATCTGGATCTTCAGGACGCATTCTTTCACATCCCAGTCCGTCCGTCTCACCAATGGTTCCTCCACTTCAGGGCAGAGGGAACCCCATACGAGTTCTGAGCCATGCCATTCGACCTGTCATCAGCCCCATGGGTCTTCACCAAATGCACTGCAGTGGTGGCAATCCACCTCAGGCATCGAGGGGTCATTCTGTCATACCCCTACCTCAACGACTGGCATTTAGCAGGTTCCACCCAGCAGGAGGTGAAGAGATCCAGGGACCTGGCCCTCCAAACCTGCTCTCAACTCGGCCTCCTGATCAACAAGGCCAAGTCTGAGATTGTGCCTTCTCAGGTGATGGGCTTCATCGGGGCAGATCTCGACTGTCGCCAAGCCAGAGCTTGGCTCCCGACGGACAGGGTGGAGGTTCTCTTCTCCTTTGCCCGATCATTTCTGGTTGGGCAATTGCGCCCTTCCCGAGACTTTCTGTGCCTTCTGGGCTACATGGCGGCCTGCACCACTGTGGTCCATTGGGCCAGGTGGCATATGCACCCCCTTCAATGGGAGCTGCCCGCCCAGTGGACTCGGGGCCTAGGTCATTTCAACCAGCTAATCACTGTGACTCAGAATATGTAGGATGCTCTCCAGTGGTGGACCATCTTAGACCGGTTGCAGGAAGGGATCCCATTTGTCTGCCCCCAGCCGATGGTCGTCCTCAAGACCGATGCCTCTTTCATGGGCTCGGAAGCCTATGTGGGGGACAACAGGGTCCACAGGTTCTGGACCCCTGAGGAGTCCCGTTACCACATCAACTTCACAAAATTCAAATACCTGGGGGTATGGCTAGACAACAGACTTGACTACCTAGAACATGTGGAAGAACTGCTAAAAAAGCTCAGACAAAGACTTGGACTCTATTATAGAATAAAGCACTTCCTTACAAGTGATTCAAAAAGGAAGATGGTCAAGGCCACATTCCTCTCAGTACTAGACTATGCTGACTTTTTATATAGTCGCTGCTCCATTGTATGTTTGAACAAACTAGACACACTATACCACAGAGCTTTGAGGTTTATCACAGATCTACCTTACAGCACTCACCACTGCTCGCTATGTACTGCAGTTGGATGGACCTCGCTTCAATTTAGAAGAGACAGGAATGCAACACTATGGACTTACAGAGCAATATCACAGCAGCTTCCAAAATATATCTCAGACTGCTTCTCACAAGCCACATCAAGTAATTATGCATTAAGAAGTCTGAACTTCATTATGCTTAAAGTGCCTAAATTCCATTCTCGACATGGAAGATACGCCGTTAGCTATGTGTTATCTGCTTTATGGAACACAATGCAGAAGACACTGAAAGTGAACAAGCTTATATCTATTACAGCCTTCAAATATCTATATAACAGGCTATTCAAAGAAAAATGTAACTGTTTCTGCCAACATTAGATTAATCTTCCATCTTTCTCCTCAGCTGGCTGACCATTATAAGGTAGCTCTCCAGCACCCCATGAGCAGTCACCTCACAATTCATATACCATTACCACAATCTATTCTTCTTAATCATTAATTTACATAATCACCCTTACACCCTCTGCTTTATATTTCACCAGTCCAGCCTCCTCTCTTCCCTCTAGACCCACTATTGATCCCTCTATAGCATCTGCCTTTTTCCATTCCCTCCCCACCCCCAACCCCCTCTTCCTTACCCCTGGCCACAACATCCGGTATTTTCACCCTATCCATCTCCTTTGTCACAGTCCCCTCCGTATTCACCCATTACATCTCACTCCTCGTAGATATAACCTCCAGCTGTCCATACAGCACATCACCTGAGTCAAAATATCTAAGAAAATCTCTGACACTTTAAATCCTTCATCAAAAGTGTTAGTTTAAAGTGTCTCCTATTACCAACTTAGCAAGCTGGCTACTTCATGAATCATGTATATATGTATTATATTTTTGTATTGTAGCATATCAGTGTACTTGTGACACTGAATTGATGTATTGTATCAATTTGTTGTCTCCTCAAAGTGTGTATACTCTGTATGTTATATTTTATGTAAATTGAACCTTGACCTTACCAGGTCTATCTTGCAAATGAGCTGTGCTCAACGATGTTCGCCTGGATAAATAAAGATTTGATTGATTGATTGAACTTGTTTGAGCTCAGAGTGGTCAGACTGGCACTGTCTGCATTCACTCCACAGCTTCGGGGTCAAGTGGTTCAAGTCCAGACAGACAATACCAGGACCATGTACTACCTCAACAAGCAGAGCGGCATGCACGCCTGGCTGTTGTGCAGGGAAGCGTGCCACATCTGGACACTTGTGAGCTGACTGGAGGCAGATCTCCTAGCCATCCATGTGGCAGGAGCCTCAAATCAACTGGCAGATGCTCTCAGCCTGTAGGTGAGACATCCTACGAGTGGTCTCCATCCAGAGGTAGCTTATAGTCTGTTCTCCCACTGGGGCAAAGCAACGGTGGACCTGTTTGCTTCCAGGGAAAAAAACAAGCTGAGGCTGTTCCATGCCTGCCCCCCTCAGCAGGGATCGCTGCAGGGGGATGGCTTCTCAAGGCCATGGACCCCAGGCCTCTTCTACATCTTCCCTCCTTTTCCCTTGATCCACAGGGTGCTCCTCAAGGTGAGGAGGGACAAGGCGCAGGTGATCCTGGTCGCCCCAGACTGGCCATGCCAGTTCTGGTATCCAGATCTCCTCTGCCTCAGCAACAGGCTCCCGAGGTGGCTTCCAGCACGCCCGTGCCTGATCTCAGTCAATCAGAGGAAGGTATTCCATCTGGACCTTCAATCTCTGCACCTGACAGCCTGGTACCTGAGTGGCTAGAGTTCCAGACCTTGGGTCTCTCTGAGGATGTACTCACGGTACTGGAAGCATCCAGGAAGGAGTCAACCAGGAAATGTTATGCTTTCAAATGGAAAAGGTTCTCCATTTGGTGTCAGGGCAAGGGCTGCCTGAACCCTCTGTCCTGTCCTGTGGCTAATATTCAAGACTACCTTTAGTCTCTGTCCAAAGTGGGTCCTTGACCCTTAGGGTGCACCTGGCAGCCATCTCTGTTTACTGGGTGCGGGCCAGTCAGCGGACGGTGGCATAGGAGACAGTGGTTGGGTGCTTTTTCAAAGGCCTAGATCATGTATCCCCTCCGGTGCGTGAACCTCCACCTCTGTGGGATCTACTGCTGGTCTTGGCTAAATTCATGGGCAAGCCATTCGAACCAATGCACAAGTGTGAGATGCCACAGTTGTTGTGGAAGACGGCCTTCCTGGTAGCTATTACGTCTGCCAGAAGGACAGGGGAGCTCCAGGCACTCTCGTTGGACTCCCCTTATTTGATCTTCCATAGGGACAAGGTTGTCCTGTGCCCCCAACCGAAATTCCTCTCGAAGGTGGTGTCAGTTTCACCTTAACCAGGTGATGACTCCGCCTGTGTTCTACCTGAACTACACCTCGGATGCCGCGTACAGGCTCCATACTCTGGACCTGAGATGAGCTCTCTCCTATTGAAAGGAGAGGACATCAGAAATTCAGGGAGAGGTTTGCCAGCTGTTTGCCACCTACACTGAAGCCTCTTCTGGCAGATCTGCAGTGAGGTGGACGATCACAAGATGGATTACATCTTGCATTGATCTCTGCTACAGGTTGGCGGGCAAGGATCCTCCCAGAGGGATAAGAACTTGTTCTACCCGCCATACCCCTGCATCGGTGGCTGCTTCCAGGGACATCCCTATCCAGGAAATCTGCCAGGCTGCTACCTGGAAGACAGCAAACACCTTTATCACCCATTACCACCCATTACCACATCAACCTTGAGTCATGCCAGGATGCTGGTTTTGGGGCCTCAGTTATCCAGTCTCTGTTCCCTAAGTAGGGTGTGTCCACCTTGCCTCCCTCCTCCCAGAGAACTGCTAGGAGTCTGCCAAATAGTGTGGATGAACAACATAGCCACAATCCTAGAAAAACAAGTTACTCACCTGTAACAGTAGATCTTCCACGGAATGGTCTCTTGCAGGAAGTCATTACTTCTGTGAGTTCCTGATAGGTGGTGCTCTCTCAGTAGTTTTCCACTAGCAGTCTCCACACCCGGGACCACCCACGTGACCTCGCTTCCTGGGCTGTGCCTATAAAAGTGGGTGGTCCCTGGTAAGCTCCATTCATTTTCCTGCCAGCTTCAGCTCTGACAGCAGCTAGAACAGTTTTCTGCAAGCAGTCTTTGACATGGATTGAACCCATAGGTTGGGGTGCCTGAGCTAAAATACACAGTATCAGATTTCTGGGCTCGGCTAAGAGTATTTAATGATGGAAGTTATTTCCCTGTTAGACTCAGGGGACTCAATCAAAGGGCTCCAAAACTACCAAACCCTCCTCAAGAAGTAGAAAGGTGAAGGAAACACCCTCACCAAAAGTCCTGCTAGACCACAGTTCACTGGTCATATCTACGAAACATGCCTCATCAAGGAGGCACTCTACGTCGACGGGCTATACTAACGCCCCCCCCACCCCCATCGATGGCAGACACTTCTACAGCTTCAAAAGAACACAAAAAAGAATGTTCCAGTCGACGGGATGTCATTTTTCAGCTCCTCTGTCGACAAGGCAGCATACATCAGAGATGCTCCCACATTCACCGTCGCCGGTAATAACTCCCCCGTCGACGGAGGTGTTCCAGAAGACTTTATCGATGAGAACACCTATTCTGTCGACGGAACACACTCTACTTACTGTACCGTCGACGGGACAAACTTCCCCATCAACAGAGCATGTTCATAGATCTTCATCGTTCTCTGACTGGGTTGGAGTTACAAGCGCTGTTCCTCAGGGGTCGGTTTTGTTTAACATATACATTTCTTCATTAAAATTACAACTACTGAACATGTGGCTGCCCAAATTTGCAGACGACTGTAGATTGGGATCAGTGGTTAATACCCCGTAAAGCAATAAAAATCTGCAGGAAGCACTGAACCACATTTGTTTTTGGACTGCTCATAATAAATTGGAACTTAATATTAATAAATGCAAAGTTATGCACTTGGGACCCAAAAATAAACAGTGATTACACCCTTAACAACAAACTATTAACGGTAACCACAAGTGAAAGGGATTTGGGAGTGACTATAAGTTATGATCTCAAATTTAACATACATTGTAGAAATCAGGTGAGAAAGGCTAACCAGATGCTGAATTATATTACTAAACATTTTGCTAGTAGATCTAAAGAAGTATTACTCCCACTCTATGTAGCCCTGGTTAGGCTGCAGCTAGAATATTGTGTGCAAATATGGTCACCTATTAGAAAGGAAGAAACAAATATGGTTGAGGCAGTACAACACAGATTTACAAGACTTGTCATAGATCTGAAACAGATACCTTATGCGTAAAGATTGAAAATACTAAATTTATATTCATTAAAATATAGACAAGAGGGGACCTGTGTATGTTGTACAAGGCAATACGACATGAAACCTACAGAACAGAACTTTGTATAAAGTTTAATCAAGATAGAGTTAGTGGTAGGAGACACTTTTTACAGTTACATTCTGATAAATGGAATACGTTAGCTAGGAAATACTGGCATACTGTAGTCAGAGTCATTAATCTATGGAATAACCTCCTGGTGGGGAGGTAATAACCAGTAAAACTATAGATGTCTTTAAAACTAGACTGGATAACGTAATGAAGGATATCATCAAATTTGGGTAATAAATAAAACTCAGCCTAGCTAGCGTAAAGGACGCAAGTCTATAAAGCTTGATTTCATCTATGAAGTACTATACCACTGTCGACGAGGCATGCACTGGCTTCCCCATCATTGACGAGGAGTATCCCACCGACGGGTCATGCTCACAGATCTACGTCATTGGCAAGAGGTATCCTACTGTCAACGGAGCATGCTCACAGGTCGTCGATGAGAGGTATCCCACCGTCGACGGAGCATGCTCACAGGTCATCGATGAGAGGTATCCCACCGTCGACGGAGCATGCTCACAGGTCTTCTTCGTCGCCGGGAAGTATTCCACAATCACCGAGGCATGCTTTTACACTTCCTCCGTCGATGGCACAAATCCCTTGGAGCACTCTCTACATCATAGAACAACACAATTAAAGGCATACAGTCCATTAATGGGGGAGCCTCACAACATACTGGCCACTCAAAGCCATGAAAAAATTTATAAAAATATATCAAAAGATGCCTATGAGGCTGCGTCACCACAAAGTATGTAAGCAATAATACCCAACAGGGTGGGCGGTATTGTGCTATACCGGACCGCCCAGGGGCGAATGAGGCCCGATGCATGTGGCCTTATAGCCCCTGAAGGTCCGGCATAGCAACTCGTCCCACCCTGGAGTATTATTGCACTGAAAAAATGGAGTATTTGCAATATTTTTATAAAATATTTTCACAATGTAAAAAGAGTCCTTCAAAATTAATAAAAAATACATACAGATGCTTTGTGCTGTAAAGTAGTCCCTCAACTGGTGCTGTTGCAAGTGAAGGATGCTGCTGTGTTTAACCTATTTTATTTATTTGCTTAAATATTTTTTAATGCATCTGTCTACATGCTTCTTAGGAGATATATATATATATTTTTTTTTACACTGAGACGTATGTTCTGCTACCTAGTGCAATTCAGTTCAAACTGACAGCAATGCATACAGCAGTTGAGAAGGCTGCAGGATTTCTTTAAAACATTGACTTTTTTCCCTTAGTGGTTCCTTGTGTCATAAGTGCAGCTTCAAAGAAAATGAATTATTATTACTGTTATTCTAACACTTTAACTGCTTTGTTGAGCACTGTTGGTGACTTGGGATTCAGACTGGGAAGCAGACTACGATCTATAACTTACTGGTTTCTTGAGCATTAACAGAAAAACTTTATTAATGTGGCAGACAGCGCAAACTTCTCGTGGATGTTTAACTCCATTTTTAAAATGAAATAGAAGAAAACTGTTGGCAGTATGAGGTATGGGGTATTGACGCTGGGAGTCAAGCTGAGGAGCGGGTGGGCAAGGAAGAGAGATCGCTAGTTCTGGCAGCGCTAGTACGTGTGAGAGGAGCGGTCATTTCTTCATTTTCCATGCCGCAGATGGATGTCCATCTGCGGTATGGAAATGAGGAAAATACCGCTGTTTCCTACGCCTAGTAGCGCTAACAGAGATAGCACTCTCTCTCAGCTGATTAGTAGTGACTGTTGTTTTCATTGATTCTTTTATTGTGTTCATACTTTTTTTTAAATTTATTTTACTAAAAATAATATGGGGGGGCAGCCTCAAACTCGCCCGCTAAGCAAGCGGAAAGAAAAATGGTGGCAGGTCAAAACTGAACGTTCTGACCCCTTGATTTTAGAGATCAGGTCAGTTGGGACTGGCACTTTTTCAGACCCGGGCTCTGTTGTCTGATAGATGCCCACCTTGGCAGGGCTATCAGCCAATCAGAGCCCATAGATTTCTTAGCCCATTTTCTAAGGGATCATATACCACTGAACGCAGGGGCAAATCTGCTTCTTTTGCACTCATGAAATATGTACTGGGTCACATTATCAGGAGGCACAAAATGATCCTCTGGCTCCAAGTACACAGAGCTCAGATCCTTCCTATATGAATATTCCATCCTCACAAGTGCCAAATATAGAACCGATAATAAAGTTTGGGTTTTGATAAACAGACACCCAATTTATTAAACAGACTTCACTCATATAATCTCTGCCTCCATCAAAACAGGCACGTTTGGAGCTAGAACGCTCCCCATTCCTGCCTCCTCCTGAACCTTCAGAGGCATATTATTCAGATTCTCATATTGTTTCAGAACCTTCTAAAAATATATATTCAGACGATTCTCCTACCAGATGGGGCTCAGACTCCCCTTACTCCATACAATCCTATTAGGACGATGATGTAATATGACTGATAAAGGTAATTTCCCCACCAGTTGATCAGTCATTCACAGATATGATGTTACAAATACAAAAAAACTATGGGGTTTACCACAGTGGAACAAGATAAATTAAGTAAAGATATGGCGTACTATCAAGATATCCTGGACGCACCCACCTTTCATACCAACGTTTAAAAATTCCATCACAGAGGCATGGAGTCAACCTGTGACTGCACAGGAGTTACCTTGAAAAGCACAACGGCTTTATCAAGCTCCTTTAGAACATCAGTATTTATCAAATACTCCCATTGCGGACTCTGTGATTATTACAGCAGCTCATTAATGTACTGTAAAACCAAAACACAAGGACAGTACCTCCTCATAGACTCCAAACATTTTGATCATATGGGGAAGAAAGTATTTTCTTTAAGCACATTAATTATTAGAATACTTAATTATATGGACCATATGCTGAAGTTTCAGCACACAGTGGGTGCTTCTGCTTCAGAAGTCATTGATAAATTACCTACATCTCCTGAAAAAGAACAACTTGCATCAATGATTAATACACTTACTTCCCTCTCCCAACACCTACTAAGGTCGGGATAGGATATTGGCGACACTTCGGCCAGGGCCTCAGCCGAAGGAATTATTATACGCTGTCAGGCATGGCTCAGACTCTCAGGTCTTGCACCTGATATCCAATGTAAAGTGGCTAATGCTCCTTTTCTGGCTAAATTCTCTTTGGGCCAGGTACACAAACTATACTGGACAACCTACAAGCCCCAGGAAGATAATTGAAAACAGTTCAGAACCCGTACCATAAACAACGTCCTCAGTATAATTATTCTTACAAGGCTGAAAATTCCTATACTAAACAAGGACATTGTAGAGGCAAAGAAAAATCAACAAAGAGAGTACATCTATCCTTTATAAATCGACAAAGGATAGCCCACCGGGTCGGGCGGGTGCTTCTGCCTTTCATTAGTTCTCCAGCCCTTGCTCTAGTCTCCTCTTCTAGGCCTTGGAGACTATTTTTTTTTGGGGGGGGCTCCATTTGATAATTTACTGAGGCCTTTTTCCACACGAGGCTTTATACACCTTATACGCAGAGAATCATGACTGGGATGTCAACATTACACAATCTACAGGAGGGACAGGGAGGGAAGAAGAGGAGGAGGAGTAGCTCTCTATGCAAGGGAAGGGATCAAAGCAACAGAACTAAAGGGTAAACAGGGAGAAGAGGAGGCACTGTGGGTCACCCTGGAGACTGGAAATGGCTCCACAATCTGCACAGGGGTTGTATACAGACCCCCGTCTCAGGAGGAGGAAATGGACACGGAAATGATAGAAGGCATCCTTGGGATGGCAGAGAAAGGGGAGATATTGCTGATGGGGGGACCTGAATATGCCAGATGTTGACTGGAGCACCTTTGCAGCAGCCACATCCAAGAGCAGGGCCATTCTCGATGCCCTACAGGGGTCATGCCTCAGACAGCTAGTTTTGGAACCCACTCGAGAGAGAGAGAGCAATCTTGGATCTGATGCTTTCAAATGGGGATGAAGAGAGGATCTCTGATCTTGAAGTGGGTAGCCATCTGGGAACAAGCGACCACCAAACAGTGTGGTTCACGATAAACTTAGCTGTAGAGTCAAGCCACACAAAAGTGAAGGTACTGGACTTCAGGAGGGCTGATTTATTCAAAATGGGAGAGTGCCCCAGAAAAAAACTAGCAAACAGGCAAGAAGGAGGGGTTGAGCAACAATGGGGAAACATCAAAACCGCCATCACAGAGGCAACAAGTCTTTGTGTGAAGCAAATAAACAAATCAAAATGAAAGAAAAAAACACTATGGTTCTCAAAAGAAGTGGCGGGGAAAATAAGGAAAAAAAAAAGATAGCATTCAGGAAATACAAGGAAACACAGAAGGAGCAGGAAAGAGAACTGTACCAGTTAAAACAGAAAGAAGCAGGTAAGGCAGTCAGAATAGCAAAGGCCCAAACCGAGGAAAAGATAGCCAACTTGGTTAAGAAGGGGGATAAAACCTTTTATAGGTGCATTAGGGAGCAAAGAAAGACTAAGGCAGGGATACTGAGGCTCAACAAAAAGGAAGGTGGTTGGGCAGAGAGTGACAGTGAAAAAGCAGAGATACTGAACGAATACTTCTGCTCAGTATTCACAATGGAAAAGCAGGGGGAAATGCCTAATCCAGTCAATAGAATCACTCTGGATAGGGGGGTTGATATTAGTCCTTTCACAGAAGAAAGGGTTCTGAAAGAACTCTTAAAACTGAAGGTGGATAAAGCAATGTGGCCTGATGGGATTCACCCCAGAGTTTTAAAAGAACTAAGGGAAGAACTAGTAACACCACTGACTACCCTTTTTAATAAATCATGGAAGGATGGGGTGGTACCTGAGGACTGGAGGAGGGCAGATGTGATTCCCCTTCACAAAAGTGGAGCAAGACAGAGGCAGGAAACTACAGGCCTGTCAGTTTGACCTCAGTGGTAGGGAAAATGATGGAATCACTTCTGAAGGAAAGAATTGTTGAGTACCTAGAGGCCAATGGGGCACAGGACCAAAGGCAGCATGGATTCACAGCAGGAAGATCATGTCAGACAACTCTAATTGATTTCTTTGACTGGGTGACCAAAGCAGTAGACCGGGGGGCTGTGGACATGGCCTACCTAGACTTTAGCAAGGCATTTGACACAGTCCCGGACAAAAGATTAATAAACAAATTAGCCAGCCTGGGAGTGGGTCCTAGGGTGGTAGCCTGGGTTAAACACTGGTTAGACAACAGGACACAGTGGGTAATAGTAAATGGAGTCCACAGTGAAGAAAGGAAGGTTGCTAGTGGGGTACTGCAGGGTTCAGTACTGGGGCAGGTCCTTTTTAATATCTTTATAAGTGACATTGCAGAGGGACTGGAAGGGAAAGTATGTGTCTTTGCAGATGACACAAAGATCTGCAACAGGGTTGATACACAAGGTGGGGTGGAAAGGATGAAAAGGGAATTGGCAAGGTTGGATGAATGGTCAAATGTATGGCAGCTTAGATTCAATGCAAAGAAGTGCAAAGAAATGCACCTAGGAAACAAAAACCCAAGAGAAGATTATACAATGGGGGGTGAAATACTGACAACAACAAAAATGGAAAGGGACCTGGGGGTAGTCATATCAGACAACCTAAAGGTGGGCCAGCAATGTGAGAAGGCAGTAAGGAGGGCTGGGGGGATACTGGAATGCATAGGGAGAGGCATCACCAGTAGAAAACAGGAAGTTGTTGGCCCTCTGAACAGACAGTTGGTAAGACCACATCTGGAGTACTGTGTACAGTTCTGGAGGCCCCATCTCCGCAAAGACATAGACAGGGTGGAGGCTGTCCAGAGGAGTGCAACCAAAATGATGCAGGGTCTGCATTAGAAGACATATGAAGAAAGACTAAAGGAACTAAAGATGTATAGCCTCG
Source organism: Neoceratodus forsteri (assembly GCA_016271365.2). Taxonomy (NCBI): domain Eukaryota; kingdom Metazoa; phylum Chordata; order Ceratodontiformes; family Ceratodontidae; genus Neoceratodus; species Neoceratodus forsteri. Next base: position 794,779,172 of record CM028134.1, read on the forward strand.
AGGAAAGGAGGGAGAGAGGGGACATGATAGAAACTTTCAAATATCTCAAGGGAATCAACAAAGTCCAAGAGGGTAGCATCTTTCAGAAAAAGTACAATTTGAAGATAGAGGGGAGACAGCTGAGGTATTGTGAGGAAGTATTTCTTCACGGAGAAGGTTGTGGATACTTGGAACAGCCTTCCTGAGGAGGTCATAGAGTCAAAAACAGTGGGGGAATTCAAGAATGCATCGGAAAGACATAAGGAAATTCTAGTGGGGGGTAGGAGGAAGTAGGCTGTTGGTTCACTAGGATCTGCTGCTTATCCATTAGGTAGGAAAATGGGCAGACTAGGTGGGCCAAGCAGTCCTTATCTGCCGTCAAATTCTATGTTTCTAGCCACTACAAGCAAAAATATGTTGGAGAGGTGTCATGGTTATGGGTCATTACGACCACCACATAAGAATACCTCTCAACCTGTTCAGTGGTGGACCTTTCTCTCCCAACCTAAGATAGTGCTACTACACACATAATGAAACTACTCTTATTTGTAATACTATGAAATTAATCATAATGTTCTTACTAATTGGTATTGCTATGCTCAGCTTTCTTGGCCATACAAAGAAGCCAATAACACAAGGATAATGGATATATATATATATATATATATATATATATATATATACTTTAGACTTTGTATTTATAAACTATACAAGGCTCATTATTATGTACCGCCCTACTTGGACATAACTGCTTGGGAATCTCCCAGAAGTAATGACTTACTGCAAGAGACCATTCCGTGGAAGATAGTTTGTTATGCAAAGACTTTTGCAGTAACAGTAGATTTTCTAGGAATGTCTCTTGCAGTATGTAGTTTCCCTCCCTCCGACCTCCTGCCGTTCTGTAACAGGGAAAACAATATAGGGTTGGGAGGCCATGATACCTCGGTTCCCCTCGGTCTCTCGTCACTATGAACTGAAACCGTCAGGGAACGGAGCTTACTGGGAACCACCTACTTTTATAGGCACAGCCCAGGAAGTGAGGTTGTGTGGGTGGTCCCTGGTGTGGAGACTACTAGAGGAAAACTGCTGTGAGAGCGCCACCTATCGGGAACTCCCAGAAGTAATGACTTACTGCAAGAGACATTTCTAGAAGATCTACTGTTACGGCAAAAGTCTTTGAGTAACAAACTTTCTAGAAGTGGTACATGTTCATCCACGCAGACCCACCTGACCTCCCTGGCTGCGACGCATATACCTGGCTTCCAGTAGGCTAAGATCTGGCGTCATGGGGCAGAGCTGAGGGTTATACCACCCGGGTGGGTGGGAGGAGCCAGCTTGAAGACCTTCTGGCAGATTTAAAGGGGAAAGGGACTGTGCGAAATAGTGTGGATGAACAACATATGCCACTTCTAGAACTACTGTTACAGGGTGAGTAACCTGTTTTTTTCTGTCCATCATCCCAGAAGCGGTTTCGGTGGTCATTACTGCCACTCATGACCATACTAAAAGAGCTAAACACGAGCTCCTTACTTCCTGATAAGGAATCCTGAAGGACTGACTACCTGGGGAAGAATGTTTTTTCCTCCGGTACCATAAATATCAGAATCCCAAACTATATGGGTCATATGATTAAATATCAACATACCCTTGGGGCCTCTGCCATTAAAATCATCAATAAATTCCCTCCTTCACAAGAAAGGGACAAATTATTGACTACAGTGACAACTAGTAACTCTATCTCCCATCACCTACTCAGGTCGAGATATGATGCTGTGGATACCTCAGCCTGACTATTGGCTACTGGTATTTCCTTGCGTCACCATGCCTGGCTTCGTGTTTCAGGTTTTGCACCTGATATGCAACATAAAGTAGCTAATGCCCCATTTAATGGGTCCAAGCTGTTCGGGCCAGGTACTCAAACATTACTAGATGACCTACAAGCATCAGGCAAAACCCCTACTTAATGGTTCACCGCATGTACCATACTCTACATACAATCTACTGTACTCAAAACTCCTCTTATTCCAAAAGAGGTGGAAAATACAAAGCTAATACCAGAGGCGGCTTCAGAGGTTGTACCCAATCCACCACAGCCAATACCTCTGCTGCCAGAAGATTCTGCTCCCACCCTTCTGGAGGGGCTGGACAGCCCAACACCCAGTGACCCACTAGGGCCCCCCCCCTCCTTGACTAGTCCTCGGAGGCTGCGGGGCTCACTTTGTCCTACATCTGGAGGCCTGGCAAACGATCACTTCAGACAAATAGGTACTTCAGATTATACAGAAGGGTCACACTCTGGAGTTCCTCTCCTCCCCAACCCCTTGCCCTCCCCGGAAGATTCATTATCCTCCAGATCATATACCCATCCTACAGGAGGAATTGAGGGCTCTTCTGGATAAAAAGGCCATTCTACCAGCGCCCCTTTCAGAACATCAAATGGGATTTTACTCCCACTTCTTTCTGGTACCCAGCAAACGGGAGATCTCAGACCGACACTGGATCTCAGACAATTGAATCTTTACATCCAGTACAAACATTTTTGCATGATAACTCTAATCGCTGTCATACCTATCCTGAAACAGGGTGATTGGCTTTGTGCCCTAGATATGAAAAATGCCTGCTTACATATCCCCATCCACCCTGCCCACCACACTTTCTGTGTGTTCACCAAATGCCTAACGGTGGTAGCAGCAGCCTTATGAAGAAAAGAGCACTACGTCTTTCCATATCTACACGATTGGCTGATTAAAGCAGACTCCAAAGTAGCTCTACTTATTTCCCAAGATGCTACCCTGAAGATGTTCACTGATCTAGGGATCACAGTAATTTGGCCAAAGTCCAGTCCAAATCCAACACAGTCCCTCCAATATATTGGAACTCTCCTAGATACAGTCACAGCCAGAGTCTACCTCCCGCCTGCTTGGCAAGATGCACTTATATCTCTGACATCACAGATACCCAGCACAAGCTGGCAGATGTCCCCTTTTTTGGGCACAGACCTATTTGGGTCTGATGTGGAGGGTCACCTCCAGTGCATTGAAAAGCCCAGTGACACTCTGGACTCTTGTGACATCCACCCAGAAGCAGGGCCGGATTAATAAGTTGTGGTGCCCTGGGCAATTTTGAATTGTGGGGCCCCCTGTGACTTAACCAATAGGCTAGGGGTTTACAGGCCACCTAGACCCTCGAAAGCTGAACAATTTTTGATGTCTTAAAATGCATTTGGAAGGGTTTCTAGCTACTCTAAATGCCATTCTTGGGGTGGAAATAGGTTATTGTTTGAAGTTGGATGGCTGGGGTACATTCACACCGAGTGTCAGCACTCAAGCACAGCCATGCATTACTGACACCTCCACACCAACATCTCACTGCCCAAATAGATAGTAGCCTGCCCTGTGAGTGTATGGTGGGCAATCCTGACTCCCAAAGTCTCCAACCTGGGGTGGGGGGGGCACATCAACATAAACAGCTAAGTACACTAGCATGTACCTTTGGATCCCAGTTCTTGAGCACAAATGTAGTATTAGAGGTGGACAGCGTGATGACAGTGCTGCTAGCATTGGGGGCGAGTAATAGGTTTCAAACTTGCATAGGATAGACACAATGGGATCTTGGTAACAGGACTGGGGGGGGGTTAAGGCCAGAAATCAATTAGGATCTACGGTAGCACAGTAGGTAGTGACTTTTGGGCAGACTACGTTGGCCCGGAGATCCTTTCCTACTGACAGCTTCTATTTTTCTATATTTCTATAAATACCCAGGCTCAATCGGCATACACCAAAGGGTGCTAGTAGTATAAGGGGATATAACTTGTCCAATGTTAAATTTCAGCCAATCAGAGTGCGCCACGTCATTTGACAGGTGGTTTCCATGGCAACGCCCCGGCCCCTTTCCAACCGGAAGTCCCGCCTTCCTCGCACCATAGCACGCCTCGCCCCGCCCCGCCGTGCCACAGGAAGTGGCGTGCATTTGGTCCTCGAACCGGAAGTCCTCCCCTTTTCTACGCCGTACGTGCCTCCTTCTTCTCCCCCTCCTCTCGGATCCTTGCCACAGACTCGCACCCGAGTCCCACCACCTCCTCTCCCTTCCCTCACATCGGTGTGCTAGCAGCTCCTCGAACCCCTCCCCTCGGACCCTGTTCGGCGTCCTAGCTTGCACCCGGGTCCCTCCCCTCACATCGTGGTGCTAGCAGCTCCTCGAACCCCTCCCCTCAGATCCGGTTCGGCGTCCTAGCTTGCACCCGGGTCCCTCCCCTCACATCGGAGTGCTAGCAGCTCCTCGAACCCTTCCCCTTGGACCCGGTTTGGCGTCCTAGCTTGCACCCGGGTCCCTCCCCTCACATCGCAACCCAGCCGCACCATCCTAATTCACACCAGAGTCTCCCTCCTCGATCCGCCACCGCTTGCACCCGAGTCCCTCTTCCTCCACACCACCCTGCTCCCTCTCGCACCCCTGCTGAAACATCCTAGCTCGAACTCGAGCCCCTCTCCTCACCACACACCCCTGCTCCCTCGTCCTCCCCCACCCTTTTGCACCGCTGCTCTCTCCTCCTCGATCCATCCACCTCTTGCACCCGAGTCCCTCTTCTCACCACACACCCTGCCCCCTCCTCCACCCCTAACACCGTGTCCTAGCTCAAACCTCAAGTCCCCCTCCTCCATTCCCTTTCCCTCAGACTGCTGCTCCCCTCCTTCTCCCCCCCATCGCACCCGAGTCCTAGCACCTTCATACACCGTCTCCTCGCTATTCATTCGCACTCTGTCGGTCCGGGATATAGGGACAGGATGTGTTAAATGCTTGTGACTTGGAAATCTGTACAAGGAATGCATCATCAGTCAGGGGCCATGACCACAGGGGCTATTTGGTGACAGTGGTGTAAGCACACTTGTTTTGAGACCAGGTACATATTTTTTAAAGGTTTAGAAAAAAAGTATTCATGTAACCTATGAATGTCCTACCAAGAACACATTGTAAATGTTCAACGTCATCTCAGACTGGCAAGGCAGCATTCATCATCAGTCTGCAAAGCAGTGTGTGTGTGTGTGTGTGTGTGTGTGTGTGTGTGTGTGTGTGTGTGTGTGTGCATATGTGTGTGTGTGTGTGGTGTGTGGGCATCAAACAACTCTTAGGAAAAGGAAAAAATCTCTACAGGGCTTTAGATAGAAAAAATCTTTACAAATCTTACCTTGTTTGCAGTAAAAAATACATATTTCCTCCAAGTTTCCTGGGAATGTTACAGAAAAATTATTCCTATTGAGGCTGATAACATTTTAACACACAAAGAAAAGATGATAATCCACAGAAAATTTTCCAACATTTGTCAAGGGTTGCCAAAGTATATTTCCATTTACTCCGGTGAGCCAGCAAAACAAATTTCCCTTTTAACACAGAATAAAAAGTATATAAAGTTCCCCAAAAGACCACATAAAATGTCTAACGGTGTTAAATCCATCTGTAGTCCTTGCTTTACTGGAAGTAAGTGACTAGAGTCTGAAGCCTTTGCTTACAGATAGATTCTCATCCTATTGCTAGTGTTCATGTGAAACGCTCTGAATACTGATAAGCTTGTCGTGAATTCTTAATTAACTCTGGGAAAGCGGTGAGAGCATGGGTGAACATTTACATGTGAAAAGGTAGTATTGTTAAATCGTACAAGGGTTTGTTTTGTTAGCATGCTGGGAGAAGCCGATGAGCTCATCTCTGAAGAATAGAACTTTTGTTAGCGTGCTGGGAGACGCCGATGAGCTCATCTTTGAAGAATAGACACAGATTTACATGTGAAAGGTGCCTTTTGTGAAAACATACACAGGGGTCTTTTGTGAGCGATCTTGGAAAAAGAGTCACGTTAGTCACCCACGGTAGAAGGGTTCTGTTAAGAGTGTGAGAGATTTAGCAGGTGGTCTAAATCGGCATGAAATCATCGGATACACAATAGAAGGGGCCATACATTTACATAGTAGGCGTCTGGAACAGGCATTCAGTATCTTACAAATGAAAGCATAATGATACAGGGAGGAGCCAGCCTTTTGAAAGTGGATCTCACAGTCTTATATAAACCCTGTGCTCGGCTTGATAGTACAGTTTCGAGAATCGAGGAATCTCTTTTATAGAATTTGTGCAGATTATTCAAAACATTCAAGAAGATGGCACAGCGCAGCACTTCTAAATGTAACCTCCAGAGACAGTCCAGACTGTCACACCACCAAATAAGAAGACAGAGGAGAAGATGTCTATTGGGGCACCCAAGCCCGCATTTGTGTATTACACAAGGTGTGATAAGAATGCCCCACTCAGACCTTGCTGGAGTGGAAGGATTGGTGATGTGAAAGGAAGCTGGCTACACAGTATGAGTCTGAAAACCTAAATCAGATACTACTGACCAAGAGCCACCACCACTGCCTGCCCTTGAAGAGCACCTAGAGAGTGAATCTGATACCGTGAAAATGGATACTGAAGAGAAAGTGACCTGGAGGAAGAGCCGCAGAGTGATACTGATACACAGCCAGAAGCAGCAACCAACAAGAGTCGGATGATGGTGAAATTCCGCCAGCAAGCCCCAGGCTAAGGAAGAAGAAGAAAAGGAAACAGAAAAGTCTTGTCCAGCAGAGGTAAATTCTTGTATGTTTTTAAACATTAATGAAAAGGTGTAGGTCGTGACAGAGACGTGCGTGCATAGTATAACTGAACAGACGGGTTAGAGGTTGATCAAGAACCAACGCTGTTTTTTTTATTTTAATAGAGCGATGAATTTGCGATGGAGCAGCAGTCATATTTGGACACCATGGATGCTCGAGTCTCCACAAACCTACTGTGTGACTGTTTGTGCTGCTTTAAAGATACAGATGTAGTCATTAATGAGCAGTGTGAGGACAGTATGTTAGAAATACAGAGAGTGATAGAATGTGTCAAAAGAAGACAGAAAATACTGTAATCACTACACAACCAGAGCCGTCCTGTTCAACAGAGATTAGACAGGGACCCTCAAGTGAAAAAACAGATGTCAGTGTTAAGCCCCCCTAAAACTGCCCACGACATGTATTGTAAGTATGTTATGTACCATGCCATTCGTGGTGTAATTGCCTCAGTGATACAGAGGGTGATACAGTGTGAATTGGTCGATTCCTGTCCAGGTTGTGAGATAGATGATCCAGGTCAGAAAAACCATTCATGTATCCTTGATGACTTGATGTCTAAAGAAGCATACAGAAATGTTTCTGAGGCCATACATATAGGGCAGCTCATGCCGGTGATCTTGGCAATCGCTATGAAGCATCAGGGGTTAAATATGACCAATTTTACGCTGGAAACTATAAGTCACGTTTTAAATGATGTGAGAAAATCCGATGACCCCATGTGGTTAGTTATACATATGTTACAGGAGACAGATTGTGAGATTAAAAAAGATGCCTGTCGTCTGGTCAGCAAAGGCTCCTTTAAAAAATTTCTAAAAAGAAGATCAGGGACCATGTTAATTTTTTAAAAATCATTTACCCGCCTTTGTCACCTTTGTTTAATGATCATCATAGTCATGTGTGTGTGTGTATGATTTGAAACAGAAAAAAACAATGTGATATCCCTGAAATTGTGAAAAGTGGCTTCTCAGCTTCTCAAAATGCTCCATGGTCTGATATGTCACTAAACATCACACTGTATGTTTTTTCATAGTGTATTAAATGGGACCCCCCTCACAGTGCTGCACAGTCACTTATTTAGCACTTGTTTTCCTGAACATAAAAAGTGACACACTAATCTGTATAACGTGTATTATGATATACTTTCAGATGATACGTGATAAAGAAATGATCCCAGTATTCCTGTCAGTCTTGGAGTGTACCATGTACCATGTGATAAAGGACATACTAAAGGACCCTGTATATGTTGTAAAGAAAACAGCATTCGATGTATCCTCTGGAGCCGCATTGAAACCATTGACAGAAGGGACAATGTCTCTGATTAAAAGTATGTCGCCGTATTTTTGGCATGTGTATCTAAATGCAATGGACACAAAAAAAACAGATTCCGTATCCACTGTGGACTGCATCTTTGCTGCTACAAAAAAAGCCCTTAAAGAGCATGAACCTCAACATAAGTGGTGTATGGCCAATGTGTGTATGCTTTGTACTCACCTTATCACCAGGGGGAGAGTGGACGAAGCACATGTCTGTGTGAAACACGCTGCCCAGTTGCTACTGTCTTTGGGCATCTTTAAAGTGGAATGTATAAGGACTCATGTTGCATGTACTGTAAAATGCTAATGTTGTACTCTTTTATACGGATGATAGTCTGTAGTAACATCTCTGTTGTATGTTACAGGTCCTATAAAATACTGCTGATATGACTTTGTAGGATACGTGTACAAGTAACAGTCAAGCATCGATAGCTAGCATAGAAACATGATAATGTAATCATTTGCATGTTTTACATTTTGTATTAACACGTTTGCCGAGTGTATCACAATGCATATAAAATACTGATATGACTTTTGTAGGATATGAATAAAATATAGTTACACATTGCCGTCTGTGATAAAATGATTCAGGGTTAAGGCACACTCATTTTCTGGTGACGAGGCTCATAAGCTAAAGGTATTATTAGGGGTGCTGATGAAAGAAAGATGACCGATCATCTGTCTCGAGTATATATTTTAATGCAAAAAGTGGGCAGTTTACGGTGTGACTCAGCTGTATAAGGCACAAAGAAAATCGATAAAGGTGTCAGCAGGAAAGGTGTTTCAGAGTGGCTTTGAGGCAGGATCCTTACACTCTACACAAACCAGCGAGATCAGATTCAAAGAAATCCTGTCATTGTTTCTGACATAGACAGACAATGGCAGGCGATTTAGTGGATATGGGTCATCGCAAAAGTACAATAAAGGTTTTAAATACATACTGGCGTGCATCGATGTGCTGTCCAAGTATGCTTGGGTAGTGACTTTAAAAGACAAATCAGGCAAGGCTGTGACGCAAGCCTTCAAAACTATTTTTAAAAGCGGACGCACACCGCAGAAACTGCAGACTGATCAGGGTAAGGAATTTCTGAATGCTTCCTTAAAGACATTATTAAAACAAAAAAAAGTACACCATTTTGTGACAAATAATGAAGTTAAGGCCAGCATTGTAGAGCGTTTCAATAGGAGTTTAAAGTCACGCATGTGGCGTTACTTTACGGCCCAGAACACATGGAAATATATAGATGTGTTGCCCGACCTGGTGCACAGCTATAATTATACTCATCACCGAAGCATTAAACGCAGGCCTGTGGATGTTAACCCTTCCAATGCCCTGGGGGTATGGAAGAACCTCTACGGCAATACTGTTCTTGGGAAAAAACCAAAGGGTACCTTTCAGAAAGGTGATCACGTGAGAATATCTAAGCTGAAAGGGGTATTTGAAAAGGGATATGAACAGACATACACAGATGAGATATTTATTGTGACGGAGGTCTTGACAAGACGGAGAGCCGCCTATAAGCTAAAAGACTATCAGGGGGAAGACATCAAAGGTACTTTCTATGCAGAGGAGTTGCAGAAAATTGAACCGGATGAGGACCGGTTATACAGGGTGCAGAAAATCCTGAGAGAGAAAAAGAGTGGAAGAAAATCCTGGTATCTGGTAAAGTGGCGGGGGTGGCCCAATAAATTCAATAGTTGGGTCGAGGCAACACAGGTTCAGGACATTAGAAGCCCGTAAGATTCAACATGTTCAAAAATGGCTTTTACATCACCTTGCCGAGTAACGCCTCGCACGACTTTTTCCCCGCTAATACTATATCAGCATTTACAGTAAAGTTACCACAAACACTTGAACTACAAGGTGAATGGGAAGTGGGGCTAGCAGAAATTCAGTACCCCCATACCTGGGACAATGTACCTGTACACAAAAACAGGTTCACTATGCTCTATCAACCTTTAAATGTAGCCCACAGTAAAACGCCGCCAGTCGGACCCTTTACTGAGTCAGCGGCATTTAAAATACCATCGGGCTATTATCATAACATAGCTAGTATTATCAGTCAAGTCAATAAAAGTATATTTGAAGTAAATGAACTGCCTGTGGTTTGGAACAACAAGTCATCGGAAGAGAAATAAGCATCGAAGCGACATCAAATGCATTCTATTCATGCACGGGCAATTGCAGCACCTTTGGGTTTTATGCAGACTCGAGGTAGGCGTGGGTAAGAATGTAGCAAAGAACCCTACAGATATTAATGGTGGTTTTAACATTATATATCTACACCGACATTATTTCACATGAAATAGTGGGTGACAGTCTAGTGCCTTTGCTGAGATGCACTGTGAAGGCCAAGACAATGAGATAGTGACCGTGACCTATGATAAACCCCACTACCAGTCAGTCAGTAAGCATCAGATCAACACTATCACTATTGAAATAAAGAATGATCAAAACGAACCTGTGTCATTTCGGTTTGGAAAGGTGATCGTGAAGTTGCACTTCCGCCCCAGAGAATACTTTAAAACTTAAGCAGGGATGGTGATTGTTCGACATTATGGGGACCCTGTATTGTACAGAAGTTATTACAAGGCACAGGCCGGATACGGTCTTCCAGGATTTCATGGACTTCCTACTATGTACTGGTCTGGTATAGGGGGGATATTCCGTAGTCTGTTTAGAAAAGCAGTACCATTTTTACGAAGGGGATTTGAAATTGCCAAACCGCATCTACAAGCGGCGCTAAAAATGTCAAAGGATGTTGTAGGGCATGTGACTAGTGCTGTCGCTCAAAGGATGTCGGAGGAGATAAGACCACTCAGGGTGGTTCGGGCTGATGGTGTTCAGAGAGGAGAAAGAGAAGCGAGAGTAACTCCTTCGCTTCTCATCGGACCACCCACTACTTTAAAAGCGTGCATCAAGGCGCAGCCACACATAAAAGAGAGGGCAAAGTCCAAAGGACGTTCAGGGGCGTAAAAAATCTAGAGATCTCTTCTAAAATAAAACATGGCCTTCGTGCACTGTGGTCTGGAAGAATGCACAAAATCAGAACTGGACTTGTTTACACGTCCTTCCACACAGACGAGCATTGAAAAAAGCATTTATGTAGAGATACCCCTCTGGCAGCCCTTCAGAATCCTCACCAATCGAGTTTTATATAGCAGGAATGGCGAAGACTATTTAGATCTAAACAACACGCTTCTTTACTTGGTTTGTAAAATCACTGAAGCAGATGGCTCAGACATACCGGTAGCAGCCAAGGTAGGCCTCATCAACTACCGGTGGCACCATTTTCAGCCAGCTGGATGTGACCGTCGGGGATCGGCTCATCAGCCAGGGCAATAACTGTTACCCTACAGGGCTATCATAGAATCAGTGCTGAACTTCAGCGAAGAGACCCTTTCTACCCAATTCACTGCAGGATTATTTTACAAAAGACACCCGGGAAACATGAAATCACAGACAGAGCCGGTGACAATGCTGGGTTCAGTAAAAAGCTCTTTCACACATCTCAGCAGGGAGTGGAGCTTTTGGGCCGCACACTGACTTGTTTTTCCAAGAGAAACTGATGCTGAATGGCGTGGATATTAAAATTAAACTGCGTAACAGGGACAGCTTTTGTTTGATGAGCGGAGATGCCGATCTTTATAAGCTAAAAATCATGTCCGCCTCTCTGTTTGTCACAAGGGTAAAAGTGACTCCTGGTGTCCGTCTGGGACACTCTGAAGCCCTGCTGTCCTCCAACGCTAAATACCCCATAGATAGAGTGGGTATGAAAGTGTTCAGCATCCTGAGGAGCAGGGTCTGCAACCAGGATAATCTGTTTTGGGGCAGTTACCAAAATGATGGTCATGGGGTTTGTTGACAATGATGCTTTTAGCAGTTCCTACACTAAAACCCCTTCAACTTTAAACATTACAACATTAATTTTGTGGCTCTGTACCTGGATGGTGAACAAATCCCCGCTAAGCCTCTCAGCCCGATTTTTGAAGCGGAAATGCTGTGAGAGAATATTTTAATCTAGTGCAGGCAGCAGGAAAGCACATGAAGGATCGCCCCCTCATCGTCAACCGCCAAGAATTCACCCAAGGGTACACGCTGTTTGCCTTTGATCTGACCCCGGACCAAGAATGTGCCGACCATTATTCCCTGATTAGAACCGGGAACCTGAGAGCAGAAATCAGATTTGCAGAAGCCCTTCCTCATACAGTTAATCTCATAGTCTACGCTGTTTTTGATAATGTCATCGAGATAAACCAGAGAAGAAATGTCATTTTTGATTACATGTGATAAACCATAAAAATGAACACCAAGCAGCTGGAAAATGTTTTAGCCCGTGACCCCCATGTCCGTGACTGTTTTCTGGGTGTGTTTCCCTGTGATATGCTACCCAAGGAGAGACTGAGAAATCTCCCCACAGCACTGGTCATCAATAGTGACCCCCATGACCTCCCTGGACAGCACTGGTTAGCCGCATACATCTCAGAAGATGGCTCTGGGGAGTTTTTCGACAGCTATGGTTTTCATCCAGATAATTACTACGAATGATTGGGGCTTTAAACAGAAATGCAAACGTATCCTGTACCAAACACACAGTTGCAAGATACCTTCTCTACAGCCGTGGCTTTCACTGCATATTTTTCTTACACCACAGATGTAAAGGATTTTCTTCGATCAAGTTCTAAAATGTACTCTAATGATTTACTTAAAAATGATACTGTGGTGACTAGTTTTGTCGTCGCCTTTTCAGACATTTAAGCATGTCAGGCATGTCCCTGCCATCTTTCAACATGTTCAGACTTGTTTGACTTGTAATGAGTTTAAAATATGCAATTCCTTGTAACTCAAAAGGTCATCTATAAAGCATATATGAACCCATGTTTTGATTTTGCTTTCTTCAATCATGACACAATGTGTAAAATATAAAGGTGTTTATTGTAAAAAGACCATAAAATGTGATACACATCAAGGTAGGATTATTAGTAAAGTACAGAAACAGTAAAGACATCTCTTGTTAGAAATTTGCCCATAAATGAGTCATACATCAGAGGTAGTCTAACATACAGAAATATAAGCACCTTTTGTAAAAAAAATGCTAGCATATTCAATATGAGGTAGACTAACATACAACTTCTTGTAAAAACATGCTAATATAGGTTGTACACATCGACCAGCGGTCTATAATATTTACATTTATACAGAGAGCCAGGCTGGTTTTTTTAATGTCTTTCGTCTTTTGGGTGTCACTGACCAGCTGCTGACTGGAGAGGGCTCAGTGTTTTTTGCATCGACTGTCTTTCTACTTTCAACATATCTCCGATTTGCCGAATGACCAAAGATGGATGTGGGTATGTTAGCCTCGGAGGTGGCTCTCAGGAAAACATTCCAACCCTTTGGTTTTTTGTGGTCAGGGATAGTGTGTGTGGCCGTAGCTGCCCTTACCAAATCGACCATGTGAGACCCAGAAATAACATTACCTTTATACAACAGTTCACCCTTATCGTTCCAAAAAATAATATCCTTGTTCTTTGCCATTTGATTTAATAAAAGTTCAGCATTTTTTTTAGACCTTTGAGAAACACTGTTTAAGATGTCTTTTTCCATTGAACTCGTAACAGAAAGTGTTGCAGCGGGTGGTTGCTCAGAAACAGCCTCAGAGTCGGGCATCGATAAAGTCAAACTGGTTTTATCCTGTTCCCCTTGACGTACCAGAGTGAGGTAACGTTGTAACACAGCGGAGTACAGCTTGGCTTTCTCGTGATCTGACAAATCAGTCCGGGAAAGTATAGATCTCATTTCAGTATCCAAGCTGTAAGTTGCTACTTTTCTCATGTCCTCATCAGGATAGTTCATTCTCATACGGTCCAATTGCTGTTGTGGTACCAGGTACATTTTCTGAGTAAAATCCATTATCTGTTAGCCAGCAGTCCTGTAATCAATGGATAGCGATCCTCAACAACGTCCTATGAAACCTCCTGTCTGGTTTATGTTTTTTTTCATTTTAAAGACACCTTCCTGTTGCTTAAATTTTTATGACTCTTCCCTTTTTTCAGAAAAGCTAGTTGTTTAGCTGACAATGGTATGTTTCCTTCAGAGTGTTTAAAGCAACCTCTGCTATGGCAGATATCAAGTCATCAGAGGCTGAGCACAAAATAGCTTTTCTTAAACGGGGAGGTTCTCTCACTAGTAACTTTAGAACAGACAAGTTTCTCTGCAGCCTTTTAGACATAATGGCCATACAGCATCATGTATTTCTAGGACCAGAATGTGAGTTTTTCAAGGCGTATGCCCTGCCAGTCAGGGAACAATCCACTCGCAGCCTATATTCATCTGGCGTGCAGCCCTTAAATCAACCAATAAATAACCGTAAAGGTCGTCTAGTGGCATCTTCAAAAGCTTCTAAAAGTATTTTGCCTGGCGGTACATCTGCCTTGCCAGAGTCATGATCTGTAGTTTGTCCCGTGGTTTTAAACAAAACCATGTATTTGGCATTTAGTGTGATGGTCCGGCTTTTCTTGCCTTGACAAAACACATTCTGTACAAGGTAAAAGGCTGACAGACTACGATGATGGCTGTACTTGGTAAATAACGTTCTATCTCACCATTTTGACAGGCCGATTCCATCAGATCATCAATGACAATCAGATTAATCTTGTCAGGAGGCAGCAGATCATCATCGGCTAATGATGCAGGCAGCCCTCTACAAATTTAATCTGTGCAAACTTCAACATCAGCTCATTATACAAAGGCTGCCAGCAGCTGTAAAACCAGACAATATTTTCAGGTTTGTGCGATAAAGCAATGTCAGAATGTTCCAATACATTTTTTATGAAAAAGCTTTTACCAGAATTGGACGGTCCGGCTATCAGACATGAAAAGGGGTGTTGCAATCTAATGTCCATTATTTTCATTCAGTACCCGTAAGGAAGGGTTTTAAATTCGTCTTGTAAAACTTGTTTGTCATACACTACTCTCTGTGTTTTGGACAGTGTTCTTGTTTCGAGGGACCACTGCTTTTTATTTCTTACTATGCCTGGTTGCCTCACCGTGATTTCTTTAGACGTCTGTGAACCATTGTAATCAAACACCAGATCTTTTAAGTTGTCAAAATTAATGTGTTCACTGTTGCCTACGTTAAGGGTAAATCCTTTCACTTTGAGGACTGTCTGTCCTCCGGACAGCCGGTAGCCGTAGGTTTTGGGACCTGCGGACACAAACTCAGTAATGTGTTCATCTGCCGGAAGTTCGCTGGTCAGCTCCCCTAAATAGTCACCTAGAGGAGGGTTCCAGTCACCGGGTCTAGACACAAAAATGACAGAGTCTGTGTCGTGATACAAACACCTGTCCTGTAACTTATCTAGCAAATTGTACAGTTCTACTCTGACATATGCTGTGGTGAAACTCGCTATGAATATGTTGATGTTGTTAGAATTTGGGTAATGGTCTTTAGTGTACTTCCAACTTAAACACGCTGTCTCATCGTCGATGAAACAGCATGAGGTCACATCGTAGTAGGGGGCAAATACATACCGAAAGAGTTCATCGGAGTCTGTAACTATGCTCGTGGTCGGTAAATTAGGTCTCTGTCCAAATTTACCCCAAAGAGAATTTAAAAACAGTTTAGATATATTTCTCCTCGTGGGGTTAACGGTGATGGCAGCGGGGTTCAAATGTACATTTCTCTTTCAAAATACTGCTGTACGTACCTGGTTTTATCTACTTCATTTTTACCCATGAAGGAAACCAGATGCTTCTTCTTCCCTTCAGGTGCAGTTTGATGTAGTCAGCAAACAGCTCTGTCGATGACTCCTGAAATCCCACACTTCAAAAACATCAATGATTCGATACCCTCTTTCTACAGCCAGGTTTAGCTCCACGGTACAGTAGGTACCAGTCAGAGCCCTCTCCTCAGCTGCCTTATACGTGCCGACTTTGTCTGAAGTCTCTCTTCAGCGCCGCATACGACATAATGCAAACACAAGTTTTTTTCCAATCCTGGATGGCAGCACTGGAAAAAAAAGACCTCTTGGGGGTAAAACTTTTACTTTTGCCAAACCAAAGTATTGACTGAGATCTGTAAAGTTCTCATAGATGATGGTAGGGTGACCCACGGGGTAACGTTTTGTTTTGTTGACAAATGGGTACAGGCTAGTAAAATCATAATACCAGATCTTTTCATCCGGCTGCGCATTATAGTACAGTCGGATGGCATTTGTCCTCCCCCCAAACAGAGACTCCCTAGGCTCCAGGGGTTGTGGTAGCTGTCTGCTCCTCAAGAAATTATTCAATCCCTCATCTGTCGCCAACATTTCTTTCCATTCGTGTTCCCACAGTACTCTAACGGCAAACCCCTTGCTTTTTAAAAAATGGGATTTATGCATGGTCCGCTTGTATAACTGTCCAAAACTAGTGCCTGTCATGCGGTTTCTGTCTTTCTCACAGTAACATATGTTGCATCCATGAAAAAGCAGCCATTGAATCTAAAGGCTGTTGGGACCCTTCAATTATAGCATACCCATCCAAAAGTAGGGGCCTACTTTTAATTCTCCACCCTGAGCATGCTGAATAGAAATGTTTCTTTCTCAGCTATGTACATTAACCACTGAATGGCTGGAGTGGAGTACCTCTTTTGCTGACCGTGGTAGTTATCTGGGGGGGGAACGGCGAGTGTGTTCTCACTCAAAAACAAAAATCTGTAGGTTGCCATACAAACAGAGGCTATGGTCGTGTATTGGAAGGGATCTAAAGAGACTGTTTTGTACTCTGCCGTGTCACAGTCTGACTGTTGTAAAACACATTTGGTTGTCATGTTCATCACTTCCTGCCTAAATCTGTCACAGGCTTTTCGAAGAATTTCAACATCTAACTGACAGTAGTAGCTAAGTTCTTTTTTCAGGTCAAATTCTGTATGCCTGTTTGCCGTGTACCACTGCATGAACTCTGATTTTTCACTAGGCATCATGTAGTCCACCCCATAAAATTTTGCATCGGGCAGGGGACCTACGTAATTTTCATTGGCCTTGGTGTTGAAAAAATGTGGGAAATACCCTTTAGCCATCTCGTTCTCAAAACCGAATGCGGCTGGAATTTTGCTTAATTTCATGGGCATAAAGGATAATGAATCAATAAATCTGATTTGTAGGGCAGATACGGTCACACACAGCAATTTTCCTCCCTGGGTGAGCAACTTGATAGCTATTTTTTCCTTGACCAGCTGGCTAACGATAAAATAGCTGTCATAGCCTTTGGCATTGTGGGCTATAAATGTGTAGTGTTTGAACGGTGTATCTATAAAATGTCTGACAAACTCTCTTACATTCCTCCCTTCAAATTCCCAGGATCTTTCCCCATCAATTGCTTAGCAATATAAAATTAGGGTGTGTACACCTGTTTCTTGTCTGGCCTCAAAATCAAACACTATGTATCTGTCAGAGTTTTTACTTCTGTGAGTGGGGTCATGTAACAGATATGTTTGTCTGCAGGCATCAGAGACCGCATCTAGCACACTGAATGTGTTTGCATGCATGAGACCTCTTGTAAAAACAAAACATTCTTCACACAGTTTCATCGGTTCACAAGAGACCCTGCCCAAAGCCGCTCTGTCCAAATGCCTTTCTAGGCAAGCTGAGGACCTGCAAATCTTTTACACTTTAGGCATGATGTTGCACCTGTTTTCTGTTCTGAGCAGTTTGGCTCACCGCATGCATTACAAAACCATGCACATGAATGATTATTTTTGTGACTGTAAGCTGCATGACAGTATTCACACAGGTATTTGGCACCTATAAATTTCTTTACATCCGTGACACCGTAGTAATGGCCATCATGCAATAATACAAACAGTGTCTTAGGAAGACTTTTTGGTCCTGTCGAAAATGTCTGCCAAGCTCCCTGATTGTGGTACAAAATCTTAATTCTGACTCCTAAAAACTGCTCAAATCGTGACACATCACTAAAAGTGACAGGCATCTGTTCTGACAAACCCAGTTCAGCGTGCAAAATTCTACCCTTATTAATCAATTGTGCGTCGTCATATCTGTGGGGATTTAATAACGCTACTATACTGGCTGAAAAACAGAGAGCATTATCTCTGTTGTTTAAATCAATCAGATAGCGTTTTTTTTTCTCAATGATTCTGCTGTATAAAACAGAACTTAGTGTACATCTTCTCCCCACCCTCCCTCCCTGTTTCTAATAGTGGTTAACACGAGGTGCAGAGACCCATCGGCGATCACCTCAGAATTGCTCTGAAGCATATCAGCTATCTGGTCTAAAAACACCCCAGCGTTAAGCTCTCCAGGGGCCCTTCTCCTTGAGAACAGTGGATGATTTAAAGAGTCAGCATCAAAACGCAACTGCAGAAAATCATCAGGACCCAGTTCAGGTATCACCCTATCTAGCAACTCTTGGATAGCTTGGTGTATCGCCCTAATGGCGTCTGTAAAAGACTGAAGTCTGTGAAGATTGACAAAGTGAAACCGTTCATAGAGCTCTCGGACTCTGAAATTATTTCTCACCCTTGTGTAACTTTGAATTCTTTCTAAAAAACTACTGGAGGGGCTGGTGGTTTTCTAACTCTGCATCTTCTTGAATCGTGATTCTCCATGAGATGCCATGTTCTCTTGTTGTAATAGTTTCTAACGCTTAACTTCCTTTTCAAATTTTCTCTGATTTTTTTATTTTATCCCATATCTTTCTTTTCGCCAGTCTGTTGTGTTTGGTCTTATGTTTTGCATTGCTCTCCTTTTATTCATTCTATTCGGTCACTGTTTTGTAGATGCAAACATTTCTGATACACAGTTAAGCTGATCTACCATCTCTATATCACGCCTCAGCTCTAACGCTGACCTTCCTACCTAAACATACCAACAAAATGCAGCATTCACATTACGATACCTTAGTAGTTTTTTTTAAAGCACATACAGTTTCTTTCTCCTTACCACTTAATCTTTCAACGTTGTCAAGCAGTTTAAACAATTTTTCAGCAAGCTGTATCATTAACCTTGTCGGCTCATAATCCCTTTTCCCAAACTGAGGAGGTGAAATTGGTTTCCTTTTGTTGGTGAGCCTCAAACTGGTGGAGGCCTGGGGAGGTGAGACAGGATTCTCGTTGTCTGTAGCCCCCAAATTGGCAGATAGCTGTGACCCATGATATAAAACAAAGTGCCTTGTAGAATCACCATTGGGTTTAACAACCAAATGTGTGGGTGCCTGGGAAGCTGCATCATGATTGATGGAACTGTTGGTGTTTTCTGACCCTTGGAGTAAACGTATGCTGTTATTTATGGATTCTAAAGCATCACCCCTGATGTCTCCACAATCAACATTATTCACAATATTGGCAGCCGTCTCTCGTGTGTTCTGTGCTGATTCCTTCTTTACTTTTTTTCTGAGAAGATTTACCTTTTGTAGCTATCAACAGAAAAGCAGGCGTCACATATTTCAACCATGGTCTTTTAAAATGGTAGATACATTTAATTAATGAGCTGTCATAGATCACAAGGAAGTCTGTATGTCTGATTTTGAACCAAAGATTTATAATGTGTGTATTGCTTTTCACTTATGTTTAAACTTACAATAAACATTGAAATTATAATAATCATATTTCATGCATTACAGTTGTAAGAATCCAGGTTAGCAAAACAGTAAAACAAACCCTATTTTTAATTAAAGTATCTTCTATCCACCAATGATACATTTCTGAGCTAGCAAAAAAAAAAACAGTAACACACCTAACTGATTATACAGTTCTAAAGCAGCAAATGTAGATATGCAAATACATGGCATTTTTATCCACCAATGATACAGTTCTGAGCTGATAAAAAGGTAGTAACACATCCTAACTGATTATACAATTGTAAAAGCAGCAAATATATTTACAAATACCTTGTGGGGTGTTTTGGTGGTCTCTATCTGTTCAACACTAGTAGTAGGCTCTTCATCATCACTGATATCAACAATTTCAGCACCTAAGATATATTCCATTTTGCAAGGCTCCATACTTTAGCAGTTTCTCTTCGGTTTTCAGCCAAGACTGTGTCACACTGGAAATGTCTAACACTTATATACTGTAGCTAACAATACATAGTAACTCCCCATTTCTTTGCATAAAATAGAAAACTATGCAAGGTTTTTCTTTTAGACTATTTCCCAGATCTTACAAATGTGTTCCCAGACGCCTACTATGTAAATGTGTGCCCCCTTCTATTGTGTATCCGATGATTTCATACCGATTTAGACCACCTGCCTAAATCTCTCACACTCTTAACAGAACCCTTCTACCGTGTGTGACTAACGTGACTCTTTTTCCAAGATCGCTCACAAAAGATCCCTTTTTATATGATTTCACAAACCAAATAGGCTGTTCTATTAATGCACATTAGCATGGTTATAATTTAGCACAGACATTATAATTTGACATATTCAGATAGGTTCTGTTTGTGAAAAGTAGTATTTCTCTCAGATACATACATAAAAAATAGGTACACAGTGCATAACATAAAATTATGAGTCTTCAAGACACTGGCTAGAAGCTAATTAATATGCTGAGCTCACCATCAGGACCATGCAGAATCTCATTACAGAGGTCAGGGAAGGTCTGCTGGTACTTAACTAGACATCGTTGAGAGAACTTCAGCAAATTACTTCTCAGGCCCCTTCTGTTTAATACAGTTTGAAAGAACATAGTTATTCATAGTATGTATTCCTTTGGTATATGTGAGAAATTACCTGACAGTTAATAGACTACAGGCTTTTCTAAACTATTTATTTTTTAGCTATGTATGAAAGCAAGATAAGCTTTAATGTGATTCCTTTTAGATGTAAACTTTTTCAAGACTAAAGCAGCATGCCCATTCAAATGCAAATGTGTGACATTCTATATAAAGCTGAGCTCATCAGTGGTGCATCCCTGGCTCTGTAATGAAAGGTACTTACTATACAGAATTTCACTAAAGAACCTTGAGAATGTCTGCCATTAAAGAGCTATATCTCTGGGAAAACGCTAAGCTATTACTTATCAGAACCCTACTGCTTAATAGAAGTTGAAAAAGTTATTCCCAGTATGTATTCCTTTGGTATATGTGAGAAATGACCTGACTATTAATAGACTACAGGCTTTTCTAAACTATTTATTTTTTAGCTATATATGAATGCATGATAAGCTTTAATGTGATTCCTTTTAGATGTAAACTTTTTCCAGACTAAAACAGCATGCCCTTTCAAATGCAAATGTGTGACATTCTATATAAAGCTGAGCTCATCAGTGGGGTCCTCGCTCTGTAATGAAAGGTACTTACTATACAGAATGTCACTAAAGAATCTTGAGAATGTCTGCCATTAAAGAGCTATATCTCTGGGAAAACGCTGCTATTACTTATCAGAGCCTACTGCTCAATATAGTTTGAAAGAATATAGTTATTCATAGTATGTATTCCTTCTGTTTATGTAAGACATGGCCAACCATTTAATAGAGGATTATAGTCTTTCTAACACACAAAGTATCCTTTCACATGTAAAACAGTCTCTTGTTCCATTCTTACAAGATGCTCTCATCCGCTAACTCATCAGTATTCGAAATAACTTTCTGTGACTGTCACACAGGAACCTCTGCTTAAATCATATTTGAGTAAACTGCAAAATAGATTTTACAGTTGTAAAGACTTCAGCCTTCATTCTGTAACATTCATAATTACTTAGCAGATATTGTACACAGTTCTGAATCCTATTTTTTATACTGCAAACAAGGTAAGATTTGTAAAGATTTTTTTCTATCTAAAGCCCTGTAGAGATTTTTTCCTTTTCCTAAGAGTTGTTTGATGCCCACACACCACACACACACACACATGCACACACACACACACACACACACACACACACACACACACACACTGCTTTGCAGACTGATGATGAATGCTGCCTTGCCAGTCTGAGATGACGTTGAACATTTACAATGTGTTCTTGGTAGGACATTCATAGGTTACATGAATACTTTTTTTCTAAACCTTTAAAAAATATGTACCTGGTCTCAAAACAAGTGTGCTTACACCACTGTCACCAAATAGCCCCTGTGGTCATGGCCCCTGACTGATGATGCGTTCCTTGTACAGATTTCCAAGTCACAAAGCATTTACACACATCCTGTCCTTATATCCCCGGACCGACAGGGGTGCGAATGAATAGCGAGGGAGTAGGGTGTATGAAGGTGCTAGGACTCGGGTGCGATGGGGGGAGAAGGAGGGGAGCAGCAGTCTGAGGGAAAGGGAATGGAGGAGGGGACTTGAGGTTTGAGCTAGGACACGGTGTTAGGGGTGGAGGAGGGGCAGGGTGTGTGGTGAGAAGAGGACTCGGGTGCAAGAGGTGGATGGATCGAGGAGGAGAGAGCAGCGGTGCAAAAGGGTGGGGGAGGACGAGGGAGCAGGGTGTGTGGTGAGGAGGGGCTTGAGTTCGAGGCTAGGATGTTTCAGCAGGGGTGCGAGAGGGAGCAGGGTGGTGTGGAGGAAAGAGGACTGGGTGCAGCGGTGGCGGATCGAGGAGGAGACTCTGGTGTGAATTAGGATGATGCGGCTGGGTTGCGATGTGAGGGAGGGACCGGTGCAAGCTAGGATGCCAAACCGGGTCCAAGGGAAGGGTTCGAGGCTGCTAGCACTCCGATGTGAGGGGAGGACCCGGTGCAAGCTAGGGCGCGAACGGATCTGAGGGAGGGTTCGAGGAGCTGCTAGCACCACGATGTGAGGGAGGGACCGGGTGCAAGCTAGGGATGCGAACAGGGTCCGAGAGGAGGGGTTCGAGGAGCTGCTAGCACACCGATGTGAGGGGAGGGAGAGGAGGTGGTGGGACTCGGGTGCGAGTCTGTGGCAAGGATCCGAGAGGAGGGGGAGAAGAAGGAGGCACGTACGGCGTAGAAAAGGGGAGGACTTCCGGGTTCGAGGACCAAAATGCACGTCACTTCCTGTGGCACGAAGGGGGGCGAGGCGTTGCCATGGTGCGAGGAAGGCGGGACTTCCGGTTGGAAAGGGGGCGGGGCGTTGCCATGGAAACCACCTGTCAAATGACGTGGCGCACTCTGATTGGCTGAAATTTAACATTGGACAAGTTATATCCCCTTATACTACTGGTGCTGAGGGAACTGGCAGAGGACCTTACAGATCTATTGACTGGCCTGTTCAATAGTCACTGGAGTCAGGCATGGTATTGCAGGACTGCAGAACAGCCCAATTACTGCCCTTCCATAAGAGTTGTCCCAATGATGACCCAGGGAATTACAGACCAGTAAGTCTGGTCTTATTCATGTGCAAACTCATGGAGACCATACTAAATGAAAGGTTGGTAGTGTATCTAGATGAACATGGTCTGCAGCATGTGAGGCAGCTGGGGTTCATTGGAGGAAGTCTGTTTCAGATGAGTCTGATTGACTTCTTTTCTGGGTCACTAAAACAGTGGATGAGGGAGAAGTGGTGGACATTATTTACCTGGACATCAGCAAAGCCTTTGACTCTGTGCCCTACAAGACTTTAAGCAGTAAGCTGACGGATCTCAGGGTTTTAGAGAAGTTGACAGAATGGGTGGAAAAGTGGCTAAGGCGTAGGACCCAGAGAGTGATGGTACAAAACATTAATCCACAATTCATGATCCCATAGTACCCACTTGTAATACGCATATATATATATATTTATTTTGCTATTGTTACTCCTCATGTGATAGGCTTCATGGTCAGACACACTGTTAAGGCTCTCATCCTCTAAAATTATCTATTTCCCTTCTTTAGAATTAATTTGGCCCAACTCTCAGGGATTTGAAATCATGACTGCTGTTACAATCTCTAAACAGCATATTACTGTTGAGTTTATACTACAGTATATACAGTAGTATATAATATACACTTGTATATAGTGGACTTCTATGATCTCTAGTCACATCATTTACAATTTTTTGAAATAACAAAAATAAAAACATTCAGTTGTTCAGCAGGTCCGTAATTTTTTTACCCGCTAAAGTCAGGATTACGATGACAACTAGAGACTGGTGGTCAACGATGAGCCTCTAAGTCTCTCCAACTCAGACTGAGTCCAGCGGAGGGCCTCCCGCGTTCTGCACTACATTGGGCTTGGCTGACTGAAGCTGCTTTTTTTTCTGTTTCTGCTTAAATTACAGATTTTTGAGACTGAGTCAATGGCTAGACAGTGGGCCTGCCTAGTAGGCCACAGGCGCAGCAAGTGATGCAGCTGGTCTAGTGATGATGACAGGATTCAGTGGCTTGCTCGAGTGAGAATGAGTCTGGTGGCATGGCGGCAATTTTCTAACATCCAGGACTGTTACATCACATGACATGATGAAACCATGCACGGATCTGAGGGCCAGGGGGACAGAAAAGTTCAGGTCCGGGTGTGCAGGGGGGAAAACATCAACAAAGGATCACATTGGAGCCCTGTAATTGGCTAGAAGGGCGCATGTTGTGCTTCAGATGTGGAGAACGTCCATGGAGAAATAAAGATGCAGCAAATGGCAAGCTGCTTCAGGATGGTGGCAGTGGGGCAAACCATCGACCATGGACGATCAAGACCCCCCCACCGAGGTTTAATCACAGAGTGAGTGAGAAAGTACAGGGATCAGGGAAGAATGAAAAAAAAAGAACTCAGGTGGCCCCTCAAACAAGAGGGCCCAGGGCAACTGCCCCTTCTGCCCTATGGTTAATCCGGCCCTGCCCAGAAGGACAACAAGGGCTCCAAGCAGCAGAAGTGCAAGCCCTTTCGGTCCTCCACCCCTGCGGCAAAACCAGCCCAGCATCAATTTGGCCAGCAGGCTCAGTTCTAGTGACCTCAGGCCAAGTCCATGGCCTCGGTGGTCCGAAAACCCAGAGAGAAGGGACCAGTGGCTCCTCAGCTGGCTCTTCCTCCTCCAAGGTGGTCTGGCACTTTTTCAAAGGCTTTGGCCACATTTTCCCTCCAGTGCGTGAACCACTATCACCGTGGGACTTGTTGCTGGTTTTGGCAAAGCTCATGGGCAAGCCATTCGAACCAGTGCACAGGTGTGAGATGTCTCACCTGTCAAGGAAGACTGCCTTCCTGGTGGCTATCACATCAGCCAGAAGGATCTGTGAGCTCCAGGCGCTCTTGGCAGAGTCTCCATACCTGGTATTCCACAGGGACAAGGTTGTCCTGTGCCCCAACCCTAAGTTCCTCCCAAAGGTTGTGTCAGAGTCTCACCTGAATCAGGGGATGACACTGCCGTTGTTCTTCCCGAGTCACACCTTGGAGGCCGAACACAGGCTCCATACATTTGGACCTGAGGTGAGTGCTCCCTTACTATAAGGAGCACACAGCTGGAGTTGGGGGAAAGGTTCACCAACTGTTTGTCACCTATGCTGAAGCTGCACCTGGCAGACCTGCAGCCAAGTGGATGATTGGCAGGTGGATCACATCCTGCATTGTTCAAACAACATGAAGTCTTGCTGTATTCTGACAGTATGCAATTAGCCCCAGCATTTGAACTGCTCCGGAGATGAAAAAGTTAACTCTATGCTAAGAGCATAGAATGTTGAGCTCGTGCTCAGTTCAAACC
Source organism: Neoceratodus forsteri (assembly GCA_016271365.2). Lineage (NCBI taxonomy): Eukaryota > Metazoa > Chordata > Ceratodontiformes > Ceratodontidae > Neoceratodus > Neoceratodus forsteri. The sequence goes on from CM028134.1 coordinate 794,804,659, forward strand.
TCTGTCTGCTGCGCTTTCAAGTGTAACCATCAGATTCTTTACTCCACCTAACTGAACAGTTGCTCCAGAATTTCTCTTGTTGCTTTTGGTTCGCGTTAGTGAAAATCGTCTGTTTAATCCGAAAATGTTATACTTTTTTCTCGGTTCAGATCTCTGTCTTTGGTACAGTAAGTAGTAGAGGTAGTGGGCTATGGTAAATTCTGTGGAAATTGTAAAACTTAAAATTGTTAGTCTGTTCGGCTGAACCGATCACTCTTTTGATTTCTGTGGTGATTCTGGTGCTTATCGGTTCCAAAAAAAACGTGTTTAACATTTTTTTCCAGTACCCATGAAACGATTAGAACTGATAAGTTTGTCTTACCTGGCCCAAAACTGTGTAAAGGGTAAGTTTTCTGTTTTACTGTGGCCATGTGTGAGAAACTCAAAAGAAAAACTGGGCCCACTGGGTTTCAGCACTGTAGTGTGTGTGGGGAGGCCTTTACTAAGGCTGATCCCCACACCACCTGTGTTTATTGTCTGGGGTTTGACCACTGTGATTCAGACTGCCAAATATGCAAACATTTCCCTAAGACCACCATAGAAAAAAGGTTGGGCAGGCTTAGGGAGAAAGAGGCCGAAAAGTCCGCTGACATGGATGGCCAGCCCGGTTCGGTTCCGACCAAACCTGAGAGAGTGCCCTCTGACCAGGCCGGACTTCCTCGGGCAAGAGGAGAGCTGACCCTGAGGGGTCGGTTCCTGCAAAAAAGAAGAAGAAGGAAAAGTCGGTCGGTTCAGATTTAGATCCCCACCATCCAATCGCCGAGGAAATTGCCAGGGCGATTAGTGTTGTGGAATCACTCCGTTCGGTTCCGACCGATCCGGCACCTCTCGGTAGGCGCTTGGTTCAGTCAGTTCCCCCGGTTTCCGATTATTCTTTAGAAGAATATTATGAGTCGGAATGGGAGGGGGAAGAAGAGTTTGATGATGATGAGGATGAGGACGATGGGGAAGGTATGGTAGAGCCCACTGAACCAGACATCTCCCCAGACAGACCTTCAGGAGTTTCCCCTCCTAGGCTTTCTGAGTCTCCTTCCCACTCTATGTTTTACAGGAAAGTGGCTAATACCCTCCAACTCCCTGTGGATGAATAGCTGTTGAGGAGCAGGAGGAGCCTGATTTTGTAGAAATTATGGACATCCCAGAGTCCAAGAGACTATTTCCCTACACAAATATTTTGGGAAACAGACTCACAAGCTTCTAAAAACTCCAAATTCATTGCCTCCAGTGGACAAATGAATGTACAGGAGGTACATGCTGTCAGACTCAGCTACGGAGTTCCTGTACCAGCATTGCAGCCATGTTGGGATAGTGCAGGCTGCAGCCTGTGACAAGGCTAGCATACCCTTGGCTTCACACCCCCGGATAAGGACTCCAGGAAGATAGATGCCATGGCTAAGAAGCAGTATCTGTCATCTTCTCTGGGACTCAGACAGGCTAATTACATGGCCTATGCTGCTAGATACCAAAAGTCCAGGTGGGAGTCTGTTTTGGATCTGGCTAAGCAGGCGTCCCCCCAACTAGTCAAGGAGCTGGAGGAGGTGGCTGCTGATGGGATGATAGAGGCATCTAAGGTTCAGTTTCATGCTGCTGTGGATGCCAATGATGTTTCATCACGAGTCATGGATACATCTGTGGCTCTTCGGAGGATGGCTTGGCTCAGATGTACTAGCCTTTCACAGGATACCCAGGCTAAGGCCATGGATTTCCCTGTTGAAGGTAATTCTCTGTTTGGGGAGCAGACAAAGAACTACATGAAAAAGATGGATGAGTACAGGATCACCTATAGGAAAGCACAAGCCAAGGAAAGGCAGTTAACTCCTCGGAAGCAGCAGGCTAGAGCAGGGGCAGGCCTTTTCACAGGCCTTTCTACCAGGCACAGGCCTACTCTTGTTTTTCCCAGAGGGGGTTCTTTAGAGGGAGAGGCAGGAGGGGGATGAGCAGGGTTGCATCCACCTCTCAGCCTAAGGCTCCTGCGAAGCAGACACCCTGAGGTGTCAGCCCGGGTCAACTCCCCAATCCCTGTAGTTGGCAGGCTGGCTTACTACTTCCAGGCCTGGAAGTCTGTCACCTCAGACAAGTGGGTCCTGGAGGTAGTAAGCCAGGGACTGGCTCTCAGTTTCAAAAAATTTCCAAAGCTGAGGGTCAGGTCTTTTCCACCTGCAAACACCTCTGAAACCATTGCCTTAGAGACAGAGGTTTCCTCTCTGTTGGCTCTCAGAGCCATAGAGAGAGTTAAAAAGACAGGGGAGTGGTGGCCCATCCTAGACCTAAGATACTTAAACAATCGTCTACTAAAGCCAAAGTTCAAAATGGTGACTCTGGGAATAATTCTTCCCTCTCTAAGGCCAGGAGATTGGTTAGCTTCCCTGGGCCTCAAGGATGCCTACTTTCACATTCCCATCAGGTGCTTTCACAGAAAGTATCTCAGATTCGAACTGCCCTCAGGCCATTATCAATTCAGGGCAATGCCTTTCGGGCTAACATCAGCACCAAAGGTCTTTACAAAATGCCTAGCAGTAGTAGTGGCCTTTTTAAGGAGGCAGAACATCTCTATTTTCCCATATCTCGACGACTGGCTCATTGTGAGGCAGTCTCCAGACCAAGTCAAGTTAAATCTACAAGTGATCAGCAAATGCTCACTTCCTTGGGATTCCTCCTCAGTCTTCCAAAGTCAATTGTCGAACCAGTGCAGCTGCTCACCGTCATGGGGTGGAGCTGGACACTGTCCAGACAAAGGCCTTTCTTCCCTTGTCAAGGATAAGGGCCCTTACAGACCTAGCTTCCTCATTTCATCTTCTGGTTTCTTGCCCAGCAAGGCATTTTCTTCAACTACTGGGCTACATGGCAGCTGCCACTGCAGTGGTTACAGGGGCCAGGTTTCAGATGAGGGACATCCAGTTTCACTTAAGGGCTTTTTGGTCCCAGAAAAAGAGACACTCTCACCAATCTGATTCCAGTGACTCAGACCTTGATCCATGCCCTCCAGTGGTGGTTGGATCAGGACAACCTCAGACAAGGAGTCCCATTCATATCTCAGACTCATTCTGTGGTTCTGACCACAGATGCTTCTTTCCTGGGATGGGGAGCTCATTTGGGAACCCTCACAGCACAAGGGGTGTGGCTCCCTCAGGAGTCTCTTCTCCATATCAACCTTCTAGAACTCAGGGCAGTATACTTAGCCCTACAGGCTTTTGCAAATTTAGTACAAAACAAGGTGGTTCAGGTGAGGACAGACACCACCACCACCATGTGGTACATAAACAAGTGGGGAGGCACTCAGTTGATGGCCTTGTGCACAGAAGCCATGAAAGTCTGGTCTCTGGCCTATTCTCTACAGACATCCCTGATAGCAATGCATCTTCCAGGGAAGGACAATGTTTTGGCAGATGCCTTGAGCAGGATTTCTCAGGGCCATCACGAATGGTCCCTGGATCCTCTAGTGCTAAAAGTGATATTTCTAAGATGAGGCACTCCTCAGATAGACCTCTTTGCAACCCCAGACAATCACCAGCTTCCTCTCTTCTGTTGCAGACCCCCAGTATTGGACTCAGTCCTCCTGGATGCTCTACTGTTGAATTGGTCGGGGAGATTTCCGTATGCCTTCCCCCACTTTCCTCTATTGTTAAGAGTTCTGGTCAAGATAAGGTCACAGTCTTGCAAAGTGATCCTGATTGCTCCAGACTGGGCCCAGCAGCCTTGGCATCCTCTCTTGCTGTCTGTGGCAGTCCATCTTCCATTGGCTCTCCCCAGAAATCACAATCTGTTAACTTCCTCTCGGGAGAATTTGGTATCCCAATCTTCAGTCTCAGTCTCAAAGCTTGGCTCTTGAAGAGCTAGAATATGTGAAACTGAATCTGTCTCAGGGGGTTCTAGACATCCTCAAGGCTTCTCATAAACCTGCCACTAGAAAAACCTACAACTTCAAATGGAAAAGGTTTGGCATTTGGTGCTCTAGTAAACAGATATCACCAGACTCTGCTGACTTGTCTGCAGTTCTGGACTATATGATTCATCTCAATAGCCTAGGCCTCAGACCAGCTACCCTCAAGGTGCATCTATCTGCTGTCTCTGCATTTTTATCAGTGGGGAAGCCTTCTTCTCTAGCTTCTCACCCTGTGTTCTGTAAATTTTTTAAGGGGCTATTTCATACTAATCCTCCTTTAAGGAACCTGTTCCTGCTTGGGATCTCAATGTTTACACTGCTCAACTTACGCAACCACCCTTTGAGCCTTTGTTCTCTGCAGACCTTAAGTACTTGACTTGGAAAGCTGTCTTTTTGGTAGCTATTACCTCTGCCAGACGGATCAATGAACTGCAAGCTCTGACAGTGGAGCCTGACTTCATTTCATTCCATAGAGATAAGGTGGTCCTTCGAACCAATAGGAGGTTCTTACCCAAAGTGGTGCCAGATTTTCATCTGAACCAGTCCATGTCCCTTCCTGTCTTTTTCATTGATCAGTCCTCTTCAGGGGAAAGGAGATTGCATAGCCTGGATGTTAAAAGAGCCCTTAGCTACTTCTTAGAACGTACTAAGGATTTTAGATCCGGCTCTTCCCAACTGTTGCTCACTTATGGTGAAGTCGGGAAAGGTAGACCTGCTACAAAACAAACTATTGCAAGGTGGATTGTTTCCTGTATGCAATTCTGCTATGGCAAGCTAGGCAAAATACCCCCTTCAGGCCTGAGGGCTCATTCTACCAGAGGTACAGCTACTTTTCTGGCTGCGGCCAGAGATATACCCCTCTTAGAGATCTGTAAAGCAGTCACCTGGAAAACAGTTAATGCTTTTACCGAGCAATACTCTCTGGATACCCAGGCTAGGAGTGATGCTAGGTTTGGTACAGCAGTGCTGCAGAGCCTATTTCCTAAGTAGGTTCTGTACCCTCCTCCTGGGAGGTACTGCTTGATAGTCTGCATGCTGTCAGAATACAGCAAGACTTCATGTTGTTTGAAGAAAAAATAACTCACTTTAGTAACTGTGTTTCTTCTAATGGAGTCTTGCTGTATTCTGACCTCCACCCTGCCTCTCCTCTCAGAACCTGTTTTTTAGGAAGTGGATGGCAGGTACAGTGCTGCACCCCAGAGGTGCATTGGCTCCCTCTCCTTTGGGAGGAGCTGTGCATAGTGGCTCTATTGTTTGTCATTTATAAAGTTATGTTAAGTTCACTACCTGAGATTTTTGTTTTGGGGTTCTCGACTTGAGTCTTTGGGATTCCAAAACTTTTGATTGCAATTATCGCTTTTTTACAATTTCCACACTATAGGTGCACTTAGTTAGTCTTGGCTCATAAGAATCTGACGGTTACACTTGAAAGTGCAACAGACAGAGGTTTGAACTGAGCACGAGCTCAGCATTCTATGATCTTAGCATAGAGTTAACTCTTTCATCTCCGGAGCAGTTCAAGTGCTGGGGCTAATTGCATACTGTCAGAATACAGCAAGACTCCATTAGGAGAAACACAGTTACTAAGGTGAGTAATTTTTTCATCTGTGCAATAGGTTGATGGGTAGGGAGCCTTCCAGAGGGCTAAGGGCTCATTCCACTTGCCATATCGCTGCATCAGTGGCTGCTTCTAGGGACGTCCCTATCCTGGAAATCTACAGGGCTGCTACCTGGAAGTTAGCACATATCTTCATTTCCCATTACCACATTGACCTCGAGTCATGCCGAGATGCTGGTTTTGGTGCCTCAGTTATCCAGTCTCTGTTCCCTAAGTAGGAAGTCTGCACCTTGCTTTCCTCCTCCCAGAGAACTGCTAGGCGCCTGCCAGACAGTGTGGATAGAACATCATATCTAAATCCCTAGAAACACAGGTTACTCACCTGTAACAGTAGATTGAGTAGTATATGATGTTCATCCACACGGACCCACCCGACCTTCCCAGCTTCGGTGCACACACTCTGCTACCAGTGGGTAAGATCTGGTAATACGTGGCAGAGCCTTGGGAGGTACCATCCGGGTGGGTGGGAGGAGCCAGCTTGAAGACATTTCTGGTGAATCTTAAAGAGAAAGGCAACTGCCAGACAGTGTAGATGAACAATCATATACCACTCCAAGAACTGTAACCTGTGATCTTACTTTGAGTGGGAGCTCTTGCAGCAGGCTATTAACATAAGGACTATGCCGCCGGGCACTAGGACCCCATGGAAACCTTCTAGCTAGCAGTCTTCAGCTGGGACCGACGCCTGCTCCACCCTGTCGGCCAATGGTACATGAATCTTTTCCCGCCGTCGACCCGTCTGCTTCAGCTCTTCGGCCACCTTCTAGAACTACGCTAGCGTTTTTAGTATTTTTTTATTTTCTCAAAGACAAGTCCATTTTTCTTAGATTTTTGCCTCTCTGCATGTCTTCGTCACCGTTGTCTGTCTCCTCTATTGAAAAGAAGAGGACCAAGTGTATCTGCATTCGACAGAGCCTGGCCAAGGACAAGCACGAGGTCCATGTCTACTGCCTGGGGCCTGACCACAACACCAAGGCCTGTCCCATCTGTAGAGGCTTTACTGGCTGGACTCTCATCCGCCGCCTTGAAACATTGAAGGCACACATCCTGGAGCAGCAGCTGGCCATCATGCAGAGCTCACCAGCTGAGAAGTCTGCCTCTATTGCCCAATCTTCCAAGCATAAGGAAAAGAAAAAGGATCTGGACCAGTGCAAGTCCCATGAGAAGGACCGGGATAGGTCTAAGGGGCATTTGTGCTCCCGGTCCCGCACCACATAAAGACCTCCTCAGGTTTTAACTCTGGGGGCTCAGATCATTCCTCCACCACTTTCATCATTCCTTTGGGCAGCAGGGCTCCTCTACCCCGGTCTTGGTTATCCTGCAGATGAAGGCCACACCCATGCGGTTGCCCTCCACCTCAGGGGTCAGGACTTCCTCTTCTACTAGCTCAGGGAGCTCTGTCCCATCACACAACATCCTAGTGTCGGTCTCTCCCGGGGCTCCAGGTAAGACCAAAGAGCACCGGGGTCAGGATTTTGTTTCCAAACTGACCTTGGCTCACTGCACCTCGGCCTCTCAAATGCTTAAGTCCAAGCCGACGACAGTCCACATAGCTGACAGCTCCAGACCGTCGATGGTCCAGGCCAAGGGACGTACATCAGATACGGTCTCTCTGGACCTTACTAGTTTGCCGGTCCAAAGACCCTCTACACCTGATGACCAAAGGGACCGGTCTACCCCTTTCCCCAGAATTCAACCGGATCTCTTTTCTCCTGTCGCTTCACCCACACCAGGTGACCAAACCCCCTCTCTCCCTGGCAAGCACCGTGATTCCCCAGTTCTCCAAGACAGAACTAACAGAGATTTTTCAATTTTCGTGGAGCCAGGTTAAACAAGATGCCCTTCCCCACAGCCAGATGTCACCCCAAATCCAGATGCGGATAAGGACTGGTGCTGGGGGCACAAACTGTCCTCACCCGCTCCAAAATCGAAGTCCCACTCTCACAGTCCCATCGACTCCCATGGCAGAACTTTGGACTGGAGACAGTGCCACCAACGTCACTCCCACTCACCAAGTACTTGCTGACGTTGCTCCTCCAGCCTAAGGAATCTGATAGCTGACTACGGTCGGATAGCTGTCATCGGCACTCCACCAGCCATTGCCGGTCCCACAGCCTTGGCTTACCCTCCTTCGGGCGTGACTCTTCTGGACACACCTTCTGGGCATAGACGCCCAAGATGTGACCAACCCCCAGAGACAGACTCTACTGAGTTTGACTTTTGGGGGAGGAGAGTGTTCTCGCCGGCATGTCTCTCTATCTCCTTCAGCACACCAGGCCCATCATGCTGCATGTAACAGGCACTTATGACCTCTACTAGGACAGATCCTAGTATCCTTGCCTGATTTGGAGGCAACCAGACAGGCCATTGCCCTCTCTACATGAGGCCTGGAACTTGCGAGGCACCAAGCAAGGGCATCGTATGATGCCAATGAGGTAGCATCCAGGCTGGCGGGGACAACAATCTGCATTAGGCAGATGGCCATCTTTCCAGGTTATCACCCCTGGCCTGGCGAAAGGTGACTGCCTCCTCATTCCAGGGAACCCACCTTTTCAAACATGAAGTCTTGCTGTATTCTGACAAACTGCAGTTAGCTCCAGCCTTTAAACTGCCCCGGAGAACATAGGGTTAAATTTATATGCAGTGCATAGAATGTTGAGCTCGAGCTCGGTTGAGGTCTCTGTCTGCAGCCCTTTGAAACCCAACCGTCAGATTCTTTACTCCGCCTCACTGAACAGTCGCTCCAGAGATTTCTCCTTCAGCTCGGTTCAAAAGTTGGTTAAAGTGTCGGTTTTAAACCGAAATTATTCTGAATTTATTCCGCATCGTCAGTTCAGGCTCTGTCTGCGGTACCGTGGGTACTAGGTAGTTGTTTCTGTTTATTGTGTGGAAATTGTAAGCTTGTTCGATCGGTTTGGCTGAACCGATCCTTGATATTGATTTTTGTGTACTTTACTTTAGTGTGTGGTTACCGGTCCTTATCGGTTCTAAAAAAAAAACGTATTTTAAACATTTTTTTCCAATACCCGTGACACGGTTAGGAACCGATAAGGGAGTCTTGCCTGGCGGTTGCCGAGAAAAGGGTAAGTTTGGGTAGGTTGTCCATGTCTGAGAAACCCAAGAAAAAAATGGGCCCACTGGGTTTCAACACTGCAGTGAGTGTGGGGAGGTCTTTGCTAAGGCCGATCCCCACACCACCTGTGTTTATTGTCTGGAGTTTGAACACCTCGACACAGACTGCCAAATCTGCAAACATTTTCTTAAGTCTACCATAGAAAAGAGATTAGGTGGACTTGGGGAAAAGGAGACTGAGAAGTCTGCTGACCCGGATGGCTAGCCCGGTTCGGTTCCGACTGAACCAGAAGGAGTGCCCTCTGACCAGGGCAATACTTCTTCGGGCAAGAGGAAAGCTGTTCCTGAGGGATCGGTTCCTACAGAAAGGAAAAGGAAAGACAAATCAGCTGGTTCGGATCCAGAGGTTCATGTTCCAACCGCTGATGAGATTGCCTGAGCGATTCGGATTGTTTAATCCTTCTATTGTTCCTTCTGATCCGGCTCCGTTGACTAGGGGCTCGGTTCGGTCGGTTCCACCGGCTCAGGAATATGCCCCTGAAGATTTTTATGAACCGGAATTTGAGGAGGAGGGGGATTTTGAACAGGATGATGACTATGATGGAGCAGAAAGTCTGGATGTGCCCATTGAACCGGACATCTCCCCATACAGACCTTCTGGTGTTTCCCCTCTTAGGCTCGCTGAGTCCCCTCCTTATTATTTGTTTAACAGGAAAATGGCTGAAACTCTTCAGCTTCCTATGGAGGAAGCTACAGAGGATCAAGAGGAGCCTAATTTTGTGAGATGATGGACATCCCAGAGTCCAGGAGGCTGTCTATTCCCTTGCACAAATATTTTGGGAAACAGACTCAAAACATTTTAAAGTCTCCTAATTCTGTACCTCCTGTTGATAGAAGAATGGATAAGAGGTACACCTTATCAGGCTCAGACACGGAATTTTTCTACCAACAATGCAGCCATGTTGGGGTCATGCAGGCTGCAGCCTGTGACAGGGCTAATGTCCCCTTGGCTTCACACCCCCCAGATAAAGACTACAGGAGGATGGATGCCTTGGCAAAGAATCAATACATGGCATCATCTTTGAGACTCAGGCAGGCTAATTATATGGCCTATACAGCTGGGTACCAGAAGTCCAGGTGGGACACTGTACTGGCACTGTCTAAACAGGCCTCCCCCAGCTGGCCTAGGAGCTGGAGGAGGTGGCTGCTGATGGGATTGAGGCATCTAAGGTACAGTTCCATGCTGCTGTGGACTCCAATGATGTGTCATCAAGAGTCATGGCTACATCTGTGGCTCTTCGGAGAATGGCTTGGCTCAGATGTACTAACCTCTCACAGGACACCCAGGCTAAGGCCATGGATTTCCCTGTGGAAAGTAATTCTCTGTTTGGGGAGCAGACAGAGAATTACATGAAAAAGATGGAGGAGTATAGGACCACTTATAGGAGTGCACAGGCCAAGGAGAGGCAGGCAACTCCTCAAAGGCAGCATTCTAGGGGCAGGGGCAGGCCTTTTCATAGGCCTTTCTACCAAGCACAGGCCTCTTCTCCCTTTTCACAGAGGGGGTTCTTCAGAGGGAGAGGCAGAAGGGGGATGAGCAGGGCTCTATCCACTCTTCAGCCTAAGGCCCCTGCCAAGCAGACACCCTGATGGGTCTGCCTGGGTCGACTCTCCTATCCCTGTAGGGGGCAGGCTGGCTTACTTCATCCAGGACTGGGTGTCTGTTACTTCAGACAAGTGGGTCATGGAAGTAGTAAGGCATGGACTGGTTCTCAGTGTCAAAACATTTCCGAAGTTGAGAGCCAGATCTTTTTCACCTGCTAGTCTCTCCGAAACCCTTGCCCTAGAGGCAGAGGTTTCATCTCTTCTGGCCCTAGCAGCCATAGAGAGAGTTCCTACCCTACACTGGGGCAAAGGTCTGTACTCCAGGTACTTCCTTACCCCAAAAAGACAGGGGACTGGTGACCCATCCTAGATCTAAGATACCTGAATAAACGTCTTTTAAAACCAAGGTTCAGGATGGTGACTCTGGGAATAATTCTTCCCTCTCTAAGGCCAGGGGACTGGCTAGCCTCCATGGACCTCAAAGATGCCTACTTTCACATTCCCATCAGGTGCTCCCACAGAAAGTACCTCGGGCTCAAGTTGCCCTCAGGCCATTATCAGTTCAAAGCAATGCCCTTTGGCCTAACATCAGCTCCAAGGGTTTTCACAAAGTGCCTGGCAGTAGTAGTGGCCTTTTTAAGAAGGCAGAAGATTTCCATCTTTCCATATCTGGACGACTGGCTCATAGTGGGTCAGTCTCCAGACCAAGTCAAGTCAGACCTGCAAGTGACCCAGCAAGTGCTATCTTCCCTGGGGTTCCTTCTCAACCTCCCCAAGTCAGTCCTCGTACCAGTGCAGCTTCTTACCTTTATAGGGGCAGAGCTAGATACTGTCAAAGCGAGAGCCTTTCTTCCCCTGGAAAGGGCAAGAGTTCTTGTGGAGCTGGCTTCTTTCTTCAGCCTTCAGGTGTCCCGACCAGCAAGGCACTTCCTTCAGCTCTTGGGCCACATGGCAGCTTCTACAGCAGTGGTCCAAGGGGCAAGATTTCAGATAAGGGACATTCAGTTCCATCTGAGGGCCTTTTGGTCCCAAAAGAAGGACCCTCTTACCAAACTGATTCCAGTGACTCGGACACTGATCCAAGCCCTTCAATGGTGGCAGGATCAGGACAATTTAAGGCAAGGGGTCCCATTTCTCACTCAGTCTCATTCGGTGGTCCTTACCATGGATGCTTCCCTTTTGGGGTGGGGAGCTCATCTGGGAGCTCTCACAGCCCAGGAACTGTGGTCCCCTCAGGAGTCCCTTCTTTATATCAATCTCCTGGAACTCAGGGCAGCTTTTCTGGCCCTGCAAGCTTTCTCTCAGTCTGTCCAGGACAAGGTAGTTCAGGTCAGAACAGACAACACCACCACCATGTGGTACATCAGCAAGCAGGGAGGCACTCGGTTTACGGCCTTGTGCACAAAAGCCATGAAATTGTGGTCCCTGGCTTATTCCCTGCAGACCTCTCTGATGGCAGTCCACCTTCTGGGGAAGGACAATGTGCTAACAGATGCACTGAGCAGGATCTCCCAGGGCCATCACGAATGGTCCCTGGACCCCTTAGTGTTGAAAGAAATTTTCTCAAGGTGGGGCACTCCAGAGATAGATTTCTTTGCAGCCCCAGACAATAATCAACTTCCTCTCTTTTGTTGCAGACCCCCAGGCTTGGATTCAGTCCCTCTGGATGCTCTGATTTTAAACTGGGAAGGGAAATTTCTGTATGCCTTTTCTCTACTGTTCAAAGTTCTAGTCAAGATAAGGTCACAACCTTGCAAATTGATTCTGATTGCTCCAGACTGGCCCAGACAGCCTTGGTACCCCCTGTTGCTGTTTCTAGCAGTCCATCTTCTCCTGTCTCTTCCCAGGAATTACAACCTGTTAACCTCCTCTCAGGGTAGGATTTGGTACACCAATCTTCGGTCTCTCAATCTCAAGGCATGGCTCTTGAAGAGTTAGAGTATGCAGATTTGCATCTGTCTCAGGAGGTTCTGGATATTCTCAAAGCTTCTCAAAAGCCCTCCACCAGAAAGACTTACAACTCCAAATGGAAAAGATTCAGCATTTGGTGTTCCAAGAAGCATATTTCTCCAGACATTGCTGAATTGCCTACAGTTTTGGATTATATGGTCCATCTTAATGGCCTGGGCCTCAGACCAGCTACTCTCAAGGTACACTTGTCAGCTGTTTCTGCTTTTCTGTCAGTGGAAAAGTCTTCCTCACTATCGTTTCATCCTGTGTTCTGTAAATTTTTCAAGGGATTGCTTCATACCAATCCTCCCTTTAGGGATCCTGCCCCTGCCTGGGACTTAAATGTTTGCATTGCTCAACTTATGCAACCTCTTTTTGAGCCTATGTCCTCAGCAGAGCTTCAGTACTTGACTTGGAAAACTGAGTTTTTGGTAGCCATTACCTCTGCCAGACATATCAGTGAATTGCAAGCCCTGTCAGTGGAATCTGATTTTATCTCCTTCCATAGGGATAAAGTGGTCCTTAGAACCAATAGGAGGTTCTTACCCAAAGTGGTCTCAGACTTCCACTTGAATCAGTCTATGTCTCTCCCTGTCTTCTTCACTGATCATTCCTGCTCCTCAGGAGAGAGGAGGCTACATAATTTAGATGTTAAAAGAGCCCTTAGCTACTACACAGAGCCTACCAAGGGTCACAGGTTTGATTCCCTCCAGTTGTTCCTCATTTATGGGGAAGTGGGAAAGGGCAAACCTGCCACCAAGAGAACTATTGCCAGGTAGATTGTGTCTTGTATACAATTCTGCTATGAGAAACTGGGTAAGATTCCACCCTCAGGCCTGAGGGCTCACTCTACAAGAGGTACAGCTGCTTCTCTGGCTACAGCCAGGAATATCCCTTTACTAGAAATGTGTCAAGCAGCCACCTGGAAAACGGTCCATACCTTTACCAAGCATTACTCTCTGGATATCCAGGCTAGGAGTGATGCTTGGTTTGGCATAGCAGTACTTCATAGCCTATTCCCAAAGTAGGTTCTCTTAGGTTCTCTCCCTCCTCCATGGAGGTACTGCTTGGTAGTCTGCAGTTTGTCAGAATACAGCAAGACTTCATGTTGTTTGAAGAAAAAATTACTCACCTTAGTAATTGTGTTTCTTCTAATGGAGTCTTGCTGTATTCTGACTTCCCTCCCTTCCTGTCTCCCCTCTCAGAACCTGTTTTTTGGGAAGTGGGTGGGCAGATGCAGTGCTGCACCCCAGAGGTGCTTCTTGCACACCCTCCTTTTTATTTGGGTGTCTTGTTGTATTGTTATCCTTATTTTGGATTGGTTTTGGGTTTCCTGACTTGAGCCTTACTTGGGAATCCAAAACTCTCTATTGCTAGTTGGCTAGTTTAAAAATGTAACAATTTCCACATGGTATAGTTAGTGAGTTTTTGCTCGTAAGAATCTGACAGTTGGGTTTCAAAGGGCTGCAGACAGAGACCTCAACCGAGCTCAAGCTCAACGTTCTATGCACTGCATAGAAATTTAACCCTATGTTCTCCGGGGCAGTTTAAAGGCTGGAGCTAACTGCAGTTTGTCAGAATACAGCAAGACTACATTAGAAGAAACACAATTACTAAGGTGAGTCATTTTTTCTTCTCCTGCAGGGTGAGGCGAGAACGTCAGGGGCGACTTCCTTCTCCCACCCAAAGGAGAACCCCGCCTCACCCAGATCAGTCTCAGGCCTAACTAGGCCTGTAAGGATTCTCTCCTCCGGTGTCTCCCCCACTAGAGGCTGAAGGATTTTTCTTCCTTCAGGAAAGCACCAGGTCCCCTTAAGGGGGCTTGGTAATCACCCACCAGTGATGAATGGTGAAGTCTGACACAGACAGGATCTGAAAATTACATACCTACGGTAATTCTTGATCTTTCTGTGTATCTTCACCATTCATCACTGCTTCCCACCCACCTTCCCCTCTTAGGCCTCAGTCTCTGGGCGATGCCTCCTCCCTGTTTGATTCTCCAAACATTTCCTGCCAGTATTCTGGTACCTCTCACTCCGCTCCCCTTTTTCGAGGGTGTTGGGAGTGCTTGGGGGGAGGGGACGGCCCTTTGATCACCAGGGTTCTGTTTTTTTTTTTATCCTGATGGGACCCTCCTCTTGGTCAGAACTATTTGGATCCTCACCCCTGTTTTTATCCAAAGCCCTAAAGTCTCTTAAAGCAGTATTAGAGGGACCCTGGTGATTCTTTCCTCCTTTTTCTTTCTCTTTTTAGTGATATCCCTGGGAAGTTTTTCCCTCTGGAGGATTACCTGTCACCCTTTAACTATAAGAATATGCCTCCTCTCCTTCGGAGGGACGCTTAAAAATGGAGGGGGGGGCTTGTTTTTTGTCAATTAAAGTCTAATTCAGGATGAGTCCTGTTCTTTCTTTTATTACCCCTTTCTCACGGGAGGATTCTTCCTTCTGGAAGAAAGGATCAGAATTAAGCAGTATTGCCCTTATGTGGTCCTTGGGCAGTCCTTCAGAGCCCCATGGGTGGAGTGCAGTGTATCTCTCTCCCTCTCCCTCCCCCTTCTTCTTCTTTTCTCTTCCTGTTCTACCTCTTCCTCCTCCCTTTTATATCCCTCCTTGTTTGGCCAGAGGGTAGGGCCCCCTGTCCCAGACTCCTAGGCTTCTTTCATTCTGTCCTCTTTTCTGGCATTGTTCCTTCTTTGGTTTTATATCCTTTCCTTTTTCTATCCCTCGGGATCCCTTGCCTTGCCCTCCCTTTTTCTAGACTACTCTCTGGTGTGCAGAACTGGGTCTGAGGAGGAATCGACGTCGGTAACTGGCCAGCCCTCGAGCATCATGCAATGCATCAGCCTCGAGGTCAGTGCCATTGTGACTTGGGTTCCGCCTCTTTGCAAAAACAAAAAGCGCCCGCGGGGTCCTGTTCTCCAGCCAGAACCCACCAGTGATGAATGGTGAAGATCCACAGAAAGATCAAGAATTACGGTAGGTACGTAATTTTCATTTAATGCCCCTCTACGGGTCCATGGTGAGACCCCATCTAGAATGTGGTCCAGTTCTGGCGACCTCACCTACATAAGGATATAGATAGGATGGAGAGAGTCCAGAGGAGGGTGACCAAAATGGTGCATGGCATGCAATGGAACTCCTATAAGGAAAGGATGTAAGAGCTTGATCTGTATCCCCTAGAAAATAGGAGGGGGGGAGAACATGATGGAGCATTTAAATATTTGAAGGGGATTAACAAGGTGAGGGAATGGAGCATATTGCAGTAGAAAGAAAGTCCAAAAACTAGAGGGCAAAGTTGGAAGGAGGAAAATTGAGAGCTAATAGGAGAGGGCACTACTTCATGGAAAGGGTGGTGGCCCCCTGGAACAGACTACCTGAAGAGGTGGTGGGGGCACAAATGGCAGGTGAATTTAAGAGGTCATGGGATAAATACATGGGAGTAACCAAAAGGTGGAGGGGGATGAATCTAGAAAAAGAAAGGGGACAGGAGTCTCCTTCGGGGGGAGCAGGGGAGGGGTGCAGAGAGATGGGTCTTGGGTTACCTGTGGGGATGGGTTAAAAGAGCAGACTGGATGGGCCGAGAGGCCCTTTTCTGCTGTCAGATTTCTATGTTTCTATATTAGCACCTAGAACAGTACAAGCCTGTTATAACTTTTGTCCATTATATCCAAAGGAGGCGGATCCTATGCGTTAGGTGTGTCTATATGTGAAAACCTCTTATAAAACTTCATAGATTACTCAAAATCCTGCCTAGCATATATGTTTCTGTACTTTATGTGTTTATTTAGAATTATTTAACTGTCAAGGAACATTTTTTTTTTTTTAACTGCAGAAGGTAAGAAGAAAATAGCAACTCTAGTGGCTGGATGTTGGGATTCTAGGACAGTAAGAACAAAGGCAATTGTACTGTAAGGGTATTATTAAAAATAAAGTTACTTCCTTTTTAGTATAATGAACTAATAAAAGTGTATGCAGCTTGTGGAGAATTATTTTGTGAGAAATGTAGTCTTCGTAGCCCCTCTGTCTAAATTCTACATTTGCCACATCTCCTCACCAGCTCTGCACCCCCCCCCCAAAATGTACTACAAATACCTTTAAAAAATGTTTCTGTCCATTATAACCAGAGCAAAAAGCATTGAAGTTGATATATTTGGTTTGGGAAATCGATTTTTGTCTGCTATAACTGATTGTCCATTATAAGTGGAGTGTACTGGATCCATGAGCAACCCCAGTATTCCTGCAATACAGCAGAAATGCATTGTTGCAGCCAAAAAGGTAAAAAACATAAAGGATAAAATTATAACATCACAATTTAAACTTCCAGAAATTAAGGATGGGCAATTATTACTCGGACCTCTACAACCAAGCATGGTGCCATGTGGCAGATGTTCGGTATGTGGACACAGAAAAAATAATTTATCTTACTTCAAGGGGGAGTTCTTGCAGCAGGTAACACCATTAGTACTATGCCACCAGGCACTAGGACCCCATGGAAGACTTCTGGCAAGCAGTATAGGTGGGGGACCACCCCCTGACATCGGCTCCGCCCTGACATCCCCTATGGTGTAAAGGGGGTGGCCCCCTTGGGCCACCTCAGTTTTTTTTCCTGCTATCGACTCACTGATATTGGCTCCACGGATGCCTCTTTTGCAGTTGACTGCCATTTTGTGCCTCGTGCAGTTTCCATTTGTTAGTTCTTTACATCCGATAATTTTTCAAGTTTTAGTGCATGTCTTCTTTGTCCTCACACCAGTGGAAGTTGAAGTGTGTGTGCGGCAAGCAGATTCTGGTGAGGGATGGCCACTCCACCTGCTTGATCTGCCTAGGCCTGAACCATTGGCAAGATGACTGCCTGCATTGCCAGAAATTCAACAATAAGACCCGCATCCACTGCCTCAAGGCCTACCTGCTGGAACAAGTGGCCGCCATGCAGGGGATCCATTTGGGACACCATTCTTCCTCTTCAGCTAGAGATTCCTCCACCAAAAAGAAGAGATCGGGTGGGAAACATCACCACAGGGTGAAGGAGAGAGCCAGGTCAGAGTCCTGCCTTAGGTCCCCTTACAAGCCGTCTGCTTCTTCCACCTCCAGTGGGAGGTCAGAATCCATTCCCCCCCAGTTCAACAGCTGTTACTAGGGCTTCTTCTAAGAAGACTACCGCATCCTCTCACTCCAAAGGCAAGGAGTCTTCCAGTCACGGGCGATTGCCCCCGTGTCCCTGGCTCTTAGGCCCCACAAGCAGATGCTTGGGCTGGTGCCAGAAGGATGGGCATCTTCTTCAGGCGAGAAAGTAGACTCTACCGCCCAAAAGTCCTCAGGGTCGTCCGACAGACACAAGGGATCAGAAGACTCATCTAGATGCCAGGAGGTCATTAGATATCGGATGCCTCCCCCACCTAAAGACAGGGCAACATTGGCCTCATAGGGTCAACAGACTATGGGCCACTCTGACTGTGTCAGATACAGACCAGGTGCCCCCACCAAAGTGGCCATCTGTGCCAAAAGAACCGACTTCAGATCAAACGTCCAGTGTGCCTAAGGATCGGATGCCCAGGCCTACAGATAACCAACCACCTCCTCCCAAGGAGCCAAACGCCAGACCGCAATGACGCTTGGCACCATCGGATAAGGCCCCAATGCCTGAGACACCAGAAGGCAAAAAACCTGAAGACCAGGTGTCGGCACTCAAGGAACCACAGGAACCGACGCCAGGCCCCTCTAACATCCTTAACCCACCGCCACCAGTTGTACTATTGGCGGAAGCAGAGGCTCTCTTCAGCGCTTGGTGGAACACCATTAAGGGGGACCTGCTGCCCAGACCAAGGGAACCATCCCAGCCCCACCTAAAGAGCCATCGCCTCAGAGACCCAGACAACCTTCTCTGATGCCAGATCATCCATCGTCCGGGGATGATGACTGGGGG
This sequence comes from Neoceratodus forsteri, assembly GCA_016271365.2. Classification (NCBI taxonomy): domain Eukaryota; kingdom Metazoa; phylum Chordata; order Ceratodontiformes; family Ceratodontidae; genus Neoceratodus; species Neoceratodus forsteri. Next base: position 794,822,748 of record CM028134.1, read on the forward strand.
TCGCCGGCTCCCAGTGATCAGAGAAGACACCCATCATCAGATCCCTCTTCCAAGGGACATCCACACTCCTCCTCAGGGGAGAACGCAGGAGACTCTTCCTCAGACTACTCTTCAGAGGATGAGCTGCCCTTGCCCTCTCCAGATCACAAAAAGGACTCCCCATGATTGCCTCCAGATGGTCCGTCCTTCCTTGATGTGATGAGACACTTCCAGGCTCTGAACCAATGGGACACACAGGAACTTAACCTGGAGCATCGCCGTCTAGCAAAGTTCCTTGGAGCAAATAATCCAAAGCCTCTGGTCATCCCCCCACTTGTTGAACGCTCCCAGCGTGTGTCAAAGCTAGCCTGGAAGCATCTGTCTACTATGGCAGCTGTGCCCAGGAAAGCGGACCGGCTTTATAAAACACCAAAAGGGGAGCCCCATCTTAGTGAACAACCGAAGGTGGACTTTATGGTGCTCACAGCACCTCACGGCAGAGCACAACAACCGAGACACATAAGCACTCAGCCCCCAGATCTGGAGTTAAGGAAACTGGACCAGATGCATCATAAGGTCTATTCCTCGGCCACCTGCACCATCAGGTCACTGAATCTTTTGGCAGATATGGTCATGTACCAAAAATCTCTTTGGAGCAAGGCTTTGGATTTAGTGAAGGCCTTGGATGGCAGGTCAGAGCTTATGACTGTCATCCAGTTGGGAATCGATGTTGACAGGCATGTACTGCAGATCTCCTATGATTCGGCAGACACGGCCGCCAGAGCAGCAGCCACAGGAGTATGCATGCCTGGTTGCGGGTTTCTGACTTCTGCCAAGACTTCCAGGATGCCATACTGGACTCACCCTTTCAAGGTCCTGTCCTTTTTGGCACAGACACAGAGAAGCTAATAACAGGGCTTCAGGATACAGGCAAGGCAGTGTCCAACACACACAGAATGTACAAGTCGGAGCCACACACAGCTCAGCACCATCCCTTTCGCAAGAACCAGGGACAACAAGGCAGGTGCCAGCAGCAGCAGCAAAAAGGAACATACAAAGAAGCCAGCAAAAGAAGACCATTTGGTCTATCAAGTCTGCTCATATTGCAGGGTCCATAGCTTGTGCTAATGTCCCTGCCCTCCTTCCCCACTCCTCCCATCTCCTTAACCTCCCCCTATGCCTGTCCCAGCCTCTCTTAAAGCTGCCTGCTGTCTTCAATGAGATTACCTCTTCTGGCAGTGCATTTGCCTGGCTAAGAGCCACAAATCTCACTCAGGATATACAGGCCAAGGCTTTGGACTTTCCTGTTGAGGGTCATTCCCTCTTTAGAACTCAGACAGAGGCTTACATGAAAAAGGTGGATGAGTACAAGGCCACCTACGAAAGCAATTCTGCCAAAGAAAGGGCCTCTCCATCCACTAGACCCTATGGAAAGGGAGGCAGGGGTAGACCTTTTCATACTAGGTCTTTTTACCAGGCCATGGCTGTACTCCAGGTTCAGCAGTACCCACAACAGGGATATTTCAGGGGCAGGGGCAGAAGGGGTTCCAGGCGTGGTTCCCAGTCCCAGCCTCAGGAAAAGCAAGACCCCTGACATGCTTTTCTAGGCTGCCTCCCCACTATCATTAGGGGTCAGGCTGACTCACTATTTCCAGGCTTGGAAACAGATCACCACAGACAAGTGGGTCCTGGAAGCAGTGAGTCAGGGTTTGTCCCTAAGCTTCAAAACACTTTCCACTCTAAGAACCAGAGTGTTCAAGCCAGCTTCCAATGCAGAAAGGAAGCTATTGGAAAAGGAAGTACAAAACCTACTGTCATCAAGGGCAGTGGAATTTGTGCCCCCACAACAATGGTGAAAGGGGGTTTTATTTAAGATACTTCCTCACAACAAAGAAAAATGTGGAGTGCTGGCCTGTTCTAGACCCAAGGATGCTAAACAGGCACTTATTAAAGCCAAGGTTCAAAATGGCAACCTTGTCACTGATTGTCAGCACTCCAAAGAGGAGATTGGTTGGCATCTCTGGAGCTAAAAGATGCTTACTTCCACATCCTCATAAGGGAGTCTCACAGAAAGTACCTCAGGTTCAGACTCCCTTCTGGTCATTACCAGTTCTCAACCCTGCCATTCGGTTTCACTTCATCTCCAAGAGTGTTCACAAAGTGTCTGGCAGTGGTTGTGGCATACCTGTGAAGGCTAGGTGTCACAGTTTTCCCTTACCAGGATGACTGGTTGGTGGTCAGTAAATTACTACAACAGGTAAGGGAACATCTGCAGCTCACCCAAGGATTTCTAGAGTCCCTGGGTTTTCTGATAAATCTCAAAAAGTCAGTCCTTCTCCCTGCACAAGTACTGCAGTTCATAGGAGCAGAATTAAATACCAAGAAGGGCAGGGCTTTCCTACCTCTGGACAGGGTAAGAAGTATTCTGCAGATGGCAGGCTCCTTCAGCCTGAAGAGAGACCAAAAACTGCAAGACAGTTTCTACAGCTTCTGGGCCACATGGCACCCACCACTGGTACAATCCTGGGTTCCAGGTTCCAGATGACATCCAATTCCACCTCAGGGCACATTGGTGTCAGAGAAGAGATCCTCTCAAAGCTAATCCCAGTAACAAAAACATTACTTCAGGCCCTTCAGTGGTGGAAAAAGGAAACCAGCTTAAGGGAAGGGGTTCCTTTTCAGCAAGCATCTCCATCGGTGATTCTCACAACAGATGCATCACTACTGGAGTGGGGTGCCCATCTAGGGGTTCACACCACTTATGGCACTTGGTCCAATGCAGAGTCACTCCAGCATATAAATCTGCTGGAGCTCAGAGCAGTGTTGCTGGCAATCCAAGCCTTCATACCACTAGTGCAGAGGAGGGTGGTACAAGTCAGGACAGACAATACCACCACAATGTATTACATAAACAAGCAGGGAGGAACAAGGTTGGGTCCTCTCTGCACAGAAGCTATGAGAATTTGGAGTCTGGCCTACTCCCTACGAGCTTCCCTTCAAGCCATTCATCTGCCAGGCAAGGACAATACCCTAGCAGATGCTCTGAGTTTAATCAAACAGGCCCATCACGAATGGGCCTTGAACAGACAAGTGGTGGGAGTGATTTTCAGAAGGTGGGGCACCCCAGAGAAAGATCTGTTTGCGTCCCACAAAAATCACCAACTGCCACAGTATTGTTACAGACCGCCAGCTCAGGGAACAATACCCATGGATGCTCGGGCTCTGGATTAGTCAGGGAAGCACCTGTATGCATTCCCTCCTTTTCCCCTGGTGTACAGAGTGTTACTCAATCTCGGGTCCCAGCCAGCTTCGATGATCTTGATAGTACCAGACTGGGCCAGGCAGCCATGGTATTCTCTGCTGTTCTCCATGTCTGTAGCAGAACCAATACACCTTCCTCGGAGGCACAACCTGCTAACCTCCAGTCAAGGGAGATTCCTGTACCCGAACCTCAGATCCCTCAGGCTCAAGGCATGGCTCTTGAGGATCTAGAGCATGCAGGCTTGCATCTCTCTGAAAGTGTTCTGGACATTTTAAGAGGGTATAGGAAGCCCTCCACCAAGAAAACCTACACCTCAAAATGGAAAAGGTTTTCTATCTGGTGCTCCTCCAGGGATGTGCCATCACAGGCAGGGGTTCCAGCTGTGCTGGACTACCTTATCCATTTTCATTCACTGGGCCTGCAGCCCACTATTCTAAAGGTCCACCTAGCTTCAGTGTCTGCTTACACCTCAGCTGGCATCAAACCCTATTTTTAAGAGGTTATTTAAAGGTCTAGCTCACTTGCACCCCCTCACAGGGAATCGGTGCCAGCCTGGGTCCTAAATGTGTTTATTGCCAAGCTCATGGGTTTCCCCTTTGAACTCATGTCTTCAGCTCCTTTGAAGTATGTCACATGGAAGACAGTTTTCCTAGTGGCAATTACTCTGACCAGAAGGATCAGTGAGCTACAGGCTTACTGCATTGAACAGGATTATATTTCATTCCACAGGGACAAAGTGGTCCTGTCAACAAACAGGAAATTCCTTCCAAAGGTGGTCTTGGACTTCCATTTGAACCAGTCCATTACCCTACCTGTCTTCTTCACTGAGCATTCAAGCTCTGGGGAATGTAGACTACACCATCTTGATGTCAAGAGATCTCTTAACTACTACATGACTATCACTAAGGCACATAGACAGGACAGGAAACAGCTGTTTCTAACTTATGGGGATGTGGGAAAAGGAAGTACAGCATCTAAGAGGTCCATTTCTTGCTGGATAGTTCAGTGTATTCCATTTTGTTACTCAAAAACTGGGAAAGAGCCCCCAGCAGGGCTGAGGGCCCATTCCACAAGGGGTACAGCTGCTACTATAGCAGCTTCTAGGGATGTCCCATTGGTGGACATCTGTAAAGCAGCTACCTGGAGCATAGTGCACACCTTCACTAAGCACTACAGACTGGACACACAGGCTAGAGGTTATGCCAAGTTTGGCACAGCTGTCTTGCAGAGTCTATTCCCAAAGTAGGTTCTGTGCCCACCTTCAAAGGTACTGCTTCTTAGTCTACATAGTGTTAGGAATATTGAGGTATTCCTGGGGTGAGAAAAAAAAAATCACTTACCGTAGTAATCTTGTTTCTTCCAGAGGATGCTCCAATATTCATAACTCTCCCACCCTGCCTCCCCAGCTAGAACTATTGGCATCTGCACTCCATGCTGTGTTATCAGGGGTATGAGTGCCACACTCTGGCATTTCTGTTTCAAACTATGTTCTTCATTGGTTTTACCCTCTTCAGTTGATTCTGACATTCAGGGGCACTTTATTTTTTCCCCTCCTGTTGGAGGCTTTTTGGGTGTTAAGTTTATTATTATAGTGTTATATAGGTATTTTCCTCGTGGAGCCTGTCTTGTCAGGTGTCCATGAAATCTGAGAGGTTAGAATGTAGGCAGTTGATGGGGCAACATTTGAAAAGTGGCACATGCCAATGGTGTTCCATCATTAGTATGATGTTCCATCTCCGGGCAGATCTGGCTTAAAGGCATACTGCATAGTGTTATGAATACTGGAGTATCCCCTGGAAGAAACAAGATTACTATGGCAAGTAATTTTTTCTTGCATACTATCGACTCTTAGCAAGTCACTTGATCTCCCTTGAAAACAGGAACTTGTGTCTAGTGAGCCATACCTGGTTACCAAAGAATAGATAGAGACCCCACTCACTCCAGCAGGCCTGAGGTTGATTACCACAACCTCCACTTGCATACTGCATGACTTTGAGAAAGTCACTTAACTTCCCCTTAAAACAAGTGTGACACTTGGACAGCTGGTTCTGATCACTGTATGCTTTTTGTAATATAAAAATGTTTTATTGACTGTCTCTCTCATGAGAGATGCTGAGACAGCATGTGAGATATCACACACACAGGTTTTAGATACAAGGTGTTACCTGGAAGGCCAGGATCTAATTACAGACTAGATCAGGCCTTAATCAAGGATCTCCTGTTTCTCTAAGTTAAATATAGCTTTAACTGCTAAGAGGGAAATCAATATCCATTTTATGATGTTTAGAGGAGGAAACCAGGTTATGGCACACTGGTGCAAAATCATAAATGCTTTGATGTCTGTGTGAGAGGATACTGCTCATAGATGAAAGGAAACTTAGACTTGATTGGGGAAGTCACATGGGGAAAGGAGTTTCTACTGATGTAACCTTAATTACCTTACCTTCTAAAATGATAAAACATCCTGGGTGTATGATTTTTAAGAAACAGAGTAGGAGCTAGGTGACCTCAGACAAAGGGGTTGGCAAAGACAGTTTTTAAACAGTATTCTGTTTTCCATTTTGACACAAATGTTTGGACTCTGAAAAAGAAACATCTTCAGCACTGTGAGATAGAATTGTCTTTTCTAAAGTATTCTTAAGAGTACTGTGGTAGGATATGTTGTCTGCACTTTTAAACCTGTTTTGTTTAAGTGATGTGTATGTTTTGTGATATACGGTTCTGAGTTTTATGTTTTACATACTTTTATCTATTTTAGTAAAACTCTCTTTTTAGAGCCTACTTGGTCTGTCTTTGAATTTCTTTCTTTAGCAAGTGAAGTATATATGGTTAAAGCTGACACTATGCATAAGCTTGAACGGTGATACCAAACTGGGAAAAGGTGAGAGTTTAATCTGAGGTCTTTTATTAGAGTTTAAGAGTTCATTTTTGTACACCTGGTTAGGTGCCCATAGACAAAGATATCTGGCCCCCCCAAGACAGACTTATCTGAGCCTGTACATTGGGTACGCTAGCAAAAGGTTCACAGTTTGAATCCCTCCAAGACTTGAGACCAAAGGTTGATTCGAACCCACAAAACAGACAGGAGGGTTACCCTGTTTCTGTTAACTGTTCACAAGACTGCGCTCGGAGGTTGGCACTGTGGAAGCAGATGAGTGGGTTTGTGACAACAGGCACTTTTATCTAGTGGGCCATACCTGGTTACCAAAGAATAAATAGAGACTCCACTCACTCCAGCAGACCTGGGTTTGATTCCCATAACCTCCACTTGTATACTATGGACTAAGCAATTCACTTAACCTCACCAGAAAACAGGCACTTTTTATCTAGTGGGCCATACCTGGTTATCAAACAGTAAATAGAGACCCCACTTACAGCAGTAGCACTGAGGGCAACACTCTTCTTCCCTTCTCACGTCACTTGTTAATGCCATTTTTGCTTTAGCAGCTGTCTTCTGCGCTGCTACCAAACAACTGCTCTGCACCACCCTGTGCACACACTCCAGCTACTTGGTGCCAAAAACCCAGAACCAACAGGCACCAAACAGAAGATCAGAGGATGTGCAGCGGTGGGGGGGGGTGGAGCAGTCAGAACAGAGGAATGACTTCAGAGCCAATACAAATGGCAGGGACTGTAACTACCCCTTGAGTGCCCTAGAGTTTTGGTGCCCCCAATAATATACTAATAGTCTCACCACCGTGACCCCAAATGCTGACGATTGCTCCCAACAGTGCTTTGTGATATTGCAAACCACTACTGGAAGTGACTTCTGGCATTCGGGGCCACAGCAGTGATGCTGTTAGTTTCCTCCTCAGTTGCCAATAGTATACTAATGGGGATGTTCAAATGGATCGCATTTTTTTGCGCGATCCAAACGTATGAGCAGCTGGTTCACATTGCAAAGTGGGATGCAATACTGGCTATTTAAAATCCTGTTAAAGAGACAGGCATATGTGAAAGGTGATGGCACTATATATATAAAAATGCTTAAACAAAGTTAATTGAATACCATATTTAAATACTATGACTGATTTTTTTTTTTTTACTTTGTGTTTAAATCAGTGTGACTACCCCATGAACAAGATCTAATTTATGAGTGAAATGTTGAGGAAATTTAATAAAAAGAATTTCTAAAGAAAGCCACATTGCCAGCTCGCTGGCGCAGTGGTAGCACTACCAACACCAGTGACCCAGGATCAGGAGCAATCTCGAGCTGCAGGAGGGCCGGCCAGGGGGAGGAAGATTGAGTGTCCAAGGGGATGCTCTCCTTCTCTGGGGAGGGTGGACTGCAAGTCCTGCTGCATTACCGCCACCTGGGTGACCATGGGTGGAGGTGCATCGGGACTGCAGAAACTTGGGACGGAAGGGTGTTGGCCGGGACCCACAGCAGTGGCACGTCTCAATGTATCCCGCCTCCTTGGATTCCCTTGAGTGCCGACACCCTTGGGGGGGACAGAAAGCAGGAAAAAACCCACACCAGTCTCCGGGAGACAGGGCCTGGCTGCCTCCAGACTCCTTAACCAGGCTCCTTCAGGGGGCTGGCTGGACTACTCGATGCACACTTAGGGACTGTGGAGGAGATGACCCAGGATCCCCATCCTCCCCACCTGGAGGGGCAATTAGAGATAGGGTAGGGTAGGGTTGGGTCCACCAGTTCCCGAGGAGTTACCTGGGGTGGAGCTAGAGGGGCATACAGCATAGGCTCCCTGATGAGTGGCAACCAGTGGGGAGAGAAGGGGACATAAAGAGCAAATAAAAAAAAAGCCGCATTAAAGGAATGTGTCATCAACTTAATAAGCAACCCCCTCAGCAATCCATTGAATTTTGAAGTTTAGGCTCCTCCCTGTGCTCGCCTTGCTGAGACATCGGAAGTCTTTGGGGGGGGGGGAATTGGTGGACAGTCAGCCTCCTGGAACTGGCTGAGCACCCCCCCAGTCCATCTGCTTTTCAGGGCAGCATACACCCCTGGTGGTGAGGACAAAGCTATATGCATGATCTGCACTGGTGGGCACCTCAGTGTCACAGCCTGGTACCAAGGTCGGTACTGGTGAGTAGGGGCAGTTCCAGATGTGAGACCAGGCCCCCCTATTGGCTGTGCTCACAGTGCCAGAAGACAGGTGGATTCTGGAACCAAACCTGTCTCAGAGTCAGAGGTGGCTATTATTTCCTCTCCTGAGCATCCTAGTGACCTGGAGGAAGATTACTACACCAGCCTCGGACCTCTAAAAACAGCCGGTGATGAGGGAAGCTACCCTTGGCCTGGTTCTGAGCCCAACACTAGACTTAATGTCTCTCCTGGGCTGCATCTAAGCTTGACTCTGCCCATGACACAGGGATGGGTGCCAAGTTGGGTCCCAGTGCTGTTCACAGCATAGGATCTGGTTCCGGTGCCACTTGTGACACTGGATCCTGGGCTGACTACAGGGATGCTTTTGGTCTGGACACTGGGCATGGCCCAGGGGGTAGTGACAACCTTGTTGAGGGGATAAGCCAGGGTACTGGGCCTGCTGCTATGTGACTTGTGCTGGGGGCAGCACTGGCCAAGGTTCTAGCATGAATCCGGTGCCTCATTTTTCCCCAGAATCAGCTGGCTCTGTCACTGGTGGGGATCGGGACCATCCTGTGGGACCTGTATGACTCTGCTCCCCCTCCACCTGAAGGTCCCTTTAACACTCTTGCAGCTTTCGGAGAGGACCTGGCCTGGTTATGCATAACACTCTTCCTCCTCCTGCTCTTCCGCTCCCTCTCCTGCTTAGCAAAGTATTGTGGGTACTCTGCAGCCCAAAACCTGGCAGCAATTCATGTCAATGTCTGGTGTTTTCTATCAGTTCCATGTTAAATCCAGCTAGGCCCAGTTCAGGCCTCTGGCCCCAGCACTGCCATGACCTGAATCCAGCTCCCACTTCCTCCTCTGAGGAAGAGGATTTTTCTAGAGGTATGAATATGGGCACTATCCACACTTAGGCAGTCTTCCTTTAAATCTGCCAGATGTCTTCAAGCTAAGCTCCTCCCAAACAGCCCTGTGGTATACTCCCCGTCCCATGATGCCAACACTTCCTTTCTGCTGGAAGAGTTAGTCCTCCTCCTTCCCAGCTCCATGTGTGGTGTAGGCCTATTTTTAGTGTGCCATCAGCAAAGTTGTTTCACTTGATATTTGCAAGTATACTTTTCATTTCCGCTCTGTCATTGTGAGGTTGTTATGGAGAAAGAGGAATTTTAATTAGGGTTGGGATGTAAACATTGCGTAAAATGCAACCAGATGTCATCGAGGACAGACCCACACCCCTCTTGCATCTACTGCTTTGGGGCAGAACCCAACATCACCGCCTGCAGCCCATGCAAAACTCTGTTGCCATCGTCTCTTGAAGTCCTCTATGCCCATCACCTTCTTGGCTGTATGGAACACTTTGGTTCACATCAAGGATGCCTGCAAGGCAGTTTCAGGGGCTGCAGGATCTGAGGTCTGGCTTGCAGCACTGAAAGAGGCTGTGGCGGGGGCCTCGTCAATCTCCACAGTGCTCCTGGCTGGGCCCAGTGTCAAGGCTTTGTTCTCCGTAACATTTCAGGACATGTGTAAATCCTTGCAGACCTTTGGGTGTGGGGGGGGGGTTCTCCCATCACAGCAGCAAGAAAAAAGTCAGAAATTCCCTTAGTTGGTCATGGGACTGGGAGCAAGCCTGTTCTTTCCACTTACGCAATTCCCTTTATTGCTCACCGGCTGTCAAGCACTTGGCTTTGGCCTCCCCCTGTGGGGGAGTTGGCTTTGCTATTTTTGGCATGTCTGGTCCATTGTTACCTCAGACAAATGGGTGCTAGATGTCGTGTATAAAAGATTACTTCTCGACTTAGACTATCCCACACTACCAACCCCATCCCCCAAGGGAGTCCATGGTGTCGCAGGGCACTGTCCTCCCTCAGGGAGGATGTTGCTCAGCTCCTCAAGAAGGGAGCCATTGCCCATGTCCCAGACCGCAGGACAGGGTTGGGTGTCCAAGTACTTCCTGGCCATCAAACAGGTGGGAGGCTGGTGTCCCATACTGGATCTTCATGATCTGAACCAGTTCATGAAGAAGCACAAGTTCTGGATGGTCATTCTGAATCAGATGCCATTCCTGGAACAGGGCTGTGGTTGTGCTCCCTGGATCTCCAGGACACATTCCAGTCCATCCACCCCATGCAGAGGGGGTTATCTGTAAGTTCGAGGTCATGCCTTTCGGCCTCTTCTCATCCTCCAGGTCTTCAAGTGCATGGCAGTAGTGGCAGCATTCCTGAGCTACTGAGGGATCTGAGTCTACCATTACCAGGACAATTGGCTAATAGCTGGGCTGTTCAAGGAGGCTGTGGAGTGGTCCAGGGATGTGGGCCTTCTGGTCAACCTGGCCAAGTCAAAACTCAACCCCTCACAGGTGATCCACTTCACTGAGACAGAGTTAGACTACCTCCAGGCCAAGGCCCAAGTCCCTGTGGACTGAGTATCAGATCTTTTCGCCTTTGTCTGATCATTTCAGGTTGGGTGCTTGCACCCCACCCAGGACTTGCTGGGGTACATGGCATCCTGCACCAGCGTGGTCAGATGGGCCCGCTGGCAGATGCACCACCTGCAATAGTAGCTGGCCTGCCTGTGGTCCTAGTACTTAGGTCACCTGGACCTGCTGGTCACAGTGACCCAGCCAGTGTGGGATGCCATGCAGTGGTGGCTCATCCTGGAACATCTGGAGGAGGCAGTCCCTTTTGTTCTCCTAGATCCGACAGTCACCTTGACAACCGATGCTCCTTTGGGGTGAGGAGCACACCTGGGGAACCACAAGACCCACAGGTTCTGGACCCCAAGGAAGTCCCATCGCATTAACCTGCTGGAGTTACATGTAGTGCACCTTCCTTTAATGGAATTTGCTCCATTTGTCCGGGTTCAGGTCATGGAGGTCAAGACGGACAACACCACAACCATGTACTACCTGAACAAGCAGGGCGGCATGCACTTTTATGAAAGGAGGGCCTCTGCACCTTGACCCTCAAGCTCATCTTGGATGTGGATTTCCTGGTCATATATGTAGCAGGGGACTCCAACCAGCTAGTGGATGCCCTCAGCCAGGTGGGAAAGGTGTCCCATGAGTAGTCTGTGCATCAGGAAGTGAACCACCTGTTCTCCCCATGGGGCACTTCTCTGGTGGACCTCTTTGCCTCATGGAAGAATGCAGAGCTGAGGTTCTTTTGTGCCTACCCCTCTCAGTGCAGGACACTGCTGTTAGATGCCTCAGAGGCCTTGGACCACAGGCCTCCTCTACATCTCTCCTTTTCCACTATCCACAAGGTGTTTGTCAATGTGATTAGGGACAGGGCATGGATGATACTGGTAGCCCCAGACCAGCCAGGCCAGTTTTGGTACCCAGACCTCTTCAGCCTCAGCAGCAGAACTCTATGCTGGTCGCCTCTGCACCCAGATCTGCTCTCTTGCCACAAGGGGAAGGTAGACTTTCAGTCCCTGCACCCGACAGCCTGGATACTGAGTGGTTTAGTTCCAGGCATTGGGTCTTCCAGAAAATGTGCTCCACGTTGTGGAGGCTTCCTGGAAAGAGTAAACTTGTCAGGGTTACACCATCAGATGGAAAAGATTTTCCATTTGGTGCCAGGGCAGGGAGGCAGACCCCCTGGCCTGCCCTTTAGTTAGCATTCTAGACTACCTGTGGTCCCTTTCTCACTCGAGACTGAGGTCAATGACCCTCAGGGTGCACCTGGCAGCCCTCTCTGCATACCGGGTGTGGGCTGGTATGCTGACAGTGCCACAGGAGAAAGTGGTCTGGTGTTTCTTCAAAGACCTTGACCACCTGTCCCCACTGGTACATGAACCACCACTTTGGGACTTGTTGCTGGTGTTGGCAGTGCACATGGGCAAGCCGACTGAACTGATGCACAGATATGAGACATCCCACCTGTTGTGGAAGACCACCTTGTTGGTGACTATTGCCTCCGCCAGAAGGATCAGTGAGTTTTAGGTGCGCTTGGTGAAGTCTCCCTACCTGGTCTTCCACAAAGTGATGTCAGAGTTTTACCTTAATCAGGTGATTAAACTCCCAGTGTACTTAATCAATCCCACCTCGGAGGCCGAGTACAAGCACCACTCATTGGACCTGAGGCAAGCATTTGCTTACTACAAGAAGTGGATAGCTGGAGTTCGGGGAGACATTCACCAGTTATTTGTGACATATGCTGAAACTGCTCCAGGCAGACTGGCAGCTAAGCAGATGATTGGGAGGTGGATGGTCTCCTGCATTGACTTCTGCTATAGGCTGGCTGGTAGGGAGCCTCCCGTAGGGCTCAGGGCTCATTCCACCAGACATACCGCTGCCTCTGTGGCTGCTTCCAGGGATGTCCCTATTCAGGAGATCTGCAGGGCTGCTACCTGGAAGTCAGCACACATCTTTGGCCTGATGAAAAAGATATTCTTGAAGAGGGCAGTATAGTTAGGCAAGAACTTACAGTAATGGTAGATCTTCAAGAGAATCTCTCATCAGGCCATGCCATCCCACCCTCCCCATTCCCCTTGCCCTCCAGGTTTCTCAGCACCTGTCTCTCTCCAGGATGGTCTACCTTCTGACCTCTTGCAATCCTTTGGTTCCCCAGGAGGAGGTCCTCTGTATATGGGCTCTGAGGAGGGCACAGGGCCTCCCATGTTTATATGGTGAGGACATCAATGTATGACATTGTCGTGGGCAGCCCCTAGAAGACTGCTAGCAAAAAAGTTTCCATGTGGTATAGTTCTATAGCTGTGGCCTGATGAAATAGATCCTCTTCAAGATTTAATGTTACGGTAAGTTCATATGTAACTGTACTTTTTTTTTAATTGTCCGTATTTCATGGTGTGGTGTTTGGTCTGTCACTCTTGTATGTAGCATACTTCATTTTGGATTGTGTGCTTTCAGTCCAGGGCTGGACACCCCCTTAGATGTTGCACCTGCCCTGCGTTAGCTTGCAGACCCTACCTTTAGCTTGTGTGTACTACATGGGCTGGCAATACGATGTGGCCAGGTGTTGCCTTTGTCTTTCTGTGCTTCCTGAGTCCCTTGAGGATAGGGAGCTGTGGCTCATGCTAGGTAGGAACAGAAACAAAAGGATCACTCTAAGGATAGCAAAAAGGCTTCAGTGGCTGCAAGGACTGTGGCACAGTTGCAACCCTTGAGGTGGAAGTGGCTGCATCAGGCACCTCCTTGGCCTTAGTGCTGTTCCCATTTGGGGCCAGCATTAGAGGGACCTACATGGACCAGTTCCACGGTATGCACAGGTTTATACAGACTGGGGTGTGAGGGAGCCCTGCCCAACATGACTCTCAGTCCAAGGCCAAAACCAAGAAATCTTCTCACCACCATCACCGTTTATAGGACAGGGAGAGACCATGGTCCTTCCGATCCCTTGATTCACCCACCCGCTCAGCAGCTGTCATAGGCCCCTCAGCTGAGGGGCTGATTGGGCAGGTCCAAGCTTCCTTTGCCCCACCATTAACCTAGATGACCTCAACTTCTGTTGACCAACCTGTTGAGATTTTTTTTGACCCAGTTGACTCATTGCCAGACGAGGCAGAGGAATCGGCCTCACAGACCCTGGTACTCCCTGTCCTCACCCAGGAGGACATTGATCGATTCGGAATTCTGGTTGACCCTGTTGAGGACAAGCCTTCCAACTGGGATCGGGTCTTTGCCTTGTTTCTGAATGTGGGCCAGCATTATTTACTTATTATCCTGAAGACCCACCGCTGTTGACCGGGCGGTTGAGTTCCCGGTTGAGGCTTTTGCACATTCAAGTCTGCTTTGCCAAGAGGCACTGCCACCAACATTCCTTGTCCTTATTCCTCAGTGAGGAGAAGCAGTGGAAAATGCATTGGTGCTACAAGGAGTTCCTCTGGCAGCAGTGGACCTTTGCAGGGCAAGGTAGGGCTCTACCCCAAGGACCTATGGTCCCCTGGCAGCCCTAGTTCCACAGGTGCTCCCCACACCTGCTTCTCCGCCGATCATTGTTGAGCCACCAGTTGGTGCTCTGACTAAGGAGGCTGGCCATTCAACTCCTGGCTCGCCAAGCTGGTTGTTGGTAAGGATTACTCTGGGTGACTAGTCCTGGGAGGTCCATGGGGAACTACGGCTGAGGGCCATCTTTGAGGAGTCATTGGACAACTTGGATCAAGAGTCCATTGCCTCCTCTGGGGCTCTGCTCTTCAACTATGACTTGATCAAGAAGTGTTCCAACCACCAAAGGTCAGTCACCTTCAGTGCGCTGCTCCAACTGATTGCAGAGTCCACATCCATCCCATTGAATCCAGTTCAGAAGAGTGCCAAGTACCCTCTTACAGACAGTTTGGACCAGGATGAATCCCCAGGGTTGCCTTCCCAGTGACTGTGGCCATCTAGGGATTGCCCTGGAGCTTTGGCAGCATTCAGCATCCTGCCTGGCACCTTTGGTCTGCAATTATGTGGTTCCCACAGGCTTTCCTTCAGGGTTTTCCGACCACCCTTCAGTAGAAGGTCTGGTTTTAGATTCAGTGTTCTGTAAGTCAGCACACCAGGGGAATGTGGACACACCTCCGGACAAGGAGTCATGCAAGCTTGTCCACACAGCAAAAAAAGATGTAAGCTACAGCTACCCAGCGTCTCTAGCAGGCTTTCTGTGCCATTATGATGGAAAATGATAAGAGTGTTCAATATCATCCTCTCCTCCTTCACCCAGAGCAGCAGGTGGCAATGGAGCTCATCACTGACCATGGTCATTCACTGGCTAAACACCAGCTTCAGACAGCCTTGGACATGGGCAACTCTAGCACCCATGCAGTGGCAGTAGTGGTCTCCATGTGTCGAAGGGCTTGGATGCACTTGTCCACCTTCATGGTGGACACCCAACAAAAGTTGGAAGATGTTCCCTTTCTGAGCACCAGCCTCTTTGGCTCTGGGGTGGAAGGGCATCTTATGAGGACTGAGATGTCCAATAGCATCCTTGATTCTGTGACTGTCCCAGAAGGATCAGAAGAAAAAGCCTAAGATGCTGGCCTTTCAGTACAGGTCCTTCCAGTCACAGCCTCCCTGGCAGCAGTCCCAGCAGGGGCAGTTTCACACCTGGTGCCCCAAGAAGTCTGGAGGTCAAGGTCCAAAAAGATGGGGGGCAGGTGTAGTGGTGTCCCCCTGGCAGCAGCCATTGATGCCCCTATGAAAGCTGCCCAGTGACGGGTTGGTGGGCGGCATCCCTCCACCTATCCAGTCCCCAACTGTTCTCCCTGTTGGAGGCCAATTATGTCTCTTGTTGCCACGTTGGTCCACTATCACAATGGACAAAGTGGGTGTTGGATGTAGTAGGCAGAGGACTGTCTCGATTTTTAAGCTCCCACACTGCCACCTCCATGCACCTAGAGGGTCCGGGGTGTCTCAGAACACACTGTCCATCCTCAGGGAGGACATTGCTCAGCTCCTGGCAAAAGCAGCTATACTTCATGTCCCGGATACCCTGGCCAGTCAGTTTATGTGTCCAGGTACTCCCTGGTCCAGAAACAGATGGGGGGGGCTGCCACTCCATACCAGATCTTTACTATTTCAACCAGTATGTGTGGAAGCTCAAGTTACAAATGGTCACTGAGCCAGATTATACCATCCCTGGAGCAGAACATGTGGTTTTGTTCCCTGGACCTCCAGGAGGTGTTCTTGCACATTCCCGTCTGCAGGCCCCACCACCAGTACCTGTGTTTCCATGCAGAAGGGGTCCTGTACCAGTTCCAGGTCATGCCATTCAGCCTCTCCTCAGCTCCAAGGGTCTTCACCAAGTGGTGATGGTCCATCTGTAGCATGTAGGAGTCAGAGTATACCCCTACCTGGATGACTGGTTGATGGACAGTCCATCCTGAGAGGCTGTGGTGAGATCCACAGGCCTGGCTCTCCTGACCTGCCAAGACGTGGCTTGTTGGTCAACTCTGACATGTCGGAACTGGTACTGAAGCAGGTGAACAAGTTCATCAGGGCAGAACTGAACTCCCTGTGGGCCAATGCCTGTCTCCCAGCAGACCAGGCACAGGATTTTGCCTCCTTTGCCCGATCATTTCAGGTTGGGCTCTTGTACCCTGCCCAGGATTTCCTACAGCTGCTGCAGTACACATCCTGCACCAGCATGGTCCACTGGGCCTATTGGCAGATGCACCACCTTCAGTGGAGCTGGGTTGTCAGTAGTTCAAGCACCTAGGCCACTTGGACCAGCTGGTCACAGTGACCCACCTAATGTGGGATGCCATCCAGTGGTGTCAG
Organism: Neoceratodus forsteri; assembly: GCA_016271365.2. Classification (NCBI taxonomy): domain Eukaryota; kingdom Metazoa; phylum Chordata; order Ceratodontiformes; family Ceratodontidae; genus Neoceratodus; species Neoceratodus forsteri. Next base: position 794,839,257 of record CM028134.1, read on the forward strand.
ATTCCAGAACATATGGAGGAAAGAATCACATTTGACCGCACAGAGCCGTACTTCACGCGGATAATGGATGCATCTCTGGTTGGGTGGGAAGCACACCTGGGAGACCAGATGGGCCACAGTTTTTTCCCCCCAGTTAGTCCTGTCACCACATAAACCTGCTGGAGTTCCATGCGGTGTGCTTGGTTCTGAGAATTTGCTTTACTAGTCAGAGGTCAAGGTGGTTCAAGTCCAGATGGACAATACCATGACCATGTTTTATGTGAACAGACAGGGCAGTGCACACTCCCTTCCCTTGTGTCAGGAGGCACTCTGCACCTGGACCCTTGTGCACAGACTGAGTGCCGATGTCTTGGTGATTCATTTCTCTGGGGAGAACAGTCAGCTGGAAGATGCTCTCAGCCAGTTAGGAGAGACGTCGCATGAGTTGTCTCTGAATCAGGAGGTGGTGAACCACCTGTTCTCCCAGTGGGGCTTACCCTCAGTGAACCTGTTTGCCTCCTGGGAGAATGCCATACTGAGGCTATTTTGTGCCCACCATAAATAAAACAGTCCAGGACACTGCTGTGGGATGCCTTTAAGTTGCTGGGTCTTGTGTGTGACTTTTTCCTCCCTTCCCCTTGATCCACAGGGTACGGGTCAAGGTCAGGAAGTAACAAGGTGCAGATGATCCTGATAGCTACAGACTGGCCAAGGCAGATCTGGTACGTGGATCTCCTCAGCCTCAGCAGCTGGTCTCTGTGGTGACTGCCTCTCCACCCAGACCTGCTGACTAGACTTCTGGGGATGTTCCTGCACCCAGTCCTTCAGTACCTGCACCTCATGGCCTGATTCCTGAGCAGCTAGAGTTCCAGGCCTTGGAGGGCTGTAGACTTTGGATCTGCTGTGCCAAAGAGCTTGTTTCCCCATATAACTCCAATACTTCTGGCCTTTTGTGGTACTGCTAGTAGCTGATGCAATGTGTGGCTATGCATAACTCCACACTGACAGATGAAAGGGTTACTCTTAACTAACAGTTTCATCTAGTGGTATTCACCCATACATAGACACCACTGTCTTCCTGTCTGCTATCTGGGCTTGGAGGTATTTTGTTTCTCTACTTGAAAGTAGTTCTTCTGTGGGAATGATGAGATGGTTGGAGAGAACTGCATGTAAGGAATGGCTGTGGGCAAGCAATTGTAATTTAAATCTGATTTGATGGTTTCTCAGTACTGGCTTCACGAGCAGGAATAATGCAATGTATGGGGTTATGATGTATAGTGGAATGCTGTTCTACATGGAATTCCATGCCTGGAGTATGCTTGTTCTGCTGCAGTAGTGACATCATTATATTGTTCTGCTGCAGTAGTGACATATATAGAATAGTGGATGGGCCACCATCCACAACAAGGCTGTGTTTCCCTCGAGGGAGTTGATGACAGACCTCGAGAACGAAGCTCGAGAGGTCTCGCTGATGTCATCAACCTCCAGAGAGGAAAACACAGCCTTAGTTGTGGATGGTCGCACATCCACTGTTTTATATAGTATATGGGTGCCTTCTGTTTAGCTTCACATTATTTTATTTATAAAATTACTTGTGGGTGCTGCTCCCTTCCCGCTGGTGCTCCTGCTCACTCCCGTTCCTAATGCTGACATTCATGCTCGGTCCCACTTCTTACTTTCCATTCTCTGCACCGCTTATTTTTAAAATAAAAAGTTTTTTTCCCTGAGAGGGAGCCGTGTATGGCTCTAGTCCATGTCTCGATTCTGAACTTAAAAGTCGGTGACTGCACTGCCCAGCGCTCGCTAAATCGCGCCACCATGTTTGTCTATTTTGTTCATCGAGCCTAGTCTGAGCCAGTCAGGTGGCAGGTCAAAGTTAAAAAGTTGTTGTACTATCGATGTGATGTCAGAACGATAGTACAACAGCTTTTTTGACCTTTGAACTGCTCTACAATAATAATATTTCAGCAGTTGCTGAAATCCATGCACAACAGAAGGTACCCATATACTATTATGTTATAGTGTATGGTGGAATGCTGTTATGCATGGAATTCCACACCTGGAATATGATTGTTCTGCTGCAGAAGTGATGTCACTACTACAGTACAACTTGGAATGCTGCCGTATAGTTGCTTTCCACTATCCATATACGCTGGAAGTTTTTTTTTTTACATTTGAACTTGCAGAACAGCTGTAGCACACTCAGTTAAAAAAAAGAAAGAAAATGTTAACATTTCTAGTCTCTTCATTAGCTGGGTTTGTGTAATTTTCTATGCTGCGACTACCCATACACTATAAAAGATTGTGTATGAGCAGTCATGCACAAACAAGGATATTCTTGTATCTCGAGATTCCCTTGGTAACAGAGCACCTCTCGAGCTGTGCTCTCAAGATCACCTGTTACCAAGGAAACCTCTTGATGCACGAATATCCTTGTGTATGACTGCTCATACGCAATCCGCTATGTATTGCTGCAGTAGTGATGTCACTACTGCAGCAGAACAAGTTGGAATGCTGCCACAGTTGCTTTGCTCTGTCCATTTCTGTGGTAGAACAGCATTCTAGAACCTCTAGATACTTCACAAGTCAGTTTCATTGTGAAAGAGAAAAATACACACATTTCACATAATACTATACACTATAAAGAATACAGGATGAGCAACTTTATGCATAACCAGTGTGTTCTGTCACCTTGGGATCCTGATTCCCATGGACCTTGAGTGTCAGAGGTAATCAGAACCCCTCTGCGGCAGAATGCACTGGTTGTGCATCGTTGCCCATCCAGTATTCTCTATATGGATGAGTGCAGCAGAAAAAGGTTTCACTCTTGCTATAGCTTAAACGTTGCTTTTATTAATCATTTCCCCATTCAGACAGGATACCGACATTTTGTGGCAATCACCAGTTCATCAGGACATGTAGTGATTTCTATACATAAAATATAAAACACTGTCTGAAAGTCAAAACCCCACAGGTCTCTGGTCCACACCAGTTTGGAGTTAGGCATGGCACAAGGTGCTAGAAATGGTGGCAATGTAGTAACGATATAGGGCAGACAGTCATCAGTATCTCTGGATTGCTGCCGCCAGTTACAGGTTTGCTCAATAACTTATCTAAGAGAATTTCATGGGGTTTCAAAATCTGAAGGACTTTGTTCATAAGTTTCCCTTTAATTATTTGTAAGGCTTAAAAAACTTTGAACATGACACTGCTCAATACATACCACAATATTAATGTGTTAAATTTGTTCACAGTTTAGTGTTTATGACTAGGAATAGATGGTGTTACAGTAGTTTGGGCTCAGACTGATACATTCCATAAAGCTAGTATAGATATGGTTTTTATTACAGAAACCCACATCGGCAAGTAAAATGGTGTTCGTTAACATATTTCATGTAACATTCATTCTATGCATTTATACCACACCATGCACTTACTACATAAGGAAATACATTTTTTACAGACAGCAACAAGTGATATTTGTAGCTCTAAATGGTAAATATGCTATAAAAAAAAGAGGTGTTTAATGCTTAAGTATTATTCAGTTGTAGAGCTCTTTCATTATTATATCATGGCAGGTGTAACTTGGAAAAGCTTGATATCCCCCCACATGCTAAGTGTGTTGATGTCCTTCAATTGTTTCCAACGATGGTTGAAATCTAGCAGCTGCTGTCCATTCACAGCCACCTTAAACTGATCTGCAGTACACAGAACTTTGATCTGAAAATGAAAGGAATCAGAATTAGCATAGTGCTGCCACTGTAATATTTTCTGCACTTCTTTGGCCAGACGTACAGCCCTACTGGAGCGGGAATGGGAGGAGGAGACAGGATTCAGCAGCATTTTATAAATGCAAGCTTAATGGCACCAAAGTATGAGACATCAAGCACCTCGGCCCTTTCAGCCGATATCCCAAACTTCTTCGAGTTTTTTTTTCTATTTATTTATGGCACTTTTTTCCTTGCGTTTCCCCATTACCCCACCCTTGCGTCCTTTGCACTAGTGCTCACATGTGGAGGCACATGCAAGCTGCGCACTGTGGGATGTCCCACCCTCCTGCTCGCCTGACACCCACCTGCACTGCCACCGGCCCTCCACCAGTGACGGCAGGATTGGAGAAGGCAACTTCTCTAGAAGAAGAGAGCCACCGCTAGATCCTGTCCCCCGTGACGGCATCTCGAGGTAGTTCCTGAAACCAGCTTGATGGAGTGACACGAGGTGTGGTGTCCAGCGCCTCAACCCTCAGCACCACCAGGCCGGCTACTCATGGAGTTTTAGTCTTTTCATTCTTGCATAGTGTTTTTGTTATGTCATACAATCTGCATCCTCTTGGACTTCAGGTGTTGCCTCAGGGATAGAGCTTTAGAACAGTAACATTCAAACTCTACAGTGTGGTTGCACTCCACCCGATCCCTTAACAGCAGATTTAATTCTCCGCTAAAGAGATCAGACACCCAAGAGTTCTGTTCCAGTCACTGGCTAAATTCTTACATTTGACAACCTTTTTTTTCTTTTTGTACTATTAATTTGTTACTCTGTTAGTTTCACATAGCTTTGTACATTTTTTGTGGGTTCTCTCTCTGGTTCTCAGTCATTTCCAAAGGCTTCAGGTGTTGCCTGAAAGACAGAACTTTAGAATTGTAAAGTTCAAACTTTAGTGTGGTCATGCTCCACCCAACCCCTCAACAGCAGATTTAATTCTCCACTGAAGAGATCAGACACCCCAGAGTTCTGTTCCTGTCACTCACTGTGGCTAAGTTTTCTTAGATTTGTAAACCTTCTTGGTACTATTTAACTAATAATTTGATACTCTGTGTTAGTTTAACTTAGCTTTCTATATTTGTTTTAGGAGGGGGGTCTCCAGTTCCCGTTCAGTTACAAGAGTTAGGAAACTGATTTACACCAACTCTGGGTTCCTGGTACCAAATTAGATAAAAAATAAAACTTTTTTAAACATTGGGCTTTGTTTTTAAAAAGTTTTCTTTATCCCCCAATAGTGCTTCAAAATACACATCTTTTTGATGATATCTATTTCATAAGGCCACACCTATGGAACATCTAGCTGCCAGGTGCTAGGACCACACGGAAACTTTTTTCCAGTCTACCAGGGAGTCACCCACGACGATGTAAGATGTCAGTGTGTACATAAACATGTGAGGCCTCTTCTCTCCTCAGTTCTTTTCCTGCCGACCATACCCACTGGACCTGCTATCGGAAATGTCACTTTTAGCAGCTACATTTTCACTTATTTTCCCAACTAATAACGTTTTGTTTGTTTAGCACATATATATGTTGCAGGCAGCCCTGTCACCAGTTTTCAACCCTGAAGGTGGTGCAGAGTGCCCCCCGGCCCCCCCACCTTTCCTCACCACCTGGTTACTCAGGCTGCTCACACCGGACTGCCTGTGTGGATCACTGGCCTTACCTTTTCAATATCAGGCAACGCAGCACTGCCATTACCGTGACTAGGTTGTGGTCATCAACCTGGTCAACCCTATACAAACTTTCTCGACATCCACTTCAACAGCAGTGATGCCTACCATCCCAACCATCTCTGGGATGACAGGGTCAGGGTTTGGTTTCAGTAATACCGGGCTAATACAGACAGTATGTTGCTGTTGTCACCAGGTTTTTGCCTGACATTGGCTAACAGCCTCCCTGACTGTTGCTCAGACATCAAGGTTGGGGCTTGGCTAGTCACATCACACCTATGTGGACAGTCTGTCACAGTCATCGCTGGGTCACCCCTGCCGTCAAATTGTAGCTTCCCTGACCATTGCTCAGAAACCCAGGTCAGGGCTAGACTTTTACACTGCTGAATACATACGGCCAGTATGTTGCTTATCATGGGGTTCTCTCCACCGTTAACTTTAAGCTCTCTGGCCATCAGAGAATATGGTCAAGGCTTGTTGAGGTATTGTTAGGCCAATCCTGGGGATGTCACTGCGTTGTTGGGGCTTCTCTCCCCTATGTCGACTAGCGCAATCACAACCACTCTCTTACAGTGGCGTTGCCACTTAGGCATGGCTCGCCTCTTAAAAATTTTTTGTTTTATAGCCTTTGTAATTGCAATTACAAACAGTAGACTCCTGTAAGGCATCACATTTGCTTCAAAAATACATCCAGTGTATACAGTACAACAAAAACCTATACAGTCTTGCTTAAAGATCTGGGGGGAAACTCAACACTGTTTATCATCTTACGTTAAGTCCAACATATGCTGCACCTTACAGACTTTGAGGTCAATCCGAGAGAAATAAAAGTCCAAACATTTGTAAACTCAACACACAATGCTGATGTGACCTCATTTAAACAAAAGTCATCCATAGCATTGGTAGCATTTGTGAGATAAATCTAACACCACAAAGAGCAGTTAAGTAGTGACATTAGGAGTTAGAGTAAAATATTATGAGAACATACATGTTGGCTACAACCGTATGCACTTCCCAGAGCCACATACCATAGCACATATGAAATTATTAATATTGAAAAGGAACCTCTATGGATATTGTGTCTTATGATATACTGTGAACAACTGGTAAAGAAACAAGTTAGGTAAAGTAAACAGAGTCACAGTCTAAGCCCTTAACTGGGGCTATTTCAAATGTAGGAATACTTGCCGGCGCAGTTGTATTTCCACTTGTGACACCAGCGACCCAGGTTCGGGAACTGACCCAGGGAGCTGGAGGGCCAGCCGGGGGGAGCAGGATTGAGCGCCCATAGGGTTGTTCTCCGGGGGGGGGGGCTGAGGTGAATGGCTGGCATGCGTAGAACTCCTTGCAGAGGCTGGGAGGAATCGCAAGTGTCTGCATCTGAAATCATTGAGGGGTGGAGCGGATGCTAGGCATCATGGCACATCCCTGCCCCTGGGGATTCAAAGAAAAAATCCTTGCTTGTAGCTGCCATGAATGATGCCTGCCCCTGGTCCTGATTAGCTTCCAGGCTGACTCCCAAACTTTTCCCATGATTGTGGCACTGAGCTCAGGTGCCGCAACCCCACCCCAAGGGGGAAAGCTAGGGATATCAGGAGACATTGCCAGTATGGAAGTTGGGGTCCAGGAGTCCGTGACTGGGAGGATGTGCCGCGGCTTCGGGCAGCAAAAAGTGAAATTAAAAAAAATACATAAATACATAAATACATACTGTATAGGCATACTTGCAAATGTCCTGTACTTCAGGCGTCATCCTCCAACTCTGAGCTGGGCTGAGACCGTACTGCTTTGAATTCATGGGCGATGACCTCGGCCTTCTTACCAGCTTCAACCGGATCCATATACAGAGATGTATGGCCACCATACTGAATTTGCATTTATGCTGGCATCAGCATTGAGTGGGTGATTCCCAAGCTCCGAAATCTTTTCCATCGGGTCCTGGTGGTGTAAGACAAGTTCAGGAAAATATGAATAGGCTCTCCATAGGCAAGGGAATTGGCAGAGTGAGCAGCCCATAATAGTTCAACCAGAAGCACCATCTGGGGATAAGCTCCTTGTAGTCCAGCTGATCTGGGAGAACTTCTGTATGCTTTACAAAAGGTTGTTTAACAGGATCAGGATCAAGTTTTAATGCTCCCGGTAACCAGATCTGCAGGAATCCCAATAATTCATCTCCCTCACGACCCTCTGCCAGTCCGACAATTCATATATTGGAGGCCCGATAGGCATTTTCAAGGCCCTCTAGTCGGTAGTGAAGTTGTGAATTTTCTTGTACCAACTTTGTAGCAGAGGTAATTGCTTTAAATGCGAGAGATTCAGCTGATGCTGCTGCTTTAGAAGCAACCTCAATTTTCACATCTTGCTCTGCGAAACGTTGAAACAGATTCAATCTTAAGATCAATTGCCTACATGGAGACCTGCAAGGCTTTCCAAGGGGGATCCGATCCAAGGGATTGTACTGTTTGAGTTGTGACCTGGTCCACTGAAACTGGTTGAGTCTTGGCACCGCTTCCTCCAGATTTCTGTGAACACCCCATAGCCAAAAGTGGAGTCAATCTGTGCAGCAGGCTATTTAACGATCTGAAACTGTTGTCTGTTGTAGGATTTAGTAAAGAAATATTTAAATTTAACTTTTTGCTCCTTGCAGTGCAGAGCCACCCACAAACACGTCTTGTCAGCAAGCATGCTCAGCAACGCCCCCCCATGGCTCTCCTCTTTAAGCATGCCTTCTCATCATCAGGACTTTCTACTTCTCCCTGTTGATGCCGCAATTAGTCATCTTGCAGAATGACCCTATTCAGCCACTGTTGCTATCCAAGTCTCATCCCCATCATCAATAGGGACGACGCGAGGAGGGGAGAAACATATCATCCTGTCCTCAATGGCTCAGGGTGGCTAATCTGTGTATGCCACCAGCCACTTTCTATCTCCTTCTACAAAAGGAGTTCCCTTCTTTAAGCCATGCTGCAGCAGATGCCAGCTGCCTTGAGCTTTGGTTTGAGGGTACAGCATTTTATTAACAGGATCCTCATTAAGGTTTAGGGAGAAGATAGCCTCTCCCACCAGTCATTTCTCCTGTATGTTGGATGCCTGGAATGGCTTAGATGACGTACTCACTGTGCCCAGACAGGCTAGTCAGATATTCTCTATTCCAGTTCTATTAGGCTACCAGTTTAATCATACAGTGGGGGTCTCAGCTGCCCTAAACAAACTTGGGCACTTAGGCTCAAGAGTTTCCTCCCTTCTGCCAAGGAATCCAGGAGGTGAGCTATTGTGGACTATTACACCTTGGTCTTTTACGGCTGCCCACTACTCAGTGGGGCAACTACCATCACTTTCTTATCTCTTGGCAATGAATCCAGGAATGGAGATGCCATGGGCCCTGCCAGCATTTACCCATACTATACAGGGGTGGCAGGCTACAAATTGCCAGGCTCTTTGATAGCCCCTCTTACAGGTAGTCATACCTCTTTTTCTGTATACTGAGCAGACTCAATATTTCCCCACTCCATTTATGAGGTTTCCCTGTCCCTGCCCAGCTGAAGTGCTCAGGGCAGTGTCTGCCTACACTTACCCTTGTTCATTAGGCAGAAGGTTTTTCACCATGTGCACACAAGTTACTGGACTTGTGGACTGCCATGTTGACAGCCTTGCAGATGCACCAAGGCTGTTCTATAGTCCATTCATTTTCTTTACCCCCAGGGTAGAGGCAACATTCATTCTTGTGCTCATGGACACATATCCCTGTTGCCTGCTAATACACAGGCCTGAAGTCACTATGAAGGGGCCTTAGCCCCTGTTGACCTGAGGCAGAGGTCTTAAGGATTCTCCTCTAGATGCTTCCTCACCTCCTAGGAGATGGGAGTTTTGTTTAACCTGTTCTACACTTGAAACTAGGAGGCCCTTATTTCCTTACAGAATACAAGGAGTTTTGGGCGCTTTCTCTGAAAGGCTTACTCCTCCTAATGTAAATGGGGAATTCCATATACTCCTGGATGTGCCAGACATGTATCTCCATATCCACCATCCTGACACCTCATTGGTAATTCCTGGGGTGTCTAGCTTAAGGGTACCCTTACCAATTCAGAGTGTTACCCTCTGGCATGCCTTATACACCACAGGTTTTTACTAGACGTTTGACAGTGATGGCAGTGGCCCTTCACTGGGAAGGACTGTGCATTTTCCCTTACCTTGATGATTGGCTCTTGAAAGTCCCCTGCAGGGACCAGATCCTGCAGTTCTTGTCCAAACCAGGCAGTTTGACGCTTGGGGGGTGATTGTCCACATATTAAAATCAGTATTGACACACTGCCAGCCACTGCAATACACAGGAGCAGTCCTAGCCACTGCCCAGGGCTCAGCTTTTTGGTCTTTGGACAGGGCCAGCTGTCTGGTTGCCCCCATACAGTTAGTGTATGAGGCTGCTCTGCATCAGCCAGGACATTCCTACATCTTCTGGGACTCATGGCTGTGACCATTGTCATAGGCTGCATGTGTGGCTTCCCCAGTGGATCTTTGGAGTCCAGTAGGATCAACTCTCTACTGACCTAGCAAGATGGTTCTAGTCACACCCTCTGTACGTATAGTGCTTCAATGATGGATGAAACCCAGCAACCTGTTAAACATGATTACATTCCTGCTTCCCTCCCCTCTACATATTCCTGCACAGCTGATTTGGGGATGGTCTGGGAAGCACATGCTGGGGAAGTGGCCTACAGTGGTATGCATTTTGCACACAATTATTCCAGAAACATGAACTGTTCTGTCCAGACTCCAGGCATTCCAGAACCACTTGTTCCCTGGTCCTCTAATATAAATGGACAATACCGGTGTGATGCACAATAAACAAGGGGAGACCTCATTCCTATCTGCTGTGCAGGGCAACCATGAGGGTTTGGTATTGGGCTCTGGAACACAGTCTAGAACTATCAGCAGTACATGTTCCAAGCATCCAAAATGTCTTAGTCTGGACTGGGACCTGCATAACGTGTCTAAGAGTGGGAACTGCAGATCTTGCTGGTCGACAGTCTATTCGAAAGATGGGATCATCCATGCTTTCATAGTGGACATAGCAGAGGGAGTTAAGAGCAAGATGAGTCTGTTCACCGACTACTCCAAATTAGGTGCGGTCGTGGACAGTGAGGAAGAGAGGAGGGTACTCCAGGAGGATCTGGAAAGACTTGGATAATGGTCAAACACATGACAGATGGGCTTCAATACTAAGACATGCAGTGTACTGCATTTCAGGGCCAGTACCCCAGGATACAGTTACCACTTTCCATATCCGAGGAGGAAAAGGATCTGGGTGTGGTGATCACAGGGAATATGAATAATTCGGTACAGAGTAGAAGAGCAGTGGCAAGGTAAACAGAATGCTGGGGTGCATTGCTGGGGGATCACTTCAAGGAGGGAGGAGATTATTCTACCACTGTACAGATCACTGGTGAGGTTGCACTTAAAGTACTCGGTGCAGTTCTGGTGCCCATTCTTAAAGAGGGACGTCAGGCTCCTGGAGGGCATCCAAGATGATGCAGGGAATAGGGAAGAAATCCTATGGGGAAAGACTAAGAGCTCAACATGTACTCCCTGGAGGCTAGAAGGGGCAGAGGAGATTGAGAACTTTAAGTACTTGAGGGGCATAAACAAAGCTAGTACTGAAGGTATGTTTAGATTGGTGGGGGAAGGGACCACGAGGAGGGTTCAGGAGGGAGCTGAGGAAACATTACTTCACGGAAAGGGTGGTGGCAACTTGGAACGCAGCGCCTGAGGAGGTGATCTTGCTGGATTCAGTGGGATGCTTTAAGAAGGGATGGGACAGGTTCACGGGCAAGGTACAAGTAAGGAGAGAATCACCAGGGTGGTGAACTCAGGGATGGAAAATTTGTCAGGAGGGATGGGAAGGGGAAGCAGCAGTTGTCTGATCTGTGGGCTGCATTTTTGAGCAGATGAGTTAGACCTTGGGGCTTAACTGTTGGCACTGTCATGTGTTCTTATCCAGTATTAGACGTTTTTGTGTCCCCACACAACACAAACACTGACGCTTTTCCGCTTGCTCGCTCTAGGGCCTGGACATCTCTGGCGAGATAAATTTTCCCTCTCTTGGAAAGGGAGCTTCTTGTGTGCCTTCCCTCTAAATTGAAGAGTGCTACTCAAGCTCCACATGGAGGAAGCAAGTCAGATACTCATTGCTCCCCTATGGTCTTGATAGATCAAGTCCTCCTTACTGCAACAGCTGGCGGGGGAATCCCCTGTGCCTCTACCCCTGTGCAAGGGTCTACTGTCACAGGGACTGGGAACCTTAGTCCAGCTGGACCTGAAATCTCTCCATTTATATGCATGCCTCCGGAAAACTTAGTCATTGCTCATTTTCTTGGGGGGGGGGGCGCAAAACCTGGCTGATGTTCTGGTGGCTGCTAGAAAGCCTTCCACCAGATCTCCTTCCATCAAGTGGAAGCAGTTTTATGGGTTGCTTCTCATCTCCACGATCCATTCACATGTCCAGTTAATCACATTCTAGAGTATCTGCTGTCATTATTGGATTCAGGCCTACAGTACTCCTCTATCAAAGTGCACTGGCTGATATATCAACTTTTCATGTGCCTATCAAAGGTAGTATGGTTGCATGGCTTGAGGTAGCCTGCACGTGCTTCAGAGGCCTTCTACATCTGAAGCCTCCTATCCCAGCTTGGGACCTGCCTTTACTTTTGGAACAGCTTACTTTGGTTCCTTGTGAGCCAGCCACAAGTTGTGGCTTATGTTTTCTCCTGGAAAGTATTATTTTTAGTTGCAATCAACTCTTGCTCAAAGGATTTCAGAGCTACAGGCACTAATGTGTGAGCCTCATTTGATTTTCCACAAAGGCCCAGAGTGCCTTTATGTACTAATCTCAACTTTCTACCAAAGGTGGTGTCCATTTACTTTTTCAAACCATCCGCCTACCAGTGTATTATCTAGAGCATGCCAATCCAGGGGAAGCACCGCTTTATAACTTAGATGTGCATAGAATACTCAGGTGCTATACACACTGTACAAAGGACTGCAGAAAGTCCCCTCAGCTTTGTTTTGTTCACCCCTGTGAAAGAGGTCGCCCCAGTTTCTAAACAGTGCCTATTCAAATAGCTGGCAAACTTTATTGATTTTGTTACTGGAGGTACAGTAAGAAACATCCTAGGGTGGTTTGGTCACTCCATCAGAAGTATGGTCATGTTAGTTACTTGTTTCAAAAATGTATCTGCTGCAGAGATCTGCAGCTGCTACCTGGAGTACTGTCCATACTTTCACCAAGCACTACAGTCTGGGCATTGTCTCACAGATGGGCTGGCTTTGGTCTAGCTGTAATACAAGGCCTGATTTCATAAGCCTACAGGTTCCAGCCCCCAAGACTGATCACTGTCAGCACTGCTTGGTGTTCATTCCATTGGTGTGTACTGATAAGAGATATCCTTGAAGATAGAACAGTTAAGTGCTTACCATAACAGTAAATCTGTGAAAGAATCTTTCATCAGGCCATGCCATCCCACCCTACTTTCCATTTCTGGGTCTGCAACTCTGGGGTTGCTACTGCTCTTGTCATTGAGTCATTTCCCAGCCATCTCCCTCACCTGGTTCATGCAGTGCTGGGTTCTCTCCTGGTTCCCCTACAGGGAGGTCCTCAGAGTATGATCTTCAGCAGGAGCTGAGGGGCCTCCCACATTTATGTATACGCCAATATCTGACGTCGTTTTGGGTGGCCCCTGGTAGACTGATTGCAAAAGTTGTGTGGTCCTAGTGCCTGCTGATTATAAGTTCCATGGGTGTGGCCTGATGAGATTGTTTTGCTTGTTTATACTTTGGAAAAGTCCATGGGTAAGGACCCTTTTTCATGGATGACCAGAACTGATACAGTACAATTACTTTAAACACAGTGCAAAAAAATAATACGTACAATATTAAAACACATCCAAGCAGTTACAATACTTAGTAGAAAAGCATTTACACCGACTACTAGAAAATAAAGTTCCTAAGAACATGTTTGAAGCTATTTAACAAAGCAGTTTTGAAGTAGTAACGAAGATTCTCTTGAAGATCCACGGTTACATTAAGTACATAATGGTTCTCTGTTTTGCCTCCTGTCAAACAGGCTGTTAGTCCTTACAACCAACAGGAAATTCCTACCCAAGGTGGTATCTCAATTCCAGTAACGCTTCCTGTGCTCTATCCTGAACATTCCAGTTCAGGTGAGCAAAAATTGCACAGCCTTGATCTGAAATGAGTTCTGGGTATCTACATGGACTGGACAAATGAAGTCAGGTCTCAAAACACTCAACTTTTTATTACTTATGGTGAGGTTGGCAAAGGTAAACCACCAACCAAGAGCTGTCTCTTGCTGGATAGGCTTGCATCCAGTTCTATTATGAAAGAGTTGGGAAAATACCTCCAGAGGCTTAAGGGCACATTCCACAAGGGGTACCCCTGCCTCTATATCATCCACGAGGGGCATGCCCTTACCCAACTACCTGGAAAACAATGCACACCTTTACAAAGCACTACTGTCTGGGCACACAGTCCAGGAAGGAGGTCAGCTTTGGAAATGCTGTCTTACAGAACCTCTAAGTAGGTTCTGGTTCCCAGTCTACAAGGTACTGCTATTGAGTCTGTATAGAGTGTAAACATTAAGTGAGGGGTTCCTGGGGTTAGAAGAAAAAGTTGCTCCCCGTAGTAATGTTTCTTCTCAAGAGTCCCTCACCATGTTTACATTCCCAACACTGCCTCCCCTTCCAGAACCTGAAAGTGGGTTCTCACAAGAATCAGTTCTTTCATTTAAGTTTGCTTGAGCATTACTATTGCAGTTCCTCTGCAATTGTAACGTTTGCATTTTCTTAACATTTCTGTGTTTTTACATTTATATATCTGCTTCAATTTGATTGTTTTTTTTTTTTTGTTTTTTTTAAATTGATAGAATTGCATACATTTTTGTTAGCATCTTAGCTAGTTTTTATGAGCCACTATTGCCCTCTGGCTATAGAAACTTATCTGGCCAACTGCAAGAGGGGACCATAGCTGCAGAGTTTGAACAAAGATTCTAAATTCTAAGACTTAGAATAGGTTCTGTCTCGGGCATCTGTATCCAAGGAGACTGATGGAGTGTAAACGTAGTGAGGGATCCCTGAGAAGAAACAAGATTACTATGGTGAGTAATACCTTCTTCCCATAGCATGTTTCTGTAGATGGTTCAGAAACTTCCTGCTGTGCAGTGCAATAGATCCCTACACCTTCTATAGCATTGCATTGCAACTGCACACAGGTCACCTCCTACTCAGCTGCTATCCCTCAGAGGGAGGAAAATAGGGCAATTTGCCTTTTTCTGTTTTATCCACACCCACCAGTCTGCTAAGAAGTCTCCTTTTAACTTTGCCAAGCAGCCATCATCATCAGCAGTTCCATTTTATTGGATAGAAATTGAGAAAATTATTTCTCATTTACAATTGCATCCAACACTAAAATGTGACAATTATACAACATATACAAAGTTACTAGTCTATACACATACAAACACCAATATTAAAATTGTCAGCGGTGTATATATGTATATGTAATCACAGTTCGGTACAAAACTTTTATCCAAAACAATTAGTGTTTGTGGAATAAACTGGCTAAAGAAGTTTCAAAACACTCAAGGTATTAGTACTTGTATTCCCAATGATCTTCCTGGACCAAGTCTCCACCACTCATTCACACTAATGGGAGTACGCCAGAGGCACTAGGACCCCATGGGAGCCAAAAAATCTTCAGAAGGGCTGGCACCAGGATAGGACCACACATGCGTGGCACTGCAAAACTAGATTGCACCATATAGGCTATCTCGGCATCGACCCTCCAACCGCCTCAGTTCCTTTTCTCCTGCCACAGAATGTGCTTTGATGACTATGTCGCTTGCCTGCCAGGAGTCAAATCTTTGTCTATACGACAGCAGCTGTAGCTGTTCAGTGTTCAATTAACTTACTACTTTTAGTGTTCCTTTCTTATTTAATGAAAAAAAAAAAGAGGAGGAAGAAAATCTCAGTCTGCTATCAATGGAGTCTACCTTAGATGGTAGCAGTGATGGTAGGGAGACTTCATTTGAAAGCTGCGATGGCAGCAGGGTTGTGTCCAGTCAGCCACCCTTTGCGGAGGGGGGGTCTGACCATGGGCAGTCCAGTGCTTGGGGGAGGACAGTCCACCCAAAGCACAAAAGTAGCAGGCCCGTTCCAGACTTTGATCAGGGACCCGGCTCTGCTCGACCTCTTCTTCCTCATGTCAGTGAAAGAAGAAATGGTACCGCTCGAGGTCACCCTCTGGTACATCTGTGCAGGGATCAGTGGTGGTGGAGAGCTGTAGGCCTGACTTGACTCTGGAGTGATCCTCTGTGGCTCTGTTCTTAACAGCTGCAATCTTAGACACTAGATCTGGTCTCTGTCCTTGATGGGGCTCCGATGAGCAATTTCACCTCTGGGCCGCTCTTTTAGAGCAGGAGGTATGGTGTCTGCCCAGTTAACCTGGCCAGTGGACCTGGTTCCAGGACCTTTGGGCCTCGAAGCCGCTGGGCCAGGATGTGTGCGTTGCCCTCTCCAGAGCCAGCGCCATTGATGCAGACTCCATGTGCCTATCCCCCTCACATTTTTCCCTGCAGGGGCTGGCACAGCTTCCGTTTTCCTTACCCCCCCGTCTTCAGGTCTAGGGCCAGCAGTGGTACTGGTGCCATATAAGGTGCCAGCACTGCATGTGGTGCCAGCAGCATGGGTTGTGCAGGCACCGTGTGTGGTGCCGGTGCTGTGGGTGGTGCCCATGTCATGGATGGTGTTCAACTCTGACACTGATCCAGGTGGCAGCGTCTCCTGTGATCCTGGCATAGACCTGCCTTTTGGAGGTTATTCTAGGGTAGAGGTGGATCTGGATGAGTCTCCATGTCCTGCTTTCTCAAAGACACAATGGATGACTCATTTTATGTGCTGGAATGCAAAAATTCTGTCTCAGTGGAGCATGTGATGGAAAATCTTTCCAGTTTTTTCCTTAGGGATATGGAGCCCACCATAACATTTCAGTCTTCATCTGTGGACCAAAGCAGACTTCTACGTCTTGAGTTCCTACATTTCTCAGTATGAGTACACCCTGTGGAACACTCAATTCAGTGGTTGAGAGCCTCCCAGAATCCAACACTCCACTGCTAGGGGCATACAGCCCAATAATCAGCTGAAAACTTTTATGGACACCTACGACACTGCCTCTAGGGCAGCTGCTGCTGACAGCAGGTGGTTAACGTCTCCTTGATGGTACTTATCTGTTTGGCCCTTACGTTGAGCTCTGGAGGCCACTCAGAATATGGCTGCCATTTAAACAGTCAGTGCCTGCTACCTCTCAGAGGGATGAGAACCACAGACATTCTCATAACAGGCAGTCCTTTCAAGGTAGAGGCCTAGGAGCCTTTATCAGGAACCAACTCCTCAGCCACGAAGAAAATGCAGCAGAGGGCAAAGGGCCTAAAAGCGACCTGTACCAACCTCTGTGGATCTGACCCAGGTCCCTCCTCAGCTGTCTAAGCTGAACGCCTCTCAGTGGTGGGGGAAGCCATCTGATTTGGTTTTACAACCAGTGGAAGTCCATTACAGCGGACGTATGGGTCATCAGGATTGTCAGAGAGGGATACTCAATTTCACAGAGATTTCCCGAAACCTTCTGCTCAGACAGCAGCCCAGTCTGTTTGCCTCAGTCAGACCCTTTTGCTTCTGAGCTATGGGGCCTCTGTGGCTACTGGGCAGTAGAAGTTGCTACACAGAACAGAGCACAGGTTCCTATTTCCATTGCTTCTGGTTCCAAGATAACAGGTGGCATGTGCCCAATTGTCAACCTTGGAAGGTTAAACAAGTAACTGTTCTGGGAGGAGCTCACTAAAACCTCAGCGTTTGAATCTTCACTTACTGGACATTTGGCTCCTAGCCAGCCCATCCGGCCAGGAGACACAGGAAGCAGTTACCACAGCTTCTCAGTTGCTCTCTTCCAGAAGGGGTTTTCTATTTTTGGGTAAGGTGCCAGTTTCATCTTCCTAGCAGTTCCACCTGGCCCAGTGGTGTGAAGGGTTGAGGCACTGGACACCACACCTTGTGCCACGCTGGTGACCAGTTTTCAGGAACAACCACAGGTCGCCAGGAGTTGGCAGGGTTGGAGAAGGATCGAACGTCTGGAGGACTGCTCTCCTTCTCGGGGAGAGAACGTCAGCAGTCAGTGCATGGCTGCCCCCTGGTGGAAACTGGGGGGCAACACCAGACGCTGCACAAACAAGGGTCTGGAGGAGGCAGACGTCGGAAAGAACATGTACAGAAGTGTGTACTCTCCATCCCTTGGTGTCATTACACACCTCCTCCAGCAAGGGGAACTACTCTAATGAAAATCCCCGGCAGCATGAAGGCTGCTTGCCAGTGCTGCCATGGTCCTGCACCAGGTAGCTCTCTCCTGGGTCCACACTCCTGGTCTCTGTGGTGGTTGGAGACAGAGGGGCAACAGCGGGGAGGTCAAGAGCTGTGCCCAGGACAGGAGCGGCGGTGACCTAGCTGGCTTGGGGGGTGGGGGACCAAAGGCACACCCTTCCCCCAGCCGTGGAATAAAATAAATAATTATAAAATCTTCCCAGCAGTTCCTCTTCATCGGAGCCCTCCTGGATACTTCCAGGGTGATGGTTTTCCGTCTGGAGGATGGGAGAAAACATCTTCAGATAACTTGTTACATCATGGAAAACCTCTCTATTCAGGCCCCTATTGATGCAGCGGATGCTGGGGCTCATGGCGTCATCTGCAGCAAGCAGTGGTCTCCAACCACGCATCTGCAAGCCTCCATACAAGATGACAGAGCCTTAATATCTTAGACAGGAGAGCTGTCTTGTACACTATCCAAGTCCTGAAGAACACCCTCTGCCACGAAGTGATCCTAAGTCGGACGGACAACAAAGCTGTGATGTTTTACATCAACAAGTAGGGTGGAGCACCCTGCTACCCTCTCTGCAGGAAGGCCATAAAGATGTGAGTTTTACCTTGAGCACGATGCATCAGTTCAGACGTTGTGCAGGCGTTATTCGATGAGTGGGGCTGTCTGGACCTGGTCCTTTTTGCGTCCCCTCTCAATGCAAAACTGCCTCTATCCTGCCTCAGAAATCCAGACCCTGGTGTTTTCTGTCGGGATGTATTCACTGCAGTGGACAAGATACTTCCTGTATGCTTTCCTCCTCTTCCCTCAGTTTGGAGGGTGCTGCTCAAGTTGTAGACACAGGGGCAGGATAATTCTCATTGTCCCAGACTGGCCTCGGCAGATATGCTTTGCATTAATCAGACTGTCAGAAGTTCCCAGAGGCAACTCCCTCTACAAGTGGACCCTCTGACACAGGGACTTTACACCATCCTAACCTGCGCTCCCTTCATCTCCATGCCGGGCTCCTGATGAGATGGAAGTGGGCAAGTTTTAGGTTTCCTAGATAATCACAGAAATCTTAGCTGCGCATAGGCCTTCCACCAGGAGGGCTTATGTAGCTAAGTGGAAACACTTCTCTCTATCTGGTGTCCCAAGTTCCATCTGGACCCTTTCAGTTGCCCACCAAGTAAAGTGTTGGGGTGCCTCTTGGATCTGTCGAACACATGTCTGCAATACTTGACAGTGAAGGTACACCTCTGCGCATTTTCAGCCCATCTTGAGCCAGTAGAGAACATGTCAATGGCTCAGTTACCGTTAGTCAAGTTTTGCTTCTTCTTACTTACTTTGTTAACTCTAGAATGAAGGAGAGTGCTTCCTTCATTCTTTGGATGTTAAGAGGGTTCTGCGATTCTACATAGACACAATGAAAGAGATATGCAATCCAAACTACTATTGTATCTTTCAGCATGTCACGGCTGGGTCAGCCTGTTGCCATGAGATGCATTTCTGCATGGTTAGTAGCATGTCTTAGACACTACTAATCCATGGCGCAGGTCAAGTTGGAAGGCCAGGTTCACAACACTCTACTGGAGCAGTTGCAGCTTTTCTAGCGGAGATTCGTAATGTATCCATTGCAGACACCTGCAAGGCAGCAACTTGGAGCACAGTGCATACCTTTGTAAAGCACTACCTTCTGGATGTCCATGACAGATAGCTCACTTTCTTCAGCTGGACAGTCCTTATGGTCTTCAGTCCTGAGTGAGCTCTGTCTCCTACTGCCATACTTGGGGGTGTTTGATTTTTAGCTCAGTACTCTCCCATTAGTGTGAAAGAGTGGTGGAGACTTCTAGTCCATGAAGATATGGAAATTTCTAACCTACTGTAATTCTTGATCTTCTTGGACAAAGTCTCCACCACTCATTCACATGCCCACCCACCATCCCCTGAGCTCACTCATTCTGTTTTTGGTGTTCACATTTCTTGAACTGACCCTTTTTACATGGGTCACTTGGGTCATCCTATGCCCGGAAGTTAGGGGTTAGGTTTTCTTAAGTTCGTTTATGGTGTACCTCCTCAGTCAAAAAGGTACTGAGGCAGTTGGAGGGCCGGCACCAAGATAGCCTATATGGCGCAAGTTAATCTCACGGTGCTGCACATGCACGGTCCTATCCCGGTGCCAGCCCTCCTGAAGATCTTTGGATTTTGAGTAGGAGGATCTTAGAAAGGGAGAATTAGGTCTCCAAAGCAGCCTGTTGGAGTTGCCTTGCGGTGGTGCTGAGCTTCACCATTCGTTTTATTTGTGTTATTTCATATTGTTGCTGGATAATTTTTTTTTTTTTTTTTTTATTTATTTCGTTTTTGTTGACCGCGTAAGTGCACTAGACATATTCTGCCTATTTTCAGGCACAACCCAGGGGAAGGGATACAGATGAATGCCAACTGACTTTTCTGAACCAGATTAAGCTGTTGGTGGTATTTTAGTGAATAAGGAAACTACAGTTGGGTAATGACATCCTTCTTGCCAGGGAGAGGCCGCTTCAAAGCTATGATATAATCTTGAAACATTCTGTCCACATCCCGAGACTTCCAAGTGGCAGTTGGAAGATCAATGCAGCTCATAGTTCGCTTCTACAGGTAGGGGTCCCTCTCCTGTTAGTGTCTAAGAAATGCTACCTGTAACTCACAGCAAAGAAACCACTGTCTCTACATAAGCAATCAAGCCACTCTGCTAATTCCAGTTGCGCCTATCTTAGTAGCACTCTGTGGCATCCATCCCCATTCATTTGTGGAAAAACAGCATAAATTTAGTCAGGACACACTAACTGTTTGGCTATCCTTTTTATTGTTGAAATGCCACAGTAAAAACAGACAAAGTGCCTGTGCATGATAAATACGCCACTCACAGACATACAGGTTCCTCATAGTTGAGGCAGATATCGGCATTTATACAATGAGTGTGATGACGAAGTGCTGCAGATAACAACGGTATTCTGTCAGATGACAAAACTGATTCATAGATAATAAATTTATCTTATGAATAGGGTTCGTCACAACCAATATCCCCCCTTACAGCACTCGGTGCACCAGCATTACAGTGTCAGGTCATTACGGCGCCAAATGCCGGATTTGCTGCCCCCTCTCCAAGGTCCGCCCTCCTGGGGTTAATATTAGCACGGGGGCACAGCCCCCCAACTAAAACAGACAACAGTGACATGTCCAATTGGCACTGTAATGACAGAGCGCACTGCCGACGGTGCTCTGAACAGGTGGAACCCATTCTCACTTTCTGGTTCATCACAATGGGAGGCAGATTGTGTGATTAACATGAAAAGTTTTTATTGTAGCCTGAAGTGTCTGATGCCCAACATCATAGCATAACAAAACAGTAAGAGACATGATGGTGATGACTCGCACCTCAATCGCCGCGCAGCCACACTGCCAACTGTAAAAAAAAAATAAATAAAAATAAATAATTCATTACTGCCAAGCCACAACAATGCGCCGAACAGTCAGTATGAAAACCACAAAGGAATGATTCTAGGTTACCACTCCATGACAACAAACTCTCAATGTCTGAGTGTTTGAAATGGCATAGGTGGATGCTCTGAAAAAGGAGATCGGAGGTACAATATGTAATCGGGGTAGGTAAAAAAACATTTGAAAGCTCAGAGAAGATCTTTCATTTTTGTTACACTCATTGCATAAAGCAGATATGGCATGAATTAGCATGCCAACGCTTTTTAATCTTCACTCAAGGTCTGTAACCTATTGATCCCTCACTCGTGGCTCCTCCACTCGTGAGCAGTCAAGAGGTCACAGACCTTTCATGAAGATAAAAAGCATATGATATGCCAACCCATGCCATATTCCCTTTATACTCACTATTTTCATGTAGTACCAAACAGCAAGTTGTAACAAATGGCTTTCACCTCCTCTGTGCCCTTTGAACCAGAGGTAGTCATCAGCAGGGAGATGCAGATGTGCACACAAATGTTTTGCCGTGATGTCATGGCTTTGTCAGACATATATACATATATATATACATATATATATATATATATATATATATATATATATATATATACACACACACACACACACACACACACACACACACACACACACACATATACATACATACATACATACATACATACATACATACATACATACATACATACATACACACACACACAGGAGCCAGGCAGGATGCCACACAGTATCCTGTGATACTTGCATCACAAAAGGCATTAACTGCCATTGAAACCACCTTGTTTACTGCAGCGACCCTGCTGAAGTATGCTATAGTTTTGTCTTGAATATATGGAGATTTACCGCATAGAAACACAGAAGGTGATGGCAGACAAGGACTATGTGGGTCACCTAGTCTGCCCTTTTCCCTACCTAACAGACCCTAGTTGATCTGCAGCTTACCCTCTCTTCCCTGTGGCGAGAGTACTCTTATGTCTATCCCATGCATTCTTGAATTCCCCTACTGTTTTTGCCGCCACCGCCTCCACAGTGGGGCTGTTCCAAGCATCCACTACTCTTTTGAAAAAGTACTTCCTCACGTTGCCCTGAGCCTACCCCCCCAGCCTCATATCATGCTCCCTTGTTCTTGTACGGCTTTTCTGAAAGATGCTACCCTCCTGTACCTTGTTTATACCCCCAAGGTACTTTATCATATCCCCCTCTTTCTTCTGTCCTCCAGTCAATACATATTGACATGCTCTAGTCTTTCCTCACGACTTTTGGTGCAGTCCTTGCACCATTTTTGTTGCCCTTCTCTGGACTGCCTCTATTTTGCCTATGTCCTTACGAAGATATGGCCTCCAGAACTGGATATAGCACTCCTTATGAAGTCTCACTAGTAATCTGTACAGTGGCATATTCATCTACATGAAGAACCTGCATGTCTGAGTGGCGTATTTATCAAGCACAAGTGCTTCATGTCCGTTTTCACTGTGGTATTTCAGCAACTAAAAGGATAACCAAAATGATAGTGTGTCTGGACTAAATTTATGTTGTGTTTCTTACCCAAATGACAGGGAATGGGCACCATGGAGTGCCAGTATATTGGTGCATAGTACCAGAGCTGATTACTGCAAAGTTACCATGATACAGACAGTGGTGCAAGTGGTAGACAAGAAGTACAGGAACTCAGGCACTGGCAAATATGAAATGCAGAATGATTATCTTAAATCTGAAGGATAGCTGTGTCAAGACTCATCTATTTGTTTAGACACTAGTAGATTCCATTAGAGATATTAAAAGTATTTCTAGGAAAACAGCATTATTGTACAAGTCAAATGTTATGGAAACCCTGATTTCAGGTCACAGGCCCAGAAACTGTCATTTTGTTGCTGGTTTAAGAATTTAATTTCCAGTGTCAGTGGAAAGAAGTATAGGAACGCTGTTCCTGCTGCAAAAAAGATGCAGGAATGGAGTTCCTGTGCGTTCCCATTCACTTTCACCACTGGATACCAAGCACCCATTGCTTAGGCCAAGATTTTTTCTTACAAAGAACGTAGAGTACTGAGTAGGTTTGGGATTATACTTCTGTGTCTTTTCTTAATTTGTCTTATGCTGTTGCTGGAACCTCAGTTTCCTGAGTGCAGGGTGCAGGATGTTGGCCAGCTGCCTAAACTATTCCCTTTAACGTAAGGGTGAATAGACAAGTGCAAAATCTATTGATGCTTGTTGCCTATTCTAGCCTGGTGCCTAAGTTAAGTTTTTATTGGAGGGGGAGTATTTTATCCTCTTACTGTTTTTTTTTTTTAGTTGTTTAACCAGGTACAGCACACTAAGCTGAAAGCTTTTTTTACAGGAGCGACCTGGGAGCACAAGGAGGTTAAGTGACTTACTCAGGGTCACACAGTATGCAAGTGGAAGCTGTGGGATTCAAACCCAGGTCAGGTCTGCTGGGTATCACCAAATTTCGCTCAGAGCCTTAGACCACTGCGCTATACTGCCTCCCAAATACCAGTCTGAGGTTCATGTGTGAGCTCTGGTTTAAGTACCATTAAATTTAGTCTGGGGATTGTTTCAATTAAGTCTGTCAGCATTTAACTGCGAAAGTAAAATTTGCCCGTTTGGTTAAAAAAACTGTTTTCTTAACAGTACTTTGTTTTTGCTCGCTTCCTTTTAAGTGCTTGTTTTGTGATCACTGATGTTTTTCAGCATCGCTATGAAATTTGCATTATTTGCATCTGTTTTCAGGTGCAACTACAGTGTGTCCATTGTAGATGCAGTTTTCTTTACTGGATGCCATATTTTGAGTCCTGCCTTTGCATCATGCAAAGTATGCAATTGTATAATTTTGGTAACAATTTCCAAATTGTGTTGTTTTTGTGATGTAAATTAAGCTGTTGTATATAGGATACAAATCTGCATGTCACTAGCTGACAGCGGATTTGTTTTTTGCCTGTATCTTTCTGGTTGCCGGCTAACCTCTGAAGGGAGCCCCCAGCCTTGTCCCCGTGTCCACCATCAGTACTATGCCAAACTCCCACGGGTTTGCCCCATTTAACGTGGGGTCGGTTCCCCAACCCCACCTGAGACCGGATTCAGTGTGACCAGCACCATGACTGGCCAGGAGAAGAGCCTGCTAGGCGCCCTCCACCATTCTGCCACAGCATCTCATTTTTCCTGGTATTTTCTCCCCCAGGAGTTGAGGCACACAATGATGCCCGTGGAGAGGAGCATGCACACAACCACACACATTCCCTGCAAGCATCTGCCTAAACTCCTCCCTCTTCTACAGCACTGCGCCCTGTCCTCCAGCCCCTGCTAGGGAGCAGGCAGGTGCCAACCACTGAGAACCCCCTTCCTGGAGAAGGACAGCAGTCTGTTGGACGCTCAGTCCTTCGCCCCTGCCAACCCCCGGCAGCCCGTGCTCATTCCCAAATGTGGGTCTCAGGCATAGCGCGAGGTAAGGTGTCTGACACATCAGCCTTCAGCACCACTGGGCCAGCTGAGAGTTATTTTAAAATGGCACAAAAATTCAAATTGACACCATATTTTAAGATGCAAAATGCATCACAGGTACATTTTTTTTTACATTTATATTTCTCCTCCTGCAGTCTGAAGTGATCCACCTAGGCCAATGCATGTCTCAGTCTGGAGGAGCAGCTATGCCACCCATGGCCTTCTGGGACAACAAGAATGACAGCCTAATGTTGGGTTGAGTTCCCCCCCCCCCAAGAAGGGTGGGGTCATACTGCTCAGCAATTAAGCAGGTGTCTCCCACGATCCAGACACTTGTAGTGGGCTGGAGGCACCTGTAGCATCCCCCAGGAAGTGTAGACAGCTAGACTCTGCTTTATCTGTCTGCCCAGCAAGTTCCCTTTTCTGTTTTTTTTCTGGCCCTGCAACTGTGGATGCAAAGGTGCTCCTGGTGCCAGCACGCTGACACTGCCCCTTGCATTCTCCCCTCTTGCAGCCACTCAGCTGCACTGCCTCCAGCAGGCGCACATCAATCTCAGTTTCAGGATATGAGCTGGGGACATTAGCAAGCAGTGGCATTACCACTACACCATCACACCAGCCAGCAATGGATTCTGAAAAGCTGGACCATCTTTTTCCTGGTAAAGTATCAGGATCCCATCCTCCACAGGATTTAACCCCAGTTCTGTCCAAGCTCAAGGAAACATAGAAACATAGACTTTGATGGCAGATAAGGACTGCTTGGCCCATCTAGTCTGCCCATTTCCCTACCTACAGGATAGGCCGCAGATCCTAGTTAACCAACAGCCTATTTCTTCCTACCCCGCACAAGAATTGCCTTATGTCTGTCCCATGCGTTCTTGAATTCTCCCACAGTTTTAGACCCCACAACCTCCTCAGAAAGGCTGTTCCATGCATCCACTACCCTCTGTGAAATAATACTTCCTCATATTGCCCCTGAACCGCCCTCCTATCTTTAAATTGTGTCCCCTTGTTCTTGCACGTCTTTTTCTGGAAGATACTACCCTCTTGGACTTTGTTGATTCCACTGAGGTACTTAAGTTTCTATCATGTCCCCCGTCTCCCTTCTTTCCTCAAGAGTATACATATTAAGCTCCTTTACTCTCTCCTCACACGGCTTCTCTTGCAGACCCTGCACCATTTTAGTTGCCCTCCTCTGGACACCTCTATCCCATCTATATCCTTGCAGAGATGGGGTCTCCAGAACTGGACACAGTACTCCAGATGGGGTCTCACCAACTGTCTGTACAGAGGGATAACAACTTCCTGTTTTCTGCTGCTGATGCCTCTCCCTATACATCCCAGTATACCCCCAGCCCTCCCTACTGCCTTCTCACATTGCTTGCCAACCTTAAGGTCATCTGATATGATTACCCCCAGGTCTCTTTCCTTTTTTGTTGTTACTACCTCCCACCCATTGTGTATTCTTCCCTGGGTTCTTGTTTCCCAGGTGCATTATTTTGCACTTATTTGCATTGAATCAAGCTGCCATACTTCTGACCATTCTCCAGCCTTGCCAAGTCCCTTTTAATCCTTTCCAGCCTCCTTGTGTATCAACCCTGTTGCAGATCTTTGTGTCATCTGCAAAAGGCATACTTTTCCTTCCAGTCCCTCTGCAATGTGCTGATGAAGACATTAAAAGGACTGAACCCTCAGTACCCCACTAGTAACCCTCTTTCTTCAGAGTGGACTCCATTTACAATTACCTTCTGTGTCCTGTTGTGCAGCCAATGTTTTACCCAGGCTACCACCCTGGGACCCACTCCCAGGCTGGTTAATTTGACTATTAATCTTTGTGGGACTGTGTCAAATGCCTTGCTAAAGTCTAGGTAGGCTATGTCCACAGCCCCTCCCTGGTCTACTACTTTGGTCACCCAGTCAAAGAAATCTATTAGATTCGTCTGACATGACCTTCCCGCTGTGAACCCATGCTGCCTTGGGTCCTGTGCTCCACTGGCCTCTAGGTACTCAACTATTCTTTCCTTCAGAAGCGACTCCATCACTTTCCCTACCACAGAGGTCAGACTGACAGGTCTGTAGTTTCCTGCCTCTGTCTTGGTCCCACTTTTGTGAAGGGGAATCACATCCACCTTCCTCCAGTCCTCTGGTACCACACCATCCTCTCATGATTTATTAAAATGAGTAGCCAGTGGTTTCACTAGTTCCTCCCTTAATTCTTTTAGAATTCTGGGGTGAATTCCATCAGGACCCATTGCTTTGTCCACCTTCAGTTTTAGGAGCTCTTGCAGAACCCTTTCTTCTGTGAAAGGACTGGGATCGACCTCCTATCAAGAGTGCTTCTGTTAATTGGATTAGGCACTTCCTCCTCTTTTTGTGAATACTGAGCAGAAATATTCATTCAGTATCCTGCTTTTCACTGTCCCCCTCTGCCCACCCACCGTTCATTCTATTCAGCCTCACTATCCCTCCCTTTGTCTTTCTACGCTCGCTGATGTACCTATAAAAGGTTTTATTCCTCTTCTTAACTGAGTTGGCTATCCTTTTCCTCAGTTCGGGCCTTTGCTATTCTGACTTCCCTCCCTGCTTCCTCCTGCCTTAACTGGTACAGCTCTCTGTCCTGCTCCTTCTGTGTTTCCTTATACTTCCGGAATGCTATCTTTTTCTTCCTGACTTTCACAGCCACCTCCTTTGAGAACCATAGTGGCTTTTTCTTTCGTTTTGATTTGTTTATTTGCTTCACACAAGGCTTGTTGCCTCTGTGATGGCAGTTTGATGATTCCCCATTGTTGCTCCACATCTCTTCTATCCTGTTTGCTAGTGCTTTTCTGAGGCACTCTTCCATCTTACGAAGTCAGCCCTCCTAAAGTCCAGTACTCACTTTTGTATGGCTTGACTCTGTAACAGAGTTTAATGTGAACACACTGTTTGATGGTCACTTGTCCCAGATGGCAACCCACTTCTAGATCCGAGATCCTCTCACTGCCCCATTTGAGAGCCGAGGTCTAAGATTGCTCCCTCACGAGAGGGTTCCGAAACTAGCTGTCTGAGGCCTGCCACCTGTAGGGCATCAAGAATGGCCCTGCTCTTGGATGTGGCTGCAGCAAATGTGCCCCAGTTAACATCTGGCATATTCAGGTCTCCCATCAACAGCATCTCCCCTTTCTCTGCCATTCTAAGAATGCCTTCTATCAGCTTTGTCCATTCCCTCCCCCCGACATGGGGGTCTGTACACAACCCCTGTGCGGATTGTGGTGCCCTTTCCAGTCTCCAAGGTGACCCACAGTGCCTCCTCTCCTCCCTGTTTATTCTTTTGTTCAGTTGCTTTTATCCTTCCTTTACATAGAGAGCTACCCTCCCCTCTTCTCCTGCCTGTCTCTCCCAGAGTTATGTACCTGGTATGTTAAAATCCCAGTTATGGTTCTCTGTACCATGTTTCTGTGACTGCTACGATATCCAGGCATCCCTCTTCCATCAAGGCCACCAGCTCAGGGAGCTTGTTGCCCAGACTACGGGCATTGGTACTCATTACCCTACATTTTCTGATGGCCTTACTCCCTTTTGCCCCATCCCTGTCCTTCTTGCCTTTGTCACTTTCTCCATTTACCCCTGCCCTTCTCCCTATGTTGGTGTTTGCAACACCAACTACTGTGATTATGTGTGGGGGGGCACTAGGATTTCCCTGCTCCTTTCCAGTGCCTCCCTCCTTTGCTAGTTTAAATGCTTGCCAATGAAGCATTTAAACCTATCACCTAGGATCCTGGTTCCCCTCCCGGACATATGCAGCCCATCATGCCAGTATAGGCTTGCATCACTCCAGGTGGACCCCCAGTCCCCAATGAAGCCAAATCCCTGAGCTCCACACCAGTTTTTCAGCCATTGATTGAATCCCATGGTGCGGAACACCCTAGCCTCTCCTATGCCATAGATGGGCAGCACCTCCGAGAAGGTTAACGTGCATGCTACTTGACTAAGGCCCCTCCCCAAGAAACCTTTTGAGCCTCTGAACTCTTGTCACATCTCATCTGTCATGGAAGACTGCCTTTCTGTTCACCATTAGATTGGCCAGATGTGTGAAAGAGCTCCAGCTGTCTGGGGACTCGCCATGTTTGATCTCCCATAAGGACAAGGTTGTGCTCCACACCTCCATGCAAAGTTCCTACTGAAGATTGCAGAACTTCACCACAAACAGTCCTTGGTGTTGTCTGTCTTCCTAGTTGTGACACTTGGACAGGTGGTTCTGATCACTGTATGCTTTTTGTAATATAAAAATGTGTTATTGACTGTCATGAGAGATGCTGAGACAGCATGTGAGATGACACAGGTTTTAGATACAAGGTGTTACCTGGAAGGCAAGGAACCAATTACAGACTAGAACAGACCTCAATCAAGGATCTCCTATTTATCCAAGTTAAATATAGCTTTAACTGCTAAGAGGGAAATCAAGATCCATTTTATGAAGTTAGAGGAAGAAAACCAGATTATAGCACACGGGTGCAAAATCATAAATGCTTTAATGTCTGTGTGAGAGAATACTGCTCATAGATGAAAGAAATTTACAGATTTGATTGGGGAAGTCACATGAGGAAAGGAGTTTCTGCTGATGTAACCTTAATTAACTTACCTTCTAAAATGATAAAACATCCTGGGTATATGAATTTTAACAAACAGAGGAGGAACTAGGTGACCTCACACAAAGGGGTTGGCAAAGAGTTTTTAAACAGTATTCTGTTTTCCATTTTGGACACAAATGTTTGGACTCTGATAAAGAAACATTTTCAGCACTGTGAGATAAGAATACCTTAGAAAAGACAATTCTAGGAGTACTGTGGTAGGATATTTTGTCTGCACTTTTAAACCGGTTTTGCTTAAATGATTTGTATGTTTTGTGATATATGGTTCTGTAGTATGTTTTACATACTTTTATCTATTTTAGTAAAACTATTTTTAGAGCCTACTTGATCCGTCTTTGAATTTCTTTCTTTAACAAGTGAAGTATATATGGTTAAAGCTGACATTATGCATAAGCTTAAATGGTGATACCAAACTGGAAAAGGGTAAGAGTTTAATCCAAGGTCTTTTATTAGAGTTTAAGGGTTCATTTTTGTACACCTGGTTAGGTACCCGTAGGCAAAGATATCTGGCACCCCAAAGACAGAATTATCGGAGCCTGTGCATTGGGGTATGCTAGCAAGAGGTTCACAGTTTGAATCCCTCCAGAACTTAAGACCAAAGGTTGATTCGAACCCACAAAAAAAAGACAGCAGGGTTACCCTGTTTCTATTAACTGTTCACAAGACTGCTCGGAGGTTGGCACTTTGGGAGTAGAGGGCTGACCTACTGAGTGGGTTTGTGACAGATTGGTTGGCAGCGGTGGGTGCGATATTTTGGTATTACAAGCTTTTATTGTTCAGCGTGTCAGCTAGAGACGGTCATCTCACTTACAAAGAAAGAAAAGGAGACAGAACTATATCACTTGGCATATAGTCAAGTTCCTACCCATTTTTTTTCAAAAGTGCAAGTCAGAGTAGCTGTAGTTTGGGAAGAAGATGGCTTCCAACTACAGTAGGCACACTGTAGACTATGTAAAGCAGTTGTGCGGGGACAGAGGTGTCCTGTTCGAGGTGAAAACCAGCAAACAACCTCATGGATGCTATGATGGTAGCAGATACCCAGAGCATTGAGTCACAGACCGTGAATGAAAAGGACCAAACCTTGAGTGTGGCAGGACTAGTGGCCAGTGCAGTGTCCAGATCTGATGAGGGCAACAGGGCCACTGTCAGCGAATGGCCACAGCAGCAGGAAAAGGTCACCAGTATTCTGGATCCAGAAGTACTCAGGCTGCAAACTGAGTTGCACAGAATGGAGCTGGAGTTCCAGAGAGAAGACAAGCTTGACCAGTGAGCTGCAGAGGAGAAGAGGGAACAAGAACACCAAGACGCAGAGTGGGAATAGCGGGGGGCTGACCATGAGGAGCATGAGCACCAGAGGCAACATGAACTGGAGAAGCTACAACTCCAACCACCAGCACCAGAGCAGGTAAGTAGCTTAGGTTTAACTGGAACTTCAGAACTGGGTTATAAATTGAATTCCAAATTGATAGCTGAATTTAAAGAGGGGAAGGATATGAATGCCTTTTTAAATTCTTTTGAAACCGTTCATATTCAGGCTAAAATTCCTAGGGCATCCTGGAGCTTCCCGCTATCCCCGCTACTTACTGGGAAAGCTCAGGATGCATTGGGTCAAATGGACAATGAGGACAGTGATGTTTGCAGCAAACTTAAAGCTGCACTGTTAAAGAAATTTGAATTAACTGCTGAATCATACAGAGCTAAATTCTGTAAGCTCAGGAGAAGCCCTGATATAAGCTACAAGGAGCTAGCCATGAAACAACGTCAGTTTTTAAAACATTGGTGGGAAGGAATGGAGGCAAACTGTTGATAAAATTGAAAATGTGATTCTGTTAGAACAGTTTTTTGGGGCGTGCCCAGCAGAGCTGAAAACCTGGCTGGAGGACCGAGATCCCAAAACAGTGCAAGAGGCTGCTGAACTCTGACCGCTATGCCAAGAGCAGACCTTGCTCAGAGCGAATAGGGCAGGCATGGCAGCACGAAAAGGGAAAAGCGCACCTTCAAGGCAGCTAAAACCCTCACTGCCTCCACCGAAACCAGTTAGCCCCAGGTTTCAGAGAAAAGATTTCTCTGAAAAAGAGAAGTGAATGTTGGTTATGTAAGAAACTGGGCATATTGCCAGACAGTGTCCCAAAAGAATGAGCAATAATATGCAGAATGGTACTAGAAAAGAAGTGGGTTGTTTGTGTGTCCCTGGAAGCATGCCTGTGAACATGAGGGAACACATGCATCCAGTCATGATGATTGGTATACAGATGCAAGGGTTAAGGGACACAGGGGCATCCTTGACCTTGGTAAAGGGGGCTCTAGTAGAGCCTGGTCAGCTTATACGCAATAAATACATCACTGTACAGGACTTTACTGGTGAGGCGAAAACATTGCCCCTTGCTAGTGTTCTCCAAGACTGGGGTGAAACAGGGGGAACTGTGCAACAGGTGGCTGTAGCCAAAATGTTAGCAGTGGATGTGATTCTGAGCAACAATCTCATACAGGGGATGGCATGTGCAGTTACCCATGGCCAAGCTGCAAGAGAAAATTGTAGTTCCCTGAACCCCACAGAAACCATTGTGGAAACCACTGAGAGGTTGGTTCCCCAGCCTGTGTCTCCAGATGGGGAGACTAATGAAAAGGGGGTAGAAATTTCCCCAGTAGCAAGTAACCACACAGCTACAGAGGGTTACTCCAAAGAGGAAGGGGTGACCCATTGTCAGAAGGTTGGGATTGACAGTGATCCTGAGTGCCCTGATGCTAGTGCTAGGGACCCTAGTTTAGCAACTGAAGGGGACCTGTCCCATGCCTTGGGAATGTGTGAGGCATTTGCAGGTGCTCAGAGAAGTGACCCTAGTTTAGAGAAGTTGAAGGTTTGGGCAGACTCAGATGGCACACAGGGAGGTGACGGCAGACATAAGGTTTATTGGGAAAATGAACTTATGTATACTCAGGCAGTACAGACAGAGGGAGGGGTGCTAGGCAGGCAGCTTGTCGTTCCCCAGGGGTATCATAAGCAGTTGCTCAAGATTGCACATGATATTCCCTTGTCTGGTCATCTGGAAATCATGCACACGATGCAGAGGTTGGCCCAGAATTTCTACTGGCCTAACTTCACCCAGCAGATGAAGGAGTATTGCAGGTCTCGTCACCGGTGCCAAGAAATAGGGAAGGCAGGCAAGAAAACCCAAGCCGCCCTGATTCTATTGCCCATAGTGTAGGAGCCATTCCAGAGCGTGGGAATGGATATTATGGGGCCTTTAAATACCCCCAGCTCTTCAGGGAAGAGATTCATCCTGACTGTGGTGGATTATGCCTCCCAGTACCCAGAGGCAGTTGCCCTATCCTCACTGAGGACAGACAAGGTGGCAGATGCCTTACTTGGGATTTTCTCCCGTGTTGGGTTTCCATAGGAGGTTATCACTGATTGAGGGGGTTCCTTCATGTAGGACCTGATGAAATGTTTATGGGAGAAGTGTGGGGTGGTGCAGAGATGCATGACACCATATCACACACAAGCCAATGGGCTTGTGGAAAGATTCAATGGTACCCTGAAGTCAATGCTCTGGGTGTTTGCTTAACAGCACGGGAGGGACTGGGAGAAATACCTTCCCCACCTGTTTGCAGAAAGGGAGGTGCCCCAAGAGTCAACAGGATTTTCCTCCTTCGAGCTCTTATATGGATGCCGGGTACGTAGGCCCCTAGACTTGATCCGTGAGGACTGGGAAGGCAAGCACACCACCCAGGGAACTCCCACTGTGGATTACATCCTTAAGTTTAGGGAAAGGCTTATGGGGACAGCCCAGAGCAACCTGGCAGCTGCCCAACAAAAGCAAAAAATGTGGTATGACCATAGAACCAGAGTTCACTCATACATGGTCGGTCAGGAAGTCATGGACTTATCGTGGTCCAGAAAGACAAGCTGCAGGCTGAGTGGGAAGGACCATACAAAGTGGTTAGGAAGGTAAATGATGTGAACTACATTGTGGAGTTGCCTGACCTAAGATAGACAGAAAGGATGTACCATGTCAACATGATGAAGCCATATGCAAATAGGGCTGACATGGTGTTTGCAGTGTGTAGTCCTGGGGAAGGGACAGATGAAGGAGACCCCTTCTGGACTTGCTGGAAGAAAGTAACTGGGAGTCCTCTGTTGAGGCAGTAAAATTGTCTCCCCAGCTGGCCCCGGATCAGATCCAGAAAGCAAGGGAGATTTTAGCAAACTTTGCCCCATTGTTTAGTACCAAGCGTGGACTAACCCCCTTAGCGATGCATGATGTGAAGACAGGGACACAAACGCCCATACGGCAGACAGCATATCGGGTGTCAGAGGCTGTCCAAAAGGACAGTAGAAGGGAAGAGGAGGAGATGCTGGATTTAGGGGTAATCCAGAGATCCCACAGTCCCTGGGCCTCACCTGTAGTCCTTATGCCCAAGCCAGATGGCTGTACTCATTTATGTGTGAACTATCGTGGACTGAATGCAGTCACGAAGTCAGACGTCCACCCGATGCCCCAGATGGATGAACTCCTGGACAAGTTGGGAGGGGCAACCTACCTTACAACCATTGACCTGACAAAGGGGTATTGGCAGGTAGAGTTGACAGACAGAGCTAAGGAGAGGTTGGCCTTCATCACTCTGATAGGCTTATTTGAATTCAAAGTAATGCCTTTCGGAATGAAGAATGCCCAGGCCACTTTCCAAAGGTTGGTGAACCAGGTGTTAAATGATGCTGAGGAGTACGCCGTGGTGTACCTAGATGACATTTCCATCTTTAGTGCCAGCTGGGAGGAACACCTATACCACCTTAGGGAAGTGCTGGACAGGATACAGAGGGCCAGGCTCACTGTCAAAGCTGAGAAGTGCCAGGTGGCCATGAGGGAAGTGGCATACCTCGAGCATGTGGTAGGCCAGGGACAGCTCAGTCCTAATCAAATCAAAATAGAGGTAATCCAGTCATGGCCTAGACCAGAAACACAGAAGCAGGTCAGGAGTTTTCTACAGACAGCAGGGGTACTATAGAAAGTTTGAACCCAATTAAAGTGTTCTCGCTGCACCCCTATCTAACCTGACAAAGAAAAGGAGCCAAAGAAAACTACCTGGGACCCAGCCTGTAAGACAGTTTTTTGCCAGACTGAAGGAGGCACTGTGCAGTGCTCCTGTTTTGACAAGTCCTGACTATAGCAAACGCTTTATAGTTCAGACCAATTCCTCAGACATGGGTATTGGGGCAGTACCGAGTTAGACATCCAGCCAAGGGAGAGATCACTCAGTAGTGTACCCAAGTAGGAAGCTACTTCCTAGGGAGCAGACACTACTGTGGAGAAAATGTCTTGCCATAGTGTGGACCCTAAAGAAGTTGGAGCCATACTTATATGGGCAGCATTTTGTGGTGCAGACTGACCACAACCCCCTGGTTTGGCTGATGCAGATGGAAAAGAACAATGGTAGATTGCTAAGATGGAGTCTTGCTTTACAAGGGTATGACATGACAATTCTATATAGGGCTGGAGCCAAAAATCAGAACTCAGATGGGTTGTCTCGTGCCCATGAGGAGTGAACTGATTTGGGAAGCTCATCCCATGCAGGGGATAGAGCCCCCAGATTCAGTCTAGGTGGGGAGGAATTGTGACACTTGGACAGCTGGTTCTGATCACTGTATGCTTTTCGTAGTATAAAAATGTGTTATTGACTGTCTCATGAGAGATGCTGAGACAGTATGTGAGATGACACACACACCCAGGTTTTAGATACAAGGTGTTACCTGGAAGGCAAGGAGCTAATTGCAGACTAGGACAGGCCTTAATCAAGGATCTCCTGTTTATCCAAGTTAGATATAGCTTTAACTGCTAAGGGGAAATCAATATCCACTTTATGTTATAGGAGGAAAACCAGGTTATGGCACATGGGTGCACAATCATAAATGTTTTGATGTCTGTGTGAGAGGATATTGCTCATAGATGAAAGGAATTTACAGACTTGATTAGGGAAGTCACATGGGGAAAGGAGTTTTTGCGATGTAACCTTAACTAACTTACATTCTAAAATGATAAAACATACTGGGTGTATGACTTAACAGAAGCGGAGCTAGGTGACCTCACACAAAGGGGTTGGCAAAAAGGTTTTAAACAGTATTCTGTTTTCCATTTTGGACACGAATGTTTGGACTCTGAAAAAGAAACATCTTCAGCAGTGTGAGAAAAGACAGTTCTAAGAGTACTGTGGTAGGATATTTTGTCTGCACTTTTAAACTGGTTTTGTTTAAGTGATTTGTATGTTTTGTGATATATGGTTCTGTAGTTTGTTTTATATACTTTTATCTGTTTCAGTAAAACTATTTTTAGAGCCTACTTGGTCCGTCTTTGAATTTCTTTCTTTAACAAGTGAAGTATATATGGTTAAAGCTGACACTATGCATAAGCTTGAATGGTGATACCAAACTAGAAAAATGTTAAGAGTTTAATCTAAGGTCTTCTATTAGAGTTTTTAAAGGTTCATTTTTGTACACCTGGTTAGGTGCCTGTAGGCAAAGATATCTTGCTCCCCAAAGACAGAATTATCTGAGCCTGTGCATTGGGTATGCTAGCAAGAGGTTCACAGTTTGAATCCCTCCAGAACTTGAGAACAAAAGTTGATTCAAACCCACAAAACAGACAGGAGGGTTACCATGTTTCTGTTAACTGTTCACAAGACTGCAATCAGAGGTTGCCACTTTGGGAGTAGAGGACTGACCTGCCGAGTGGGTTTGTGACAGTAATCATGCCTGTAAAAGGAGCACACATTCCAACGTACCTTAATAAATAAACAAGTTGGGAGGAGGTAGACTCCGCTTGGGATTCATGAAACTGCCTGTGTGTGGATGTGATCATGGGTTATCTGAACAGAGCAGTAAAACTATGGTTACAAGTACATTACCTCATTACTATTACCACGGACATTTTATATTAATGCACTTTACAATTTGTTTTAGTTCTTTAAGTTTCTGTCCAGTTACAAATGGAGTTTTGTGCCACAGGAGACCCTTACAGCTTTCATTTTTATACCCCAGATTGGCTAGTTGCACAAATGCCAGAATTAGTAGATCTTCCACTGCTTGCAACTTTCATCTTACCTCAAATTTCTTGCCTGGTTCAAAAGGAAATGAGGGAGTAGCTCTTTCTTCTTGTCCCCATTTGTCATTAATCACTGAGTTACGAACTATCACTCTTGGAGACTCATCATAACGGACATTGAAATGGAATACAATGTCGTTGCCTTTGTTGAAATCCAGTGCAAATCTACAAAGAATAACAAATAAATTTATTATTTTTGTCTTTAACGGAGCCCCCATCATCTGACTTTGAAAACATAATTTTCAGACAAATTTCTGCTTATTATGTATAGTTAGAGTTGATATGGAGTTTTAATGTTAAACCCATATTTTTGCACCTTAATAACTTTGGGGGCATTCAGCAAAATAACCTAATATTTTGCATGTCAGGGCCTCGATATGTGAAATGTTTGTGCCAGCAACTTGTACAGTTTCTGAGGTACAGGATGTTGAAAATAGTGGTTGTCCCAACTCTTTTCCTATACTTAATATACATATTTTGCTCTGATGTACAGCCTCAACAGTGCAGATTTTTCACACACACACACACACACACACACACACACACACACACACACACACACACTTATGCAATAGGGGTGGACATATATTCAGTGTGATAAATGCATTTATCTGAGTCACTGTATGTATAAATATATTTATAAAATGGGCATCTAAAATCAACTAATCTGATTGGCTAACTGCTCTTAAAACCCGTGTCCTTATCACATGATATCATAGGCAACCGGCACTACTTATGGCAACCAAACAAAGCACATAAATTAATGCATGGCACAGTTCTCCCAATGCAGCCAGTCACCTACTGAGCAACAGAACCACAACCGCTCCACCGGGAGAGTGGCACCAGTGTACCGCCAACACAATAGAACACAACATCCCCCAAATTTCCTGTACCACCAAAAACTCTCCAGTCTCCAGACTTGCTACCTGTTCATTTTTTTATGTCCCGTTTGCCCCTGGCCAGTGCACTGTACATCCATGTCTCAATTCCTCCCAGCATTTGAAAGCGAGCAGTGATGGTTACCACGTTAATCTATATTCTCCCAGTCACCTCGCAACATCAGACACAAAACTAAAGTAAAAAAAAAACTCCACACAGCATGAATTATCGTTATTTCTTTAAATAAAAAGCACAAAATGAGTTTGTACAGTGGCTGCTGAGGGACATGCTCGCTCCCAGTCAGCAAGCCATTTAATTTAAATAAACACAGTAAAATGTTGAACCTAAAAAAAAAAAAAAAGACTTTCTATTTTCGGGGAACGGGAAGGGAGCCAAGAAACACTGCAAATGTCAATTCCCAATGCCTGCAACTGAAACGGTCTTGGTGATTCAATGCCTGCAACTGAAACTGTCTCGGTGATTCAATGCCTGTAACTGAAACAGCCTGCGCAAAGTAAGAAATATTAAAAAAAATGGGTTTGAATATGTGTCTGTGTGTGAAGTAAAAACATGGTTTGAATATTTTTCTGTGTGTGACTGATACTTGGGGACTTTAGACACAAACTAGTCAAGCACCTACATTAAACATCTCCAGTAAAATACAATGGCAGGGACTACTTTTTATTATTTTTTTACTGTTCATATTACACTTTTTTTTTATTTCCACTTTCTACTTTGTTTTTTCAATTAACTTCTTTTCTAGGGTGCCCATTTTATAAGCGCAATAACACACTCAGAGGTGTGGTTTATTGCCTGATAAGACTGCGCCCAGTGGCATAAGGCACTGAGCATAGCGCCTCGTGCTAAGTACACCCCTGGCGTGCTCTTATCAGGCGATAAACACACACCTATGTTATTGCTTGCTTATACATACAGTGACCATTTATACACAGTTACTATGCCACAAATCTCTTTAGAATTCATTTAGAATGTTCGGCCTCAGAAGCAGTACTAACCATATTCAAATGGGAATAACTTTAAAATGAAAAGATAGCATAGTACTGTGAGCATGACATTTGTTCAGCAAGAAGTTTTCAACAAAATGAGTGGTGTTTCATTTAATAGCAACCACTATGCTAGGCAGACATACTCTAGGAAAGTTAACCAAAACTCCCAGAAATTATAATTTAAAATAAAGATACAGTCAAAACCAAATGTTCCTGAACTGATAGAAAGCACCCCTGTTGCATAAATGAAATATACAATGGTGAGCTGTCAGATAAATGATTTATCTACACTTGTGCTGTTTGACCTTGGACACCTCACTTGTGGCTTACGCCACTCATGATGTGTACAAGGTCAAACAGCACTGTCAGATAAATCATTATCTGACAGCTCCATTGTGTGTGTGTGTGTGTGTGTGTGTGTGTGTGTTGTGTGTGTGTATACATACATCGTACATTACACACACACACACACACATACACACACAACACACACACACACACAGCCGTCAGATAAATGATTGTCACACAAAGTGCTGTTGACCTTGGTGGCATCACAGTGGCATAAGCCACAAGTGAGGTGTCCAAGGTCAAACAGCACAAGTGAGATAAATCATTTATCTGACAAGCTCACCATTGTGTGTGTGTGTGTGTGTGTGTGTGTGTGTGTGTAGTGTGGTGTGTGTATGTATGTGTGTATGTATATATCTCTATCTATATCTCACACACACACACACACACACACACACACACACACACACACACACACACAGTTCCAGAGTTGTACAAATTAACATTTATTTTTTTGAGTATGCACTGTAAGGGTTTGGATAACCTGATAGGAAAGATAAATTTATCTTTTGCAAGGCAAGGCTAGTTTATTTATAAAGCACCTAATCCCAGAGGCTCTGGGCGCTGTACATAAAAGCAAGTAGGATTAAAACAAAAATTAAATACAAAGAAAAGAAAAACATAACACAGCATTTAACACAATGATTCTAACCCCAGGAATTCTTCAATTTTCTTAACTCTTGCAGTCAGCCTGAATAGTAGAATTGCCTGGAGAATGGAACATATGTAAATGATGGAACCCATCATTGGCTCGTGCCACTTGTTCAGATGCTGCCTTTATCAGTTGCTGCATTCTAAACAGTCAGATTTCATTCTCTGCCTGCTAAGTCAAGATGCCTTAAAGATCTCTCCTCAGTCATGATAGCTCCTTGTTGTTTTACATTGTTTACTTCAGAAACAAGTAACATTCTTATTTTAATTTCATCCGCTTGTAAGTTTAGCTATTTATTCTCTGATTTAATGGTTCCTCTGGGTTCCTTGCAACTGTCGAGGAATAGATGCTTTGATCAGGTTTTTCTTCTACCTTTTACTTCAGTTTAGTTTAATTGGGTATTTATTTCTTTTGTGGGGCAGAACTGATACTTTCCAGTTCTTTTTTTTCTGTTTAACTGTTCAACGGAACGAACCTCGGTTCCTTAAACTGCATTATAACCGCCAAAAAAAAAAAAGGGGGGGTTTGTGCAGTTTAGCTTTGGTTTTTGCCATTTAACA
Organism: Neoceratodus forsteri; assembly: GCA_016271365.2. Taxonomy (NCBI): domain Eukaryota; kingdom Metazoa; phylum Chordata; order Ceratodontiformes; family Ceratodontidae; genus Neoceratodus; species Neoceratodus forsteri. The sequence goes on from CM028134.1 coordinate 794,879,183, forward strand.
TTATGTCAGATAAACGGAAGAAGAAAACTGGCCCTACTGGGTTAAAGAACTGCACTCCGTGTGGAGAGGTTTTTGCAAAGGCAGACACACACAATGAATGTGTTTTTATTTATTGAAATGTTTCACCAGGAAGGTACACTGAGCAACAAGTCACTCATTTCCCAGTGTGATCTGGGGGAAGGGGTACAACTGGAATGAGACACATTCAAGTTACAAGATCAACATTAACATACAGTTGTAAGGCAGGTGTTAGTGTCACAACAATGTTGCTCATAACATGTAGAAAGAGTGGACAATAATAAGTGTTGTGTTAATAAGTAAACGCCTGCTTAGATGAAAAAGAGGGGGAAAGGGGAGGGAGGGGTGAGGTGGGACGGGGAAGAGTCATGCCCCTGGAGACCCCTTCAGGTTGTGAGGAACCCTGCAAGGGGACTTGGGGGGGGGGACCAGAGAGAAGGGGATAAGGCAGTGTCCCAGAGAGACCCTTTTATGATGGTGGGGGAAGGGAGTAGATGAGACATACAAGCCCCTTGAGGGGCAGGAGAGAGACCCATGGGGAGCATTCAGGGTCCTTTACATTCTGTGAGAGATCAAGGGGCGCCAGTAGGGGGGAGCAATTAGGGGGAAGGGGAGAAGGGCCAGAGGGGGTGGGTGTGCACAGGGTATAAAATGAAGGTGAGGGTAGGGGTAGGGTTTGTCTAGGGCTTAGAGGAGGGAATTAGGGAGGGACATGGCAGGAGCAGCTAGGTGCAAGGTAATTGAGGGCAGAGCCGATGGAGTAGGCAGAGGATGAGTGCCAGATTTGGGGGGGCAGGGAATTCCACATTTTTGGGAGGCAGTGAGTAACTGGATTGACAGATTTGGGTGGATCTGCAGGGACAACCAGGATCTGGAGTCGGTTCATCTAAGGGAATGGGAGGGTGGTGGGTGTTATAAAGGAGGAGGTGAGGAAGGAAGGGAACTCACCCAACCAGTGCTTGGAGGTGAATTTAGCACAGTGGGAGAGTCGCCTGATTGTAAGAGAAGGGAAGGATAGGGTATAATAAAGATCACAGTGATGGGTGTGGGAGGGGGGCATCCAGGACAAAGTGGCAGAAGGAATTGAAGAGGGTGTCCAGTCTGGCCAGGGAGGACTTAGTGGCAGCACCACAGACCATGTCACGGTAGTTGAAAATGGGCAGTACAATCTTCTGAACAAGTTCAAGCCTAGCCATAGGAGGGATGCAACTACGGTTACTGAACAGGGCACCAAGCTTGGGGTGCAGTTTTTTTCTGGATGGCATCAGTATGTCCAGAGAAGTTTAGGTGTTGGTCCAAACAAACACCTAAGTACCTGAAAGAGGATCTGTCCTCAAGTAAAGTCCCCTCAAGGGTGTGAAAAGTGGGTAGGGAGGGAAGTCTGTAATCACTGCCTTGTGCCAAAAGTCATGTAGACAGTCTTTTTGGTGTTGAGGAAAAGTTTGTTTAGCAAACCAGAGCTTTACCTTGTCAGAGTCTTGCTGTAAGCTGGTTGTGATCTCAACAGGACAGGAGCCAGATGCATAAAGGACTGTATCATCCACATACATGTGTATAGTGGAGGATGGGGAGCAAACAGAGGGAAGGTCATTTAAGAAGATAGAGAATAGGAGGGGCCCTAATACAGAGTCCTGGGGGACTCCAGTGCTAATCAGGAGAGGAGGGGAAGTGGCATTCAAGATCTTAACTGATTGGGTTCTATTAATAAGGTAGGCCTTGAACATGTTTGTAGCGGAGAGAGAGAGATAGGCCAGCTGCTGGGAGTGAGCTGAGGAGAAGTGAGTGAGATGCCTTGGTCAGGTCGATAAAACTGGCAGAGGTAATTTGCCCATTGTCCATCCTGGTTAGGATGGAGTCTGTGAGCAGTAGGAGTGTGGCGGTGGATGATTTTTTTTTTTCCTGAAACCAGACTGGAAAGGGGTGAAAAAGGAGGTGTCAAAAGAGGTGAATTGGGAGAGGACAATGTGTTCTTGAAGCTTGGGAAGGGAGGAGACAAATAGGGCAATAGTTGCCAGGGGATGAGGGGTCACCCCATTTGGGTAGAGGGAGGACCACAGCATGTTTCCAAGAAGAGGGGACAGAGACAGTAGAGAATGAGATTTAGGATTATTGAGAGGGGGTAGGTAATGGCCATAGCAGAGAGGGAGAGGAGTTTTGTCTGCCTTGGTGAATCCCACTTTACGGCTGACTGAAATAAGTTTTTTTTTTGGTTTATTTTATTTATAGAAGAATAGGAATTACAAACCTTTGAATCAGAGGCTCCTTTTTCAAAGGCTCCACGTCAATATAACAATAAAACAAAGAGTAGAAAATCATGCACAACAAGGTGAACACTACTGGATACAACAAAGTCAGAGGGTAGTGGAAGTACCCCAGGTCCAACTGAAACACAGATATGCAGAGTTATAATATACAATGTAATACTTAGAATAAAGCAATATGGCAACAATATACAATGTAGTACTGACAGTAAAATAATATTGATAAATATTTGTAAATTGGTAAAACAGTCCCAGATAAAGTAGAAAAAAGAGAAGGGAAAGGTTGAAGAAGTTGGCTCCAGAAACAGAAATGGGAGGCAACAGCTCTGACCAGCTTACTCCCTCAAAAAATATGGATGAAACCGTTGAAAAAGAGCCAAGTACCCTAGATAAGGGTGAATTTTCCAGACCCAAATGAACTGGTGAACCGGTTGAGAAACCGGAACTGGCTAAAAAGTCGAAAAAGAAAGCATTTAGAGCTCCCAGCTGGAAAGAAAAAGGGGACTTCAACTGAAAAAATGGAGTTGCCTTCAGCTGAGCCTATTTCTCAGGCACTCGGTGATTAAAGCTCTTCATGGACTGGTTCCGGTTTCCGACGGTATCGGTCAATCCTTCGATTCAGACATCGGTTCACCAACCGGTAACTGCAGTTACACCCTCTGTTCCTGATATTCAGGAATACAAGGAATATGAAGAATGAGGAAGAGGAAGACAAGGAACCCATAAAACCTGAGGTTTCTTTGGAACAAGGTTTCGAGTCTCCTAGACTGCTTGAGGATTTTTCTTCTCACTTCACTTTTGTGAAGAAGATGGTAGAGGCTTTAGACATCACTACCACTGAACTGGTAGAGGATGAAGGAGGAGGGGAATACCTCAACCTCACGGGGCTGACACCCTCCCAAAAACTTTCATTGCCTATAAATAAGTTCAAGAAATGTGTCTTGAAGATACTTCAGACACCAAATTCAATGTCACCCTTGGACAAAAGGGATGATCAAAATCGTCAACTGAACAGGGAGGGAGCAGAATTTTTCTTCTCCCACCCCGATCATGAGGGTGTTGTACAGACTACAGTCTGTGACGGGGCAAGGCTGCCCTTGGCATCCCACCCATCAGAAAGGACTCAAGAAAGATTGACAGTTATGGTAAAAAAGGACCATCAGCTTTACTTTGTTAGGCGGGCTAATTACATGACCTACTCTGCCCAGTATCAGAAATCTTTGTGGCAGTTAGTACTAGCAATGTCAGGTAAGGCTTCCTCTAGTCTGGCAGCTGACCTGGCAGAGACTGCAAGGTTTGGCTTATTTATTTAGGAAATCAGAATTACAACCCTTTGAGTCAGACTAGCTTCCAAAGGCTCCACGTCAGAACAAAACAGACATTCATACAGTACATACATAGAATAAATGTGGGTGAGCAATCAGAGTATAAGTACAATGAGCATGCGTTAATGCCTATACATTTGGTAGCTAAAACAGGATAGAGCTATCGACATATTTACCTAATAAGCAGTTAAGACCTATACAATTGGTAGCTTAAGCAATGCATGATACAAGTTGGTAGTAAGCCACCTCAGGGAGGCCTTGTCTTATACATAATACATAATGCAATGCATTCATAGTCCAGTGCAACTATATGGTAACCGAGGGAGGTGAGGAGCCTGCAGGCTAGAAATAGTGAGGGCTCTCCACTGCCAGGCCAAGGGCGGGTGCGTGGCCTAGTGGCATGGTGCAGGATCCACAGGTTACCCGTTACACTGGCATTGACGTGAGGAGAGGATATGGGCCCTTAAGGCAGCTTTAAAAAGACCTAGATTGATGACTGATATGACAGCTGGTGGGAGGGCATTGTACCAGGATGAAGCTCTAAGAGGGAAGGATCATTGGGCCAGGGCGGTCTTGACCCTAGGCACCTTCCAGATAGTTTCTGGGATGGCTCGCGTGGACACAGATGGTGGCTGCCTGAAGAGAAGCCATGATACCTACTGGGGTTAAACCCAGGTGGATTTTTTGGGTGAAGAGACAGGCCTGGTATAATAGTTTTTCATCAAGGGAGAGGATATTGGTGAGCATGTATAGGGTGCAGGTATATGTATTTCTGTCTGCACCAGAGAGGAGCTGGCAAGCCTTATTGATGATTACTTGTATTTAATGAAGTGCCATAGGGTCGGCGGCAGCAAAGATTGTGAGGCCATATTTCACCAGCGACAAGACTGAGGAGGTAATGGCTAGGTGAAGTGCTTCAGGTGGCAGGCAGTCTGTCTGTACAGGAGACCAATGCGGCTGTTGGTGGTGGAGTTGAGGATTTTTATATGTTCATGGAATGAGAGGAAAGAGTCAAATGTAATAGAAGATACTTATACTTTTGGACCTGTTCCAGTGGGATGAGAGAGGCGGAGTGCATTTCTAGGGGGAAATCCTTTGATCTGTTTTGGCAGTGGACATAGAGCATTGTCTTTGCTTTTTTAACGTTTACCACCAATCTGTGTTCAGCAAGCCAGTGTTCAATTTGAGAGAATGAGTTTTGTAAGGTATGCTGGAGAGAGTGAGGATCAGGATGTGCGGTGGAAAGAACAGCATTGTCCGCGTAGAGGAGAAGGTTGCCAGGGCAGGATTTAGGCAGGGCGTTGAGGTAGATGCTGAATAGCAGAGGACCCAGGATAGATCCCTGGGGAACTCTTGAGCACACAGGCAGCATGGTAGATATGGTATTAATTTTAACACATTGTGTTCTAGATGAGATTGCTGGAGAACCATGAGAGTGAACAAAGAGACACCAATTTGTTGCAATGTGTTAAGAAGGAAGGGGTGAGAAACCATGTTGAAGGCCTTTGAGAGGTCTATAAACATGGCCCCTGTGTGGTGCCCCTTGTCAAGCGTGGAGTGCAGTGAGTTAGCAAATTCTGTGAAGGCAATTGTGCTATGACCAGCTCTGAAACCATGCTGCTCCCTACGTAAGAGGTATGTGAGGAGGTAGTCAGTGAGCTGATTGGCCGTGTCTTTTCAAGGGCTTTAGAAAGTGGGGGGGGGAATTGAGATGGGCCGGTAGTCATTTGGGAGGGAGCTGTCACCACATTTCAATATTGGTGTTATCACTGCCATTTTCCATGAGGTTGGGAACTGGCCCAGGCACAGGGACAGATTTAGAAGGTCTGTGAGTGGGGAGATAACTGAGTCTAGCACAAGGTATAGGATACACATATCAAAGGCGTCATTGCAGTAATTGGAGCTCTTGGGGGGCTTTGGACAGGTAGGATTTCACTTCTGTAGGGGTAATGGAGTTTGAAGGGGGTGGGAGGGAGTTCAGGTGGTGGGGTAGGCTGAATTGGATCTAAAAAGTTGCTAGGGAGGACTGAGCTGAGGTCTGAGAAAGTGGAGTTGAGGCAGTTAGCTATGTGAAGTGTGTCTGTGGTGGTAGTACCGTTAATACCAAGTTGTGGGGTGTGGGGGGAGAGTGGGATTTACCATTAAGCTCCTTGATGTTATCCCAGAACCTTCTTGTGCTACCCCAAGGAGGTGGATAGGGCAGTTCTGTAGTGCTCTGCCTTGGCCTTGCGGATTGCCCAGGTACACTTATTGCGGGCAGCCTTGTAGGCCTGCCCATCACTTAGCACACTGGAGGCAGTGGCATGATGCTAGAGGTTGTCATGCATTTTGAACTGGTGTAGGAGTTCTGGGGTGATCTGGGGGCACTACGTTTCTTAGTGGTCACTTTGATGGTCAGTGCGAAAGCATCACAGGCGGTATTAAAGGTGGTGGTGAAGTAGTGCACTGTATCATCTATGTGCCGGACTTGGGAAATATGGGACCAGTCCCATTTAATTAGATATAGGTTGAGTTTGGCTATGCCTCCTGGGCACAGTTGATGACGAAGGGTGATGTTCGGTGGTGGTTTAGGGAGCCGACAGGACCAGCTGAAGATTGGGGAGTGGTGGCTTAAGGCATTGGGAAAGTCACCCAGGTCAATAATATGGTGGGGACAAGCCTGTGAGTACTAGTTCCAGATAGCAGATGCCAATGACACTGCTGCCAGATGGATGGCCAAAACACAGTGACTCAGGAGATTTGCCTGGCTCAGAGCCAGTAATCTGTCACAGGATACCTAGACAAAGGCCATGGACTTCCCCTGCAAGAACACTTTGTTTGGAGACAAAACAGGCTTCCATGAAGGAGGTGGAAGAATACAAAACCACCTACAAGAGTAATTCAGCCAAGGAGAAACCTCCAGCTTCCAATAGGCCTTATGGAAGGGGCGGCAGAGGTAGGTCTTCACATGGTAGACCTTTCTTCCACGCTCAGGCTGCTTAGCAGTACCAGCAGTATTCCCAACAAACAGGATACTTTAGAGGTAGGGGAAGAAGGGTATCTAGGAGTGGGGATCAGTCCCAGCCAAAGCAGAATCCCTGACGTGGTTGCCACAGTCACCTTCCCAGTACCGGTAGGGGGGCAGGCTGGCTTACCATTTCCAGGCTTGGGAGACCATCAGCACAGACATGTGGGTCCTGGAAGTAGCGAGTCAGGGTCTGTCCTTCAGTTTCAAATCCTTCCCACCCTTAAGAACAAGGGTATTCAGACCAGCTTCAAACTCAGAGGGGAAGCTGCTAGAGGAGGAAGTGGCAAAGTTGTTGCTGTCAAGGGCAGTAGAACCAGTCCCTCAGCAAAGGGGAAAAGGTTTTTTACTCAAGGTACTTCCTGACGAAGAAAAATGGGGACTGGTGACCTATTCTTGACCTAAGGTTACTAAACAGTCACTTGGCAAAGCCAAAATTCAAGGTGGTAACTTTGGCCATGATTCTACAAACCCTCCAGAAAGGAGACTGGTTGGCATCCCTGAATCTAACAGATGCTTACTTCCACATCCTCGTAAGGGAGTCTCACAGAAAATATTTCAGGCTCAGACTCTCTTCAGGACACTACCAGTACTCAGCACTGCCATCTGACCTCATGTCAGCTCCAAGAGTGTTCAGAAAGTGCCTAGCAGTGGTGGTGGCATACCTCAGAAGGCAGGGAATCTCAGTATTCTCTTACCTGGAATGACTGGTTAATGGTGGGAAAGTCACTACAACAGGTGAAGAAACACCTAGGGACATCCAGGAAGCTCCTGGAATCCCTGGGGTTTCTACTAAACCTCAAAAAAAATCCATCCTGTAACCAGTACAGGTTCTGCATTATATAGGAGCAGAGCTGGACACAGAAGGGAATGGCTTACCTGTCTCGGGACAGGGCAAGCGACATCATCCAGATTGCTGAATCTTTCACTAAACAAACCAAAACCAGCAAGGCAGTTTTTACAGCTCCTGGGGCATATGACTGCAACAGGCACAGTCATGGGTGCCCGGTTCCAAATGAGGAACATACAGTTCCACCTCAGGGCACATTGGTGCCAAAGAAGGGATCCACTATCAAAACTTGTTCCTGTGACAGGAAACTTAATGCAAGCTCTTCAGTGATAGCAGGCAAGGCAAAACTTAAGGGGAGGAGTCCCTTTCCAACAGAAGGCCCCATCAGTAGTTCTGACAAAGGATGCATCCCTGCTAGGCTGGGAGGGCTCATTTTGGTACCCATACAATTCACAGCATTTGGTCAAGTGCAGAGTCACTCCAGCACTTAAACCTGCTGGCGCACAGAGCAGTGTTTCTGGCACTGCAAGCCTTTGCTTCCATGATTCAAGGCAAGGTGGTACAGGTCAGGACTGACAATACCACCACAATGTACTACATAAACTAGGAGGAACAAGGTCCAACCCTTTGTGCACAGAAGCAATGAAGGTGTGGAGTCTGGTCTACTCACTCCAGGCTTCTCTAGTAGCCATTCATCTGCCAGGAAAGGACAATACCTTGGCAGATGCTCTAAGTCTAATCACCCAGGATCATCATGAATGGACTCTCAGACAGGTGCTGGAGTGGTGTTCAGAAGATGGAGCACCCCGGAGATGGACCCCTTTGCATCCCAAGAGAACCACCAGTTACCACAGTTTTGTTGCAGCTCACCGGTCAGAAGTACAGTACATCTGGATGCCTTGGTACTGGATTAGTCAGGGAAACAGCTGTATGCCTTCCCTTCCTTTCCCCTTCTCAGGATCCTAATCAAGCTCAGATCTCAACCATCGACACTGATCTTGATAACTCCAGACTGGGCCAGACAGCCATAGTACTCTGCTGCTCTCCATGTCTGTGGCTCTACCGATACACCTCTCACAGAGGCACAATCTGCTAACCTCCTCACAGGGGAGAATCCTGTGCCAGACCCTCAGATCCCTCAGACTCAAGGCATGGCTCTTGAGGACCTACAGTACGCAGGCTTGCAACTTGCTGAAAATGTTCATAATGTTCTAAGGGTTCCAGGAAACCCTCCACTAAAAAGACATATGCTTCCAACTGGAAGAGGTTCTCGATCTGGTGTTCTGCCAAAGATGTAGTACCTTCACAGGCTGGAGTATCAGTATTGCTGAATTACCTCACTCATTTGCACTCCCTGGATTTGCAACCCACTACTCTGAAGGTGCATCTGGCTTCAGTTTCAGCCTATATTTCAGCTGGTAAGGGTGCCTTCATAGCAGCCAACTCTATTTTTAAGTACTTTAAAGGATTGTCCCATCTTTACCCACTTTACAGGGAACCGGTGCCAGCATGGGACCTTAATGTATGAATTGCCAAACTCATGGCACCTCCATTTGAGCTTATGGCCTCAGCTCACCTAAAATAGGTTACCTGGAAAACAGTGTTCCTGGCCGCCATCACTTTGGCCAGAGGGATTAGTGAACTCCAGGCCTTGTGCATTGAGAAAATTATATTTCCTTCTACAGAGACAAAGTGCTGCTTAGAACTAATAGGAAGTTCCTGCCTAAAGTAGTCTCTGATTTCCATTTGAACCAGTCCATGCCAGTATTCTTCACTAAGCATTCTAGCTCAGGTGAACGTAGGCTTCACAGTCTGGATGTCAAGAGAGCTTTGAGCTACTACATGATGCATACTAAAGACCATAGGCAGGACAGACAACTGTTCCTGACTTTTGGGGATGTAGGAAAAGTAAAACCAGCATCTAAAAGAACGGTCTTTTGATGGATAGTCCAATGTATCCAATTCTGCTACTCAAAGGCACGTAAGGAGCCCCCAGCAGGCCTCAGGGCTCTTTCCACAAGGGGCATGGCTGCTATCCTAGCAGCTACCAGGGATGTTCCCAGATTAGAAATCTGCAAGGCAGCTACATGGAGAACAGCACATACTTTCACAAAACACTATTGCCTGGACACTCAGTCCAGGAGCGATGCGAGGTTTGATATAGATGTTCTGCAAAGTATTTCCAAAATAGGTTCTGTGCCCACCTCCTAAGGTACTGCTTCGTAGTCTACAAGAGTTAAGAATATTGAAGAATTCCTGGGGTTAGAAGAAAAAATTACTTACTATAGTAATCTTGTTTCTTCTGAAGTATTCTTCAATATTCCAAGGTATTCTTCAGTATCAAGGGAGGTAGGTTCAGGAGCAATATGAGGAAATTCTTCACAGAGCATGTTTTTGAACCATGGAATAGCCTGCTGGAGGTGGTGGGGTGAAGACGGTGGGTTAATTCAGGCAGGCATGGGACAGGCATTGCGGGATACCCAAACAAGCAGCTAAGTGGGGGGGGGGTAGAAAAACAAGGACAAACTTGATGGAACATAAGGTTCCCCATCTGTCGACAACTTCTATGTTTCTATATTCTTAACTCTCCCACCCTGCCTCCCTCTTCCAGAACCAGTGGCCTCTGCATCTCAGGTTGAGTATCTGAACAAAAAGGGGTGATTCACCTTTGTTTGTCATATCTTTGAATCCTGTTGGGTGTTTTTCCCTCTTCAAGTCATATCTGACAGTCTTGGGGTGGGGGGTCACGTCTAACAAGAAGTTGGTGGTTTTATTATTACTAGAAATAGTCTTGTATTTCTGTCTTTAATGCTTACAGTTGTTTCCATAATATTTAATAGGTTAGCTTAGGATAGGCCTTTCCTTGCAGGCTCCAATGAATCTCACTGTTTTGAATGCAGCAGCTGATAAGGGCAGCATTTGAATAAGTGGCGCGAGCCAATGATGGGCTCCATAATTTACATACATTCCATTCTCTGGGCAGTTCTACTATTCAGGCTGATTGCAAGAGTTAATCAATCAAATCTTTATCCAGGCGAACATAGTTGAGCACAGCTCATTTGCAAGATGGACCTGGTAAGGTCAAGGTTCAATTTATATAGATACATAAAAAATATTCAATATACACACACTCTAGGATACTACATAGAATATTCAGTATACACACAGTCTAAGGATACATTCTAATCAGACTATACATTAAATTCAGGTGTAGTGGTAGTAAGGGGAGAGGGGAAGGGAGCAGGAAGTGGTGTGCCTGGCTGGTGGGGGAGGAGGAAGATGGTGGGGGCCTATACTGTGGAACGGATAAACTGTGGGCCTTATGAAGAGGGCAAGAGGGTGGCACTGGGGGGTTTGTATAACAGGGGTATAGGACTGTGATATACGACAAGGGATTGGGGGAGGCAGATGGAAAAGAGGGGTGCATTGAGTGTGAGGGGTGGTGACTCTTAGTAAAGGTGGATACCTTCCATGAGTTGGCTATGTGGGGAGGGAGATGGATAAGATTAGGAATACTCTACTGTTTGTGGAAACAATTACATTTTTCTTTGTTAAGAATAATGAATACCTTGGAAGAAACAAGATTACTATGGCAAGTAATTTTTTCATATGAGAATATTTATCTAAAATTAAACTAGTTCTGGTCAGTCAAATTCATCAGAGAAGGGTAAGCAAAATAGACAAGTCTTTGGACCCTTCTTGAATAACTCAACCATTGGGGCCTCCCTAATAGAGAGATTGGAAAGGAGTTCCAAAGGGCCAGTCCAGCAACATCAAAGGTTCGGTCACCAGAATGTTTTTAATCTGGCCCTTGGAACCACGAGGAGGTCCCTGGTTGAGGAGCAGAGGGAGTGGACTGGGGTGGTAGGTGTCAGGAGATCAGCCAGATAGCCAGGGCGAAGTCCATATAGGGCTTTGTAGGTGACCAAGCCCACCTTGAAGATAATCCTCCACCTAACAGGCAGCCAGTGCAGAGCTCACAGGACCAGGGTCACATGACTAGACCTAGACAGGCCTGTCAGCAACCTGGCCGTTGCATGCTGCAGCTGGTGGAGGGTCCCTCCAGTGATCCTGAAGTAAAGAGTATTACAGTAAACAAGTCTGGATGTAACAAAGGCATGTACCAGTGAGGGTAGATCCCTAGGCGGAACTAGGGGTTTAATCCTGCTGATATTCCTTAAGTGGTAAAAAACACTTTGGACCACAGATGACACCTGAGCTTCAAGTGTCAGTCTGTCATCCAGGATAACGCCAAGATCTAGCACCATAGGGGAGAGCATCAACAGAGCAGATCCCAGGAACAATGCCGTAGCCACTCGAGGTACTCATTACTCCCATGACCTGGCTTGATTATCATGACCTGTCTTGTCGGGGTTCATTTGCAACCAATTGGAGGACATCCAGTCACTGATCTCGGCCAGGCAATTAAAGGGGACAGGAAATCTGTGCCAATTGGCAGCAGTTAGTAATGTTCCTAGTAAGAGAAATGATAACTGCCTCCAAATAAGCCATGTTTAACTGTACCTTAATAAACATTGATGTAAAACTTTTCAATTGTTTTCTTTTTATGAACAACATTCTGAACAGTTCTATTCCTGGAACCAGTACATTGGAGTGTTTACTATGTCACGGTTTGAGTACAGAATGCTAAACATGAGCTATTGTCCTATCAGAATAATGCTTAAGAGTTCTTTCCTCAAACCGTGACAGTTAAAACTCCAGGTCACTGGTTCTGTGAAGAGAACTGCAACAGAATGTTGCCCATAGAAACAAAACAATGCAAAACACAATTTTTCACATCACTTTTTATTTAGGTACAGTTACATGTGGATCATTTAGGCTTATGGATATCATTTCTGTAAACTGGAACATTGTAAACAGCTACCGATTAGAAGTCATTTCCTGTCCTCTAAGCACTTCCATGATGTCATGTATTCTGGGGCAAAGGACATAGCAGCAAAAACCCAAACTGTAATGCACAATGAGCTCACCCGGGGCAGCAAGTGCACTTTGAACAACATTGGTGACAAGCTCGAACCTTGAGGCATTCCACATGGCAGGAGCTTCAGGGAGAAGAAATTCCCCATCACCTCTTGTTGCTTCCTACCAGATAGACAGGACTCAAACCAGTTGAATAGTCCTAGTGACAGTATTCTACCATAGAATCTAAGGTGATCTAGAAGCACAACGTGATCCATAGTGTCGAATGCTAGTGAGAGATCCAGGAGCACAAGAATTGACCTGTCTTCTCTATCTCTTGCCCTGAGGAGGTAATTTTTCACCCTAACCAATGCTGTTTCAGTGCTGTGCCTAGCCCTGAAGCCTGACTGGAATGACTCAGATGTCGAAGGTCATGAGGCGCTCCTCGAGCTGCTGCACCACTATTTTCTCAACAACCTTTCCTAGAAATGGAAAGTTGGAAATCGGACAGTAATTTACCAGGATGTCAGAGTCAAGAGATAGCTTCCTAAAGATGGACCTCAGTTTTTTTTCCAAGGCATCTGGAAAGACTCCCTCCAACAACAAACACTGGACAATCCCAGCGAACCCTGGACCAATGGTCCAGATGCATTTCATCAAGAAACAGGTTGGGGCCAGGTTCAGGTCCAGTTCACAATAAGTGTGCCTGAGCTTCAAGATCACCTCAATGACCTCAGCCACCTCCAATGGTTTAAACTCTTCCCAGACAATTGGAGTGGCTCTGCTTCCACCAGGCTGGTCACTGCCAAGGCGAAACTCACCTCACTGATGAAATCCCTAACTGGATAGAGGACACCCTGTCAGTCAAACTGAGCAAACTCATCACATACTGTGGTTGAAAAAGGTTTTTTTCAGCTGAAGATAGACTGGATGAAGAAGCTGCAGAATTAGTGTCCATCTTTCATGAGTAAAAAAGCATTTTTCATGATGGCTACCATCTTGTTTATGCACTCCAAGAAAAAAAATCAAAACCCATATAAATGAGGTGGGTGAGAACACACACATATGAATCTTGGTAAACAGGACCAAGAGTCTGGTGTTAGTTTTTCCAAAAACAACCCAGAGATACATTTTTGGAGACTTTGACCGTCAGCTTATCAAAATGGAAGATTCATGTTTCGCAAGATGATAAACTTTGTGTGTGCAGTCTTCCTTGATCTTAGTAAGGCCTTCAACACCGATCATGACCCGATTCTGTCTACCCTTCATATTATTGGTATGGACAGGGGATCGCTGAACTGGTTCTCCTCCTACCTCTCCGGGCGCACTCAGCAGGTAAAAGCTGTGGGTGACCTCTCCCCACTGAAACCTATCAACAGAGGTGTACCTCAGGGATCAATCCTGGGTCCCTTGCTTTTCGCACTCTATATCAACTACATCGACCTTGGGATCATATCTTCTGACATCCATCTTTTCGCGGATGATACCGTCCTATATACACATCTAGACCTGCTCCTGAGCAGGCATGCACAGATCTGCAGAATGGTTTTAATATCCTGCAACACAACCTACTCAACAATAAATTGCTATTAAATGCCAAAAAAACACAAAGACTATGCTTCTGACCCCGAGTAGCTCTGTTTCTATTCTGCCCATGAGAGGCATCGTGCAACCCATTACCACGTTGCTTGGCGAATCCCTGCAATATGTTGATAAATTCAAGTACCTTGGGATGTGGACTGACTGTCGTCTGTCCTTCATGGATCATGTAGGGGAACTTGCAAAAAAGCTGAAACAGACTCCGCTTATTCTATAGAATCAAGCACCTCCTTACTCAAGAGGCCAAGAGGAGGCTGGTTCAAGCTACTTTTCTATCACTATTGGATTATGCCAGCTTCATCTATAGTCACATTCCAGGGCCAGCCTTAGCTAAGCTTGACATTCTTTACCACAGGGCCTTGCGCTTCATTTCTGGGGCAGCCTATTTTGCTCAACACTCTGCCCTGTGCCTCTTTAATGGGCTGGCCATCTCACATTCTGGAGACAAAGGAATGCTGCCCTTTGGACATACAGAGCAATTGCCAAGATGCTGCCACAGTATATCCGACTGCTTGCCCCTAGGTGCTTTGGGTAACTATGTCCTGAGAAGTCACTCTTACATCTCCTTAGTGATACCCAAGGTAAAAACCCATTTTGGCAGATTGTCCTTTAGCTTTGCCCTATCCCAGCTATGGAACAATCTTCAAAAAAACTCTGAAATTAGCAAACCCCGTAAAAGTCCCCAAATTTAAAAATCTATACACAAGATCCTTTTCTGAGCATTGTAAGCGTTTCTCCCGATGTGCCTTGCCTGGTTCTGACCTTCTTTGATCAACCTATTCCACCTTACATGTGCTCTCTCACTCTATCCTTTGTTTTTCTACTTTTCACCCCTTTTTTAGGGGTTCCTCTGCCCTTCTGCTCTCCTATTTGCCACGGTATGCTAATGTCATGGTACTACTGACATTACATGTGTGAATATTGTACATCCTGCTTGATTATCCATCTTATGACATAGTATTGTATACATTATATTTTGCTATATTTGTGCTGCTCTGCAATATGTGTACCTATGCTGTACCCGTAAGTGTATTAATCTTAACAATTCTGTATGACAACCAGGCCCACCTTGGAAATAAACTTGCTCAATGGTGTTCCACCTGGTAAACTAAAAATGATTGATTGAAGACAAGGATTTATCTGTTACACACTAATGTACGACAGTTATTTACGAATGTTAATTTGAGGCAGTAAAATGGAGTTTCACTGTGACAGACAATTTGAGGCAGTAAAGGGGATTTTCTGTTGAAGATAATGAGGTAGTAAAATGGATTAACATCACACAAATTTGACTTGAGTCAGAAAATGGATTTTTACTGTTGCTGATATTCTGAGGCAGTGAAAAGAAGTTTTACTGTTGCAGATAATTTGATGCAATAAAATGGATTTATAGTGTTGGAGATCATTCTAGGTAGTAAAGCAGTAGTGGATACATTTTATGTGTTGCAATTAAATGTGCGACACTAAAATGTGAGTCACTAAAATTCCATTTTTGATTCTTGCATACTTTTACTCATAACTTAGAAATTTTATAAAATTTTAGTCCCAAATTTTGAATATATTGTTTACATGACCCTACTTCATGAATGAGTATGGTGGGAATTTTTAAGTACAGGTCAAAAGGTGACTGTAGTCATTCTGCAAAGCCACCTTTTAGGCAGTATTAACCATGTTCATGATGTAGGGTCAAAATAATTTTTTGCGTTACACTTTAGTGTCTCACTTAAATGTGTAACTAAACTTTCAACATTATAAATTTTCCATGCACACCAAAAATATAATTCTTGGGTTACAGTTAAATGCAGACAGACTCTTCCTTTGGTGCGGGCCCTGTACATCTGCATCTGCTCACGCAGGTCCCAAAGGTACCTGCCTGAATAAAGATAAGATTCCACTGTCTCAAAAAGAAATATTCATTGCAAAACACTGCATTAATGCACCAGTTAAGGTTCAGCTTAATGCCACAAAAAGAAGGAAAGGTGGCATAAGTGTTTCCAACCCTAGCTTACCAACCTCCCAAGCAGCAAAAGGACAAGACCACAGAAGCAGCCACAGACAGCCATCAGGTAAGAAAAACATACAACTGTTTCCAGATGACAAATGTGGTAGCATGGATATGCTACCTCCATGAATTTGTATCTTTGGCTGCATAAGCACAGGCCCCAGAGTGGCCTGCAGTCAGAAGTATTTACGTCTCAATGTGCATACGTGCCTGTGGCTGCAGATGTAATGCTGCAATTTGGGTATCACAGATTTCTATATGCAGCAGTAGAAGTGCGCCCCGCCTCCCCCCAAGTGTGCACTGCTGTACACAGAATTCCGTATCTATACCTTACACCTGTGTCTGCAAAAGTGCTAGCACCACAGAGGCCTGCACTTCTGCAGACAGAAGCAGTATTACAATTTGGGTATCATGAATTTCATTGGGCCTGCCCTTCTGCAGCAAGAAGTTAGTATCCATGTCTTACATGTGACTGCAGAAGTGCAGGTCCCTCAGTGTGCATGTCTTCCAGTGTGCTTGAGTAACTGTTGCTACAGAAAACACAACTCTTGTAATTTGGGTATCATGGATTTGTATATTTGGCTGCAGGGACCTGAGCTTCTGCAGACAGAAGCAGTGTTGTGATTTAAGCATCATGGATTTCAGTCTGTAGCCAGAAGTGAGTGTGTATGTCTTGCAGTGTGCACACCACAGATACAAATCCAAAGGTAACGCAGCAGAGCTAATGCATTTGTGTCATCTGGAAACAGCTGTGTGTTTGTCTTGCCTAATGATGGCTGTCCGTGATTGCTTATGTGGTCTGTCCTTTTGCTGCTTGAGGCATTGGGGAGTTAAGGATGGAAACCCCAATACCGCATTTCCATCCTTTTGTAGCATTAAGTTGAACTCTAACTGGTGCATTAACACAGTTTTTACAATAAATATGTAATGTATTTCCTATGTTTCGGTCACAGTTTTTAATATGCAGGAGAGCTGTCCTCTGCTCCAACACCATGTCTACTGGCATCACAACCTGCTGCTTGTAACAGTCTGTTGCTGTGTAAAAAACAATAAAAAATGTCAGAGGGAATTATGATGACGGGTGTAGACAAGCAGCCTGAGCAGAGGAAGTCTAGGAAACAGTGATCCTGTTTTCATGTTGATATACACAACTAGAAAGGAAAAGGGAGAAGGAAATTCTGAGGATATATGAAGTATAAGCAGCAATGTGTCTATAAATGATGTTTTTCAAATGTTACCTATGATGCCAAAGGTTCTTTAAAGGAGTACTAGCAGAGGTGAAGCCCCGACTGCTGCACAGATTGGGGCTTCAATTCACAGATCGCCCTTGCAGGCACCCTATTAAATCAAATGTTTGATTACTGCATTACTCGTAAAAAGTGCCCGATTCTCCAGTGCAGCCAGCATTATCAAGCAGCATGAGATGACTACCTGGCTATAACTGCTTTAGGAAAGATAGACAGGACAAAAGGGCCAGAGGAGTGCTCATCTACACCCGGCTTGAATTGGATGCCACAGAACTCATTAAGCCTGATGCCGTACCCACTACAATGGAATCCTTATTCATAACTCTAACTCTTGGTCAGTTCAAGAAGTTAATCGCTGGATGTGTCTACTTCCCACCCGCTGTTGCCTCCATAGGTTTATTACTTTCTAACCTCCCTCATCATGATCTTATACTTTGTGGTGATTTCAATGACGACTGGCTAAGTCCCTCTAGTAATAAGCTGCGGTTCATGTTGGCCAACTCCAACCTATCCCAGTTCATACCCCAGCCCACCCGTATCAACAATAAATCTGGCAAACATACATTGCTTGACTAAGTGGTCACTAACTGCCCTCTGAAGGTCAAAGCAGTGGGTGTGCTATTGGACTGTTTAAGTGACCATTCATCTACTATCTGTGTCTGGAGGAATAACTTCCCTAACCCACCTTCTCGTATCTCCCTTGTACGGGACCTATCCAGGTTCGATGTTAGTTTCCTTACCTCGATCAATCTCACACACTGGAACCCTATTAAGATTCTTCCTGACAATCAAGCGTTGGAGTTTTCATCTCTACCCTTTCACAAATTATTGATTAGCATGCCCCTCTCAAAATGCAAGTCCAAGGGTATCAAGGTTCCTTGGCTTACAAAAGATGTCGGGATCCTCATGTTCTCCAATGACCGGGCCTAGCAGTCCTTCAAAAAAAAAAAAGTGGGTTGTCATCTGATTGGCAATACTACAGACAGCTCCACAACACATGCAAGAGCTCATTACAGAAAGCCAAACACCATTTCAAATCCTCACAAGCAGAACACCTGTGCAACCCCAAGGAGTTTTGGAGACAGGGCAACTCCCTGATAAAAGGGGAAACAGCTACACTCCCTAGCTCTTACTGCCCAGTGCACCATCCTCACTGACCCTCTATTGCCACAAGATTTAATAAATTTTTCACTGATCTCCAAAAATACACCTCGCTGTTTCATAACTTGTCTACTCACCCTCCTCCCATGGCCTATCTGGGGCTCGTCCTGATTTTCACTTAAAACTGGCAACTCTTAGAGGTCCAGAGGCTGCTCTCCAATCTGAAACCTGAGAGTTCTCCAGGTCACAATACTCTTGAGCCAAAGTTTCTCATGTTTGGTGCTCCTGCCCTCGCCTGTGCTGTCTGATTAATTCAATAGATCCTTCCTATCCTGTACTGTTCCTGAAAAGTTCCTGAAAAATGTAATGTTGCTGTTGTGCTAGTGCATAAAAGTGGGCCCAACTCTGTGGTTCAAAACTTTAGGCCCATCTCCATTCTCTGCCCATTTTCCAAAATTCAGGAGCATATAGTTTATAATCACCTTCAGAGCTACCTGAAATTTCACAATATGTTATCCCCCTTCCAACATGGGTTTAGAAAGAATCATAGTACCCTTACTGCTTTATTGAAAGTGACTTCAGGCATTGCTCAAGCCATAGATCAAGGATCTGCCACTGGAGCAGTCTGTGGATCTCACTAAAGCATTTGATCTGGTAAATCATGACCTCTTACTCCAGCAGCTCCAGATACTTGGTCTTAATTCTGCTGCCCTGGGCTGGTTCCAAAGTTATCTTTTCCATCGTTCTCAGAGGGTCAAACGGGTTAATTCACTCCCTTAGACCTACAACCCATGAAGTCCCTCAGGGATCAATCCTGGGTCCCTTGCTGTTCTCCCTTTTTATCAATGACTTACCATACCATTGTGGAGGGGCCTCTGTGCACCTCTATGCAGATGCTATCCTACATTGCTCATCATCCAACATTACCCATATTAATCGAGAACTTGCCTCCGATTTCACTGCACTGGAATTGTGGTTTAAACATAAACAACTTGTCCTTAATGCTAAATGCATGTGTAACCCCCCTGTTACCTGAGGTTACAAGAATCCCAGTTAGACCTAGTGGTAGGCAGGGAAGACAGCTTGTGAAACTCCAGTTAAATGGATTTCACACTGTCTCACTCTGTTCTCAGTCTCAGCTGAGACTGAGGGATGACGTCATTTTAGAACTGTCACAGCTGCATAAGCCACACTGGAATGTTGCAGCTAGGGAAGTTAGGATAGAATGTTGGGGAATTTGAAGTCAGTCTGTAGTAGAGGAAGGAGGTGCTCTGCTGTAAGCAGGCCCTCAGAGTCCTAAGCTCTGTCAAAGAGCTATGTTTTTGTAGAGGTGTGTGTTCTCACCTGAAGTGGAACACAAGAAGAGCCAAGTGAAGTGGTAGAGACTTTTCAGTGGTTCAGGCCCCAATCCCTGCAGGGATGGGGGGGAAGGAATCAGCCTGTTTCCAGGGGCAACTCTCCTGGTCTGGCTAGGGAAAAAGAAGCTGCCTGAGTTGTTCATGCTGAGGCACCAGAAGTTCTGGATGAGATTTCTTTGAAGAGAAAACGCCTGTGGGGCACCTGCAACCTAAGGGTGAGTTCACTCTGCTAAAGGGCCAATGTGTTTTCACGTGAAACAAGATGAAACTAAAGTGGCTGTTACTGTGGGGTCAGGAAAAGACAGCCAAGTACAGTTTGGAAGATGTGGGGATTGGACTGCTTAACTCTGTGGGGGCTCTAGAGTAATGGACACAGCCACTTATTAAGTATGTTCAAGTTCAGCACAAATGGGATGTAAAGACAGTAGATGGAATGTGAACACATTTAAAGAGAATCTACACAGCAGTGTTTTCAAGGATGAGGTGTTTACAGTCCAGAGAAATGGCCAGGTATGAATTATGGGAGCAAGAGGTGGGAGACCCCCCATCAGTAGTAACCAAATTCACCTCTACGGGTTTGCTTTGGGACACCTGTTGCTTTTTCTCAGGTACTTGGCCAGTGCCTGAGGAAAGTACCCAGACGTGGGACTGATGAGGAAGATTCCCTGATGGAGCCAGAAGTGCTCATAGGTGGTTTAGGGAGCCACCTGTAAATGTTCCATGCTATCTGGAAAGTGTCCAGAGGGCTGGCATGAGTGCCAAGCCATGGAAGGAAGGTAGTCCAAGTGACTGGCAAGGGAGCAGAGCCAGGGAAACCCAGAGCAGAGTACAAGTCCAGGCTGTGTGCTCAGTGTGTTTTCAAAGCCTGAGGGCTAAAGTGAATGTTCTTATCTGCATAAATCTGCATTACCAGCAGTGTGGTCCCATGGGGGTCCATCTATGCTTTGTTATTCAGTTGGATGTGAATAAAAGCTGCACTTTAGAATCCCACTTCTGGTATTGGACATTAGTTATTGCTTCCTGTGTCGGGAGTTACTTGGGTGCCCCTGTTGCAGAGTAGCCAAACCTAGCCAATGTGCTGAGTGACATTTCTCCCTGAACCCAGCCCACCCGGTAGTGCTGTCAAGATGGAAACTGTATACCTGGGTGGGGGTTACACATGCTATTTACTCACAGACCCTCCTCTCCAAGTTCTCTTGCCCCTCTCACTATAACCTCTGTCAGCAGAGATACTCAATCTGTCCCTACTTTTAAATACCTGGGCTTCACTCTGGACCCCTCATGTTCTCTGCTCTTCCATGTCTCCTTTCCAAGTAAATCCCTGAACCAAAAGGTAGGCCTCCTCTATCACATTTGTCTCTTTCTCACTGCTGCAGCTTGCCATCAGATTGCCTCCTTGTCTCTCCTTCCAGTCCTAACCTATGGTGCTCCTCTACTGCTCTCTACCAGTGCTGCTGCCATGTGTCTTCTCACACAAGCATACCATAGAGTGGGGAGGTTCGCCCTCGGGGTCACTGCCCGTCACCATCACTGCGATGTCCTTTCCTCCCTGGGGTGGTTACCCTATGAATCAAGACTAAGATTCTCCACCCTGTGTTTCATGTTTAAGCAAGTTCACATTTATACTCCCCCCCCCCGTCTCAGAGATACCTGCCGCAGAATTGCCCCATGTACACTAAGATCTGCCACACTCCCCCTCCTACAAAGGCGTACTGCTCGGCTTGCTCTTGTGCATAGGTCCTTCCCCTTTGCTGCTATCCCTGACTGGAACTCCCTTCCCCCCTCTATTCTGTCCTGGGACACACTGAGTTCAAGACCCGCTTGCTCTCCTTTCTTACTGCCTCTGCTACATGCTCCTGCTATAAAGGGCACTGATGACTGCACTTGTTACACTTGCTCCTGCTATAAAGGACACCAATGACTACACTTGTTAGTTACACACTTGCTCCTGCTAAAAAAAGATGGCTGCCAGGCTGGGCGTGTTGCCGCTGCTACTTCTTTGATGTTATTCTATTTTATTTGATCATTTATCATTTGAATATTTTTATTTTTAGTTTAGTTTTTATTTCGTGTCGTTTTAAGCTCTGGTGTTTGGGGTGCTAGTGCCGTTGGGTGGAGCGTTGTAGGACTGCTTTTGGATTTCGGATTTCAAGAGCTGAAGGATGCAGAGACGCCGGGTAACTCCGGGTAATGCCCTGAGGAGCTTCGATTGAGCTTTTAAGAATCGTGTTGATTCCTGGCCGACTTTCCTCTGTTTTTTTGCTTTTAGTCGGCGGGGGTTTCTGACACTGGAGGGCTCCCTGTTAGTGGAGCTGGGGAGAGTTACCAGTCTCTTCTGGCGTTTTTCTGGATTGTTGTGATTTTGGAGAGGAGACACCACAGGGGTTTGTTCTTACAGGCTGAGTTTAAAGAACAGCTGCTGGAGGGGTTTGTTCCCTTAATGGATGAGTTCTGAAGACAAGACAGTGGGGTTTGTCTTTATGGATTGTGGTGGGGATTTTATGCGTTGGACTTTGTTCCCCTAATAACTGTAGGGAGGGCATAATTAGTGGAATTTATAATCAACTTGGACATTGTGAAAGCTGCCAAGACTTAATTGGAGTGCTACAGATGTCCTGGTTTGATTATTTCAAATTTTCCTGAAACCCCTTTGCTCTGGCTGGTGCTTTCCAGGGTTTTGTCACTCCACAGGGGGCTGGAGTACTTTCCAGTTAGGGAACTGAGTGGAGTGCCCCACTCCCTTGGACCCTGGGAATTGCTGCAATGGTGGCTCTTTCATAGGATCCTTTGGTGTGAGTGACATAATTTGTCCTAGTGTGTACCTGATAGGGAGCTTGTGGGGCTGAAATTGTGTTTTGGATAACCCCCCCCCCCCGGACCTCTTATTCCTGCTACATAGAGCCTTTGTGGACCTTTGCCTCAGATTGTTTCCTTTCTGGAGTTATGTGATTGTCCTTTTGAACTTGGATCTTTGAACTTAAGTGGATTTATTGGATCTACTGTAAGAGACTGTGGATCATTATTTTTGGATTCTGTTTGACTCGAGTGGTGAGAGGACCCTGGGTCTAAATTTTTTTTATTTGTTTGTTTTTTTCTTTGTTTATTTTATAGTTTGAGTTCTTCTCCTAATCAGGGAGAAAGACTGATATTTTCTCCAGTTGTGAGAGAACTGGGGGAGTTTATTTTTATGTTGTTCTGGCAGTGAGTGTGCCAGTGTTTGCTTCCCCAGTAGTGAGAGGACCAGGAGGAGAGATTATAAAGAACTTCATCATTTGTTTTGTTTTTATATGTTTAGTGAAATTGTATAAGTCAATTTAGTTTTAATTTTTGTTTTATTTGTTTTATTTTAGTCAAGCAGTGTCATGTGCTGGCTTCTATCTCACACGGTGGTGCGCTATTCATCCTCCTCTCTTCGCGCCCTCCGACCCTTTTGTACTCCTCCCCTGCAACCTGATGTTTATCGGCGATGTAGAGCACTGGAGATTGCTCGCGGGAGAGTGAGGGAGGCGGGGGTGCGCAAACAGGGGAGGATGAATGAGCGGGGCCATCGTATCGGGGTTATAAAGTCCAGAAGGCGCCCTGGGGCGAAATGGAATCCTGATCGGGGTTCGCCCTGTCTGGTATCCATACCCAAGGGCACTACTGATTTTAGTAGGCAGATAGGCCCGACAACCTCCGAGGTTTGTCCAACTCGGGCAGTGTTATGCAATGCCAGGTCTATTAGGAATAAGACTGCTATTATTGCCGACCTTGTTGGTTCGGCTGACCTGGCTTGCATTACCGAGACTTGGCTGGATGAAAATTCTGGCCCTATAGTAGAGGCCATGACCCTGGTCGGGTACTCTGTAATACACTGCCCGAGATTGGACTGCAGGGGAGGTGGTGTTGCAGTCTGTTTTAAGACTGAATTGGGTCTCACGAGTGTGGTAGTAGGAGAGGCTGAGTCCTTTGAATGTTCAGTCGTAGCAGGTGTAGGTGTTCGAATCATTCTCATTTACCGTCCACCCGGTGATAGGAAACGCTTCTTACAGGAAGTAGCAGACTTCCTCGTCGACATGTCATTTGAGTCGCCCAGATTGATGGTGTTGGGTGACTTCAACGCCTGGGTCGACGATGAACTCTCACAATTTGGTAGTTACTTCCTCCAATTAATGTCTTCTTTGGGCCTTACACAGGTAGTTTCCGCTGCTACGCATAAACCTGGGCCCTCTTTGGACTTAGTTTTCCTTCTAGAGATTGATGCATCCGACATGGGGGTGGAACCAGTCGCTTGGTCTGACCACTACACCGTGAGGTTCAATTTTTGCACCCCCCCCCTTAGAAGGCCATCCCCTGTGGAGATGGTCAGGTACCGCCCCTTATGGAATGTTACTTCATAAGGCCTAGCGGCGGTCCTGGACCGGTCATCCCTCGTGTTGATGAGCAGTAATCCAGAGGCACTGGTGGTGCCCTATAATAAGGCCATCACGGTTGCCCTGGATTCTATTGCTCCCGTTTGTGAACGCCCTTTTTCACTGCACCCCAGGGCCTCTTGGTTTGATGGGACTCTGAGGAGATGCGGAGGAAAGCGCGAAGGTTAGAGCATTGTTGGCGTAGATCGGCCCTTGATGCCGACCGCCTTAGATTGATAGAACATTATGCTAGATACCAATCTGCAATCACCCATAAGAAGGCAGAGTTCCTGTCCAGGGAGATTGCAGTTGCTCAGAATTGACCGGCTCAGCTGTTTCGAACTGTAGACAGAATGTGCAACCCAGCCTGTCTGCAAGTTTGGAAAGCCTTTTCGCAAATAGAGTGCGATGAGCTCGCTCGTTACTTTGCAACTAAGGTGGCTGACATCAGGGCTGATCTGTGTCTGACAACCTCTAAGGGTGATGTTGTGGGGACGTGCGAGAATGCAGTGCCTTGTTTCTCTTGGAGTTCTTTTTATCGACCTGAGTTCGTGGATATTATGAGGTTTATCCATAGTGTGTGCCCTACTTATTGCAGCTTGGATCCTGGACCGACTACCCTAATTTTAGGTTGTATTGATATCATCGGTCCAGTTTTGGCGCAAATAGTCTGGTGCTCCCTGGAGTCAGGTGAGTTTCCTAGCTCCCTGAAGGAGGCGGTGGTGACACCTCTCTTAAAGAAAGCTTCCTTAGACCCAGACTGTTTTTCTAGCTACAGACCCATCTCTAACCTTCCCTTTATTGGGGAGGTTATTGAAAAGGTTGTAGCTACTCAATTGGATGACCATTTAACCATACATAGTATCTACGAGTCCTTCCAGTCTGGTTTCCGTAAAAGACATAGTACCGAGACTGAGCTGGTTCGGGTGCCAAATGATCTTCTGAGGGCGAGGGATCAAAAGAGACGTTCCATTCTGGTTCTCCTTGATCTCTCCTCAGCATTTGACACTGTGGATCATGTGGTGTTCTTGGCACACCTGAGGCAAATTTGTGGAATGTCGGGAACCGTTTTGCAATGGTTCACGTCATTCCTCACCGGGAGATCACAAAGGGTTGTGTCGGCGATTTTTTCCTCTGGCCCAGTCTCTGTTGTGTGGAGTGCCTCAGGGTTCTGTGCTGTCACCCATGTTGTTTGCAGTGTATATGCTGCCCCTCGGAAACATTATAAGACAGTATGGGCTGAGGTTTCACTGCTATGCAGATGATACCCAGCTATACCTGTCTTTTGCACCCGACCAGGATGGAGCTTTCTCGATGTTCAACAACTGTCTGGGGGAAATCCAAGACTGGATGGATTCTAGTTGGTTAAAATTGAACTCTGAGAAGACTGAGGTGTTGGTGGTGGATCCGGGTGGTCAAATTGAGAGGTCGTGTATTGGCGCGCCTTCTGGAATGTTTCTTGGCGGTGTGTCACTGCCGGCCTCTGAACGGGTGCGTAACCTTGGGGTGATTTTTGATGACAAGTTGACTTTACAATCTCAGGTGTCAGCTGTCGTCAGTACTTCCTTTTACCACCTTAGGAATATTACCAGGGTTAGGCACCTCGTTCCGTCTGACTCTTTGCCAACGTTGGTCCATGCTTTTGTGTCCTCACGCTTGGACTACTGCAATGCCCTTTACTTTGGGCTTTCTGGGGTTGAAATCCGCTGCCTGCAGCTGGTGCAGAATGCTGCTGCCCGGGTTTTGACTGGGACAAGTAGGTCCTGTCATATTACCCTGGTGCTCCGCGAACTGCACTGGTTGCCTGTTTGGTGGCGGATCACCTTTAAAGTCATTTTATTGACTTTCAAAGCCCTTCACGATCAGGGTCCATCCTATCTGAAAGACCTTCTGGTTCACTATTGCCCTGGCCAATCACTCCGCTCTGCCGACATGGGGTTGCTGAAGATTCCAAGAGTGAGTTTAAAAAACTCTGGCAGCAGAGCTTTTTCTCATGCTGCCCCCACTCTTTGGAATTCTCTACCATGCCGGTTATGGGAGTGCACCTCCGTGGAGATTTTTAAGAAAGAATTAAAAACTTTTTTATGGAAAAGGCCTTTGTGGAGGATTAAAGTGTCAGTATCTGACTGGATTTTATTGTAATTTATTAAGTCTTTTGATGTATTTATGATGCACTTTTATAAGTGTGTGAATGGCTATGTGTATTTTTGTTATTAACTTGTTCACCGCCTTGATAATTTGAAAGGCGATATACAAATAATATTATTATTATTATTATTATTGTAATAAAGGGCACCGATGACAGCACTTATTACACACTTGCTCCTGCTATAAAGGGCACCGATGACTGCACTTGTTAGTTACACACTTGATCCTGCTATAAAGGGCACCGATGACTGCACGTGTTACACACTTGCTTCCTCATATCTGTTGGCAGTTGTATGATTACTCTGCTACATTTGTTGACAATCTTATAATTACTCTAGTTACAAACTGAAGTGTTCTGCTGTTTATGTATTTTGTATCTATAGTTGTGAAAATAGTGTTCTTTGCTTTTCTGGATTTTATTATACAATTTTAGTGTGTTATCAAAGACTACTATTATTTATTGTTTACATCCACTTGTTGAACTGTAACTGTTATGCCTATGTGTTTTTATCATGTTCTACTCCTGGGTCGACCCTGAAAAAGGGACTAATTGTCTCAGTTGACTTACCTGGTTCCCAAAACTAAAATAAAATACATAACATTTTCAAGTATAGCACTCCTCACCCCCCACGATCCACCGGTAAGACTGATATGACACAGCTTTGTCCCCCTGTACTGTGCCCATATATACACAGAGATTTAAAAATCTTCATATTCCCCATGTACAGCGCTGTTTTTACAGAATCTTCCTAAATGCCATGGGTATACCTGGCACACACATGACATTTAGGCAAATTCTGTAAAAACAGTGCTGAGCACAGGAAATAGAGATTTTTAAATATCCGTACATATGGGCACAATACAGGAAGGGCAAATACTCATGATATTGTGGTGTTACCAGCACAATTGGGGGTATACTTGAAATGCCAGCTGCATCAGAAAATCTGGCACTTTTTATGAGTAATCAGTCAACAAAATACTTGATTTAATAGGGTGCCTGCAGGGGCGATCTGTGAAGCGAAGCCCCAATCTGTGCAACAGTCGATGTTACATCTCTGCCAGTAGTAATCCTTTAAAGAAGCAATTCTAAGCTATATTTAGAATTCAGTTATCAAGAGCTATGCTACTCCTTCTGATGCCAATGACCCAAGTTCAGGAACGTGGCTGGGTAGTCAGGGACTGGCTGGGAAGGAGGATTGAGCATACCAGAGGACACACTCCTTTAGGTGAGGGAGGGCAGTCATCCTCACTGTGCTACTGACACCTGGTTGACCACAGTTGGCAGTGCAGCTGAGGGCACTGTGTGGGATGAGGAAGATGTTGGCTGGGGACCTGCACTGTGCAAGTCATTTCTGCACATGTGCATTGGTCTGCATCACACACCAGCATCTTCCAGGAGACCAAAGGGGAAGAGAGATGAAAGCAGCCAGATGCTTTCTTACTGGGGACCCTGGTGGGTCCAGGCCAGACCACGCCTCATCACCCACCTCTCGATACTATGCATGCTTGGTGATATATCCCCCAATCCCGTACCCTTCTGGGGGAGGGGAGCTGAGATTTCATGGGGGCTGGTGGATACTGGTAGCTGGGGGCTCAAAGATGACTGTCTTCCCTGGAGAAGAATGACCTAAGGGAGGAGTTAGGGCCCAAGATATAGCCAAGTGACTAATTTCCATAAGGTCTTTATCATACAGAATAGATCAGAGTATGAGGGCCTCATAACTGTTACAACTTTTAAAATTTGACAGCCAACAGAGTGATGTTTACTACAACATTTGTCAGGCATTTTTCAGCTGATAAAGCATATTGGCCTGACCAATCAGCCTTTAGCTTTTAGCAGTTGACAAAATGTCTGCTGTGTAGGTTTCCTAATTTTACTGCCTGCCCAATGCAATGCATAAATTTAACCTCACAATCTCTCCAACATGTGCAAGCTGCAAGGTAGCTATGGGCATGTATATGTACTATTTTGGGGACTGCACCATGCTGAAATCCTTTCCGGGGTGATGACAGGATCTTTCAGCACTGTTGGGCAGGCAGGTGGCAGGCACGTCACTATCTGTTACTGGGAATGGATGAGCTGGGGGAGGAAGGCTGGGGGCCATATCCAAGGTGTACAAGGGTGCTGCTTACTATCATGCGGCAGTGTATTCAAAAAACACCTGGGTATCATGTATAACGCCCATACAGACACAATGGAAGACTTGGCTTTACAGACTAGCACTAAAGTGCCTAATTTACGTATTGAAAGGAAGAAAAGAACTCTTTCTTAAAAACTGGGGTAAGTTCCTGGACTCCCTGTCCCCAGTGGAAGCTAGGATATTGAGAGAGATAAAGGTTTAGCATGCCTACCTACAGCCGTAGTATTTACCCTCCAACAGCATGACTGAATGACAATCAGTGATGTATACTTCATGAAATTGGTCTGTCGAATGCTATTACAGTACAACATGGATGAAATGTAGAATGAATTGTATGTCTACCCTGTAAGTTATCCAATTTGTTGACCCTATGTAATGTATTTCATTTGAAAAAATCAATAAAAAATACACAAAAAACTGTACCGTATTTACACTAAAGTATTTTCTTAAGTAAATTAGTTTATAAATTTGTTTGATTTACCTTTTTGGGTTCGGATTCACTTCACCCTGAATCGTGATTAATAAACCTGGAAGAACTCCTGCTTGAAGTGGTAACTTAAATGGTAGAGTCTGTAAATAAAAGTTGGGTAATTTTAGGTAATCAAACATTTCTAGAGCACAATTCTCAGTGTGATTCAAAGCACTTTACATAAAATCCAAAGCATTTAAATACAATAAACTATTAAAAAAACACATCAATAACTCCTTCTTGCTAAACAAAATACAATAGTCCAATTCTGGGAAGGCCTGTCTAAGTTTGTTTTCAATTCCTGCTTAAACTGGTCAATGGTTTGGCTTTCTCTAATCTGACGAGGTAGAGTTCCACAGTGTTGGGGCTGCAAATGCAAAAGTGCAAGCAACCAATGTTTTTAGAAGGACCCTGGGAATCTCTAGCAATCCCTCACTTGAGGAGCGAAGTGCGAAGGTAGGGATGCAGGAGATCTTACAGGTAGCCAGGCCCCTGCCCATACAGGGCTTTATAGATCAGCAAGCCAACCTTGAAGGAGATCTTTCAACTAACAGGCAGTCAGTGCAGATAGTGGAGCACAGGTGTGATGTGACAACCCAGGTACTGTAGGTCAGTCAGCAACCTAGCCACTGCATTCTGCACTAGCTGCAGTCGGCAAATGTCTAACCCTGACGCCCCCTTATTTATAGGGTATTGCAGTAATCAAGACAAGAGGTCACAAAGGGATGGACCAGTGCTGGCATATCACCAAGGGGAATCAAGTGTTAATCTAGCAAGGCAATTTTATTTATATGGCGCCCAATCCCCGAAGCTCTAGGCACCTCACAATGACACAACAGTTCAGTAAAATCCAGTTACAAATAAATTAATAAGATATAAAGCAAGAAAATAGAACTGAACAGGGAAAAATGACAGCAGCACCAGGCCCAAAACTCTGTATAAACAGGTGAGTTTGTAAATGAGATTTAACCACCACCAGAGAGAGCACTTCTCACCTCGAGGTGAAGGGCATTCCAAAGAACTGGGCAACCACTCCAAATGCTCTGTCTTCTGAGAACTTTAAATGGGATCTTGGTATAGACAAGAGGCCAGTCTCCACCAACTGGAGGGGGTGGCCAGAAGTGTATGGAGTCAGGCCGCCTTTCAGGTAGCCTGGACCCAGACCATGCAGGGGCTTGTAAGTTAACAAGCACACCTTGATGCTGATGTGCCACCACACCAGTAACCAGTGCAGAGCAGAGAGAACTGGAATGATATGCTTGAACCAAGATGTGCAACAACCAGCCAGGCTGCCACATTCCGGACCAGCTGCAAGCAATGCAGCAACTTTGCAGATACCCCAAGGGAGCGTAATCATTTATTTTTTTATTTCGCTTGTGTTAACCAGGTAGGTGCACTAGACATGCAGTGCTGATTTTCAGGCCTGACTTGGGGAAGGCACAGAAGGCTACATAGGGGATGTATAAAAGATTATGTAATGACATCAGCTACAATACAAATGAGAAGCACAATTATACAGTAATTGTCTGACTAAGCACTGACACTCCATATCTGCAATTACGTTGTACACAGATGCACTATTGTATTAACATGTATTATTGTATTGCTCCGATGCCTCTGAATATGCACATTTGCTCTGTAATTTGTTCTTAACTTGTATTAAGATCTGTACTGTACCAACTGTCTGTTTTACCCTGTATGTGTTCTATCCCCGGGTCACAGAGAAATGAGCCTCAGCTCAGTGTGCCTTTCCTGGTTACCAGTTTTTAAATAAATAACATATATTTTGTTACACAAGCATCAGTGATACAGCATTTATAAATAAAGGTACTGAACAGGCCTATCAGCAAAACTTTAAACCATTCTCTTAAGATCAAGGAACATATGTTGGCTAAGTGTCAGCCAGGTGGCAAAAAATCTTTATCTGTAAATGAATCTGATTGGACAGTTTGACATAATAGGTTTTAAATATGTTTAAATTAGGTATGATGAGAATTATTCTATCCCATGTTGATCATATCTGCTTCCTCCCAGCTGTAAATAAGCATTCCCACCCAAAATCAAAACAAAGGAAATTGAGGTTAAGTAACCTAATTGGTGCTGGCTCCAGGGAGGCTAGTACTACTCTTAGGGCCATAGAACCTCTCAAATGTCAATGCATCATCAATCATTGCTGAGAAAAAGACCCCAAACTCCATGAATCTACTCACCCTGCAAAATAAAGAAAACCCTGGCCCCCACACATTGGTCACGTCCTGTCCTCTATCTGTTCTGAGGGGCTCAAACTCTCTTCAGTTGCCTCCACAGCCTAATTCATTTCCTTCACTAGTGAAGGCCACATTAAAGCCCACGTTGCATTGTGACTGTGCTAAGCATAGCTTAACTTCATGTTTCAGATCAGGCTGGGTGGAACTTGAGTTCTGAAATAAGGCCACCCGCACAATTTTCTGTGGCCGCTGAGCTCTTTAGAGCTCCAGACACAAAGATAATGGAACAGAATCTCCTAACTTTTAAATGAACATAGGGGATACATTTTAAGTGAAAATACTCCAGGGACTTATTGTATGCTGTGTAAAAAGCAATGTGTTGCATCAGGTGGTTTGGGGTATAACAGGGTGTTTGCTGCTGGCCCAGTGGCATGGAGGGCTGATGCATTGATTCTCTTACCTCTTGCCATGCCAGCGACTCATGTTCCGGAATAAGCATGGGTTGCTGTGGGTCGGCAGGGTGGGAGAAGATAGAGTATCCCAGTGACTGCTCTCCTCTCCTGAGGAGGGGTGGCCAACCAACTTGGCCCTTGACTGTGATAGAGTGAAGGCTCGATGATGGTGCAGGCATGAGTGACTTGAAGGGTGGGGCTGTGATCCCATAGAGCATGCTTGCCTCTATGCGTACGTCCTGATGTACTGTTGTGGCAAGGGAACCAGGGAGAAAAGAGATAATGGGACGCAACAGCAGACCCTTTCTGTGCACCTCCCTGGGTCTGCACTGCCATTTGAACACCAGAAGTGACTCTGGATGAGGATTTTTTTGGAGGGGGGATGGCCCTCCCTCCTCAAATCTGCCACAGGTGGCAATCTGTGAGGGACTGGCTCCAGGTAGGTGCAGGGGAGGTGTGTGCTGGCAGGGGGAGGTGGGGATGGAAGCAGGATTGCTGGTGTGGTAAAAAGCTTGCTGAAAAAGAAAAAAAAAGCAGGGTGTTTGGGGAGAAATAGATAAGGAGTGAGGCTACCAGTAAGTTCTGGTGGCTGCACTTTGAGGCCAACAGGATGAGGCTTGAGAACCAGGAGATTAGTTTGAATCTTACCTTAGCCAATGGCTTACCATTTGATAAGAAAATCACATTACCCCTTCCCCACTGTGCTTCAGTGCTTCCAGCAAGGTAAAAATCAGATAAAGGCAGGACCCCAGTGAAAAAGATGTTGCATCTTAGTTGGGCTATTCAGAGTAACTAAATCAAAATAATTTAAATTGGAAATGATGTGGGGGGGGTGGCACTAATGGGCAGCTGGATGGCAGGGCATATTTCCCTGGAGCTCCATCCCACTAAGAATTTAAATACTAAAATCTTGTGGCAAACATGCACAGATTTAGCCCAAGTAAGTGCTATATGCCCAGGATCCATTATGGAGAAGTTTTTGATTACTCCCTTGGCCATACCACCACGGCAAGCTGTGAGATCTAACATGAAAGGGGCTCCACTTGAAGTCTCTGCTCCTACCATTCCGGGCCTGATCTCTTTCTTGGCTGTGGAATTGGGTGTGCTTGGGCAACTTATCGCAGAGCAGGTTTTGGAGGTTCTTAACCTGAAACTGAAAAGGCTTAGCTGAAATGTTTGTGCGATGCGCATCACAGACCCAATGCCTGGGAGAGGTTGAACAAAAGGCCTCAGACCTGGAGGACTCCACAAGGCTGCTACCAGAAAAAATGGCACAGTTAGTGTGGGAACTGGAGGACCTCCGGGAGCCCCTTGATTACCAGGAAAATTATAACTGGCGGAGCGACCTGCAGCTGCAAGGGCTCCTGGAGGGCAAGGAAAGAGCAAATGTCTTAGAATTCTACATAGTTACTCTACCAAAACTACTGGGACTAAATGTCAGAAATGGACGTCTCAAGGTAGAGCGGGCGCATAGGGCCTTAGTGCCACTGCTTCCAGCAGACCAACCACTTCGGCAAATAATTTTTCGCCTTCATTTTGGAGCTTGCCCAACCCTGATGGTGACTTACCATATAGTCAAGGGACTGAAGTATGAAGGAGCTTGGCTATTCTTGCACCAGGATTTCTTCTTCAGGCTCCAGAAATGGTGCAAGCAGTTCAACCCAGTACTAGCTATGCTGCAAGAGCAGAACATTCATTTTTCCTTCACATACCCAGCCTTCATCAGTATTAGACAGGATGGTGCCATTTTTATGTTTTGGAAGGTGAAAAGGTTTGTACCTTCATATCTGAATGGGACAAGAAGAGTTACTGAAGGTCTGTGCTGAGGAATTTTAAGTCTTGGGACTTGCTGTTACTTGTTTAGGACTGCCAGTTCTACTGCACACTGTGGTGGATTTCATGTACTTTGCCAGCTTGGATATGAGGATTAAAAGTCTGTTGCTACATTGGATTTGATCTTCACTATAGACCTGGAATAATGGAACCCTTATTGTCTGGCTCTGGACCCCAGGGCATGTTTTCCTGCCCATGTTTTTGTAGGAGGCCAGATCCAGTAACTGTATAATGATCTTAGTGGGCCCACAAGGTTATGGATCCTCTCCTCATGGAATTCGACCCTGCTCTGAGCAGTCTGGCTGCGTGCAGGGGGTGGACTTTATATTCCCAGGGAAAGACAATAAATGGATGTTTTGTTCAGGCATGCTGGGGGACTTTGCACTGTCCCAGCATGGAAGAGACTCAATGCTGTCCTGAACCCCGACCACAGCACAGGTAGAGTGGTGCCATGGAGAGATGACCCTTCAGTCTTGGCTGGATTCTTACAGGTAGGGGGGAGCGGGGTTAGAGATCATGGGTGAAGACATGTGGTGCAGTCTCTCCCCTGCCTCCTATCCTGGGCCCCCCAGAATTTGTTAAGCAAGTTTGGACTGATCTGGACCATTAAGTAAACTGCGGTCTGGGTATCAGCCCCATGCATGTTCAAGGGGATAATGCAGAGGAGCAGGAGATGGGGGGGTCTGAGGGGAGCAGGTGGAGTGGATCATGGCATGCATAAGGATTGGTATAAGGGCTCATAGGGAGGTTGTCTTGAAGGGGAAGGGGCAGGCCGAGCAGGAGGGGAGACTATGCCTCACTCCAGGCTGGTAAGGCTGTTTCTGTCGTGGTATTATGGGGGTTGAGTAGTTTGAGAGACAGGTATGCTGATGCTGGTGGCACCGGGGGATCTAAAATATTGGCAGTTTGGAACTAGAGGATCTAATTTAGGTGAACATGTGGGATGGGGGGGGGTCTATGCACACTGACACTAGACACAGGGTAAGATGGGAAAATATTTCACCACTCTAGAACCAGAAGCTATGGACCTAACAAATAACATGCCCAAAAATAAAAATAGAAATAAGAAACAAAAAGAATGGGAGTTAAAACTAAAACATTAACAAATGCAAGAAGTCTAAGGACCAAAATTGATGAATTTGCTAATATGCTACATTATAGTATAGATATATGTGAAGTGACTGAATCATGCTTTAACTATACTGATTTGGGGACAGATATAAAAGGCTATGTGAAAATTTATAAGAACAAGAAAGACTGAAGAGGAGGTGGAGTAGTTTTTTATATAAAAGATAATTTAGAAGCTTATGAAATAAACACAGAGGAAGACGTTAATTATCTGGGTACAGATTAAGCTGATTAATACATGTTTCTAATGCCTCAGTAGTAAGTCCTGGGGACCTGTAACATAATCCTAGAGTGATAAATGTATTAAACACCTGGAACAACAAGAATATAGAGTTAATACAATTATAATGGGAGACTAATTTCGTGAACATTAACTGGACACAATTGAAAAGTAGTAATCATGTGGATAATACATTTATAGAATTTACTATAAATAGCCTAGACCAGCTAGTAATAAAGCCAACAAGGGGTAATATTTTGGACTTAATCTTAATTGTACTGAACACAGAATATCAGCATGGATGCTCCTCTGGGGATAGTGATCATGAAGTAATAGAATTTATGTATAATGAGTATAAACCACAGGCAAAAGGAAACAGTGATTACTAACTATTGGAAGGCAAACTACATCAAGATTAGGGAACATTTTTCAAACTGGGATTGGAAAAATGAGTTTGTGAATAAAGATTTAGCAAATGTCTGGGACATATTCAAACATCTGGAATATTGTATTGATAAATGTGTACCAGAGATTATAAAATATGCATATAATAAAAGACATCCCCCTTGGTGCAGTAAGTCACTAGAAAAATAAAAAAGAGAATAGGTTATATAGAAAACTAAAGAAGAAGCCTTCTAATCTCAAATACAAGATTAAAACAGTGTATTAAACAAATAAAAATAGCAATTAGGAAGGCCAAATGTAGCACTGAATGGGATATGGAAATATCTGATAATAAAACATTTTTTTTTAATTATATAGGAACTTTAAAAGGGAACCAAAAAACTATTGGGCCTATAGTAAAAGGGGATAAAACAATAAGATGACAAAAATATCATCGGAATTTAATATTTCTTGAGTGTGCTTGAACCTAAAGAAACACTGGTATATAAAGAAATAACACCAACAGAGTATATACCCATAGAAGAAAAGGAAATTATTGATATAATGAAAGGATTGAAATCAAATACCTCTGCTGGACCCGATAGCATAAATGCTAAATTTTTGCAAGAAGTGATACAGGAATTAGTGGGACCTGTTACATATCTCTTTAATACCTCATTAAATGGTGTTAAGATAATATCTGAATGGGCACAAGCAAATATAACTCCAATATATAAATCTGGAGTATGAACTGAAGCTAAAAAGTTACAGGACAATAAGTTTGACCTCAATTTGGGAAAAGATTCTAGAAAGTTATTCAACGTTGAATATTAGACCATCTAAATAAAGAAAAGATAATTGATATTTCACAGCAGGTTTTACAAAGGGCAGGTCATGCCTCACTAATCTGATCAATTTTTTTGAACTGGTGAGTGAGGCCTTGGAGAAAGGAGTACCAGTAGATGTAATATACCTGGATTTTGCAAAGGCCTTTGATAAGGTATCACATAAAAGGCTGATTGAACAACAAAAATATCAAGTAAAATTAGAGAGAAATATAATAGAATGGATTATATTATGATTGAAGGAAAGAAAACTGAGTGATAGTGAAGGGATATCAATCTGAATGGGGAAGGTGACTAGTGAAGTCCCACAGGGATCTGTCCTAGGCCCACATTAACATACTTGTTAATACACTTCAAACAAAAAAATAACACTTGGTTATGTAAATATGCAGATTGCAAACTTGGGGGTCTGGTACAGAACCATTCAGATGGTCAAAAACTACAAGAGAACCTGGACAAACTCTTGGACTGGACTAAAATAAACAAAATGTTTAATATAT
Source organism: Neoceratodus forsteri (assembly GCA_016271365.2). Taxonomy (NCBI): domain Eukaryota; kingdom Metazoa; phylum Chordata; order Ceratodontiformes; family Ceratodontidae; genus Neoceratodus; species Neoceratodus forsteri. Next base: position 794,915,526 of record CM028134.1, read on the forward strand.
CAAAATGTAAGGTAATGCATTTAGGTGTCAAGAATCCCAATTACGAATATAAATTGAATGGCCAAATATCGGAGACAACTATAGAGGAAAGAGACTTGGGAATAATAATTTCAGATACACTATCCACAGATGGGCACATTAGTACAGTCAAAAAAATGGCAGAAAATTTTGGGGAGCATTTTGGCAAATATTAAGATAGAGATAAGGAAGTGATGATACCTCTCTACACTAGTCTACATATGGAATATTGCACACAATTTTCAGCAGCTGCAAATGTAAGGAGTTAAAAATTAAAGGAAGGAGTACAAAGAATAATATCAAAAAAAGTGAGCGGTCAAAATAATAAGACATATGGTAATAGGTTAAAGAATTTGGGGCTATACTCTTAAATATAGACAGTTAAGAGGAGACCTATGTTTAGTTTATAGAGCAACCAGAGACAAGGAGCTAATGGATAACAGAGTTTTTTTATTTTGTTCCTCACAAGTCCTATCTCATAATTACCAGTTAAAAGGAGATATAAACATAACTAAAAAATGTATGGACTTTTTTTACTCAAAGAGTAATAAAATGCTGGAATGAGCTACCTATATATGTAGTTGATAGTGAGACTATGGGAAGTTTTAAATATAATTTGGATAAATATATGGGAAACAAAAATTATGTACCACCAATAAAGCAAATGGGTGGCAAGTTCATTAAGGACAAATTGTCTTCAGAATTTGAAAGTTACCTATGAACCTATGCACAATGGGGGTGGTGCTGCTTATTTCCTGTCAATAGGCACAAAAGGTGGGTGATCATTTTTGCATCACCTTAACTTTATCACATAATCTAAAAATACAGTATTTGGATTGATATGCCTGAATGTACTGAGGCTATTTATATTGCTTGTTGGTCAGTTTTACTGTTCGTTAGTGAGTTACTGTTTAATGTTCTACACACAAGAGTGTTTAGACAATCTGCAATACATCAGGGCTGGCTTATGGGTCCCCACTGGAGTAAGAGGGAGCATTTGACAAGTTTTTATTCTGAATACAAATACAAGATCTAATGTAACTATCATACTTATTTATTTTAAAGTTGATAACTGGGATAGGCTCACTGAGCTGATGTTCATTTCCAGGTGCTAAGGTGAACAAGAACACAAAATATAAAACATGATATCAATCTAAATAAAAACATGGGTATACAAGAATACATAAAAATAAACAGTGAGTTACTGCTTGAACAGGAATATACAAGAATACACGAAAACAATCAAATAGTGAATTACAGCTTGTACAGGAGTTGGGCGTTACAGCATACCTAACCGTGGACAATAAATTAAGAGGACATAGCAATACGAGAGCTGAAATAAGACTGGGAGCTCTATGGCAGATGAGTGCACAAGTATGTGCTGCCAGAAATATATAGAGAGAGCAAGAGTAGGCCGAGATTAGGGGTAGGGCCAGGATGACCAAAGGTAACTACTGGTCAAGAAGGGTAGAAACAAGGGCAAGGAGGGTAGAAACAAGGGCAAGGAGGGTAGAAACAAGGGCAAGGAGTAAATGGGAGGTGCTTGAAGTGTTTTTTGATGGATAGCGCAGTGGGCAAGCTATGTACAGTAAGGGGAAGAGCGTTCCAAAGGAAAGGGAATGTAAGGGGGTTTACCTCTCCTGTTAAGCAGAATAAGATCTTGGATGCTCTAAAGAGTTTGCAGATGCATATGGCGTTGTGGCAGAGAACTCACCTTATGGTTTCTGAGCACACAAAACTTGTGGGTAGATGGGTGTTTTCCTTCTACATGGCCTCCCTATCACATAAACTGGGGGCTGCAATCCTTCTCCACACTTTCCCCTAACAGTACATAAAACTATAATGGATCGGGGGTTAGATATGTGTTTGTGGTAGGAGTACTGTATGGGGAACGGGTGACTTACGGTAGTATTTATACCTCAGCAAATGTTGATGCAGCATTCTATCAATAGATTTTTAGACATTCATCAAGAGCAATTTCCAAATCTTACTCTTGGGGTGAGACCTCAACTGCATTATGGACCCATGGTTTGATTCCTCAGAAGGGAGGGAAAAGTGTGCAAATGCTATGGAAGTGTGGCAAATGGGGATTTCAGATCTGGACCTGATGACCTGGTCCAGAATAGATTATATATACATTCCAAGAAACTGCTATCATAGAATGATGTGTATAGGACTGTGACACTCCCCTATCTGACCATGGTTTGGACATTGCGACTGATGGCTATGGGAGAAACGGAGAGTAGCCCTAACTGGAAGTTCCCCACATACATGCTGACAAAAGAGGAATACAGATCTTATTTAAAGGGCCAATAGGAGCTGTATAAAAGTATGAACCTGGATTGTTTTTTCAAAAGAGGTATACTGGGAAGCAGGGAAGGCATTTATGCGAGGTGCAGTCTTTAGTTATGAGGCCTGGGTGAAGAAGGAATGCCAGAATAAACAGAACTGGAATGTAAAATAAGACTTAGAATGAAAGTCAGTCATGGGAGGGGGGCCTGAAGCCTTGTGGGAACTTATGGTGAAGAGGGAAGCGCTGAATCTGTTGCTTACCAGAGAAGCTAAGGCTAGTCTCTTTGGAAGGAAGCATTTGTATGAATGGGGAAATAAACCCAGCCTGTTGCTGGCTAAGCTGGTGGGTGGTAAGAAAGGTTCTAGCTACATTACAGTGATAAGGGACATACATGGACAGTTGTAACAGAGAATCTCCCATTAGGAAACTTTACTAGGAATTCTATCAACAGCTAATAGGGTGGAGTGTGTGGGTATGGAGAGGCAAGCTATGGCTTTTCTGGATAGCATTGCTCTTTTGACCCTCTCAGAAGCACAAAGGAAGATGTTGGGGTCACTGGTATCCACTGCCAAAATCCTGCAGGCAATAAGTGGGGTTACAGAGGGGGAAGGCTGGGGGTGCGGATGGTTTTGTGGCAGAATATTATAAGGAGTTGGTAAATGTTTTGGTGGAACCACTGAGGGCACTGATGGAGGAGGCACAAGGGGGGGACTCCCTAAATCCTGCTGTGAGGCTACCATTTGTATCCTACCAGAAAAAGGACCCTCATAACTGCACTTCCTATCATCCCATCTCTGTCCTGAATTGTGATTTTAAGATTATGGCTAAGGTTATGGCGTGATGACTAGAGCAAGTGCTGCTTCAGATTATGCCAATCAAACTGGGTTTATACAGGGTCATTTGTCTTACCACAACATGTGATGGCTGTTGAACATTGTGCATTGAAGTTCTCGGTGTCCTGTCCAGGCATGCGTGCTGTCCACAGACGCAGAGAAAGCATTGAATGGAGCTCCTTGTTCAAGGTACTGAAGCATTTTGGTATGGGAGATGGGTTTGTAGGATTAGTGAAGATAATGTATCGGGACCTGGTGGCTAGGGTGCTTATTAATACATTCCATCAGATGAGATCTGGCTATACCGAGGCATGTGCAGGGATGTTCCCTCTCTTATTCACCTTGGCCATCAAACCCCTAGCTTTTAAGATAGGGAAATCCAAGAATATTTGCAGGGAGATGGGGAAATCTGGGACACAGCATAAGATTATGCTATATGCTGATTTGCTAAATCTTCATGGAACCCTGTTGCAGGTTGTGGAAGAATTTTCAATCTTTTCTGGTTATAAACTTAATTTGCATTAATCAGAAATGTGTTTTGGTGGGGGGGACTGGAGACATCTTGGGGGTTGAAAGCAGTTGAGGAATGGCTTACTTATTTAGAATTATACAGTGTTGGGTAAGTTACTTTTTCTACTACTTTTTATTTCTTTTAGAAACTTGATCTAGGACGCTTTGTGCAGTCACTAGCAAGGATGGAGAAGTACTAGAACAAGTAATACACCTGACAGTTATTTCTTTTTATAAAAAAAAAATAAAAAAACTATAGCAGATGACATTTATTTGAAATAGATTAGTTACTAGTTACTTTCAAATAAATGTAATTAGTTACAGTTACGTATTACTTTTGTATAAAAAGGCATAAGTAATTGTAACTGTATGGTGTATTACTTTTTCCAGTACTTCTCCATCCTTGCTTGACTGCACAGAGCTTTCTGGAATGAGTTTCCAAAAGTAATAGAAAGTAATAGAGAAAGTAACTTATCCAACACTGAAATTATAGTAGGGTGAGACTTGGGAAGTTTTATACAGGTTAAACTACAGGCCTCTGTTTATTACTATCCTTAAGGAGTTGGAAAGTTGGTGGGTGCTTCCAATTTCCTGGATTGGACGTGTAATTAAAATTAATGTTTTGCCCAGACTGCTTTATGTGATGCAGATGTTACCTATGGGCCCAACTAAAGAGGACATCAAGAGGTTGGAAAAAGGGTTCACTACCTTTATTTGGAAGGGGAAGCACTGAAGATAAACCTGCAAAGGCTCATGGAAGCTAATAGAGGAGGGCTCAGTTTCCAAGACATTCAGGGCTATTACCTGGCTATCCAGCACTGCTATATACAAGACTGAGTTAATAAGGACCAGCTTGCTTGTTGGGTGGACTTACAGGAGGGGGGGTGTCCAGGATGTTTTTCTACTTCTCTGGCAATTGGGGGTAGTCGTGCCAACAAACAGTTGGCCAGCCTTACTCTGCTGGCACAGTATGTATTAGAGGCATGGGATGGACTCTGTAAAAGGTGGGGTGCTGGGGGGGGGGGAAACATACTTTGTTGGTCCCGGTTGCTCACATGCTGGGATTTCTACCTGGCTTTGAGGACCCGGGCTTTCAGATTTGGGAGGGTAAGGGCGAATGATGTCTAGGGGGACCTCTATTCTAGGGAGGAGATGATATCCTTTTCAGATGTCCGGGAAAGAGATATCTACAAAGTCAGGCCTATGGAAGGGGACTGCATAGAGAACCAATGGAGGCCTCAAGCCTGGCACCCTTGGAACAAGAGGTGTGCCATGCCAGACTGGATAGTAAAGGCCTGATTGGGAAGATGGCTAGACAGGATAGGCAGTTTTTTCCTGACCTCTCTAGAAAGGTGAGACTATGCTGGGAACAGGATTTGGGTATGGAAATCACAGAGGACAACTGGAACAGTGCTCAGTTCCCACATAGGTCTGCTTTTATGCATTAAGCATAAGGAATCTGTATAAATCCCTTCACCGACTATATTGCTCACCAAACAGTCCATAAATTTAACCCACTGGTCTCCCCATTGTTTGGAAGATGCCAAAGGCCAGTGGGCACATGCATTCACTATTTCTGGGACTGCCCCACATTGAAGCACTCTGGTTGGTCATATCGAGAGCTGACTAACATATGGGGTAGCCTGGTAGCAAATACACTCCTGCCATTGTTATTTGGCATGACGGATATGCAACCTCATGAGTGGGCCTCCTACCCAAGATGGGTGAGAATTATGCTTGTAGCCAGACAGTGCATTCAGGACACCTGGGTGTCCAGTACTAAACCCACCTTAGGGCAATGGAAAACACTGGCCATTCAAACTTTGGCACTGTAGCACCTTATTTAAGGAAGAAAGGAACATTTCATTGATGAGTGGTGGTAGTGGTGGGGGTTCTGGAATCCCTTTCTTCAGCACAGACCCAACTATTACATGATGGGTGCAATCTAATAATGAAAGAAGGACTTGTCTGGGAGGGGTTGGAGAGCCCATAGCCAGACGAACAAATTATGTAAAAAATGAATCATAAGATGCACTGCGAAGTGTCTAATAACTATATGAATTACATGTTTGTATGCTGTAGAATGCAATGTTATTTATTCATTTTTTTTTCATTGTTTAGTCATTATCCCTGTGTAATATTGATGTCTCGTTTTTATTCTGTTTAAAAAAAAACCTCAAAGAAATTATACAAAAAAAAAAGGAAAGAAAATGATGTTCTTATTGGGCTTTGCAAGCCAAGCACATACCAGGCTAAGGAGAAGTTATGGAAGGCTTCATTGCAAAATGCAAACAAAATAGGAGGCCTGATCACAGAAACTAGCTGTGCCTTCTCAAGGCAGGATGCAAATGGTCATCTGGTTGGGATCACACACCTAACGGTTATCCACAAAGGGCCTACTTGGCCTGTCAGTACAGTGGCAGCATTGCTTGTCAGGATGCCAGTGCTCTGGGTCATGAACTAGCCCAGGACACTGAGGGCTGACTGGGAGGAGGATGAAGTGTCCCAGAGGACAATCTTCCACCTGGGGTGGGTGGGCTTCACTTTCTGCTATCACACTGCCAGCTGGGGGACCACAGGTGCTAGTATAAAGAAAAAGCAATGGCACATCTGGGAGGGTAGAGGGTGCAGATGTCTCTGTATGCCTGATACAATTAGGGTTACAGATGTCCTGATTCAAAATCTCAGGGACAAAAGGAAAAATGACCTTCAGCTAATGGAATGGCATCCAGTTCCACCCCATGGCCTCCACAGGTCACATGGCGCTCAGCTCCTGAAAGGCTCTCTCAGGTCCCATTGGCAGAATGAGTTGCTGCTGGCCAGTTATAGCCCCCTTTCTCTTATCACTAGGCTGGATGGGCAGGCCATTCAACCCTGGGAGCAATGCTGGGGCCCCATCCGATGATGTAATTTGGGGGAGCAGGGGCACCAGGAGAGGTTTGTTGGGTTGAGACTTGTCAAATTGAAAGGTATTCGCTGAGAATAAAGGAGGTTCATGATCAGATGATGAGGGGACATAGTCCAAAAAAAAAAAAAAGAGGGCCCACATAGTTGTCAGGGGAGGAGTCCCCCAGTGACTAAGTCGCAATACAACCGAGGGTTGTCAAATGTTAGTGGGTAGAACTGCTGATTTGTGACACCCACAGCCTTCTGTGGTCAGCATAGCACCAGTTGCATGATACTGTACCATATCATCCCATTGAACTGTGGCAAAGGTGCTATCATGGGTCCCCCCCCCCTCCAAAATCCATACCTTAAGGTCATTTTTTGAGGTCTCTTGCCCTACTGGTGGATCCCCTTCTGAACCCCAGCCAGTGTACTTATCCCTGGAGTTCAGTGGATTCCCAATCTCTAACCACGCTCCTCGCTGTATGGTATTTAATTATGGCTCCCTACCAGCTCCTGATAAACTGTATCGCTCTTTAGTGGCACATGGCAGAAATGGTTTCTACAGTTCCTCACTAGGGGTTTTGCTTAAGATGTGGCCACATCTTGCAAGGTTTGCTGTACTCTGTGGATGGCCCTGTGGTCCGTTTGTATGGAGACTCCCACTCCTTGTTCCCACATGGTTGCAAGACAGTTCTTGACTGAGCAGTGAAGGGCAGTGACCTTATTTTGCAAAAAGACCTTCTTTAGGTACAAAAGTGACAAAAGGAAAAAACAAAGGAGGCATTGTCAGGCTCATAAGCAGGTATGGGAGGAGGATAGAAGAAGACAGTGAAAAGGCAGAAGTCTTAAATGAGTACTTCTGCTCAGTCTTTACTAAAGAGGTACTTGGTAAGTGACCCACCCCAAAGGGGGACAGAAGTCACCTAGGGGGAATGGACACAAACCTGTTAAGGTAGATAAAGCCATGGGACCAGACGGAGTCCACCCACACATATTGAGTGAACTGACAGCACCACTAGCGGATCTTTTTAGCAGATCCTTGAGAGGAGGTACAGTTCCCCAGGACTGGAAAAGAGCAACAGTGGTCCCCATACACAAGAGTGGTAGCAGCGAGGAGACCAACCTACCACCTGGTCAGCCTCACCTTGGTGGTGGGTAAGATGGAGTCACTGCTCAAAGAAAGGATACTAGCATTCCTGGAGGAATCTGGACAACTGAATGGCAAGCACCATGGCTTCACAATGGGAAGGTTCTGCCAGACTAACCTGATAGAGTTCTTTGACTCAGTTACTAGGGCTGTGGACCAGGGGGAGCCATTGCTGTTATCTACCTTGACTTTAGCAAGGCAATCGACTTTCACATTGAAGGCTGCTAAACAAACTTGACCATACAGGAGTGGGGCAGGAATTGGTAGCATGGGTGAGTAGCTGGCTGAAACAGAGCACTCAATCCATGACAGTAAATGGGGTAGCATCAGGGGATAGGGAGGTGACAAGTGGGTTGCCACAGGGGTCCGTTCTCTGACCATTACTCTAATATCTTCAGAGATAGAGTTAGCAGGAAGATGTGCCTGTTTGCAAATGACACAAAGCTCTAACAGGGTGGACATTGCACAGGGGGTTGAGCAAATGAAAAGTGACCTACTCAGGCTGGAACATTGGTCCAACTAGAGGCAGTTAAAATTCAACACGGAAAAGAACAAAGTTATGCATCTGGGCAGAAGCAACCCACAGACAGACTACTACCTGGGAGGGGAAAAACTAGCAACCACCCATCAGGACAGGGATCTAGGGGTTATCATAATCAGACAAGTTGAAGGTAGGTGGACAATGCAAAAAGGCAGCAAAAAAGACCAGCAGGATGCTGGAATGCATAGGAGGGGGCATCATAAGTAGAAGGAGGTGATCCTGCCACTGTACAGGTCCCTAGTGAGACCCCACCTTGAGTACTGCATCCAGTTCTGGAGACCTTATCTCAGGAAGGATGTAGACTGGAGACAGTACAGAGAAGGGCAACAAAAATGATACGGTCTTCATAAGTTGCCATACAAAAGCAGCTTACAGAAACTCAACATGTACTCCCTAGAACAACGCAGGGATAGAGAGGACATGATTGAGACATTCAAGTTTCTGAAGGGTATAAACAGAGTCCATCCAGGAGATCGTCATGGTCAATAACACCAGTAGGACAAGAGGGCATGAGATGAAATTGAGGGGAGGAAGATTCAGGGACAACATGCAAAGGTTTTTTTCCCCCACAGAGGGTGGCTGACCCATGGAATGGTCTACCAGCTGGAGTCATTGACTCCAAAACAGTAGGGGAATTCAAAGCAGCTTGGGACAGACAAGGGGATTGTCTCAGAAATCCTAAAGATGGGGGTAGGGCTCAGGGCAGACTAGATGGGTCTCTGGTCCCCATCTGCCATCAATTTGTATGTTTTTATGTTTCTATGAATTGGGCCTGAGGTTTGTGCCAGAGCCAGGAACCTACAACATCTTTTTTGGTGCTTGTCTTTTTCAGAATACAAGAAGAAGATTGACAGTATCTACAGATAACTCAGAAATCTCACAGAATACAGGATTTTATTCCTCCCAGCCAGCATTTCATAACAGAATTAAAACTTGGTTTTATTCAGCAGCTGCTCTGCCTATCAAAATTGACTAACACACACACACACACACACACACACACACACACACACACACACACACCAAAAATCTTCATTAATGCACTAATTAGGGTTAAAACAACAAAGGTAGAGAAATGTGGTGTTAGGGTTTCCAACCCTAACACCCCACCCCCTACCCTGCTGGTGACAATGGAAAAAACATCACAGTTTCACCTCTCTTGCCTCTTTGCAAATCAGGTGTGGGGTGTATCTTGGAGTTGTCAACCCTAACGCTCACCCCATTCCATTAAATATGCTGAGATGGGTGCAGTATATGATAATGGGGTGAGCATTAGGGTTGACAACCCCAAGGCACACCCCACGCCTGATTTGAGAAGAGGCAAGAGAGATGAAACCATAATGGGTTTTCCTGGTGCTGCCTGCAGGGTGGGGATGCAGGGTTTTAAATAATTGATTAGCAGTTTTCTTCTTGGGACAATAGTAACTGTACAGAAAGTATTTTTATAGGTTTTCTAGAAGTGTTGTTTGTTAAACACAGTGAGGCAAGTGTTATGCATTTTCACAATGTTTTAGTACTTTTATGAGCAAAACGCTAATCAATTTTTAGAGTTAAATAAAACCCTGGGGTGGGATGTTAGGGTTGGAAACCCCAATGCCACATTTCCCTACTTTTTTTTGTTTTACTCCCAATTAGTACATTAGCAAAGGTTTTTTTTGCAAAGAATTTCCTTACTTTTTGAGATAGTATAATTGTATCCTCATTTGTCTGTGGGAATGCAGGGCCCTCTGGGCCCTGTGCTTCCATTTGTAGTAAAAGAGGAACAAAATTGTCAGCATAGCCTTATTACCATACCTCATGAACCCCATAATGAAAATGTTGAAATCTCTGCCAAAACGAGATTCCGAACCACCACAATGCCATTGCACACCACAGGTGCGAAATCAGTTTGGCTAGAGTTTAAAAAATGACAGCTGTCCCATTCATCAGGTGGTATCAAAAATGGTTATGTCAAAAATCTGGGGTAAAAATTTTAAATTATGAAAGTCTGACGGCGTAGGAAAATTTCAACATACGTGCATAATGTTTACATTTTTACATATTTTTCCCCAAATTTTCAACATAGCCTTCTTATGACCCCACCTCATGAAAAGGGTTGGTAAAAATGTTCTAATCTCACCTGCAAAGTGATATTGCAAATTGATAATGAAATTGCCTTTTGGGCTGCATTTGCATAATTTCACCCACATTGCTCAGGAGGTGGAGTCTCAAAAAGGCCATGTTGAAAATTTTGGCTCAGAATATGCAAAAATAGCAGTTATGCCACAAAGTTGAAAACCCTGTTGAAACACGTTGGAATGCACTTACCTTAGTTTCTCATATTGCAGCTGCTTGTTCCAGCAGCAAGATGAGTCTTCCATCAGGGTGTGGATCTTTGCCCTGGGACTTGTTCTGGTGAGAGTGTGTAGGAGGTATGGAGGGTGCTCAGCGGGAGGTCGGGTGAGTGGGGTAGATAGGCGAGGGAGTTTATTTATTTATTTATTTATTTATTTATTTACACACCAGTTTAAGAAAAAGACATTGAAGAGCCATTTTCTTTATTAGAGGAAAATCAGCAGCAGAGGGGATTGGAAGGTAGGAGTGCCACTGAACACCAGGGACCAAAAAAAAAACATTACGGGGACAGCAATGAGAAGGTGGTGGGCACCACTAAACACCAGGGAAATACAAGCTACAGAATATAAATATAAAACAAAAAAGTAGTCAAGTTTTTGGGGGAGGGGCAGGGCATGGACCTCAGAACCTGGGAGCCTGTCACTCTATTGCAGCTCTGTTTCTCCACTGCTGCAGCGCCTTACTGGCGGGGGCATCCAGCCACCAGCCCTGCTTGCGGGGAGAGCAGCAGGCTCACTCGCATGATGGGGGTCTGGCATGGCCAGAGCCGATCCGCTGGAGGGCTCCCCCCCCAGCACAATTCCACAACAGTCCTCCCCACATGGCAGGGCACGGGCATCAAGCTGCTCAGTTGCACCCAGCCTTTTTCTGTTTTCTCCCCAATGGGAGCACAGATGTGCAATGACGTCTATGCACCAATGTGCAGATGTCTGCCATGCTCCCCCCCTTCCAGACACCCACGCGTCTGCAGTACCACCGGGCATCCCCAGGGACCACCAGAGCATGATTTGTATCCCACCCTTTCCCCCAGGACTGGGAGAGCAGTTGTCGGATGTTCGATCCCAATCCTCCCCTGCTAACCCCCGATGGCCTGGGCTTGTTCCCAAACCCAGGTTGCTGGCGTGAAGAGAGGCGTGGCATCCAGTGCCTCAACCCTCAGTGCCACCAGGCAGGGTGGAGCCAGTCACTCTTAATGTGAGTTTTTTATTAGTTTCACACCTGAGCTGCCTATAGTAATTTCCTACAATACAGCTCCAAGGCAGCACTCCATTACACCACAGGGCTAAAGCCAGAAACCCTATGGGATGTCTGGGAGGTGGATGACTGACAATAGTTGGGCTCCCTTCCCAGACACTAGGATCTGTTTATATTACTATTAATGTGCTGCCTGTCTGAGCAATCAGCACTATAAAGCTGTCTACTTGATTTATAGTCCGTTCTCTGTTGGTTAATGGCAACGGTATTTTTAGGGATGTAGATATGTGGTTATCCACACGTATTGGCATGTCCTTTCCCTTTCAATATCTTGCCAGAAGTCTTTAAGCTGGCTCCTCCCACCCACCCAGGTGGTATATCCCTCTGCTCCACTCCTTGACACCAGATCTTCCTTTCCGCTTGGAAGAATCAGGTTCCCTTCTTATCGCTCCCACATTGAGTAGGCCCTGGCACTTAAATCTTCAGATTACTTACCAAAACTTCAACTTGTTACAGTTTCACTGCATCGATCTTTGATCACGACTGTGATGGAGGACAAGTCCTCGCCAAGGTTCTGCCAGTGCCCCAGGGGGCAGAAGATGCCTTGCACTGATCCACACGCCATGTGCATCTATTTCCTGGGCTACGATCACGATACCCAGGCCTGTGATTTTTGTTGCTCATTCCAGCAGACCATGTTGGATGATCGCCTCACGATTACAGCTCAGCCGACCAGAGAAATGGAACCTGCCAGTCAAATCTAGAGAGGCCCATTGGGTGGTCTCTGTGGTGTGGGGTCTGCTGAACAACTTGAGCAAATGAAGGCTTTCAAGGAGGAGGTGGCTCGGGCCACTGGTCAGTCCTCTTCAGCATCAGTTTTCATACTGCTCAAACTGGGCTCTTCCATTACAGGCTCCTTCAAGGAGTTGTGCTGGTCTCTCCCAACCAAGGGGGAGGGCCAGTCTTCTTCGCAGAGCTCCTGTTCCTATAAAAAGGATTTCAAGGAGTTGAGAGAAGAAGTCTCATTGACTTCATTCTTGGGATTGAGAGTGGTCTCGTTTCCAGGAATCTCTGGCTTCATGGTGTTCCCCTCAGGCCAACCAGCTAAGAAGCAGGATGATGACCCAGTCAAAATTATTATCGACCCATTGTTGCTAGATGAGGCAGACAATTCCTTGTTCAGGACTGCAGTCCTGACTGAACCTACCAAGGAGGAGACCCAGCCTGCTGGAAACCTCTGCATGGAATAGATATAAAGGAATTCTGGAGGTCAGGGGTAAGGGGCAACAGACTTCTAGGAAAACAAACAACTTACAGGCTCAAATGGGCAGACTGGGTGGGCCATGGGCCCTTATCTGCCGACACTGTATGTATCTTCATGGTCCCTGTCCCTGACCAGGAGGGGCCACAGGTCTTCCCAGCTCCTTCCGAGCACCCCCATCAGTCGAGGTCTAGGTGTCTGTCAACTTCGACTGACAGGTTGAAGAGAACTCACAAATGCCACTCTGGGCATTCCAAAAAGCAGCACCGCCGCTATTCATCCTCGTCCTCTGTAGAGTAGGAGGTTTTGGCACAAGTTGCGTTGATGCTACAAGGATCTTATGTGGCAACAGTTGGTGTTGGCTGGTCCAAAGTCTACCCTGGCTTCCACGCCGGCCATCACATGACTGTTGCCCTCTAGTCTGCAGACTCCTCTGCAGCAGGCCGATGCAGTCCATCTGACCATGGAGCTAGTGAAGGCCTGTCCAGCTTGGCCAAAACCAGCCTCTCGGCAGATTACGGTGGAGCCACCAACTAAACAGCCTCCCTCCGGGACTCCTGTCAAGGAGTCTTGGCCTGCTAAGGGTCTCCCGCACAGGCTGTTGGCCACCCTCACTCCTGACCATCCACGCTGGGTCGAAGGTGAATCAGGTGGTCGGCCGATCTATTCGGACACCTCAGAGTCCAAGGACTCCTCTTTGCACTCTTGTCCATTCTACGAGGTTTCACTTGGGGGTCTCTTGACAGAGGAAGGTCCCACGTCCTTCATGGTCATTCTCCTCATCTCTGAATCCACAGGGATGCCTTTGGAGCCTGTTCAGAGATGGGCTCAATATTCCCAGACAGATATTCTGGAAAAAGAGGATTCTGACCGAGGCCTTCCCAGTGGCTGAAACCATTGTTGGCCCAGTCCTGGAGCTTTGGCACCACCCTGCCTCCTGCCCTGCACCATCAGCCCAGATGGCCCGCAAGTATGCAGTTCTCATTGGCTCCCTTTCTGGGTTCACAGACCACCCCTCGGTTGAGGGGTTGGTGACCAAATCTGTTTCGGCACTCAGAAAGTTCAGGAGACACTGATGGACCTCTGGATAAAGAGTCCAAAAAACTGGACCACTCTGCCAGGAAAGTCTATGCTGCCTCTTCACTTGGTCTCTGTCAGACAGGCTTGGCTGTCATGGCACACTTCTCCCATGCCCTCCTGGGCTCTCTAGATGAGATGCTTCTTCATCTCCCCGTGGACCTTCAGATTACAGTCAAGCAGGTTCGGGATCAGGGTTGGGCTGTGGCAAAACAGCAACTCCAGATGGCTCTGGACGTTGGAGATTCCTGGGCCTGTTCAGTGGCAGCTGCAGTAGCCATGCACCGCAGGGCCTGAATGAGGGTTTCAACCTTTATGGCTCACACCCAGCACAAACTGGCGGATGTTCCCTTCCTCTGCACAGACTTGTTTAGTTCAAGGGTTAATGGTCACCTTCAATGCATCGAGAAGTCCAGTGCCACCTTGGACTCCATTGCTTCCACCCAGAAGGAATCTCAGGGATCCAAAAAGCAGAAGTGCAAGCCCTTTCATCCTTCTGCCTCTGCGGTCTAGCAGACCCAGTACCAAACTAGGTAGCAGTAGCAACAGGCTCAGTCTTGGCACCCTCAGCCCAAGTCAGGGGCTTCAGTGACTAAGCCCGAAGGGAAAGGTCCCGGCAGTCCCTCTGCCAGATCCTCCTCCTCCAAGCCTGCACAGTGATGGGATGGGGGTTGCTTTCCCCATGCCCATCACACCCACTCTGGGTCCTCCCATGGGAGGCCAGCTCTGTCACTTCCTTTCCATCTGGTCCACTGTCACAATGGACAGGTGGGTCTGAAGTGGTTGGCCAAGGGCTGCCTCTGCAATCTGAGCAGTACCCATCAAGCCGAGCCTGCGCCTCATGGGAGGAGAAGGTATCCATGCACACTCAGTCAGCTCTCTGAGATGACATCACCCAACTCCTCTGCAAGAAGGTAGTGGTCAGAGTCACAAATACCCTTGTTAACCCAGGGTTCATTTCCAGGTACTTCCTGGTCCCAAAACGGATGGGGGGGCTGGCGCCTCTTTCTAGATCTGCACGACCTGAACCAGTTTCTCAGGTCTCGCATCTTCAGGATGGTAATGCTGTCTCAGATCATACCATCTCTCGAGCAGAACATGTGGTTTTGCTCCCTGGATCTGCAGGATGAGTTCTTCCATGTCCTGATCAGTCTGTCACACTGAAGGTTCCTCTGCTTCAGGGCAGGAGGAACCCTATATGAGTTCCAAGCCATGCCGTTCAGCCAGTCATCGGACTACAAGGTCTTCACCAAATGCATTGCAGTAGTGGCGGCCCATCTTTGGTATCGAGGGGTCAGAGTGTACCCCTATCTGGATGACTGGCTTATAGTGGGTCCCTCCAGACTGGAGGTGGAGAGGTCCAGGGATCTGGCCCTCCAGACCTGCATCAACCATGGCCTCCTGGTCAATGAGGCCAAGTCGTAACTCACACCTTTGCAGGTGATCCATTTAATTGGGGCAGAGTTCAACTCTTGCTGAGCCAGAGCCAGGCTCTTGGTGGACAGGGCAGAGGTTCTCTCCTCTTTGCCCGATCATTTCTGGATGGGCACTTGCACCTGCCCAGGAATTCCTGCGTCATCTGGGTTACATGGCAGCCTGCACCTCTGTGGTCCATTGTGCCTGGTGGCATATGTATCCCCTTCAATGGGAGCTGGCCAGGAAGTGGACTCAGTGATTAGGTCATTTTGACCAGCTGGTCACCGTGACCCTGAAGATGTTGGATGCTTTGCAATGGTGGACTGTTCTAGAGCATCTGCAGGAGGGGATCCCATTTGTCTGCCCCAAGCAGATGGTCATCTTGATGACCAATGCCTCTCTCACAGGCTGGGGTGACCACATGGGGGACCACAGAGTCCATGGGCTCTGGATCCCCGAGGAATCCCAATGCCACATCAACCTGCTGGAGCTACAAGCAGTTCAGCTGGCACTGACTGCATTCGCTCAGTTCCTTTGGGGTCAAGGGGTTCAGATCCAGATGGACAGCACCACGACCCTGTACTATCTCAACAGGGTGGCATGCACTCCTGACCTCTGTGCAGGGAAGTTCTCTGCATTTGGAACCTCATGAGCAGACTGGAGGTGGATCTCCTAGCCATTCATGTGGCAGGAGCCTCATATCAGTTGGTTGACCCCCTCAGCCATGTGGGAGAGGCATCCCATGAGTGGTCTCTTCATCCAGAGGCAGTACACAGTCTATTCTCCTAGTGGGGCACCCCTCAGGTGGACTTGGTCATCTCCAAGGAGAATGCAAAACTGAGACTTTTGTGCCCACCCCTCTCAGCAGGGCTCGCTGCAGGGGGATGCCTTCTCAAGGATGTGGACTCCAGGCCTCATGTCTTCCCTCCACTTCCCTTAATCCACAAGGTGCTCTTCAAGGTCAGAAGGGACATGGTGTAGGTAATCCTGGTGTCTCTAGACTGGCCCCACCAGTTTTGGTACCCCCATCTCCTCAGCCTTGGCATCAGGCTCTAGGCATCTTCTAGCATGCCCAGACCTGCTGTCAGTCAATCAGGAGAAGGTCCTCCACCCGGACCTTCAATCCCTTCACCTGACAGCCTGGCTTCTGTGCGGCCAGAGTTACAGGTTTTGGGTTCCTCCAAAGATGTCCCCACTGTAGTTGAGGCATCTAGGAAGGAATCAACCAGGAAGTGCTATGCCTTCAAGTGAAAGATTCTCCATTTGGTGTCAGGAAAAGGGCCTTGACCCTTTGTCCTGTCCAGTGGCTGGCATTCTCAATTACCTTTGGTCTCTCTCCAAAGAGGGTCTTGGGTCTATGACCCTTAAGCTGCATCTGGCAGCCATCTGTTTACCGGGCACGGGCCAGTCATCAGACAGTGGCACAGGAGAAGGTGATCCGGCATTTCTTCAAAGGCCTTGACCATATTTCCCCTTCAGTATGTGAACCACCACCACTGTGTGATCCACTGCTGGTACTGGCAAAGCTCATGGGCAAGCCATTTGAACCAAAGCACAGGAGTGATGTCACACCTGTTGTGAAAGACCACCTTCCTGGTGGCTATCACGTCAGCCAGAAGAATTAGGGAGCTCCAGGCACTCTGTTGAGTCTCCTTATCTGGTCTTCCACAGGGATAAGGTTGTCCTGCACTCCAACCCCAAGTTCCTTCTGAAGGTTGTGTCCAAGTTTCACCTGAACTAGGTGATGACTCTGCTGGTGTATTAACCCGATCACACCTCGGATGCCAAATACAGGCTCCATACTTTGGACCCGAGAAAAGCATCCCCTT
Source organism: Neoceratodus forsteri (assembly GCA_016271365.2). NCBI lineage: Eukaryota > Metazoa > Chordata > Ceratodontiformes > Ceratodontidae > Neoceratodus > Neoceratodus forsteri. The sequence continues at coordinate 794,932,649 of CM028134.1, forward strand.
ATTATAAAAAGCACACGGCTGGAGTCTGGGGAGAGGTTTGCCAGCTGCTTGTCACCTACACTGAAGTCGCACCTGGCAGATCTGTAGCCAAGCAGACGATTGGCAGATTGATTACATCATGCATTGATCTCTGCTATAGGTTGGTGGGTAGGGAGCCTCCCATAGGGCTAAGGGTTCATTCCACCCGTCATACTGCTGCTTCTAGGGATGTCCCTGTTCAGGAAATCTGCAGGGCTGCTACCTGAACTTAGCAAACACCTTCATTTCCCCAGTACCACGCTGACCAAGAGTCATGCTGGGATGCTGGTTTTGGGGCCTCAGTTCTCCAATCTCCCCAAGTAGGGTGCATTTGCCTTGCCTCCCTCCTCCCTGAGAACTGGTAGAAGTCTGCCAATATGAGTGGATAAGAACATATCCATATCCCTACAAACACAGGTTACTCACCTGTAACAGTAGATCCAGGAGTGGTATGTGTTGTTCATCCACATGGACTTACCCAACCTACCCGGCTTCGACGCACAACCACTGCTTTCAGCGGGCAAGATCTGGTGTCAAGGGGCAGAGCTGAGGGATATACCACCTGGGTGGGTGGGAGGAGCCAGCTTAAAGACTTCCAGCAAGATATTTAAAGGGAAAGGACATGCCACTACATGTAGATGAACAACATACCATGCCTAGAACTACTGTTGCAGGTCAGTAACAGTGTTTTCTTCCTAATAGTCCCCCACCAGTAGGTTCTGAACCCTAGTCCATTGATACCCTGACCCTGCCTACCTCAGACTCAAGTGTTCATTAATTATCAACATAATTTACTGAGGCTAGTGGGGCTTCCTCCCACGAAACCAAGGCACACTCCATAACTTCAATCTACAGGGATTTCTGTTTAATGCTAGCGCTCATTGATGTTAGCTATTTGTGCCTTTTCATGGCAATCTTGTGACAGTCCTTAATGGAGCAAGTGCCAGTTTGTGTTGGAAATCATGGAAAATGGGCATAGAATATGTTCACCATTAGACAGAGGTCCCTACTACGATAATGGAGATTGTGCCTACAGCAGCTTCACCATTAGTGTAACTTGTGGCGCTGTACTGTACAGCAAAGGCATTTTACTTTTCAAACTGTGCCACATGTCTAAGTGTATATACAGCTCAATACTTGTTACTTTACAGACAGCTATAGTTTGGTTTAGGGACACTATTAACTTTTGAAGACCAGTAGCCTGCTAAGTTACCATAGTTTTCAAAGAGCAAGCTTTATCAATTGTTGGATGTTACATTATCCCTTTTCATTTCTAGCACACTAGTGTTTAGATATTTCCCCCTCATGAAAACGGATCTATTTTCATGACTTGTGTTATGAAAAAAGGTATCCTTTTTTGTATCATAAGTCATGAAAAACTATAATCTAACACACGTCAAGGGCATTTCTCCAACAGTTAAGTGCAGAATCCAGCTAAGTGGGTCCCAATAAGCAAGATACATGTGCTGATCACTCTCCAAAATGTCATTTTTTGTGGTTTTCTAAATTTGAATTTTTAGGGAAAAATGTAAAACAAGATGGTGCCTCATGAAAAAGCTCATGAGAAACGGTCCCCCATATGAAACATTATTCAGCTATTTTGAAGTGCTGAACATGCTCAGAACCTGAATTTTTTTAAATCTAATAACTTTGGAATAGATTACTATTTTTCACCAAACTAGAGAAATGCCCTTGGGTGGGCCAAGCCCTTTCTACCCTGAACATTTCAGACCAAAATTCCAAACAGTCTGGGTGCTATGTGATGGAAAAAAGAAAAACAAAAAAACAAAAACAAAAAAAAAAAAAAAAGCTATTTTCTATATTTTTTCCCCCCCTATCTGCATCTTGGAATTCGCACACCTGACTAGAACAAAACTGGCACATCAAGAGATCTACCACCACAAGGCTGTGCATGTAAAATTTTGGGCAAATCCGTTGAATGGTTGCAAAATTAAAGTGCAAAATTTGGTGTTTAATGTTAAACTGCCTACTCAACTCTACTATAGTGCTACCGCAACACTATGATATATAGGATAAAGTATGGGGCTGTGTGTGTAATGAGAAGTTTACACACAACCGAGGGATTAGATGCTACATAAACTCGGAGAGCAAACTGCTGGGTTTCCCCTTTTTCACCTTAGCAATTATATAAAATAAAAAAGTTGCTGTGCTGTCACGGTCTGGTTAGGTGATAGCGTGCGGTCCGTGGTAGTCTTTCAGTATTTATTTAAGATTTTTTTTTTTGTTTTTTTTTTATCATTTTGTGGGTAGTTGAAATTTCACTCCTTGTGGTACATTGTTTTCTTTTAAATTACTTACTGCCAAGTCTGAGTGATTATTCTGCTTCTGCTCGCAGTTCGGTGAGAAGGGAAGCAGACAGCAGTCGGGAAGTGAGGAACTCAGGCGGGCACATGCTCAGATTGAGGGAAACCATGCACGTTTGTCATAATAAACACCCCTTTCTTGCAGCAAATTACGTCACTGTTTCCTTATGGGAAAAGGGGGGAAGCCAAGTTATATTCAAATATCACAAGACAAATAGAATAATTGATAGTGAACAATGTACTGCAAGGCAATTATTTCACTGAAAGGTTCTGATGATGTTCTCATAGCAACAGCACCTTAATGAAAGCCAAGCTGTATACTTCCCTGATGGTTAGCTTTTGCAATATACGAATCAGAGATGTTCACTAAAAGTGCTATTTTATTCACTGATGTACATATTAGTGCCTATTTTTGTAAGAATTGGCTTTTACTGTACATATTTGATACATGAAAAGTGACCTGGGATTACACAAGGGATTTCAAGAACATTCACTCCTGTAATATTATTACTGGGATGTCACATTAATGGTACTATAAGTTGATAATGCACAGCTGGCCCAGTGGCGCTGAGGGTTGATGGGACACCACACCTTGTGCCACACCGGCGACCTGGGTTCGGGAGTGGACTCGGGCCGCCGGGGGTTGGGGGGCAGGAAAGAATCAAGCATCCAGAGGACAGCTGTCCTTTCCTGGGAGGGAGGGGGACACGATCCTGCCATCTGGTGACCCCCATTGGTGACTGGAGGTCCAACAGTAGTCGGGATCCAGGCAATAGGGGATTGGCCACGGAGGTTCTCCTGTGGGCGTGTGCACTGCTGGGCCAGTGGGGGAGAGGGAGAAAGTTGAAAAAACCCTAACTGCTGGGAAGGCAACGGCGATCTCCTGGAGCCGAGGCCACACATGTCTAATGCAAGCCACAACCCCCGACTACCCCCTGGGGATCCTCTGCCTCTTCATGGGGCCAGGGGGAGACAAGGGTCCTGATACCAAAGAAGCTGTTGGGGTAAGTGGTTCAGGCAGGCGGTAAGGGGCAGAGGTTGTGTGAGGGAGCCTGAGAGATGCTCCGACAGGTAGGAGATGAAAATAAAAATCGACAAAAAGAGATAATGCACAATAATGGTGTAGCAGTGTTTGGATGTCACTTTTTTTATGCAGCTATTCTCCGGACCGTAGTCCCATCCTCCACTCCCCCCACTGGAGTAACAGTGGGGTTTCACATGGCATGGGATCGGAGAGTACTGTTATGTATGGGGGCCAGTGCTCATTGGATTTTTCTTCAGTTCTCCCTTTTTCCCTGCACATCCCCCTCACCACCACCAAGCAGCACCTCTGCAGACCACAGCCACACATACACATACACCACATGCCTGCAGAGGAGTGGACAAGCTCCCCGACTCACCGCAGGTGCTGATAGTGCAGCGAGACCTTCGGTCCCTCCCTCACCAGCTGGAAGTGCTGCCACTTGGCAGTGCCTCCCACCCCATCCCCTGGGCTGCCTGGCTAGATCCAGAACTTGGGTCGCCAAAACAGGAGCACATCATGCTACCCAGTGGGCCATCAGATGGTCCAGATGTCATCATTTTGGATGGGGAAGTGACCATTCCCATATTACAATTAACACCTAGATACATAGATACATACAGTGTCGGCAGATAAGGGCCTATGGCCCACTCAGTCTGCCCATTTGAGCTTGTAAGTTCAGTTTGTTTTCCTAGAAGTCTGTTTCCCCTTACCCCTGAATTCCTTTATGTCTATCCCATGCATTCTTAAATCCCGTGATTGTTTCAGCCCCCACCACTTCCTCTGGCAGGGTGTTCCACTTGTCCACCACCCGTTCTGTGAAGAAATTCTTTCTCGTGTTTCCTCTGAATCGTCCTCCCTCCAACTTCATCCCATGCCCTCTAGTCCTGGAACATCTTTTTCGCTTAAAAATAGTGTTTTCCTGCACCCTGTTCCTCCCTGTAAGATACTAGTATGTCTCTATCATATCCCCTCTCTCCCTCCTCTCCTCCAGGGAGTACATGTTCAGTTCCTTCAACCTGTCTTCATAGGACTTGTGATGCAATCCATGCACCATCTTTGTTGCCCTCCTCTGAACCTTCTCTACCCTGTCTATGTCCTTACGTAGGTATGGTCTCCAGAACTGTACACTGTACTCAGGTGGGGCCTCACTAGTGTCTTGTATAGCGGAATTATGACCTCCCTTTTCCTGCTGGTGATGCCCCTGCCTATACATCCCAGCATCCTATTTGCTTTACCTGCTGCCTTGTCACACTGTTTCCCTACCTTGAGGTCATCAGAGATGACAACCCCAAGATCCCTTTCCTGCTTGGTGCATGCTATATCCTCACCCTCAACTGATATATTGTGCCAGGGTTTTTGTGCCTATATGCATCATCTTGCACTTCTTTGCATTGAATTTCAACTGCCAAACCCTGGACCATTCTTCAAGTTTCTGCAGGTCGCTTCATTCTGTCTACACCTCTGGTGTGTCTACTCTGTTAGAGCTTTGTGTCATCAGCGAACAGTGAAATTCTGCCTTCTAGATCTTGCCAATGTCACTGATGAAGATGTTGATAGGACCGTCCCAGCACTGATCCCTGTGGTACCCCACTGGTCACTCTTCCTCTGTGGAGTGACAGCCATTTACCACCACCCTCTGTGTCCTGCCACCCAGCCAGTTACCTACCCACCACACTACTGTCCTGCCCACACCCATATTCCCCAATTTGTGTGGTAGTCTTCATGGCAGACAGTGTCAAAGGCCTTGCTGAAGTCCAGATAGGCCATGTCCACTGCCCTCCCTGATCCACCTCCCTAGTCACCCAGTCAAAAATTCAATGAGGTTGGTCTGCATGACCTCCCCTGGTGAAACCATGCTGCCTTGGGTCCCGTAGTCCATTGACAACCAGATGTTCCACCAATCTCTCCTTCAGCAGTGCTTCCATAATCTCCCCACCACCGAGGTGAGGCTGGACTGGTCTGTAGTTCCTGCTTCCTTTGTTCCCACTTTGTATAAGGGGACTACATCTGCTGTCCTCCAGTCTTTGGGTACCTCCCTGTTTCCAGTGATCGCTAAACAGGATAGCCAGAGGTTCAGCCACCACCTCTTAGTTCTTTAAGGACCTGGGGTGCACCCGTCTGGCCCCATTGCTTTATCAACTCTTATTACTTCCAGTTCCTTCAGGACCCTTTCTCATGTAAAGGACTTGTGTCCATTTCTGCACCATTCTCACCCCTTGTACTCCTTCAGACCCATTACCCCTCTTCCTCAGTAAAGACTGAGCAGAAATACCTGTTCAATATGTCAGCTTTACTGTTGTCATCCTCCACGCTCCCATCCTCCCCTTCAGTCTCACTATCCTCCCTTTGTCTTTTCTTTTTTCACTTATGTACCTGTAAAAGTTTTGTCCCCTTTACCCACTGATTTTGCAATGTGTTCTTCTGTCTGAGCTTTGGCTTCCTTACTGACCTCCTACCTCCCTTTGCTTCTCCTGGTACTTCTCTCATCCCCTCTGCCTGTGTCTTTGTATTGCCTGAATGCAATCTTTTTGGCTTTCACTTTCTTTGCTACCTCTTTGGAAAACCATAATGGTCTCCTCTTCCTTTCCTCTTGCTAACCTGCTTAATGCATAATTCTGTTCTTGTAATCCCCATTTTAAATACTGTCCACTGTTCCTCAACCCCTGATTCCTGTCCCATTCCCCTTAATGCCTCTTTCAAGTATCTCCCCATTTTTCCAAAGTCTGCCCCCCTAAAATCCAGGATACATGTTTTTGTGTGGTTTGGTTCTGCTCTTTCTGTGATTTCAAACCACAATGACTGGTGGTCACTGTTACCCAGGTGCTCCCCCACTGTTACCCCCATCACACTGTCCCTGTTTGTGAGCACAAGGTCCAGTATTGCCTTCTGCAGAATTGGTTCCATGACCAGTTGCTTGAGGAAGGCACCCTGAAGGGAGTCCAGGATAAAAATGCTCCTAGTTGATGCTGCTGCTGGGATGCTCCAGTCCACGTCTGGAATATTGAAGTCTCCAACCAGTACTACCTCACCCTTGTCTGCCATCTTTTGGATGGCTAGCATCAGCTCCTCATCTGTTTCTTCCTCCTGGGCTGGTGGTCTATAGACCACACCTGTGCGGATGGCTGTCCCCATTTTCCTTTCCAGCTTAACCCACAGTATCTCTCCCCATTTGTTCCTCCTGGATCTCTGTGGCCCTTATGTCATTTTTCACATAGAGTGCCACCTCCTCCCTTCCTGCCTGCTCTGTCTCTTCTGAATATGTTGTAGCCAGGTATGGCCATCTCCCAGTCTTGGTTATCATTACACCAGGTTTCAGTGATGGCCACAATGTCCAGGTCTGACTGTACCATGACAGCCTCCAGATCTTCCATCTTGTTGCTAAGGCACCTGGCATCTGCACACATGGCTTTCCACGATTTGACCTCCCTAGACTGCTTCACTGTTCTACTCCAGCCCCTTCCTTGGTTGTCATTTATCCCTGGTTCTCCTTGCTGTCTGCCCTTCTGCTGAATTTTTCCCCTTTTCCCCTTTTCTGCTTATCCACCTCTTGGGCACTAACCTGAGCCAAAAACAGTAACAGAACAAAATAATCAGGCTTGTCAGTTAATTACTCAAGGCAATAGCATTTCAACCTTCTGTGTTAATGCATGAAGGAATAAAACTACTCAGGAAACTAATTTTTATCCTAGAGTACTCCTCCCTCCTTCATTGGGTCTGCAGTGAGTAACCTCTTGACTGGGCAGAAGCATTTACTAACATACTAAACTCGTGGTTTTTACCTTGTATCTGCTTCAACAGACGACACTGAATTTGTGTTCTACTCAGTGACAGTCTGAAAGGCACTTGATAATTCTTAGTTAAGACAAAACCATAACCAAAATGATTTTTAAGTCTCTCTTCTGGATGCTTTCAACCTAATTTGAATCCTTAACCAGCAACCTACAATGTTACACCAGGAATGCATAATTACATACCATACTACAGGTCTTACATTGGCATCAATTTCAATGGCAAGCATCTATGCTCGTGGTCAGTTCGTTTTAACCGAGTCCGTAGAGGCAGGGATTTATTTTAATACAGGAAAAGTACAGTTATGCAAGAACTTACCGTAACAGTAGATCTTCAAGAACAGCTCTTGCAGCAGGTTACACCATTAGGACTGAAGCCAGCAGGCACAAGGACCCCATGGAAATTTTCTAGCTAGCAGTATCCATCGGGGACCGCCCCCGACGTCAGGCATCATACAAAAAGGGGGCAGTCCCCCAGAATCCCCAGTTCTCCTGCTAGAGACTCCCGGCAGCTCAATGACATCAGAAGTGGAGACTGAGGATCTGCCATCAAAAGGTATTCAGAGCAGTGTTAGAAACACCTAATCCTAGGAAAGATATCGGGACAACTACCTCCAGAGGGGATGGTGGGAAGGAAGCTACCTGCTGCAAGAGCTGTTCTCTAAGATCTAATGTTACGGTAAGTTCTTACGCAACTGTACTATTTTACTTCAAGAAACAGCTCTTGCAGCAGGTTACACCATTAGGACAGATTCCCAAGTAATACTGGAAATCCCTTGCAGGTGGGAGGAGGCTAGGTAGAGATTGCGAGCTGGACCAAAGCCTAGGATAGGAGTCCATGAAGGACTGCTAAATGAAAACCAGCTCTTCGCCATGATGCAACGTCCAGGCTATAATGCCTGATAAAGGTGTGCACTGTGCTCCAGGTAGCTGCTGCGCAGATGGCTGAAGTGGACATGTTCTTCATGGCCACAAAGGAAGTAGCCACCCCCCTTGTGGAATGTCCCTTAACTGTGCCCGGTAAAGGTTTGTTAAGTTTCTGGTAACAGAACGTGATACAATGGATGAGCCACCTGGACAGCGATCGTTTAGAAACCGGAGCTCCCATCATCCTATGGGTGAAGGAGATGAAAAGCTGATCAGATTTACAGTGGTGCCTGGTTCTAGTCAGGTAGTATCTTAGACACCTATGCACATCTAGAGTGTGCAGCAGGGCCTCTTCTCCATTACAGCATTTAGGAAAATACACTGGTAAGTTGATGTCCTGATTGAGAGTGAGAGCTGAGACCACCTTAGGTAGAAACTTTGGATTTGTCCTTAGGAACACCCTGTCCTGGTGAAAAACCAAATAAGGTTCTTTGCTCATCAGTACGTGAAGTTCAGAAATCCTTCTGGCCGAAGTAAGAGCAACTAAAAATAACGTCTTCCATGTCAGGAGATGTAGATCTCAATCCGCGGCTGGTTCAAAAGGTGGCAGCGTGAGCTGCTCCAGGACAAAGGGTAAATCCCATGGAGGAATAGAGTCCTTAATCAGAGGTCTAAGGTGGAGGACACCTCTCAGAAAGGCACATGCTGTGTCCAACTGAATTATGGGACATTGGCCTATAGGAGTGTGATAGGCTGAGATGGCACAAAGGTGTACTTTTATCGAGGAATAGGCCAAGCCTGTCTGAAAGAGACAAGAGGTAGTCCAGGACTGACCTTTCCGGACAATCCATTGGTGAAAACCCCCGTGCCTTAGCCCAGAGGCAAAATCTGCACCATTTCATGACGTATGTGGCATGAGTGGCCGGTTTTCTAGCAGCCGCTAGAACATCTGCTACCTCTTGTGAGACCCCGTACCGCAAGATAGCTATGTCTCTAGGAGCCAGGCATGCAGGTTCAGAGAGAGAGAAGGTCCGGATGGACCAAAGAACCTGCCTCCTGGGACAATAAGTGAGCTGATTGGCAGAGGCACCGGAGGTTCCTGGGACAGCTGGTGTAGCAGAGGGAACAAAATCTGTCTGGGCCAAAAAGGCGCGACAAGTATCAGCGACACCTGCTCTCTGCGGTGTTTCAAAAAGGACCCTCTGGATCAACGGGAAGGGAGGAAATGCGTAGAGGAATCTGCCCGTCCAGGAGGGGGACAACGCATCTCGCCAGAAAACACCAGACCCTGGATCTAGCGAGCAGAAATTGGGCAGTTTTGCGTTGGATGGGGACGCGAAAAGGTCTAACTCTGGTGTGCCCCATCTGTGAAACGGATCCTCTACCACCTCCTGGAGTAGTTGACACTCATGGACTCTGGCCTGAGAGCAACTCAGTGTCTGCGATGACCTTGTCCACTCCTGGGACATGAACAGCAATGAGGTTTGTGCCGTGTTGTAGAACCCAATCCCACACCCTCATGGCCTCCCTGCAAAGTGGATAGGAATGGGTGCCTCCTTGTTTGTTGAGGTAATACATCACTGCGGTATTGTCTGTAACAGCAGAGTACCCAGTGTGATCTCCGACTGGAAGGTCTGCAGGGCATAAAGAACTGCTCTCATTTCCAAAATATTTGTGTGTAGATGAGCTTTCTGGGGCGTCCATGAGCCAGAGACCTGACCCCGTTGAGGTGTGCTCCCCAACCGAACCCTGAGGCATCCATGGAGAGCGTCACAATCAGAGACTATGCAATGAAGGGGACCCCCGCTGACAGGTTCTTTGAATCTAGCCACCATTGCCAAACCCAGATGACGGCATTCGTGATCTGAACTGGAAGCTGCAAATGGTCTTGCTTCTGATCCCATTGTACCCATAACATTCACTGGGTCACCCGCATGTGGAGATAGGCTAGCAGGACTGTTGCAATGGCCACAGCCATGTGTCTGAGCAGGCAAAGGACCAGTCTGGCTGGGACTGTCTTTGCCAAGATGTCCCTGATGAGGGATCTGATGTGTTCGGCTCGGTCCTGGGGCAGAAAAGCTTTCCCCTGGATGGTGTCCAGAACTGCGCCTATGAACTGCAGATTCTGTGACGGAACCAGGTGTTACTTCTCCTGATTGATGATACCCAATGCCCCGAACAGGGACTGAGTACAGTGGATTGCGGACATCAGAGCCTCCCGAGAGGGTGCCATGAGGAGCCAGTCGTCCAGGTAGGGGAACACGTAGTGGCCTTGTCTCATAATAGCTGCCACTATGACTGCCATGCACTTTGTAAACACCTGAGGTGCTGATGACAGTCTGAAGGGGAAGGATCGGAACAGATAACTGCAACCCAGAAATTTGAAGCTCAAGAACTTCCTGTGTGCTCGGGCAATGGGTATGTGCAGGTAGGCATCCTGCATGTACAAGGACTCTAGGAAGGCACCCTGCTTGAGCATGGGTATCAAACCGGGAAGGGTCACCATGCGGAAGTGTTTGTAAAGGAATGAAGCATTGAGATCCAGTATCGGACGGAGGTCCCCTGTCTTTTTGGGAACCAGAAAGAAGTGGGAATAGTAACCTGCACCTCTGACTCCTCAGTACGTGCTCTATAGCTTCCTTTCCCAGAAGTGTGAGCACCTTCTGCTGTGTGAGCAGTGCGTGCTTACCCGAATGACGGGAAAGCAGGGGAGGTCTTGACGGTGGGTGGTCGAGGAATTCCATAAAGTGACCTCTTTTGACCAGTTGAAGGACCCACTGGTCAGCAGTAATTGACTGCCATCCTGAAAAGTAGTGAGCGATGCAATCCCCGACCTTTTCTGCCCGTTGATCCAGAGGGTGGGCAGGGGCCAGGAAGGAGTCATTTTGTGGCAGCATTACCCCCCCCCCGCAATCTGGACTGGTTTGGTATACCGCTGACCTCGGCCTGGGGAAGACTTAGGTTGGGCCTTACAGTGGAAGGTGCCCCTTTGCTGCTGGCCGGAATGTGGCTGCTGTCGGCCATGAAAATGGTTCTGGTTCCTATGAAAGGAACCAGATTTTGGCCTGTACAGTCCTTACTGCCTTCCTGGTGTCCTGTAATTTGGTGATTACCTTTTTGGAGTCTTCATCAAATAGAAATTCGCCGTTATAGGGAACGTTCAGGATGTTTTTCTGGATGTCCGGGGTAAATCCGGAGACACGAAGCCATGAATGTCTCCAGAGATAGATGCCTGAGGCTGCTCCCCTTGCTGCGGAGTCCACCGAATCGTAGGCGGCTCTCCAAACCTGGGTCCCCACATCTGACTCAGTGCTGAGGCGGTTGAGAAGCTCCTCCTTCTGTTCCCCATCCGGAAGTATTTTAACTAGATCCTGTTCCCATATGGCATTCTGAAACTTAACTATGTGTGTCAGATAGTTCAGTGACCTAATGGAGCATGTAGCATCCGCATACATGCACCTACCCAGTGAGTCCAATTGCTTGGACTCCTGGTCTGGAGGCTGTGTACTCAGATGTTGTGGTTGTTGAGACCCATCATGGGAGGCCATAATGACCAGGGAATCAGCCAGGGATTGTTGCGCCAAGTACAGGTCCTCTGCCGGGGCCCTGTACAGGCGATCAGCCTTCTTTGGCACCATGTGGTGGAGCGCGGACATTTCCATGCTGCCTTGGATGTCCACAAAGGTGTCCACCAAGGGTGGGACCACCACATGCTTAGGGTCCTTCTGCCAAAGATAATGGGCTAGGCGCTGTCATTCGGGGTCTAGATCTTCCGTTTCCCATCCCATGTTCTCCTGGATGTGCCTAATGATTTTGGAGAAAGATGGATCATCCGGAGGTGACCTGGGTAGGTCTTGTGGGTCAGGTGATGGGATGCTGACTGGAGAAGGAGACCTGGAGGTATCCGAGGTGTCAGCTCTAGAGTCGTCCCCCTGCAGAGTGGACCGACAACGTCTGGGTTGCTTGGGGCTGGGAGACCCCGAGGGAGATCTTGAAGGGGGTCTTCTTTCTTTTGACCTGCCCCTCGGAGGCAGAGTAGGCTCCTTCTGGGTCAGTGGTCTTCCTACTGGCCCCTGTGGTGGAGTAGTCGGAGGAGGAGTAGGCAAAGGATTTTTTACTGGGACAACATCCCTCTCGACTGTGTCCCACCAAAAGTTGAAAGTCTTTAACCTCTTGAATATTCATACAGGAAGACGGTCCTGGTGTTGGGGCTGGCCTGTCGCCGGTATCAGGCGTCGGGTTCTCGGGTGTTGCTGGGTCAGACGAAGGCTCCTGCAGAAGTCTGGTGTCCTTGTTGTCACCTGCCTGGTCATCAGGCAATGTGGCATCTTCCTCCGTAGACTCCTGGTGACCGGTGTCCACTGGTGACTGACAGGCAGTCGTCGGCTCCTTGGAACATGAGGCCGACGTCGGGTGTTTGCCCGACGTCTGGTCTGACAGTTGCCTAACCAGTGATGGCCCATTTTGTATCAGTCATCTGAGGGATGTCAGGTCCTTAGTCTTCCTGAGAGGGGGGGTCTGGTCCCCTAGGAGGCTGGGATGCGAATCTAGAATCGGGCTCCCGGCGTTTGAGGAAGAATGAGCGATTTTGGAAGAGGACTTGGACCGGTCAGTAGACTTAATGGAGGCCTGGGAGGGCATTGGCAAAGGGTCCGAGGTCCTGGAAGTCTTGGTTATGTAAGGAAGCCAAAGAGCTGCCCGAAGTCCTAACCTTCACAGGAGGAGTCTGAGAGTGAGCCCTGGAGGGAGAGCGGTCTGAACGCGGTGAGCCAGAGCTAGTATGAGAGTCAGAGGCCTGATTCGGGGATCTGGACCTGGCCTTCTCCCGGTGCTTATGAGTCTTAGAGGTGGACTCACCTCTGGAGGCAGGATCTTTCTCCATAAGTTTAAGTTGTTTTTCCAAAAGGAACCCTTGAAGTGCCTTCTGGTAGTGGATCCTGGTGCGACTGTTGAACCGCTGGCAAAATGGACAGGCTTTGTCATGTTCTGGGCCTAGGCACCGCAGACAGGACGAGTGCAGATCCTCAAAAGGAATCTGTTTGCTGCAGACACTTGGAGTGGTGTCCTGAGGAAGGAGTAGGAGATATCATTTAGAGTTGACACTGGAAGTTCTGGTCGTCGTTCACTGGAGCGGGACCGTGAGGCCAATGCTGGCGAGTAGATGGCGGGAAAAGAACTGGGCATTCTGGGGGACTGTCCCCTTTTTGTAGGATGCCTGATGTCGGGGGTGGGGCAGACATCGGGGGCAATCCCCGCTGGATACTGCTAGCTAGAAAATTTCCGTGGGGTCCTGGCACCTGCCAGCTTCAGTCCTAATGGTGTAACCTGCTGCAAGAGCCATTTCTTGAAGCAAGATCCATGAACATGGGCTGGTTATTTCAGATTTTCTAAAAAGGCGATCCCCAGTAATGTAACTGGGCGGGCACACATAATTTGGAGGTCCTCGATTATATTTAGTTATTTATTTACTGTTTGACCAGGAGGTGGACTGGGTCATGGTATCCGGTCAAGATTGCGTGGGGACAGCAGCACAGTAAAAGCCACACAGACAAAATAGCATGAGTGAAAAGAGCTCCAGGGAAGCTATAGTGCCGTTATTATAATGCTGTACACGTAGCTCTTTTCAGTCTGGCCAAGCACTCTAAATTCATGACTGTGTGCTGGTTGACCGTACTGGCAGTGTGGCTTAGGTTAGGGTGACAATTTGGAATGGCATTTGCACGTCCAGCTGACCTGGGTTCAAATCTTAAGCTTCCTCTGTCGTTTTCCTTTTTTTTGCCATCACCCCCCCACGGAGTTACAGTAGTAAATCTGCCCCTGTCCCAGCTTTTCCACCTCTAGAGTTGTGTCCTCCGTGGAGTTTGTTTACTCAATCTACCCACCCATCCGAATTTCTCTCCCCCACCCGAGTTGCATCCCCACGGAGCTCCAGTGGAAAATTTGCCCGCCTCACCCCAAGCTACATCCACTGGAGTTGCACTGTTAAGTCTGCCCACCCCCTGACTTTCACCCTCCCCAATTCCCATTTCTGGTTTGCTGGCCTGTGTTGAGCTGCGTGGTAGTCTTGGCAATGTCTGTAGAGCTCACTATTTTTCCTTGGCGCCATCTTTGATCCCGCTGTTTTACTTGCGCAGTTTTTGACCACGCTATTTTGACTTAGACCCTTGGGTCACATATGCCCTTATGTAGCAGTGTCTGGCTCTCATAATTTACACATTTAGATGGAACATATTGAAGTACCTAATCTGATGTTTTACATACAGGGACTGGTTTTGTTTCCTCCATATAGCTTATACATGTGAGCAATGAACGTCATGTTACAAACAGGATATAAATTCAAGCATTTCAGTTATAAACTTTGTAGTCAAATACCTAATAGATAATGATATTGCCATAAGACATGTCAGAAATAATTTATACAAAAAGAACTATAAGTTTATGGAATAGTCTGCCCAATTAAATAGTCTCATCATTAAAGAGATAGTGGAGCCAAAACAGAGATACAGGAAAAAATTACAAATTGTAAGTAGTTGTAATTTCTTATTTCTGAGATTTTTGTTTTTCATTTTGCTCATTAGAAAGTCTTCTATGTGATAATATTGCGGTGGATGTGTGGAACAGCACTTAGAGATAGATATGTCGGCTGCCAGGCTACCCTCTACTACATTAGCATTGTGATGTTACTGACAGTGACAAAGATGACTGACCTGCCGGCCCAGTGGCATAGAGGGCTGAGGCATCTTTGCCTTACCTCATGCCATGCTGGTGACCTGGGTTCAGGAACGACCACAGGTCATCAAGGAGCCAGCGTGGGGTGGGGGTGAGAACAGGATTGAGCTGCCTAGCGGCAGCTCTCCTCTCCCAGGGAGGGGGGGTCACCCTTCCACAGTCCTGCCACCTCCGGGTAGAGGTCTGGTGGTGGTGCAGGTGGGCAACAGGGGACCGGTAGGGTAGAGCATCATGCAGTGTGTGGCGTGCACGTGCCTTCACACGTGCGTGCTCACGCCAAGGACGCGAGGGCAGGGGGCACAAAAAATGGAGAACAAAAAAAATGGATAAAAAATAAAAAAGTGACTGACCTGGCAGCCACTGAGTGGCTGTTTTAAGCAGCAGTGATGTCAGTCAGTGAGGTCGCAATGCTGATGTAGTAGGGGGCAACAGAGCAAGATATATCAGCTGCCAGGCTGAGTACTGTTCCACACATCACACCTACTAATATCAGGTAAACAATCTTCTAATTAAACAAAGGGAAAATAAAAAGTACCTCCAATATAAAAGGTAATGATTGGCTGCTTTTAAAATCTAAGTTTTAGGTAGGACACTAGCTCTTTAAGTAAATCAGCTTTTAAAATGAAATTAGAAGATTTTATGATGGAGGAGAACAACATCAACAGGTATAACCACCGAGTAGTGGGGGGACAGTCTAGATAGACAATAGTCCTTAACTGTCTCATCTCTTCCTGGTACTACTCCTAGGATTACTCCTAGCTTTTTGGGCACCGGTGACCTCCTCATGCCTGCTTCAGACTTTTTTCCAGCACCCCCAGCCCAAACAGCAACTCACAGATGAATGAAGTATAGGCTTACTTGTATCCGAATAGCATACAGTATTTAAAAAACTCCTAGCCAGCCCAGTGGCACTGAAGGTTGAGGCACTGGATACCACACCTCACACCATGCTGGTGATCAGAGTTCAGGAGCAGACTCTGGCGTCGGGGGGGAGGAGAGGAACAAGCGTCCGGAGGACTGCTCTTCTCTCCTGGGGTGGGGAGCTGGGGTTTCCCTGCTGGACAGTGGCTCCGGGTGGAGACCAGGGGCACTGCAACAGAGCAGGGACATGAAAGGGGGAGGCAGCAGACAACTACTGAGGGTCTGCCCTTGGTGCAGACAACATTGCACATCCGCACCTCGAGGAAGAAACTAAGGTGGAAAACCCCAGCTTCCTGGTAGGTGACGGAGAGGCTCGAGTGGCTGACCCCAAACATCCAATGCTGGCCCAAGCACAGACTTGACTCTCTGTGGTCCCTGCTTCCTCCTGTTTGGGGTCACAGGAGAGAGGGGACCCGGCACCAAATCCTCAGTTGGGAAAGGGGTTCAAGCAGGGCGGTAGAGGTGAAGCCGAGTGGGTCCCCACCTGAGAGATGCCCAGGACGCCAGTGACCAGAAGGAAACAGTCTACAAAAAAAAAATCCTGGATAATAGAATATCACTTTAAAGCAGCAGAATTTTTAATTGGAAAACATTTCATCATAGTTTTTTTGCAAAACTGTATTTCTAAAATACTTAGATTCATAATCAGTTTTTTTAATTTTCTCAATTATCTGAAAAAACCTTTAACTATTTTAGTAACTAATGACTCAAATGCAATATCTGAACATGGCTTTCATTGACAGTACCTTTTCACTGTAAACACTGGATTTATGCTGTGGATGTATTTATTGAAAATTGGTGGCTGGGAAAGGCACACTGAGCAGAGACATGTTTCCAGGTGCAACCCAAGGGAAAGGGTTACAGGAGGAACTGCGAATAAAACAGTACATTTCTTGGTACATAAATGAAATATGGGCGGGTTGAAGCACAAGGCTGTGGAGTGCTTCCACCACCCAGGAAAGGTAGTTTATGCACCATAACACACCCACTGGAGTGCCTTATTGCAATTATGAAGTGGGTCTATTTTAGTAAATTGATTTTTTAAATATATATTTGGTATTTAATATTTTTTAGTATTTAAATTTAGGTTTAAAATGAAAAAGCAGTCCAATATAGACAAAGGAATCAATTTTAGAGTGTCAGTAGGCGGTGCTAATGCTGCATATAAGCAGCAGTTTAGTAAGGGCAAAGGGAAGGCAGGCAGTGCCTTCAGATGCTAGCACAGCGTCAGGAGCATGGAAGCTGCTGTTCAGATTGGAGCACCAAGTTAGCATTGGGCTTTGGGGCAGACTTGGCCCTGTTATTCACTGCAACAATTTAACAGGCTGCCATCGGGATTGGGAGAGTGGTGGGTAGTTGCTACAATCGAGATAGCTTGTCCAGTTTTTTCTTCATTAAAAAAAAAACTGCTAGTATTTTGCTGTCCGTCTCGACTTGGTTCAGACTGCGAGACAGAGCTGTGTAGCAGTTGCAGTAAACTGAAGACATGATTAGAAAAAAAAAAATTAAGCAAGCTGCGCATGTGGGAGCAGAACTGTAAGGAGCAGTTGCAGGATGATTTCTGAGCTCGGAGCTGGGCCACTGGCATCGGCACTAAGGTAGGGTACTATCTGCAGCAGTCAGATTTATTTGGGGAAATTGCTCTTTTCTAACAGTGCACTGGTATTTCTTATGTGCAGAGTCCTGATTGCCAGGAGCTACTTTTACCTGGGCTGTTAGTTTGGGATAATGAGCCAGGTGAAAGTAGCTCTTGACCAAACAGGAGCCAGGTTTCTTTAAATCCGTTTCATTATAAAGGTAACAACAGCATTTATAAATTTCCAAATCACGTATCTGATGGGTTGTCCGTTGACCCAGTAGGTAGCACAATGCACTCCCATGTTGGTTACCAGAGTTCAGGAGCGAACTCAGAAGTCAGCCGGGCAGACCGGGGAGCTGTGGAGGTGTTGCAATGTTCCCAGCCGGAAGGGACAGGCACCAGGTTACACCAATATAGCAATCCCTGCAGTGGGCTAGTGTGCTTTCTCCACCACAGGGGCATGCAAGGTATGAGATTTGGTAGGCATGTTAAATAGTTGTACAGCATTATTACTTGTACTAGCTGTACATCTTCCAAGAATCAGTCTTTACCACCGATTGCCATTAGTGGGTCTCAGCCAGAGGCGTTATGACCAAGCAGAAGCCCGAACATTTTATAGGGTTGGTGCCATGGCAAGCAGCACGGATGTGCTATGTCAACCTCAGCATCAATCTTCAGCTGCCTCAGTTCCTTTTGTTCTGCTGAGTGTGAATCAGTGACGACGTCACTCACTCTCCAGGAGTCAGAACTTCACTGTCTATAGGACAATAGTGTTCAGTAACTTCAGTTTAGTGTTTAACTTTACAGTTTTCTATAAAGCCCTACTGAGTGTCAATGATTGATGACCATGGAGGACGGTAGAGAGCCTGAAGAGGCAAGCTGCTCTGGAAGCAGTGTCATGTCTGATCCACTCTTCTACATAGAGGGATTGTGAGGATGGGCAGTCCAGTACTTGGGAGGAAAGGCAGTCTTCCTGTAAGTGCAATAATAAACTGTACAGATTCTGCAGGCTCACCATCAGGGTCCAGGCTCCGCTCGCTTAAGCCTTTTTCTTCTCATTAGAAGAGGAAAAACCGCACTGGTGCAGGTCACCCTCAGTTAGTTCTGCCGCGAGACACTTGACTTCCCAGAGTCAGAGGATCCAACTGTTGTCACCGAGAACACGAGACTTAGGTCTGTGAGGTCAGTGTCTCTGGCCTGGAGCCTCCTCTTGTCTTTTAGTGACTGCTATGGTGGGCAGTTCCAAAACTGGGCAGCTCTTATGAAGCAATGGGTGTATCTGGCCCATATGGTACCACTAGCCCCTAGGGGTCCACTGGGATGGTGCTGTGGACAGTACCACTGGTCCCAGTAGAGTATAGCTTGCTGCAGTGGCCTTTCAGTCCTTGCTGGGAGCAGGGTCACTGATGTCTGCCACTTGTGGTGCCGCCTCCATCCTGTCTGGGGACAGGAACAATCACGCTGCCACCATCTGTCGCTCCTGTACCAACTGGGGGGGGGGGGTTGTCAGCACTGGTTCTGGTGTCACATTCAGTGCTGCATTCTGACCCCTCAGGGCCTGGCCTGATGTTAGTTGCAATGTTGGTTCTGATGTTGCAAGTGTCCATGATGCTGGAAACTTTCCCAGTGCCGGACGTGGTGTTGGTTCCGGTACCATTCCTGGCACCAGTTCTTTGAACCTAGGGTTTGGGACCAGTGTTACTGCAGCCTTATGCCATGTGGTCAGCTCTGCAACCCCACTCTTCTACCCTCCTTTTGAGGAGAGTGGAGAGGGGGAGGAGTCAAATCTTTACCTCATTATCTCTGAAGGCGAGGGTGATAACTCTTTATGGCCAGAGGGGGTCTCTGACCCAGTTCCTGTGTCTGTTCCTCAGGGAGACCCATCTTTCTAGGCTGCACTCAGAAATATACATTTGGCATTAGATTTTGAGCCAGCAACCATTGGCCAGGATAGGTGCCTCCAACTGGAATTCCTGAATGTGTCCTGCCTAATATGCCAGTCAACTTAACCCCTCCTATCTAACCCATGCTAGAGGCCCTGTCTGACAGTTTGGCAGAGGCCTGGCTTCTACGGAAGCTCTCCCCAAACAGGCAGATACGAAATATGTTGCTCATAAGAATAGGCCAGTGTATTTCACTCAGCCCATAGCTAATGCTATCATCATCCTCATCGCGAATGACAAGGCTATAGTACCCAAGGAGGTGACTGTGTGCCCTAATAGGGAGTTGTGCAAGCTTGACACTATGGCCTAATTAGCTTATGCTTCGGGTACCCTAGACCCGAGGATAGTGAACTACCAAGGGCATTTTTCCCAGTATGAATATACCCGCTGGAGAAAGCAAAAGTTCCTGGCAGAAAATCTGCTAGATTCCAAGGCTAAACAGGATACACTACTGACTGTTAAGCAAGATGTTGAATCAAAAGACACCAGCTCAAAATGTCATGTCCCCCCTAGCCAGACTGGACCTCCTCTTTCATTTCTTCTGTCGTTTTGCTCTCGACTGTCCTTACAACACCCATCACTGTGCCCTCTACTGGGCACTGTACCTCCCATCGCTTCAGGACTGGTGTCACTCCCACTGCGCAAATCTCACAGCCAAATTCTTGGCCCAGTCTTTCTTCCCTTACCTTGCCTCCATCCTATCTGCTCCAGCCCTCCCGAAGTACTCAGGAATAATAATTCTTGCTTACTGTTTGTACCACAAATGTCCACTATGGCTGGCCAGGCAGCATTTTGTTATCACATGCCTAAATTATGGAACTCCCTCCCTGTGGCCATTCGATCCACCTCCACAAGTAGGCACCACAACTCCCTTCTCAAACTTCACTTTTCCTCCAACTGCTCATGTACCCATGCTAATTCTAGAACCAAGGTCTAGTCACTGAACTTCTAGAAGTTCTTCTCAGGCTCGCTGTTTATGACTGGTTTCATTAGTTTACAATGCTTATTGCACTGTTCATGACGCGCACATTTGCTCCTGTACACAATTTTGCTGTACACTTGAACGCTTCTGGTCTATGTAATCTATGTATTTTATGCTGCATGTATCATGTCTATTGACTTTGTATATGGTGATTTTGACGTGCATTGATGTATGTATTTTGCTGTTATCCATACTCCCCTCTCTCCAGGACGCATCTGGAATCAAGCAATAGCCTGCTCAGTATGCCTACCTGGTAAAAGAAAGCAAGACAGAAAGAGAGAGAGAGAAAGAGAGAAAGAAAGAGAAAGAAAGAGAAAGAGAAAGAAAGAGAAAGAAAGAGAAAGAAAGAGAAAGAAAGAAACTATGGATGCCTTTGATGCAGCCTCTGTTCTGCAGCTGTAGGGATTTGCATCAGATGACACTCCTGGCTGTGGAAAGCTGGCTTCATCCATCCCTGATCCTGTCAGCTGCCAGACACAGGTCTCTTCTCTCCAGTAGAGGGGCACCTGACCCAGTTTTACCATTAATGGGAGTTCATCTCAGACAAGTGGGTCATCAGGATTATCCGAGAGGGATACTTCCTGGATTTCATAGAAACTCCCCAATAAGCTGGCCCCGTGGTGCAGAGGGCTAAGGTGCTTTGAGCATCTTACCCCTCCCATGCCAGAAGACCTGGGTTTGGGAACGAGCTCGAGCCACCAGGGGAGGGCTGGGAGCGGATCAAGCAGCTGCTAGGCCGCTCTCCTCTCCTGGATTGGCTGCCACTGAGAGGAGGCTTAGTGGTAGCATCAGGCAAATTGGGGCTGGCACTAGGCCAGGTGGGTGGAATGGGGTTAACAGTTCCAGTGTGCATGTGTGCCTCCATGTACCTGCCTAACTGTGTCACTGAGGCCCTGGGGAGTTAAGGGGGAAAACCAGGGAAAAACACCATGTCCACCCCATTTCCATATGTGACGGCCCTTGGGACTCCAGTGCCACACCGTGTGGGTCCCTGCTGGTTTAATGCCAGGGGGAGTGGCAGATGGGACTGGGAGACCTGAGCTAGGGCCCAAAGGCAAGCATAGGTGGTGACAGAGGAGCAAAAAGCTGAATTGAAAAAAGAAACCCCCTGGATTATCTACACAGAAGGCAACCCCCTTTGTCAGCTCACATGCCAGAGCTTCTGGCAAAGGAGATTACTGGACTTCTGAGCAACAGGGCAGTGAAAACAGTCAAGTCCGATGGTACACTGGGTTCTACACCCACTACTTACTAGTTCCAAAGAAATCAGGGGCATGTACCCCATTCTTGACCGAAGAAATCTGAACAAGTTCATGGATCAAGAAACATTCAGAATTATTTCTTTGGGCTGTCTGCTACCCTACCTGAAACCTCAGGTAGGATTAACATCCCTGGCTGTGCAGGACACATACCAACACATACTGGAGCACCTTGGCCACCACAGATACCTCCATTTCATTGTGCTGGGACAGCATTACCAGTTCACAGTCCTGTCCTTTGAGCTTTCCTCAGCGCAACAAGTCTTTACGAAGTGCTTTGCAGTACTTGCAGCACACCTGCAGAAATGGGGACTCCAGATCTTCCCGTATATGGATGACTGGCTAATCTCAGTTCCGTCCAAACAGAAGATGGATCAGGCAGTGGCCACTTCTCAGTTCCTAACATTTCTTTGGGCATCTTGCTGAACTTTGACAAGTCTCAGTCCGAACCCTCCCAACAACTGCTGTTCATAGGAGCGGTTCTTTTTTTTTATTTATTTCTAGGAAGTAACTGAGCCAAAAGCTCTTTTACAGAGGTTCCACGTCATAGCAATACATGGGCATTGCATCATTTACAATGGTTACAAGTACATAAGCAGATACGAGGTGGTTCCATGCCTAGAAAGACACGAGTACATCAAGTTACAGAGGTTACATAATTACAGTAACAGGGAGTACATAAGTAAAAATATACAGACACATCATTTAAAGCAGGCTAGTCTGACGGGTTGTTAAGTGAACTAGATTCTACAGGATATAGAGTGAATCAGGTAGGGAGCAGAGGATGATATAGTCTGTAAAATAGTTAACTAATACTATACGCAAAGGAGGCGAGAACTTGATGGGCAGCAGTTCTTTTGATATAGTACAACCAAGGGTTTGGGCTTTTCTTCCAGAAAGAAACTACAAGCTATACTGTGATGGCTTGCTGCATCATGGAACACAAAACTGTGCATGCTAACTCCATGCAATGCATGCTGGGTCCGATAGTCTCCTCAGTGTTGACAGTGCTCCTGGTGTGTCTACAGATAAGAACTACTCAGTGAACGTTCAGTGCTCAATGGTCCCAAGCATCACACCCTCAGAATCATCCCATTCAAGTGATCAAGCCTCTGGTAAGGTCCCTGACATAGTGGGCAGTGGAGGAAAATCTCCAGGGTTTCCCTTTCTACCGCTAGAGCTGGGAATGGTTCTCACCACAGATGCCTCCCTTCTGTGATGGGGAACCTTCTGCCAGGGCCTTCAGACATAAGATGACTAGGACCCAATGGAGACTCACCTCCACATAAATGTGTTGGAGATGCGAGCAGTTTTGTATGGTCTGAAAGTCCTTAGCCACAAGACTGTCCTGCTTCAGACAGACAAGTCTGTCATGTACTATGTTAAACAAGGAAGAGCACTCTTACCATCTCTGCAGGGAGGCAATGAGAATGTACGAATGGTGCCTGGAACAGGGGAACCTGCTCCAAGCAATTTACCTGCCAGGAGTTTGAAACACACTGGCAGATGAGCTCAGTTGAACTGAGGCCACTCCTCATGAGTGGCCAAGAGCTCCAGACATTGCGAGATTGCTATTTGACAAGTGGGATACCCCAGATGGACCTTTTTGCATCCCCACTCAACACCAAACTGCCTTGATTCTGCTCCAGAAATCCAAGACATGGCACTTCCTGTCAGGATGCATTCAGACTGCCATGGCAAATATGTTCCTATATGTATGCTCCCAATCCCTCATTTGAAGAGTATTGCTCAAACTGGAGGCACAAGGGGGCAGGATGATTCTAGAAGCCCCTTGCTGACCTTTGACAGATATAGTTTCCTCTGCTGAACAGACTTCCAGTCAGCAAACCAAGGACTGTTGACACATGGTCAGCTGGTCCATTTCAACTTACGCTCCCTTCACACTCTAGCCTGGCTCCTGAGGAGATAGAAGTAAAAAGGTACAAGGTATCTCAGAGGGTCTTTGAAACACTTTTGGCTGCACGCAAGTCTTCCACTAGGAAGACACAGGCAAATGGAAAAGATTTTCCATATGGTGCTGCAAAATCCACATGACCCATTCAGGTGTTGCCCTTATAAGGTTCTGGAGTACTTGCTGGACCTCTCTGGTGCAGATCTGCAGTATTCCACAGTAAACGGTCACCTGTGTGCTATTTCAGCATATCATGAGCCAGTTGATGCCATCTACTTGGCACAGCTGCCACTGTTCAAAAGGTTCCTCAAGGGCATTTTACACACAAGGCTTCCTATCAGGAAGCCAGTAGCTTTCTGGAAGATTAACCTTGCGTTGGACATGCTAACTCACAAGCTCTTTGACCCTATTGTGATGTGAGACTTAAAGTTCTTAACTAGGAAAGCAGCATTTCTGGTGGCTATCACCTCTGCTCGCAGAGTATCTGAAATCCATGCTTTGGTCACAGATCCTCCATACACTGTTTTCTATAAAGCCAAGGTAGTTCTCCATACACATCCCAAGTTTCTATTGAAAGTGGTGTCAGAGTTCCATCTTAACTAGGTCATAGTCCTGCCTACCTACTTTGCCAACTTCCAGAATGAGGGAGATGGGACTCTCCACTCACTGTACGTGGAGAGGGTCTTTAGGTTTTAACTAGGCAGAACCAAGAACTTCAGACAATCCAAGCAGCTCTTAAATCGGAAGGGGCAGCTTGTTACAATCAAGTGCATATCTGCCTGGATTTTAAATTGCCTTTGCCACTGCTGTGCTATGGCTCAGGTTAAGTTGGAGGGCAGTACACACCCACTCCACCAGAATGGTTACCACATCCCTGGCAGAGGTGCACTCTCTGCCTGTTGGGAAAATTTGCAGAGCTGCAACTTAAAGCACAGTGCACACTTTTATAAAGCGCTATGCCCTGGATATCCATGCCAGGTAGAATACTACCTTTGGCAGGACAACCCTGAATGGATTACTATCCTAAATGAGCCCTCAGCTTCAGTTACCTTAGTCCGGGGGGACTTTTTCTGAGCTTCATACTCTAACCCCACTAGTGGGGAATCAATGGTGAAGATTGATTCTTGGAAGATATTAAAATTACATACTCACCATAATTCTTGTTCTAAGAATATCTTCACCACTGATTCACACACCCACCACCATCCCTCAGACTCACTCCAGTATGGTTGTGTTGGTCTTCACCCCTTTTTGTATGGTTTGGGGTGTGAAGAGATGGTGTTAATTGGATTTGGTGGCCCTTCTTACATGGACCACCAGGGCTGTCTTATGCCCCTAGGTTAAGTGCATAGATACTTTAGTTATGCTGCTCACCTCCTTGATAAAAAAGGTACTGAGGCAGTTGGAGACTGATGTGGAGGTAAACCAGTGGCTGCGTGCACTGACACGAGATATTGCACATGCATGCTGCTTGCCATGATGCTAGCCCTTTGAAAAGTTCCGTCTCAGACCCACTAGTGGGACTCAGTGGTGAAGATATTCTTAGAAGATCAAGAATTATGGTGAGTACACAATTTTAATTTCTGTAATAAATCAGTCTTAGAGTCTTACTCTGAAAAAAACCAAAAATAAACCAGGGATGATTTCACATCTTTACCAGGACAGCTACTTACATGTCACTGTTACTGTACATATCATATATAATACTCACGATTGCAGAAAGAGCAGCTGGTACTGGTGCAGGTCCAGGTGCAGGTGAAGGAACTGGTACAGGTGCTGGTCCTGGTACTGGCGCTGGTGCTGGTGCTGGTCCAGGGATATATGGCTGCCCGCCAGGCTGAGGAGGTCCCCAAGGATTAGGACCCTGGCCCGGGTGTGCTGGCCAGCCCTGGCCCGGCTGTGCTGGCCAACCTGGCTGTGCTGGCCAACCTGGCTGTGCTGGCCAGCCCTGGCCTGGCTGTGCTGGTATACCCTGTCCTGGCTGTGCTGGTGGATATGTGTTGCCTACATTTTGACCAGTTTGTGGTGTATGTCCTACAGCATCATCCAATGAAAAGTCAAACAAACAAAAAAACATGAGTATCCAATGAGAAACAGCAGGCAATGTCTTCAAAGCACTTACACCTTACATGCTATTCATAGTATATTTCTTGAAAATAAACACATCCAGTCAGTCCAAAATCATATTACCATTTAGCCTGCCTGGTGGCAAAGTGGTAGCACTTCCACTTGCTAAACCAGGGACCCAAGTTAAAGAACAAGATCATATTGCCAGGGGTTGGACAGGGGAGGGAGGATAGAGCATCCTAGAGACAGCACACCACTTTCTGGGGACGGGTGGGAAACTGCACTCCACTACATGCCCATCACCTGACTGAAGCCAGGTGGTTTTGTGGCTGGAGCCACGTAGCTGGATGGCAGGGTGTGCTGCTGGCTGACGTCATGATCTGGACCATGGTGCAGAAGCATGTGTCCTGAGGAAGAAAAATCAGAGTAAAATTTAATTAGGCAGGATGACACCAGTACATCCACAAGCTCCACCCATGCCCCCCAAGTGATCCAGGACCAGTAGTGGGTAAATCATGGAGACGGTAGGTGTCCGGTCTTATGGGAGGCCACAGAAGTGATCATGCCATTGTGCCCAGAAGATAAACTCAGAAAAACAAGATAATATCACAAACTAAAAGAATGTTGTACATGTGACTGATGCCTTTGTAAGATGGGAGAAGACATGCATCTTCCTAAGCACTTTTTTGTGACCGTTTTTGCTCCTCCATCTGGGGACGGGTCGATAAGCAGTGGCAACAAACAAGTCTTCTGGCCATATTGACTGTCATGGAGCACAGATTGAAGGGATTTACCACTTAGTTTCTCCCAGGTGCTTTTTCCCCTCCACATAGGGGCATCAGTGCAGACAACTTTCTCTGGCAGAGGCGCACACAAGCCCCACCACATGTTTCACAGCATTCTTCCCTTCACAATGCTTCAGTTGCAGCAAAGCCCCCTGTACCCCTACAGGTGGCAGTGACAAAGCAAGGCAGTGCAGCTCTCCTTCCCTGGAGGAGGAGAGTGTCTGCAGGGCTGCTCAATCTGCTTCCTCCCCTGGCTGGCCCCTAGTGTTCCATCCTCATTTAAAAACCCGTGTTGCTGGCATTGTGAACAGTATTGTTACCACTGCACTCATGGGCCAGCCCCTTCTTAAGCACTTATAAAACTTAGATGCAGTCACTGAAAATATTGTGCAAGGTTTATGTCAATTTGAATATCTAGTCCATGTGTAAAAGGTTTTCTACTGGCCTCTTGAAAGGTTGATAACAGATGGATCTTTCTATAATTACCTTTCTCGTGCTCAAGTTGCTTTACAATATAAAACCAATAATACAAAATGAAGTAATAAAAACAAACAAATATTAGACACATGATGTTATAAAACAATAGAATTATAAATACATCAGGGTGAGAAGTTTCCTATATTGCCAGGATAACTTACTATAAAATGCCAGATTCAAAAACATGCTTTTTAGGCAGGATTAAAATGCCTCAGTGGAGGGAGGAGAAGGCATACACTGAGGGGAGGTTCCAATGCCTAGGAGCAGAAACTGCAAAAGCCCCATTCCAGTGAAAGAAATGTTGATAATGGAACATTAGAAGCCTCTGCATAGCAGAATGGAGACCTCCATCTCCCACTGTGCTATCCTGGTAGGTGACTAATAGCTCTGACGTAGGGACCACCCAGTTCATTCAGAGCTTTAAAATCTGAAAGAAAACCTTGAAGTTAGAGCACCACTTAATCAGACACCGGTGCAGTTCATGCAGTGCAGGAGATACATGGTCAGTTTGGCAGTGATGGCAACAGCCTCGCAACTGAATTCCGCATCAACTGGAAGTGACACAAAGGTCTTGGCAGCAAGCTCGTATACAGCTTTTTCAGTAGGAGAGATGCGAGTTGATAAAAGCCTGAACCATGGTCAAGGTAGGGATGCAACCTGGTAATTATTTTTGATTGTAAAAAAATGCTGTGACCCATGGCAGACACCTGAGGAATAAAGGAAAGCCTGCCATCCAGAGCCATTCTCATACTGTGGACCACCTCTTTTGCTTCAAGCAAACCCTTTCAACCGTGGGAAGCCTGAGGTGATCCTTGACAGAAGACCCAGTATGACCTGGATCTGCCGGCTGCACGCAAGTACAGCTTGTTGAGTTTCCTCAACCATCAGCTAATGGCCATCCATTTTCCAATGTCAGTTATGAAATGGGTTGGTTAAATACAATATCCTGATTGGCGGAGAGCCACACATCTTGAGAGCAAAAGGCACAGGTAAAATGAGTCTCACCAGCAAGGGAACAGTGCATTTAGAATATCAATGAGCTGTTTCAGAACTTTGATATTTCAAATATCAGCCATTTTTTCCCCACACTCACCAATAGTGCAACCAGAGGTAAACAGGGGGCTACTGCCCCACATTAACAAAATAAATATTTGTTAGTACTTAAAATTCAAATTTGTGTCAGTGTCATGTTTGTAAGATGTAAAGTCAGTTTGGGCCATTTCATAAATGCAATGACACTCTCGGTGTTTTCCTTTATGCTGTCAATGCACACCCATGGGTAGGAGGCACTCTGCCTGTGGACCCATGCCACACACACACACACACACACACACACACACACACACACACACACACACACACACACACACACACACACACACACACACTGTCCCTGGGTGTGTGCTGTGACAGCACAATGGACACCACATGTCTTATTGCTTATATATATACACAGCAGTCAATCACTGGTACAAATGAAAGATGCAGCTGAGTGTCATCTACATGACAATGAAACTCAAGCAGCACTTTCAGATTTTTTTTACCCGAAGTCACGTGTCCTAGTGGTAGCATGTATATAACGAATAAAATTGACAAGTGCATTAAGTAATAATACCCGACAGGGTGGGCGTTATTGGGATATAATGGACCGCCCAGGGGCGTAATGAGGCCCGACGCCGCAGGCAGAGGGCCTTATAGCCCCTGGAAGGTCCGTTGTAGCCCATAACACCCACCCTGGAGGGTATTATTACACTTAGAATATGAATTTGTAGTTTGAAAGAAAAAAAAAAAAAAGAGTAGTAGATAAGTTTGCTGAATTGTAATAGTAAATTTATTTAAATTTCAATGTTTTTTAAATGGGGAAAAATAGTCCGTTTTTGGGACTGGGATGGAGAAAAACAGTTATATCGCAGAGTTTTACTTTGATTGTGAAAAAGATGATCTGCTGAACAATTTGTATTGTGCAGTGTATTTGCCATTTTGTGGCTGGTTGTTGTCATTCGTCCGACTTTATCCATGTCAGCTGCGGTTTATGATAAAAAAAACACCCAAAGTCTGCGTTCTCTTTCTGGAGCTTTGTCCGACTGGTCTTGTGGTTCTTGTTTTTGAATATCTTTCTGAAACTGCATTTAGTTACCAGTGTAAAATTAACCACTGTTGCGGTAATTTATTTTGCCGGTGGTGAGTGGTATGGCATGTATTCATGCAAGCGACTGTACGAGTGTGCGTGGTTGAGTGAACATGAGCACAGCATGTGCAGAGTTCCTATGGGTGGGTGTTGATGTCAGGTGGAATTTGTTTAGATGCAGGAGTTAAGAAATAACAGCCAGCTTGTGTCGACTTAACCAATGAGAGAGCACCTTTTCTTTAGCCCATATTCTAATATCTAATAGGCTACCAGACTTGACAGAGGGTAGCTCAGACTGAACAACCCGAGAACTGTCAGTCAGCAGTTTGTGAGGAAAGACTTAGACCATTTAGGAACAATTTCAGTCTAAAAGTAATACTTCCTCAGGTGATCAGTCACGCAATAATGGCTGAACAGCTGGAAATTTCGTGGGGATACGAAAAGGCGGAAAATTGTTTAACAAAGTTTACAAATGCATATGCTGGTCTGAGCTGTACCAGGCATTTCTAAGGGATTAGTGACCAGTACAGAAGCCAATGAATATGTGCGATTGCCTCATGAATAATTATACTTGGTATTCCTGCTATTGAATGTTTTTGTAAATGAGTTTATTAATTTTTCTTTCTAGGTATTACACATCATGTTATTTGCCATACTACATTTTAAAATTTCATTGATAACTATGCATCCATATGTATATGATTAAGTACATATTTCACGATGTAAACCTAGTACACGTTCCCCAATTTACTAACACGTCGTAGCGCGTGTCTATCGTGTCCATCGGGGACTTCGGGACGACGGTTTAACAATATTCTGATTGGTCTCACTTATAAGGAGAGCCTAAGGTACTGTGTACTGTTGTTCTAATTATTATCTAGTGTCTGAACCACTCAGTAACAATGAAAAGAGCCAATAAATATTGTAGCTCCTGTCAGATGTATGCAATTGGCAAACAATGTGCCAATTACACCTGTGACAGGTGCATACTGGTAAAATCTTTACAGGAGGAGGTTGCTCGACTTCTTAATAAAGTGGAGACAACCCCCGATACTACCCAGTATGCAGCTGACCCAGAAATAGAAGCGCTAGAGTATATTGATCATATGTCCCTCTTGTTAGATGCTAACAATTTAACTTCACCCCACGGCAATGTATCTCAGGCTGTATTAAAAATAAACTCTCCATGCAGTGAGGCACATGAGACTGCTTTAACCCCCCAGAGTATATTAACATCAGACACCATACATAATGAAGTACATAAGATTGCTTCAACCCCTGAGTGTTCCACTTCCTTCAGAATTATTATCATTTCCTGATGTTACTACCTGGTCCATTATTCCACCTTCAAAATTGAATAAAGAACTGATTTACAGTCACAAGGATTAACATCTCTCCTTTAGTGACATTGCATAACTCTTATGAGCCATTAACCTCTCTTCCAGCTGAAGACATCAGCTGCAACCAGAGGCAGGAACCAATAATCACTCAGTTGATACTCCCACCGCATAAAAGATGCTCCACGCAGGTTTTTGTATTGGGTGATTCTATGGTAAAATTCATAGATCGGATTGTATGTAACCCTGATAAAGTAAACAGGACTTGCTCAAGTTATAGAGGGGCTAGAGTCTCGGACATAACTGCTATGACTAAGACTATCTTACAAGCTGCAGGTAATAATCCGTTAGTTATTATTCATGCTGGGACTAATGATATCACCAAAATTCCTCTACAACAACTGAAACAGGACATAGTTGCTATCTGTAACCTATTAAATGAAAGTGGATGTAAAATCGGCATATCTGAAATTCTCCCAGTACCTCGAGCCTCATTTTATTCTAACAAAAATTAAAACATTAAACGAATGGCTCCGGAAATGGTGTCTTAGGCAAGATATAGCCTGTCTTACACATTGGGAGGATTTTAATGACAACCCTTCCCTCTTCTGCTGGGATGGTCTGCACCTCAGCCGAAGGGGCAGTTCTCTTCTTGGTCACCAGTTTTGTCATTCATTAATAGACATTTAAACTAAAGCTATGGGGAGATCAGGCCCAAGGAGCCATCTCTAATACTATACAAGCTGAATGTTTTATCCTTTAATGCCAGAGCACTGAATAAAACTAAAATGGCAGAATTAGAGACGATGATCCATGAATCTAATATTGGACTAGTTGCCATTACTGAAACTTGGGGAAATTCAGATAAAGAATGGATAATGAACATCCCAGGGTTTAAACTCTACTATAAAAACAGATCCAATGAGAAAAAAGGTGGAGGAGTGAGTCTCTATGTGACTGACAATATTCCATCTTTCGAATCCCCCTTACCTACATTAACAGAAAGTATCTGGGTTTATTTACAACCGAGAGGACACCCCCAGATTGTGGTAGGCAACTGTTACCACCCTCCCTCTTCTGACATTGCATATCTTGACCAATTATCTTCAGAAATCACTTCAATGGCTGATAAGGGATTAGTAATTATTTTGGGGGACTTTAATCTCCCAACAATAAATTGGGATACACTCTCTGGACTCAATCAGTATGATTTATAGTTACTTTCAATTATTACCGACCTTGGTCTTACCCAACAAGTTAGGGAACCCACCAGTGGGAACAACATTCTAGACCTAGTAATGACTAACATGAATGCCTCTATATCTAATTTACAAGTTCTAGACCCTCTGGGCAACAGCGATCATATGAGAATTCAATTCTCCATTCTTTTGACCCATAAAAACTCCACAAACAACCAAATGATTAAACAATACGAGAAGGCTAATTTTTCAAGAATCAATGAACATCTTGCAGATATATCATGGGACCCATTATTTTCATCTCTTAATGTTAATGATGCCTGGAGCAGTTTAAAGAAATAGTACATAGTTTAGAAAACATTATGTACCAGAAAGAAAGAAATATAACAACAAAGGCAAGGTTCCGCCTGGTATAACAACAAAATTAAAAAACTTAGTATTCACAAACGAAATTATTCAAAAACCTAAAATGCAAACCTGAACAATCTGAAGAAATACTAACCAAGTACAGGAAATCACTCAAGGAATTAAAAACATCAATCATCCTCTCTAAATGGAATCTGAGTTCAGAATTGCCCACACTAGGATTCATACAAAGTCTGCATTCATACTTAAATAATAAAAGGGTGACAAAAAAATAGGTCCATTAATCATAGATAACATAACTATTCTTTCCGATAAGGCAACTGCATCTGAGTTTAATGAATATTTTGTTCTGTCTTTGAACAAGATATGGAACCCATAACATCTATCAAAGACGAAGATACATTCTGGTTATACTATTACTATTTCTGATACCCTTAAACCTAAAAACTTTGAAGCCAACAACAAGTCCCGGTCCTGATAATATCACTTCAAATTTCTTATGGGAACATATGTTAATATTGCTGTCCCCTTACCATCATCTTTAATAAATCCTTTAAAGAAGCTAATGTCCCCTAGACTGGAAAAGAGCTATTGTTACACCTATCTTTAAAAGAGCACCATAAGGCTGAAAATTATAGACCAATCAGCCTTACTTTCATATCATGTAAATTATTAGAAAAACATATTAAACAGTTAATTGAAGAGGAGATGATGGCACTGAATTTAGTAGATACTTCACAACATGGTTTCAAATCTGGACATTCCTGCACAACTAACTTGTTAGCTTTTTATAACCTAGTCAGCAGTAATCTCGATTCAAACATACCGGTGGATGTTATTTTGCTTAACTACAGTAAGGCGTTCGACAAGGTTTCACATTTCATATTAATAAATAAATTAATAACACTAGGCTTCTCTTATGGTATTGTATCTTGGGTTAATAATTGGCTCTATAATAGAACTCAAATAGAGTTAATGGGGAACTATCAGAAGAGAAATCAGTGTTAAGTGGCGTCCCTCAGGGTTCAGTGTTGGGCCCCACATTATTTAGTATTTTCATTAGCGATCTCATTTCATCACATAATACCTTATCAAAATTTGCAGACGATACTAAATTGGGTGGACGAGTTGATAGCGAAATTAACCGGATTTCCCTTACAAACGATCTTAAAAAAAATTGAATTATGGGCAAACCAATAAAATGCAGTTCAATGTGTCCAAATGTTCAGTATTACACTTTGGCAAAAAAAATCTAAAACAGACATACCACCTTAACAATATAAAACTCAGGGAATCTCTTGTTGACAAAGATCTGGGTATACTGGTAGATAACAGATTATCTTTCTCAAATCATTATAACAAGGTAGCAAATCAGGCCAATGCCCTCTACGAGGATCAACAATACTTTTACTCTTAAATCTGAGGAATGTATCATGGCTCTATATAAACCTCATGTTAGACCCTATTTAGATTACGGTTCAACATTGTGGAGTCCCTATCTGGCTAAGGACATTTTAAGAATTGAAAAGTTCAAAAAGGGCTACTAAGATCATACCTCATCTCTCTGGTTATAATTACTAAACTAGACTGCATAAAACAGTTATATTCGCTGGAATTCAGAAGATTAAGGAGATCTCCTTCAGCTATTTAAAATTCAAAATCAGCCACATTGATGAGTTCATGTGGCTTAGCCTTTGCATCTAGAAAAATGGTACCCAGAATACACAACAAACAAACAGAAATTCAGACAACAAGAACAAGCAAAAGGCAACATTTCTTTACCATTAGAGACCCAAATATATGGAATTCCTTACCTCAGGAAATTGTGGACTGCACGAATATTAATACGTTTAAAATTATAATCGATAATTGGCTTATTGAGAGACTATAATCTACCAATGATCCACACTGTGTGGAGGACATTCTTGATGGGCTTTGGCATTCTTATGTCCTATCTACCAAGTACCAAGTACCAAGTAACACTTCCTAGTTCATTTCTTACCTAATTACACTAAAGCCTAGACAGCTCATTTTTTTCTATTCATTTTTAAACATTTTTTTTTTTTTTTTAATATATCTAATAACAGCCTGTCCATGTTTTGGTGTGCTATGTGGATCAACATCTTATTTCAATAGTAACATGGGTGAAGGTACCTCAGAATCTGTTGCCAGTTCTTACCACACAAATCTTGTTGGTTTGTCACCTTATCCATAGCTTTCTCACAAATTAATGTTCTTTGACTAAATGTAACCCTTGTCTATTGAAGGGCTGGATTTCCATGACGTTCCAGCTTTTCAATATTCACCAACAATGAACATTTAGTTGTCATACTATAATTCTTTATTTTCTCTTTAATTCAAATTCATTGAAATCATTAAATAGAAAAATGTCAGGGTCTTTGGGTAGCTTAATCTGTATTTGTCTGTTTTAGTCCACCAGTTGCGTATGATCAGGCATTACCATAATAAATGTAATAGCGCTCCCTTAGTCCCACATTCATTCCAACACCTACTCACTTCTGAAATTAAATTTGAATATTTTGATTGAATCCATAGGTAAATACATACTATTGCTAGTACTGTATCTTGTGTTGTATAGATCTAGTTTTCATATTTTTATGTTATTTGCATGAACTCTTCTGTTTTGCTAGATTAACATAGAAACATACAATTTGACAGCAGATAAGGACCACTTGGCCCACCTAGTCTGCCATTTTCCTACCCAACAGATAAGGTGCAGATCCGAGTTAACCAACAGCTTCCTTCCTCCTACCCCCCACTAGGACTGCCTTATGTCTGTCCCATGCATTCTTGAATTCCCCCACTGTTCTCAACTCCACAACCTCCTCAGGGAGGCTGTTCCATGCATCCACAACCCTCTCCATGAAAAAATGCTTCCTCACATTACCTCTGAGCCGTCCGCCCTCCATCTTCAAATTGTGCCCCCTTGTTCTTGCACATCTTTCTGAAAGATGTTACCCTCTTGGACTTTGATTCCCTTGAGGTACTTGAATGTCCCCTCTCTCCCTTCTTTCCTCAAGGGTATACATATTAAGCTCCTTTAGTCTTTCTTCGTATGTCTTCTGGTGCAGACCCTACACCATTTTGGTTGCCCTCCTCTGGACAGCCTCCACTCTGTCTATGTCTTTGTGGAGATGTGGTCTCCAGAACTGCCCACAGTACTCCAGATGGGGTCTCACCAACTGTCTGTACAGAGGGATAACAACTGTTTTCTACTATTGATGCCTCTCCCTATGCATCCCAGTATCCCCCCCAGCCTTCCTTACCACCTTCTCACATTGCTTGCCCACCTTTAGGTCATCTGATATAGTTACCCCCAGGTCCCTTTCCATTTTACTGTTGTCAGCATCTCACCCACCATTGTGTACTCTTCCCCTGGGTTTTTTTTCTGCGATGCATTAACTTGCACTTCTTTGCATTGAATCTGAGCTGCCATACATTTGACCATTCCTCCAACCTTGCCAAGTCCCTTCTCATCCTTTCCACTCCATCTTGTGTATCAACCCTGTTGCAGATCTTTGTCTCATCTGCAAAGAGATACTTTTCCTTCCAGTTCCTCTGCAATGTCACTTATAAAGACATTAAAAAGGACCAGTCCCAGTACTGAACCCTGTGGTACCCAGCTAGTAAACCTCCTTTCTTCACTGTGGACTCTGTTTACTACTACCCTTTGCGTCCTATTGTCTAGCCAATTTTTTTATCCATGCTACCACCTTGGGACCCACTCCATGGCTGGCTAACTTGTGTATTAATCTTGTGTGGGACTGTATCAAATGCCTTGCTAAAATCTAGGTAGGCCATGTCCACAGCCCCTTCCTGGTTTACTACTTTGGTCACCTAGTCAAAGAAATCTATTCAATTCGTCCGACATGACCTTCCCATCATGAATCCATGCTGCCTTTGGTCCTGTGCCCCACTGGCCTCTAGGTACTCAACAATTCTTTCCTTCAGAAGTGATTCCATCATTTTCCCTGCCACTGAGGTCAAACTAACTGGTCTGTAGTTTCCTGCCTCTGTCCTGCTCCCACTTTTGTGAAGAGGAATCACATCCACCCTCCTCCAGTCCTCAGGTACTACCCCATTCTCCCATAATTTGTTAAAGAGAGTAGTCAGCGTTGGCACTAGTTCTACCCTTAGTTCTTTTAGAATTCTTGGGTGAATCCCATCAGGCCCCATTGCTTTGTCCACCTTTAATTTTATTAGTTTTTTCAGAGCCCTTTCTTCTGTAAATGGACTGGTAACGACCCCGGTCTTCAGTGTGTTTCTCTTGTTTGGTTTAGGTATCTCCTCCTCCTCTTCCTTTGTGAATCCTGAGCAGAAATATTCATTCAGTATCCCTGCTTTTTCACTGTCACCTTCTGCCCACATTCCCTCCCCTTTATTAAGCCTCAGTATCCCTCCTTTGGTCTTTCTTCACTCCCTAATGTACCTATAAAAGGTCTTATCCCCCTTCTTAACAGAGTTGGCTATCCTTTTCTCAGTTTGGGCCTTTGCTATTCTGACTGCCTTACCTGCCTCTTTCCGCTTTAACTGATAAAAGTTCTCTGTCCTGCTCCTTCTGTGTTTCCTTATATTTCCTGAATGCTATCCTTTTCTCCTTAAACTTCCCTGCCACCTTTTGAGAACGATAGTGTTTTTTTCCTTCATTGTGTTTTGTTGATTTGCTTTACACAAAGGCTCGTTGCCTCTGTGATGGCTGTTTTGATTACTCCCCATTGTTCCTCCACCCCTCCTTGCCCATTTGCTAGGGCTTTTCTGAGGCACGCATTTTCCTAAAGTCAGCCCTCCTAAAGTCCAATACTCTTGCTTTTGTATGGGTTGATTGTATGGCTGTGTTTATCGTGAACCACACTGGTGGTCGCTTGTTCCCAGATGGCTACCCACTTCTAAATCTGAGATTCTTTCTCCGTCCCCATTTGAGTGTACCAGGTCTAAGATCGCTCCCTCCAGAGTGGGTTCCAATACTAGCTGTCTGAGGCATGCCCCTTCTAGGGCATCAAGAATGACCCTGCTCTTGGATGTTCCTGCAGCAAAGGTGCTCCAGTTAACATCTAGCATATTCAGGTCCCCCATCAACAATATCTCCCCTTTTTCTGCCATTCTAAGGATGCCTTCTATCATTTCATTGTCCATTCCCTTCCCCTGAGATGGGGATCTGTATACAACTCCCATGTGGATTGTGGTGCCATTTCCTGTCTCCAGGGTGACCCAGAGTGCCTTATCTGCTCCCAGTTTACTCTAGTTCTGTTGCTTTGATCCCTTCCTTTACATAGAGAGCTACTCCTCCCCCTCCTTTACGCTCCCTGTCCCTCCTGTAGATTGTGTATCCTGGTATGTTGACATCCCAGTCATGGTTTTCTGTGTACCATGTTTCTGTGACTGCTACAATATCCAGGCAACCCTCTCCCATCAAGGCCACTAGTTCAGGAAGCTTGTTACAGACTATGGGCATTGGTACTCGTCACCCTCCACTTTTTGATGGTCTTACTCCTTTTAGCCCCATCCCTGTCCTTACTGCCTTTGCCTTTTTTTACATTTACCCCTGTCCTGCTCCCTAATGACTTCTCTACCTTGGTGTTTACCTCACTAATTATCATGTTTTGTTTGGGGGGGGGGCTGGGATTTCCTGCTAGTTTTCAGTGCCTCCCCCTTGGCTAGTTTAAATGCTTGCCAATGAAGCATTTAAACCTCTCACCTAGGATCCTGGTCCCCCTCCCCCCCGACAGATGCAAACCATCGCACCAGTATAGGTCTGCATCCCTCCAGGTGGCTCCCCAGTCCCCAATGAAGCCAAAACCCTGAGCTCCACACCAGTTTTTCAACCATTCACTGAATTCCTTGGTGAGTAATACCCTAGCATCACCCTTGCCATAGACAGGCAGCACCTCTGAGAAGGTTACTGTATGCACTACTTGTCTAAGGCCCCTCCCCAACTCTACAAACTCCTCTTGCACTGCTCTGATCTAGGGGCATCATGCAACCTGAAATTTTGGAAAGGCACAAAATCCAAACCTTTCTAGGGGTGTCCGGTGCATGCTCCCCCATGAAAATTTGAAATATTGAGTTCAGATAGTGCATTTTGATGACTTTTAGCAGGCCAGGAAGCTGTTCCCCAACTTGTTAAATGCCATCATAGTGATAGAGCAATGAAAATTTTTTTTTCAATAAAAGTTACATTTTTATTATTAAAATTACAAACAACCTAGAAAAACTGATCAGGAATGACAGACCATGATGAGCAAACCAAGACAGAAAAATAAGGGGTTGGAATAATTACATCAGTACCACATCCCCACCAACAGGCCCTTCAAACTACTGCAAACAGAGCAAACAAGATTGCAATACAGTCTTGCCAACAAAACTAAAACTGGTCAGACTGGGCACACACTGTCATTCAATGACCCATTTAGTTACACCCCACCTCCCACAGGCTCTCCATTAATCCTTCAGACAATGAGTGTTTGCAGTGCTTCTTTAAATATGGACTGTAATTTAAAAGCAGATTAAATAAAGTCCATGTTAATCACTGTTTTATATTTGCACATTCATTTCATACGGTAATATATTATGCATTATATATTCTCTATAATGGCTTCAAAATGAATTAAAATGTCAAATATGCAGGAGGAACAAATTGCTAATCAAGCCCATTTCTTTTTTGTGCTATATACAATAATGTATTCTTGGTAAATGGGTGGGAGGTGGACCTTAAACCTTGCTGCGGGCTGGCCTCGTTTAAGCTGAAAAATTATGCAAACAGGGTTTTAGCCTACTCTGTTCAATGTTCTATATTATTTCCAAAAGTAAAGACTTTACAAAAACTTTATTTCACTTGTATTTCAAATCATTCAAGTTAATTTTACCCAAGCGCTATGCTTTTTAACTTATTCATTCAGAGGATAGAAACAAATGCAGGCTGAAATTTTAACGTCCCTTTATTTCCTAGAAGAGAGAAATAAGGGAAAGCCTTACTTAACTGGAAATCAGCTAGTTCGCTTTGTAAAATATGCAAAATGTTTTCAAAAGGCAGGATTTACAAGTTTACCTGCTTGTGCTTCAAATTCCAAACATTTCAAAAAAAACATTGAGGCTCCACTTATTTTAGCCTGCTCTGATGCTCTCCCTCCAATGACTGCCACCATTACTACTAAACGATATGGTATTCCACTGTTCTGAGTCTTCTACCTGACTGAGGCTAAGTGGAGGGTGCAGTCAGGTGCTGCGTGCCGATTCCCGCCACTACCCCGGGCCTGAGCAGCCACACCTCCTATGGTTCACTGGCCAACGTGGCGTGCTGCATGTCTACTGTTGCAGGACGGGGGGGCACTGCCTGGACTGAAGTGGAGGAGAACTTGCTTTTTTGGTATGCTGCTGGCCTGCAGCGCTGGCGCTACTGTCCTGGCATGGCAGCGACAGTTAGTACAGCATGGCTGCGGGTGGCAAATAATTAAATTGTGGGGGTTGGGGCCCTCCTGAACTAAAGCATACATTGTTTTGTACATTGTGATTGTGGAAAATAAAAAAAATCATTTTTTCCTGTTTGATCAATTATATTGGGGGGGTACATGCCCCCTCGGGCCCTATGGGCATGAAGCCACTGCTCTGATCCCATTCCTAGCCAGGTCATTTGTCCATAGGTGGACAATGACATCCAGCTCCCTCCCTCATGCAGCTAATCCCACAATCCTGAGGATTCACTTCCTGTCCCTCCAAGCCGTGGCGCCAGGCAGGCACCTTACCTCCCTTTCCCCTTCCTCACCCACTTCTACCCCCCTAATGATTGAGACCCCCACCAGGAGTTTTCTTCCCCTGTGGGGTCCCATGCCA
Source organism: Neoceratodus forsteri (assembly GCA_016271365.2). Taxonomy (NCBI): domain Eukaryota; kingdom Metazoa; phylum Chordata; order Ceratodontiformes; family Ceratodontidae; genus Neoceratodus; species Neoceratodus forsteri. The sequence goes on from CM028134.1 coordinate 794,972,202, forward strand.
CCCTCCTGTGGGTTTCCTTTGTGAAGGTTCCCAGCATCCTCCTTGGTCTCCTCTGCAGGTGCCTCCATAGAGGAACCACTATCCACCAGAAGAGTATGAATTGTGGAGGGGTACAGCTGGAGGGATGCAACTCTGTTCCAGCACCCTCACCCTCCCTGAGCCCACCGTGGTCCAACCACTCCTCTTTCTTAGTAACCTCCAAGGTAGTGGCATTGGCCCTGGTGGTCCCTGGGTGGGGTAGGAGGTTTCACGAATCCTAGCCAGGTCAGCCTGGAGAGAGGCAACCTCCTCCCTCAGACCAGAGAGGTGCCTGCAAATAGGGCAGCATCGCAGCCTCCAGAATGTCTCTCAGAACACTGCCACCCCACAGCCATTGCACTGCACCACTCCTATCATGTCTTACTTTGTGTCCCCTCATATTTCTCTGTATGCTTACTCTCTCCTCTCCTTACAACTCTCTTCCTGTTCTGGGACAGCAACTTCCTATATTCTTCAACAGCCTCTTTCTTCCTTCCTTCCAGATTATGGAGTTTCTGCCCCCCAGTCTTTCCATAATGTGTGTTTCTATTTTAGAATTAGAACTCTGTCTCGTCTATTTATGTGTCATTCTAGCGTATCTATGTAGAGTTTGCAGAATAATTTCTTTATCAAAAATGTTGATTTTTCCTTTTAAACTATTCCCAATTGAGTTTGTTTGAAAAGGCTATTTCAGATGTCCAAGGTACTTTTGTATTATACCATATTCCATAGAGTTTGAATCCTTTCTATTTAAAGAACTGTCATTTAATTTGTGGACTGTATAAATATTGTTTTCCTTAATTGATTCCCTTATTCTGATCATTTCAATCTGTTCAAGTTTTGTATTTATATTTTTACCTCTAGTCCCTTATGTTTTGCATACAGTTTACATGTAGTATATTTAAACAAGGACATTTCTCCATATTTGCATTTTTAGCAACTGATTTAATAATTGTGGATTTGTTTTTCATAAATCTGGATAATTTATTATATCGTGAATTATGACATTTTCTTTTTGTCTGTTCAAAATTCCTTGTACCAAAACTATTCCAACACGTTCATTCACATATCTGGTACTGTGTAGTATAGTATGGTCTGCAATGTGGACCATAGGCACACAGATCATACTGTATGCCGTCATTTGACGGGCAGCTGGGTGGTATGCTGCCACCCGCTGATGACCGGGGGGGGTGCTGGGTGGCTGGGGGGGTACCACTGGACCACCAGGTACTTCTGATAGCTATAACTGCCCGTGATCGGGTGTAGGGAGGGACTGCTAGCCCACCAGCCATATGTTATGTATTCTGATGCCTGCGATCAGGCATATGGGACTGGGGGGGCTGCAATAATATGTGCCAAATTGTTGAAATATTTCTAGGATTTTTTCCATTTCAATATCTGAATCCTTTAAATAAGGACATTGTCCGCAAATATATTTAGAAATGTATTCTTATTGCATAGAAAACTGTTTATATCATCCTTAGAGTTCCTAATTATATTGGCTAATGATTCTATTACTATTGTAAAAAAATAAAGGGATAGTAAGCACCTCAGACTTGTGGCTCTGTAATGGAAAATTTATGGATACTGCACCACTGGTAAGGATCTTTGCTCTGGGAGAAGAAGCCAGAAGGGAAGGAAGGAAACATTCGATTCAGTGCTTTAGAGTAACTGGTAATTGCTATTTTTCTTTTAAACTTAGATTGTGGGCTTTTAGTGACACTACTTTCTTTGTTGTCTTTACTTATAATTGTTTTTGGGCTGTTGAAAATTTAAAAAACATAGCGGTGGTGTAATTCTGTGCTGTCTTTAATTGCTGAAAATTTTATCTTGGCTTGTCTGACTGCCCTGTAGTTGGGTGAAGGGTGTTAATTGTCTGGCCTCTGACCTCAGCTACGTGCTAACTGGAGGTGGGGCTTAGTCAGAGTTAAAGTAGCAAGCAGAGTTTTAATTTCTCAGAAGAAGCCAGAAGGGGAAGGAAGGAAACATTCAATTCAGTGCTTTAGAGTAACTGGTAATTGCTATTTTTCTTTTAAACTTAGATTGTGGGCTTTTAGTTACACTATACTTTCTTTGTTGTCTTTACTTATAATTGTTTTTGGGCTGTTGAAAATGTAAAACAGTGGTGGTGTAATTCTGTGCTGTCTTTAATTGCTGCAAATTTTCGCCCCCCCCTCCCCCAACTCTTAATTATATGCCCTGTTAAATCTGATTGACAGGAGCTAAACAGGGTATAGTAAGGGGTGTGAAGTAGGAGGGGCATAAGTGGGAAGAAGCCCACCCTCAGCATGACAAGTGTTTTGACTCATTTGTTTATTTTTTGGTTTCTTTTTCTTTAAAAAAAAAAAATTAAAAATATCTGAGGATCAGTGGCAGGATCTTTAGTACAGTAAATTAATAAAAAGGGAACTAGGAGAGCTTCAGTAGCAGACAAGTAGTGGAATTGCAGTATAATGTGGGGAGTGGTGCAATGCAGTGGCTGTGGGGCAGCCATATTCAGGCAGACCTTCTGAACACTGAGGTGCTGCCCTATCTGCATGCATCTCTCTGGACTGTGGGATGAGGTAGCTAGACTCAGAGCAGAAGTAAACTGGGTCAGGAGTACCATCACCCCATCCAGGGACCACCCAGTCCAATGCAACTGCCTCAAAGGATGCCGAGAACGAGGAGCACTTGGATGACAGTGGGCTCAGGGAGGGTTAGAGCAGTCAGCAGGCACATCCCAGATCCTATTCCACTCAAGAACTTATATGCCACACTGGCAAATGAGGACAACCAAATAGAGGTACCCAGAGAAGTGGAAGGAAAGGATGTGGAGGTTAGCCAAGGAGGTGACCTCAGCGGGGAAAGCAGTGGACCCCAGAGGAGGAGGAAGCAAATCCTGGTGGGGGACTCCATCATAAGAGGGATCCAGCTAGGAACACAGGAGGGGGAGGACAGGGAGGTGAGGGGCCTACCAGGTGCCACGGCATGGAGGGATGGAAGGAAGATCCTGGGGATCACTGGGAAGGCAGGATGGGAGGGTGAGCTGGATGTCATTATCCACCTAGGTACTAATGACCTGGCAAATGGGGAGCCAAAGGAAGTTCAGGAAGAGTTTAGGAAACTGGGGAGGGGTCTCAAGCAAGTAGCTACTTCTGTCACTTTCTCAGAAGTACTACCTGTGAGATGCAAGGGAGAGCATAGGAGTGCATGCACCAGGAACTTTAACTCGTGGTTGAAGAACTGGTGCTGTGAGGAAGGGTTTGGATTCATTGGTGACTGGGGACCCACCTGGAGGGATGGAGGTTTGTTCAAGCCTGACGGCCTGCATCCATCCTGGAGGGGAATCCAAGCACTCAATGGTAGTTTAAATGCTACATTGATAAGATTTAAACTAGCAAAGGGGTGACAGGCCAGCAAGGAGGGTACCTATTTGCTCACCCCCACAGCTAGCAGTGGAACCAGTGAACCAGAGGAGTGGCTATCTCTGCAAAGCAGTGTGCAAAGATGGAGATTAGTGCCCAAGAGGTGGATAAGCAGAAAAGGGCAAAATTCAGCAGAAGGGCAGACAGCAAGGAGAACCAGGGATAAATGACAACCAAGGAAGGGGCTGAGTAGAACAGTGAAACAGTCTAGGGAGGTCAAATCATGGAAAGCCATGTGTGCAAATGCCAGGAGCCTTAACAAGATGGAAGATCTGGAGGCTGTCATGGTACAGTCAGACCTGGACATTGTGGCCATCACTGAAACCTGGTGTAATGATAACCACGACTGGGAGATGACCATACCTGGCTACAACATATTCAGAAGAGACAGAGCAGGCAGGAAGGGAGGAGGAGTGGCACTGTATGTAAAAAATGACATAAGGGCCACAGAGATCCAGGAGGAAAAATGGGGAGAGATACTGTGGGTTAAGCTGGAAAGGAAAATGAGGACAGCCATCCGCATAGCAGTGTGGTCTATAGACCACCAGCCCAGGAGGAAGAAACAGATAGGGAGTTGATGCTAGCCATCCAAAGGATGGCAGACAAGAGTGAGGTAGTACCGTTGGAGACTTCAATATTCCAGACGTGGACTGGAGCATCCCAGCAGCAGCATCAACTAGGAGCAGATTTATCCTGACTCCTTCCAGGGTGCCTTCCTCAAGCAACTGGTCATGGAACCAACTCGCAGAAGGCAATACTGGACCTTGTGCTCACAAACAGGGACAGTGTGATGGGGTAACAGTGGGGAGCACCTGGGAGACAGTGACCACCAGTCATTGTGGTTTGAAATCACAGAAAGAGCAGAACCAAACCACACAAAACACGATCCTGGATTTTAGGGGCAGACTTTGGGAAAATGGGAGATAGTTGAAAGAGGCATTAAGGGAATGGGACAGGAATCAGGGGTTGAGGAACAGTGGGCAGTATTTAAAATGGGGATTACAAGAACAACAGAATTATGCATTACAGGTTAGCAAGAGGAAAAGGAAGAGGAGACCATTATGGTTTTCCAAAGAGGTAGCAAAGAAAGTGAAAGCCAAAAGATTGCATTCAGGCAATACAAAAGACACAGACAGAAGGGGATAGGGAGAAGTACTAGGAGAAGCAAAGGGAGGCAGGGAGGTCAGTAAGGGAAGCCAAAGCTTAGACAGAAGAACACATTGCAAAATCAGTGGGTAGAGGGGACAAAACCTTTTACAGGTACATAAGTGAAAAAAGAAAGACAAAGGGAGGGATAGTGAGACTGAAGGGGGAGGATGGAGGCCATGTGGAGGATGACAACAGTAAAGCTGACATATTGAACAGGTATTTCTGCTCAGTCTTTACTGAGGAAGAGGAGGGTAATGGGTCTGAAGGGAGTACAAGGGGTGAGAATGGTGCAGAAATGGACACAAGTCCCTTTACACGAGAAAGGGTCCTGAAGGAACTGGAAGTAATAAGAGTTGATAAAGCAATGGGGCCAGATGGGGTGCACCCCAGGGTCCTTACAGAACTAAGAGGTGGTGGCTGAACCTCTGGCTATCCTGTTTAGCCGATCACTGGAAACAGGGGAGGTACCCAAAGACTGGAGGACAGCAGATGTAGTCCCCTTGTACAAAAGTGGGAACAAAGAGGAAGCAGGGAACTACAGACCAGTCAGCCTCACCTCGGTAGTGGGAAAGATCATGGAAGCACTACTGAAGGAGATTGGTGGAACATCTGGTTGTCAATGGACTACAGGACCCAAGGCAGCATGGTTTCACCAGGGGGAGGTCATGTCAGACCAACCTCGTTGAATTTTTTGACTGGGCGACTAGGGAGGTGGATCAGGGGAGGGCAGTGGACATGGCCTATCTGGACTTCAGCAAGGCCTTTGACACTGTGCCACAGAAGACTATTACACAAACTGGGGAATATGGGTGGGCAGGACAGTAGTGTGGTGGGTAGGTAACTGGCTGGGTGTCAGGACACAGAGGGTGGTGGTAAATGGCTGTCACTCCACAGAGGAAGAGTGACCAGTGGGGTACCACAGGGATCAGTGCTGGGACCGGTCCTATTCAACATCTTCATCAGTGACATTGCTTGGGACCTAGAAGGCAGAATTTCACTGTTCGCTGATGACACAAAGCTCTGTAACAGAGTAGACACACCAGAGGGTGTAGACAGAATGAGAAGCGACCTGCAGAAACTTGAAGAATGGTCAGGGGTTTGGCAGTTGAAATTCAATGCAAAGAAGTGCAAGATAATGCATATGGGGCACAAAACCCTGGCACAATATCAGTTGGGGGTGAGGATATGCATGCACCAAACAGGAAAGGGATCTTGGGGTTGTCATCCTGATGACCTCAAGGTAGGGAAACAGTGTGACAAGGCAGCAGGTAAAGCAAATAGGATGCTGGTATGTATAGGCAGGGGCATCACCAGCAGGAAAAGGAGGTCATAATTCTGCTATACAAGACACTAGTGAGGCCCCACCTGGAGTACAGTGTACAGTTCTGAGACCATACCTATGTAAGGACATAGACAGGGTAGAGAAGGTTCAGAGGAGGGCAACAAAGATGGTGCATGGATTGCATCACAAGTCCTATGAAGACAGATTGAAGGAACTGAACATGTACTCCTGGAGGAGAGGAGGAGAGAGGTGATATGACAGAGACATACAAGTATCTTACAGGGAGGAACAGGGTGCAGGAAAACACTATTTTAAGCGAAAAAGATGTTCCAGGACTAGAGGGCATGGGATGAAGTTGGAGGAGGACGATTCAGAGGAAACATGAGAAAGAATTTCTTCACAGAATGGGTGGTGGACAAGTGGAACACCCTGCCAGAGGAAGTGGTGGGGGCTGAAACAATCACGGGATTTAAGAATGCATGGGATAGACATAAAGGAATTCTGGAGGTCAGGGGTAAGGGGCAACAGACTTCTAGGAAAACAAATTGAACTTACAAGCTCAAATGGGCAGACTGGGTGGGCCATAGGCCCTTATCTGCCGACACTGTCTATGTATCTATGTAGACAAAGGAATTCTGGAATTCTGGGTGTCTTAAATGGCTCAAACCCCTCACATATGTTTGTTCCCATGTTAGCTGCCTGCATAACAATGAATAAGTATGGCCATTCAACTCTATCAAATGTCTTCTCTGCATCCAGGGACTCCACCGCTGCATTATGGTCTTTGGCTGTATGGATAATATTCAAAGCATTCCTGATATTGTGTCCCCTCTGCCCCTTGACAAAGCCTGTCTGATCTCTATTGATAAGAGGGGAGGATGTGTTTCAACCATGCTGCTTGTAACATAGCAAAGCTTTTATAATCCAAATTTAATAGTGCGATTGGTTGATATAATGTACAAAATGTTGGGTCCTTCCCTTTTTTAGGGATGACTAATATAAGGGCTTTGTCTAAGCAAGGAGGGAGAGCATCACTAAAGGAACTGAACAAAGTTAGCAAGTAGGGTATCAGAGTTTTTTCAAAAGTTTTGTTAAAGTCAATTGTAAACCCGAGCACTCTTGGTGCTTTACCTGCTTTCAGCTGTGAAACTGCTCTTTTAATTTCCCAAGCTGTTAATGGGCAGCCCAGAAATTTTTATCATCTATTTGATTTATATTTTGAAAGGTTTTATTGACTACAATGGGATTCTGAGACTTGTATAAATCGGAAAGTAAATTTGAAACTCTTGGTTTATAGATTGCTGGTCACTGGTAATTTCTCTTTAAAATCTAGCTTAATTTCTTCTACCATTCTTTCAGATTTTTCTTTTTGTACAATACTTGGTTTGAGAGAACAACATCAATCTTTCTGTTTTTTTTCCTCATGCAATAGACTGTTGGATTCCTGGCACAGCTTTTTTAAATGTTTCAGGTGAAAACTTGTATTCTACTGTGCATGCTGATTTTGAACATGTTTAATAGCCTCTTCAAGTAGCTCAAGTTTTGTTAACTTCTCCACTTTTTTTGTGGCATATGAGATACCATGGAGGATTTAGGCCTTATACGACTTACCATTTTGAGATATCTCCCCTGATAAATTTTCTTTTAAAAATAATTCTATTTTCCTTGTGATTTAATTCCTGGAATACAGTATCCTTCAATAACAGTGGATCTAAAGACTTTTGCATGGTGGTGTTCCTGGATGCAAGAGAAAGACTAGGGGTTGTGTGGTGAGATAGTGTAATCAATTCATATTTAGTATCCGCTATATCAAGCAACAAAGATCTTGACTCAATAAATAGGCTCTATGGGAATAAGTCTTGTGTCTGAGAGAAAAATTAATAGGCTTTTACTTCAGGATTTGTGACTCTCCAGAGATCACCCAACAGGAGCTCCTCCATTCTGGTCAGAAGAAACTCAGTTATACTGTTTCTCTCCCTAGTCACTGCTGTAGAGTACATTTAGGAATCTAATATTAAGTTATAGTCTCATCCATTAATATAAAGTTGTTTAAATTCTATTTGTTTTATAAAGAAATGGATAAACAAATTGGAGGGTGTGGTGTGTGGTACATAGAAGCAAAGGTATAGCTAGATCCTTTGAATGTAAAGTTATCAATTACATACCTACCATTTATATTGCAATATGATTTCTCTGTTTTAACCTATAAATGTCCCAAAACAGTACAGAAGCATAACATGACTGTAGCAGTACTATTTGTTTTGGGTGCCCTTCCCCAGAGGCCCAGAGTGCCAGTACAATGAAATAAAACACACCCAACCAATAATTGGAAGGCTTGGCCTATAGTTCAGTGGACAAGCAGCCAGCCACTCCCACTTCCTGAGCTATATAAGCAGTTCCTCTCAGCCTCCTTCTGAAGCACTTTCTTTGCTAGCTGGAGGCTCTGTTGGTCTATCCTCTGAGCTGGCTGCCCCCACCTGCTGTTTGTTTGTCTCTGCTGGATTTCGGTGTTTGTTTTCCTGGTTCTGGTTTGTATCTTGCCTCTGGCTGTGTGCTTTTCTGTCCTTGCTTTCTGTGTTTTTGTGCTTCTGTTTTGGGTCTTGCTTCCTGTTTCCGTGTTTGTGTGTTTTGGTTTTGTCTTTTGGGGCTTTGTTCCTAAGCTCCAGGCATACTGTTACCCCAGGGCTCTTGCTACTTGCTTTCAGTTACTCATAATCATAACTCAAATTACTTGCCATGCAACTGCAAACATAATCTGTGTGTTTCAGCTAGGGTTACCACCTTTTAAGAAGCCCAAAGTGGGACATTTCTTACTGAAACAATTTTTCGCAGGACAGTACGTAACCTCGACGGATGCAACAGACTTGTTCTCTATATAAATCAGAACTAAGGCTAAGTACTGTAGTTTCTTAGTTGCTTCTAGTGTTTATCATTTTAAGGTATTTTAGTTAAGCTATTGTAGTTTTCTAGAACATTTAGTGGAAAGTTAGAATATATTTTTTCTACTGTAAAATCAGGACATTTAGTATTTTTCATGTTTTTTTGCAGGACACAGCTGCCCAAATCAGGACTGTCCTGCGAAAATCAGGACAGGTGACAAGAAAAAATTACTCACCTTAGTAGTGTTGTTTCTTCTAATGGAGTCTTGCTATATTATAGACATTAGCAGTTTGTTCCAGCTCTAGAACTGCTCCGGAGTGAAATGGTTAAAACCATTCCAAAATAGAATTTTAGTACGAGAGCAGCTCTATCCGTGTCATTTCAAACTTGAACTGTCAGATCTTTACGAGCCAAACTCACTAAGGTCTGTGTGGAAGCTGTAACCTACACTAGCCAAATGGCTACCTAAATAATAACAACCATTGATGGTCCCAACACCCAAGACTCAAGTCAGGGGACCAGAAATACTAACACCATTCTAATAATATGAAAATGGAACATAAGTATAAAAACACACACATGAGTACACATACCCCCAATGTCCCAAAGGGACAAAATGCTAACAGGACATAACTAGTGCCCACACTAAGTTGCCCGACCCACCAAGTAGAGGTTCTGAGAGGGGCAGGTTGGGAGGTTCTATATAGCAAGACTCCATTAGAAGAAACAACATTACTAAGGTGAGTAATTTTTCTTCAAACATGAAGTCTTGCTATATTATGAACTATTAACAGAATACACAGCAGTACCTCCATGGAGGAGGGCAGAACCTACTTAGGGAATAGGCTCTGAAGAACAGCTGCCTTAGGCGAGCATCTCTCCTGGCCTGGACATCCAGGAGTAATGCTTGGTAAAAGTGTGTACCGTTTTCCAAGTAGCAGCCTGGCAAATCTCTAATAAAGGGATATCTCTGGCAGCAGCTAGAGGCATGGCTGTACCCCTGGTAGAATGAGCCCTCAAACCAGGGGGCTCTGCCCACTTTCTGATAACAAAATTGGATACAAGAGACAATCCACCTGGCTATTGATCTCTTAGTGGCAGGTTTGCCTTTCCCAACTTCACCATAGGTAAGGAAAAGTTGGAGGGATTCAAACCTGTGACCTTTGGTATGCTCTATATAATAACTAAGAGCTCTCAACATCCAGGCTGTGCAACCTCCTCTCACCCGAAGAGGAGTGATCAGTGAAAAATACTGGAAGGGAGATAGATTAAGATGGAAATCTGAAACCACCTTAGGCAAAAACTTCCTATTAGTCCTAAGGACTACCTTATCCCTGTGGAAAGAAATAAAGTCAGTCAGTCTCCACTGACAAGGCTTGCAATTCACTTATGCGTCTGGCAGAAGTGATAGCCACTAGAAAAACAGTTTTCCAAGTTAGGTACTTAAGCTCTGCAGAAGACAGAGGTTCAAAAGGGGGTTGCATTAACTGGGCAATGCAAACATTAAGGTCCCAAGCAGGGGCCGGTTCCCGAAAGGGAGGATTAGCATGGAGTAATCCCTTAAAAAACTTGGAAAACACAGGATGAGAGGAAAGAGGGGATGACTTTCCTGCTGACACAAAAGTAGACAGCTGCCAAATGAACTCTCAGGGTAGCTGGTCTGAGACCCAAGGAATTAAGATGTACCATGTAATCTAATAAAATGGGCAATTCAGCAGATTCTGGGGAAATATTTTTCCCAGCACACCAAATGGAAAATCTTTTCCATTTAGAACTATAAGTAGCCCTAGTGGAAGGCTTTCTGGAAGCCTTTAGGATCTCAAGAACACCCTGAGAGAGGTGTAAATCAGCAAACTCTAACTCCTCAAGAGCCAGGCCTTGAGGTTGAGGGATTTGAGGTCCGATACCAAACCCTTCCCTGGGCACAGGTCAACAGATTGCGATTCCTGGGAGGCACAGGGGAAGATGGACTGTCAGAGACAGAAGGAGTGGGTACCAGGGCTGCCTGGCCCAATCCGGGGCAATCAGAATCACCCTGCAAGGCTGAGATCTGATTTTGACTAGTACTTTGAATAGGAGAGGAAAGGGGAAGCATAGAGGAACTTCCCCTCCCAATCCAGAAGAAGGGCATCCAGGGGAACTAAGCCCAGCACTGGAGGCCTGCAACAGAACAGAGGAAGTCTGTGATTGTCTGGGGCTGCAAAAAGATCTGAGGGATGCCCCACCTGGCAAAAACTATCCCCAGCACTTGAGGATCCAGGGACCATTCGTGATGGCCCTGGGAAATCCTGCTGAGGGCATCCGCTAGGACATTGTCCTTCCCTGGAAGATGAACTGCTAGGAGGAAGTGTTCAGGAATAGGCCAGAGACCACAACTTCATTGCATCGGTGCACAAGGTCGAAGAGCGAGTGCCCCTGTTTGTTGATGTACCACATTGTTGTGGTGTTGTCTGTTCTGACTTGTATCACCTTGTCGTGGACAGATGCAGAAAAAGCTTGAAGAGCTAAAACACAGCTCTGAGTTCCAGCAAATTGATGTGGAGCAGAGATTCCTGGGGACCAAACTCCCTGAGTGGAAAGGTCACCCATGTGGGCTCCCAACCCAGAAGGGAAGCATCTGTAGTGAGAGTCAAGTCGTGAGAAGGGGAAATGAAGGGACCCCGCTCTTAAGTGCTTTGATCCTGCCACCACTGGAGAGCTAGGATCAAGGTTCGAGTCACTGGGACCAACTTGGAAGGGTCTCTTCTCTGAGACCAAAAGGTTCTCAAGTGAAACTGAATGTCTCATCTGAAATCTGGCTCCCTGCACAACAGCTGTGGATGCAGCCAGTGCCCCAGGAGCTGCAGAAAGTGTCTTGCTGGTCCAGAGACCTGCAGAGTGAAGGAAGAGGCCAGAGCCACTAAATTCCTTACCCTTTCTGGGGGAAGAAAGGCTCTGGCTAGCTTTGTGTCCAATTCTGCCCCTATAAAGGTGAGTACCTGGACTGGTTCCAGAACCGACTTTGGTAGGTTTAGCAGAAAACCCAGGGAGGTGAGAAGCTGCTGGGTGACCTGCAGGTGAGATTTTACCTGTTCTGGGGACTGGCCTACAATGAGCCAGTCATCTAGATAGGGAAAAACAGCAATCCTCTGCCTCCTTAAGTGGGCCACTGCCACTGCTAGACACTTTGTGAATACCCTTGGAGCAGAGGTAAGGCCGAAGAGCATTGATCTGAACTGGTAATGACCTGAGGGCAGTTCGAATCTGAGGTACTTTCGATGGGATCTTCAGATTAGGACATGGAAATAGGCATCCTTGAGGTCCAGGGAGGCTAGCCAGTCCCCTGGCCTTAGGGAAGGTAAAATCATTGCCAGAGTTACCATATTGAACTTTGGTTTCAAAAGATGCTTGTTCAGATATCTGAGATCTAAAATGGGCCGCCATTCTCCTGTCTTTTGGGGTAAGGAAGTATCTGAATACAGACCCTGCCCTGATGCAGGGAGGAACCCTTCTACTGCTCTGAGAGCTAACAGGATGAGACCTCTGTTTCCAGAGCGAGGGTCTCTGAAGCACTTGCAGGTAGAAAGTCTGCTTCTCAACTTGGGAAACTTTTAGCTGAGAACCAGACCCTGGCTTACTACTTCCAGAACCCACTTGTCTGAGGTTAAAGAAGCCCAATTCTGACTGAAGTAAGCCAGCCTGCCCCCACTGTACAGGAGAATGGCCCTGGGCACCCCATCAGGGTGCCTGTTTCAGCAGGGAGCTTTAGGCTGGGGTGGGAGCAGGTCTGCCCACCCTCGTCTGCCCCTGCCTCTGAAGAAGCCCCTCTGAGCATAGGCAGAGGAGGCCTGAGTCTGGTAGAAAGACCTGTGAAAAGGCCTAACCCTACCCCTGGGGGCATGCCTTTGAGGAGTGGCTTGCCGTTCCTTAGCCTGGGCACTCTTCTAAGTAGTCCTATATTCATCCATCTTCATGTAATTCTCTGTCTGCTCTCCAAACAGAGAATTTCCCACCACAGGAAAATCCATAGCCTTAGTCTGGGTATCCTGTGACAAACTAGTACACCTGAGCCAGGCCAACCTCACAAAAGCTACAGATGGGCCATGACCCTAGAGGAAACATCATTAACATCCACAGCAGCATGAAACTGAACCTTAGAGGTTCAATGCCATCAGCAGCCACCTGTTCTAGTTCACTAGCCAGCTGGCCATGGGCCTGCTTGGCCAATTGCAGAACAGTATCCCATCTAGATTTCTGATACCCTAGCTACATAGCCATATAATTTGCTTGCCTGAGTCCCAGAGAGGCTGCCATATGCTTTTTTGCCATGGCATCAATCTTCCTGGAATCCTTGTCAGGAGGATGTGAAGCCAAGGAATATTAGCTTTATCACAGGCAGCAGCCTGAACTACCCAACATGACTGCATTGCTGAGAAAGGAATTCTGTATCAGGGCCTGACAATGTATACCTTCTGTCCATCTTTTTATCTACAGGAGGCACAGAATTAGGAGCTTTTAAAATTTTAATTGTTTGTTTCCTAAAACACTTATGCAAAGGAATAGACAATCTCCTAGACTCTGGAATATCCATCATTTCTACAAAATCAGGCTCCTCTTGCTTATCCACAGCCTCTTCTAAAGGAAGCTGGAGGGTTTCAGCAACTTTTTTATAAAACATAAAATGAGATGGGGACTCAGACAGCATAGGGAGATTCTAAAGGTCTGTCTGGGGAGATGTCCGGTTCAATGGGCACACCCAGACCGTCCCAGCCACATTCATACTGTTCATAATCCTCCTCCCCCCCCTCCTCTAGTTCATAAAATTCCTCAATATCATAATCCTGAACCACTGGGACCGGAAGAATCGACCTTTTACCAGATAGTGGTGGTTCGGACGGACCCCGAGACAGTGACTGGACAATTTGTATGGCTTTTGCTATCTGCAGCAGTTGGAGAAGGAATTTTGGACTCCAGACCTGCTGATTTTCTTGTTTTCTTTACTGGAATTGGTTCCTCAGAACCAGCTTCTCTTTTGCCTGAGGAAGTCTGGCCCTGGTCAGAGGGCACTCCCTCTGGTTCGGTTGGCACCAAACTGGGCTGGCCATCCGGGTCAGCGGACTTTTTGGCCTCTCATTCCCTGAGCCTGCCCAATCTTTTTTCCAGGGTGGCTGCAGGGAAATTCTTACATACCTGGCAGTCTGACTGGAGGTGGTCAAACCCAGACAATAAACACATGTGGTGTGTGGGTCAGCCTTGGCAAAACGTCCCACAAACATCACAGTGTTGAAACCAATGGGCCCGTTTTTCTTTTGGGTTTCTCAGACATAATGCCAGCCTAACCAAAACTTGCCCTTTAACGGCAGTGCCAGGCAAAGACACCGTTATCGGTTCCTAACCGTAATACGGGTATTGGAAAACCGAATAAATCAGTTTTTTTTTTAGAACAGATAAGAACCGGGAACCGCACTCTAAAATAGTAACTTTTAGTTTTAAATGAGTTTTAAACCCACTGATCGGTTCAAAACCGAACCGATAACTTACAAGTTCCACACAGACAAAACCTTCATTTACTTACGGTTACCACAGATAGAGCTTGAACCGAACGGTTTTGCGGTTAAAATAAAACTATTCTCGGTTAAATCCAACAGAGAAAACACTTTTTAAACCGAGAAATGAACCGAGCAGAAGGAGAAATCTCCGGAGCGACTGTTCACTGAGGCGGAGTAAAGAATCTGACAGTTCAAGTTTGAAATGACACAGATAGAGCTGCTCTCGTGCCAAAATTCTATTTTGGAATGGTTTTAACCATTTCACTCCGGGGCAGTTCTAGAGCTGGAACAAACTGCTAATGTCTATAATATAGACAGACTTCATGTTTGAACCCTAGTTTCAGCTCAACCAAAGCTGCTCTCCATGTTGCATACATAATTGTTTTCACCTGCCTCTGGCTCACTCTAATCCCTAGATATGCAGCTCACTCATGCTGTCTCAACTTCTACTACCTCACTGCTGTAGTTTCATTTCACTGCCTGGTGACCGCTGCTTTTAGAGCATTGGCTCCTTTTATTTAGTTTACTGCAGTTTTACAAATCAGTGTGTACTAAATACAGGAGCTGGTTCTATGTTTGTACACTCATACTCTGAGGTCAGCAAAAAAGCTACTGCTGATGCTGTGACAGTTTCAATATCTGCATGTGGGTCTCTGCCCTCCTTTCACTTTGTTTTTCCTATGGAAAGGACTGAGGTGTTTGGGGAGTCGTGGCCCCAAGTGGCTAATAATTTCTCTTCAAAATCCTGTCTCTGCCACTGAAAAATCCTCCGAGTATTTGTCACCTTTATTGACTTTCTGAATGCCTGGCTGGCTTGCCCCACTGTTCACAGTGCTGCTCCTTTGCTACTATGTTTTTGCAGACCTATGTGCAGATCTGATTACTTGTACTACTTACTGACCGACATGCAGGTCCACTCTTGCTTATGCAATCATTACTTCATACCTACTGCCATCCCCACAGCTTCAGCCCCTGGGATGTCTGCTGCACTCACTACTGCATCCACCCTTGCAAGGTCTCGGCACTTAATGCTCATAAGGTCTCAGCACACCAGTGCTCATTCAGCTGCTCACCAGCTTCAGCTCCTTATCAGTTTCTGGGGCATACCAACCATACCATTCTGGCACAGGGTTCCCTGCAACAGATGGTCACTCTGCATTCTAAGTCCGCATCTTGAGCGTACCCAACTTTGAGCGGAGTCCTTCTCTCCTGGCCCATAGCTAAGAATGTCCTTGCTCTGGGCTTGGCTTTAGCGGCTCATGAATTGACAGCAGCTCCTGGTGTAGAATTTAAGACTAGCTCTGGAGGCTGGAAACAGATACTTCCTTAAGCTCCAGCAACGTACTGGCTAGGCGCCTTCACTGCATTCTTCCAGACTGCCTCTGGTTCACCTGGTTTGCGTTTAGGATGAGTAGGCCGGATGAGTGCCTCAGCAGTCCTTGCTCTACTCCTCCCGCCTTGGTTGCCCCCAGTGTTGCAGAGCACTCTCGCAACCTTCCACAGCATTTCCGCTAGAGGGATTGAGTGAGAGCCTTCCTCCAAATTGGAATATTTTCCACCTCCCTTTAATTGGGTTTCTGAATTGCAGCAGCAGAGCCATCACTAAATAAAAAATATCCCAAGCCTGGAAGGAAGGTGACCTAGGCCTTGGATCCACAGAGATTTCCTCCTCAGGGTTTTTTTTTTCCTCTCCTTCATTGCCTCAGGTCATAACTGTTAGCATAGTCATGTTCCCTGGTTTCTTTAGGTAGGTTCCGCTGTTGGTTGGAGGTGGAGGATGTCCTGCTGTTCCCTCTCCTTAGAGGATACCCTCATTCTCAATGAAAACCATCAAAATCATGCCATGCAAACCTTGTCATTTCATTACATTATCAACCTAAGCATCTCATTATGATATCAGCTGCCTGATACTTTACTACTACATCACAGCTCCTGCTTGCTTACATGCTTTGTACTACTTCATTCTTTTTGGGGATCATTTCCTGTGACACCTCTAGGGGTGGAACCCCCTTCCAGGGTTCCTTGCCTTTTGTACCCCTACAGGGTGGTAATTCCTCTGGAATAGAGTGCATGAATGGTGAAACCAAAATAACACAACTGCACAGGCATAACACTAAACTGGCTGCATAGGCTATTGAACAGTTAACAATATTATGCTAACCAATAAAAGCGCTTAAAAACCATAAACATAATTAAATACCAGCCAACGACTCACATTAGTGCCGTGTGGCACTAATGGCCAGTGAATTTGTATTTTCTACTTCCACTACCCGTGACAAATTCTGGACTTCTGTGGCAAATTCTGCATCTTCTACTACTTGTAGTGTCTGATTGAAGCTTGAGGAGTGGGGTCCAGACCTATAACATCCAATGTACTCCTTTGCCTCAGGGATATTATCAAAGGAGAACTGTTTGCTTCTGTATGTCATTTTAAGAATGTGTGGCAATAAATGCTGACATTTTATCTTATTTTCCCCATAGACGTGACTGAAGGCTGAACAGGAACTATTTTGTAGCTATTTGGCCCAAGGGTTGGGAACACCAAAATTTGCTGTCCTTTTATAAAGCATAATGACCTTCAGTACCCCTGCATTTATCCAATTTACCAGCCAGTCTGTTAGGCGAGTCACTTGGAGAAGCAGCACATCGATCTTTTTTTTCTCCTTTTGGCATATTTAACTTGGTTTTCTCTTAATTGGACTACTAATACCATTGTTATTTCATGCTCGAAGTCTAAGACTCCCCATAAATGTGGGCCCAGTGGCGCTGAGGGTTAAGGCACTGGATGACACCTCGCTCCATGTCGGTGACCCGGGTTCGGGAATGAACTCAGGCTGCTGGGGGTCGGCAGGGGAGGAGAGGGATTGAGCATCCATGGGACTACTCTCCCTCTCCAGGGAGGGGGGTTTCCAGTGTCTGCGTGCCTGCGACCTCTGGTGGAGGCTGGGGGGTG
Source organism: Neoceratodus forsteri (assembly GCA_016271365.2). NCBI lineage: Eukaryota > Metazoa > Chordata > Ceratodontiformes > Ceratodontidae > Neoceratodus > Neoceratodus forsteri. The sequence goes on from CM028134.1 coordinate 794,989,419, forward strand.
GTGCACTGGCACCATATTGGGAAGGATGAGCTGGGGCATGGTGCCAGGAGGGTGTGTGTGTGCGCGAATGCGTGCATGCTCCTCCCCTTGGTGTCACTGTACACTCCTCTCATGCAAGAAAAACAGGACAAACATGGCACATGGTCACGGCGGCTGGATGGCAGTCAATGGGATGCCTGGCCTCTTGGGCACCATTGTGGCTACTGGATCCTGTTTCAGTGGGGGAGTGAGGGGGGACTCTCCACGGCCCGCCCATGGGGGTAATTAACAGTGGGGGTCTGTGGGGCCGAGGCAGACTAGCTGGTGGCTGGTTGGGATGGATGCCAGGACGTGGAAGGCGGACTAAAGTGCCACCAGGTAAAAAGTACTAACCAAAAAAAAAAAAAAAGACTCCCCATAAATCTGATCAAGATGTAAAATTTGTCTTATACCCCACTTGATTTGTATTTGGTTTCGTAGCATTCCACCCTTGTTCTCTTTATTCCATCAACAATTTCTTATTTTTTGTCATCTGAGTCTTCATTTTTTTTTTTTTAAATGCTATCCTTAAATAATCCACCACCCTCTTCCCTCCTTCTCAAACCGATACCCCAAACCCTGACCTCCAGCTGGTGCCTGCAAACATTAGCAAGCACAGCTAGAAACCCCAAATAACACTTAATAAGTAGCTCGATCTCCTGAGTGAATAGTTTCCCCCCCTTCCTCCCCTAAATTAAAACTATTCTGAAATGCCATAGCCTTTCCGCCTTTGAAAGACAGGCAGCTTACTACACCCTGGTTGTTCTGGCAAACCAAAGGAGTCAAAATATCTGGTTCCAACTGCTTTTCACCTTCAGTTATTTATCAGTCTTATTTATTGGATTTTATTATCCACGTAGGCTCACTTAGAGAGGGGGGGCCTTCTTTAGGAGCAACCCAGATTAATTGCATATAATGTGTAGGTAGCCATTATTACCCACTGAAAGTAAACTGATTACAACCTTGTAATCCCACTGTTGTGATGTTAGAACCTTATAAACCTCTCACCTATGTCATAGCAGTGGGTTTACAAAACGGAATGCCAGTGTAATTCAGTATTCTACACACCCAGAGTGTGATTGTTAGTCTCAGTACAGTATTCAAATAACATTCCAGTTGTCTCAGTTTACTGTTGCTGAGTTTAGCGATTGCTATGTCTGATAGAGATTTTAACTCTGATGATATTCCGTCCTGCTGTAGTTCAGTCTGTATCCGAATAAATTGCTTTCCTACACAGTCATGGTGGTCATAGTGCAGATTAATAAGGTAAGGCTAAATTACTTGTGTTCAGAGGGGTGTAACTTCTCATGTCGAGTCCCATACACTATAAATGACAATGCCTGATGTACAGGTGATAACCACGGCGTAATCACCTCTCATGGTTGCTAGGGCAATGATAAACCTCTCGAGCTGTGCTCGAGGTTTACTGATACCCTAGCAACCACTCGAGGTGATTACATCATGGTTATCACCTGTACATCAGGCATTATAAAAAGGGTCTCAGAAATGCTGCAATCTGATTGGCTGTTAGGATTCCAACAGCCTTACATTAATCCATGTTATACTGTCATGTACAGCCTGATCACCATGGCACATGAATTCTTTGTCAGCATTCCATCCTCTAGCCCTGTTGAATGTGTGGAATGATGCATTCTGATTTTGAACCAGTATTCTTAAACTGTTGGTAGAACTATTTTATTAAAAATCTCCCTCTAAATGAGGAAAACACTGAAAAAGTATACTTTAAACTCTTTTCTTTTGATGTGTTTTTTAATAGCAATAAGGTACTCCCAGGAGTTAGATTAACAGTCATTTAATCACCCCCTAGGGGCAATATGGCACTCGGCTGCACCTCGTGCCACATTACACCCCTAGTGGGTGATCACCAGACTGTTAATCTAACCCCTGGTCATGCCTTATTGCTTAATTATTCTCTATGTAGTACAAAGAATAACCACAGTAACAAGGTTCAATGGTCAACAACAGACAGAACATAATCAGTAGTAACAAGTGAGGGCATCCTGTATAAATGAAAGACTGCAGTAATAACAGTTGTGGTCACACAAATTATTGATATTGTACCGCTAGTGTGTTTACATAGCACAGGTCAGTGCTATGGGTAGCTTTTGGGCCAGTGACTGGATTTTCTGCTGCCACTGCCAGTGACCTAGTCTGGACTTTTTTGTGTCCCATTTTCTTGACTGTTTAAGTCCACATTACCCATATTATGGAGTCTGGAAACTCCTGTATCTTCTACCACTTGTGTCCAACTGAAGCTTGAAGAGTAGGGTTCAGATCTGTAGTGTATTCCTTTGCCTCAGGGATAGTATCAAAAAAGGATTGTTTCTGTATATTATTTTAAGAATGTTTGGCAATAAATGCTGAAGTTGTATCTTATTTTCCCCATAGAAGTGACTTAATAGGGTTGAGCAGGCACCTTTTTTTGTAGCTATTTGGCCCAAGGGCTGGGAACACCAACATTTACCGCCCTTTTACATATAGCCCCTTCTGGGGGACACTAACATAAATAAAATATTTTTAACATTTATTTAAAATGCTTTCTCTCAAGCGCACTTTGCCAGATTTTAATTTAAACCAAAAAAAAAACATGCCTGATAACGCCCTTTTAGAAACAAACATAGAAGTTGATTGCAGATAAGGACCGCAAGGCCCATCCAGTCTGCCCATTTCTTTTTCTACCTTATGAAAGTGCCATTGGCCTTTGCTCTGTCAATGGCCTATCTATTCATACTCATCTGTATTGCTCCCTTATGCCTATTCCATACCTGTTTGAAACCCTGCACTGTATTCATATCCACCACTTCCTGAGGTAGGCCGTTCATGCGTCCACCACCCTTTGTCAAAAAGAACTTCCTCACATTACCCCTTAATCAGCCTCCCTCTAATCTCATGCTGTGTCCTCTTGTCCTGCTATTTTTCTTATATTGAAACATGTTAGACTCACCTTGTTAATGCCCTTATGGTGTCTGAATGTTTCAATCATGTCACCTCTCTCCCTCCTTTGCTCTAGGGTATACATATTGAGTTCAGTTAATCTGTCCTTATGTTTTCTGATGCAGTCCCTGCACCATTTTGGTTGCCCTTCTCTGGACTGCCTCAATTTGGTTAACATCCTTGTGAAGGTGTGGCCTCCAGTACTGCATGCTGTACTCCAGATGGGGCCTAACCAGTGTCTTGTAAAGAGGGATTACCACCTCCCTCTTCCAACTTGTAATACCCCTAATACACCCCAACATCCCTCTAGCCTTACCTACTGCTTTAGTGGTCTGCTTGGATGATTTCAGGTCATCGGTGATGACGCCCAAGTCTCTTTCTTCCCTTGTGACTGACAGCAACTACTCTCCCAGCCTATAGGTGGCTTCAGGGTTTCTTTTCCCTATGTGCATGATCTTGCACTTCTTTGCGTTAAACCCCAGTTGCCACTCTTCCAACCACTTTGCCAGTTTATCCAGATCTCTTATCATTCTGCCCACCCCATCTGGATCATCTACTCTCTTGCAGATCTTGGTGACATCTGCAAACAGACAAACCTTACCCTCCAGTCCATCTGCAATGTCACTGATGAAGATATTGAAGAGGACTGGCCCCAGGACTGATCCCTGAGGTACCCCACTTGTGACTTGCATCTCTTCTGACTGTATATCATTTACCACGACTCTGTTTTCTGCCAGTCAACCAGTATGCCACCCAGTTGACCAACGTCTGTCCCACCCCGAGCCTACCCAGCTTATTAATCAATCTTCTATGTGGAACAGTATCAAAAGCTTTGCTGAAGTCAAGGTAGGCAACATCAACTGCTCCCCCTTGGTCCATCACTCTGGTTACCCAGTCAAGGAAATCTATGAGATTAGTTTGACAGGGCCTTCCTTTTGTAAACCCATGCTGTCTTAGATCCTGTGCTCCTATGGATTCCAGGTGCTGTACTATCCTTTCCTTAAGGAGTGTCTCCATAATCTTGCCCACTACTGAGGCAAGACTGACTGATCTGTAGTTCCCTGCCTCCTCCGTTACCACTCTTGTGGAGTGGGATCACATGAGCCCTTCTCCAGTCTTCTGGAACCTCTCCCATGCTCAAAGACTCACTAAACAATTCTGATAATGGCTCTGCTAGTTCCATCCTTAGCTCATCAGGTCCCATTACCTTGTCCACCCTGAGCTTATCGCGCTCTTGTAGGACCCTTTCTTTTGTGAAGGGACTAGTGCACACCTCCCTTCCCACTGTGTCCATGGTGCTGAGCTGTGGGCCCTGCCCTACCTTCTCTTCAGTAAATACTGAGCAGAAGTATCCATTTAGGATAGATGCTTTTACATGGTCCTCCTCCTCACATGCCCCCTTATCCCCTTTGATCTTAGCAATACCCCCTCTGGTATTTCTCCTTTCACTAATGTATCTATAGAAAGTCTTGTCACCTTCTTTTACTGTTCATGCTAGTGTTTCCTTGGTTTGGGCTTTTGTCTGCCTAACTGCCTTCCCTGCTTCCCTTAGGGAAGTTTGGTATGCCTCCCTATCTTCATCCTACTGCATTCCCTTATAATTTTCTAAAGGCCAGCCTTTTGGCTTCAACCTTTTCTGCTACTGTGTTTGAGAACCAAAGTGGTTTGCTTAGTTTGCACTTCCTTTTCTCACTAACACAATGGGATATTGCTTCAAGTATTGCATCTTTAATGCTTACCCCCTCACCTGTATTTCTTTTTGCCGGGGCTAGCTTAACTTTGTTGGCCATCTTATCAAAGTCAGCTCCTCTGAAGTCCCATATTTTTGCCTTGGAATGGGATGATTTTGTTTTAGTGGCCAAATTGAACCATACCATGTGATGGTCACTGGCAACCAGGTAACCCACCTGGAGATCTGTGATCCTTTCCCTCCAACTCTTTTCAGCTTTACACATTCTGTATCATTTCATATGGCTGCTTAGTCTATTTTTTTTAAAATATTGGATACTGTGGGGTCAATTTGGCAAAACCTGATACATTTCAGTAGCCCAAGAAACATGGATTGCTCTAGTGCAATAGGGACTTTTAAATGAAATTCGGAGAGCCAGTCACAAGGTAAAGAGCGGAGTGACTTCTGTCCTTGTAGATTTTTTTCTGTACAATAGTCTATTGCTTCCCTCACTCTATAAAAAAAACTGCTGTAGTAATACTGAACACAATTAAATAAATGAAAAGTTTAAGTGATGGTGTGTATGAGGGAGAAAATGGGCAACTATCAGGGTTTTGAAAAAAAAAAATAGTCTCTAAAGTAGACTTTAAGTATCAGTGTTAAAAATTGGACATAAATATAACATTTCCCTTTAAAATCTGGGTAGGAAATCCTGGATTCAACTCTAACACTAGTGTTCAAATAGTAGGTCATATGGCTTTCCCAAAGAAACACTAGTCACAGCAACAAAAATTATGAGTGCATATGTCAGTCAAATTAACTGCAAAAGAATGATACCAAGTGTATTTGCATAATATCAATGTATTATACATGCAAGCAAGCTAATATTCTGGAACAGAAATATAAGCACTGTAATAGATTCAAACATACTCTACATGTGTTTATAGAATTCCAAAAATGTACCTACAGGCAAAGCCTAATGACAATTGGCCCTGAGATGGCATATAAGAAGTATAGAGGCTGCGTTTATAAGCACATGAGAGAAGAGTAATGGTAGCATCAGCTGTGATACTGAGGTGATGGGCATTAATATTTAAACCATGTGATTATATTATGCAAATTGACTATTTTAGATAACCATATGGCACAGAGTAGTGTGTGTAACATTGGGGAAAAAAAGGGTGATATTGGGCATGGTGTTTTTTTGGTTTGAATGTAAGCTGGGTAAACTACACCCAAGAAAAAGGATTTAAAATAAATGTTTAAAATGTAATTTTATGCTGGCCCGGTGGTTGAGGCGCTGGATGCCACACCTCGCTCTATGCCAGTGACCCATGTTCTGGAATGAGTGCAGGCCACTGGGGTCAGCAGGGGAGGAGGAGAAGGATTGAGCATCCTAGGAACTGCTCTCCTCCAGGGAGGGGGTCGACAAGCTGTTGGCGCATGCCTGGTCTCTAGCAGAGGCTGGGGGTGGCACATCAATGTGGTCTAATGTGGGTCAGGAACAGGGCAGATGCTTGATGGGGTACATGCATGAGAGCATGTGTGGTGTCATCGCTGGTGTCATTGCATGCTCCACTCCTGAAGGGGGAGGAAACTGGAAGAAAAACTGCTCATTATGTATGAAGGAGAAGTTCACAGGTCCCACCATCCCTGACTAGCCATGGTGCTGGCACACTGGATCGGTTCTTGCTGACCCCACTAGGGGGGCAAGCCCTGGGAGTATAGCCAGTGCTGGCTGGTAGACGTTGGGGTGACAGGGCTGGGACTCCCCAGAGTGCAAGGGCCATGGAGTAAAGGAGTAGAAATACGGCAAAAAAAAAAAAATGTATTTAAGTTAGTGTCCCCAAGAAGAAGCCTTAATGGGACTAAATGTTGGGGTCCTAATAAAGCCCTGAGACACCTTAAAGTTTATGCATGGGCCATTATTTGCCAGGGAGCTGCCATCTTTGGGGTATTTGAGGAGAAATTTTTATCCAGGTCAGTTCCACAAAAGCATATCCATTACGGACATTGTGATCTCCTGTGGAGGGACGTACATATACAGCAGTCCAGATCCCTTTGCCTTTTGCAGCACTTCAGTCCTGAAAACAAATTTTATACACCACTCTGTACTGTAGTTGGGAGGTGTGCTGGTGTTTTAATGAGCCCTTTCAAGCTCAATTATCCCCCTTAGGGGTCTCTTTCCAGGGATTCCATTATCAATTTTTGCATGTATACAATTACATTGTTCCCTGTGAATCCTGCTGGGATATTCAGAAATTTCCAGTTATACTACTAAAATTGCAACAGTGCTGCTACATCAGTGCCAGTGTCAGACACCTCCCCTTTAGTACCAGACAAGCCACATGATAGGACACACAAAGCACGAAATGAAGAAAGGGTAATTTTGAGTTAGAAATATATGCGATACGCCAGCGTGGTGGTGCAGAGGGTTGAAGAGCTGGATGTCACACCTCATTCCACACTGGTGACTCTGGTTCGGGAACAAGCTCAGGTCATTGGGGGTCGGCAGGTGAGGACTAGGATTGAGCGTCAGATGACAGCTCTCCTAGTCCTGGGGAGAAGGGGAAAAATAGCAGCTAGAGTCCACGGCAGCTTGATGGCCACAGTTCCACTGACCGATACCTGGAAGGCGTGTGCTGGTAATGGATCCTCACTGGGCACAGGGGCCGAGAGAGGGGACCCCCTTCGATGCTGTAGTTGCGTATCCCAGCTGGGCACGGCAGCTTCAGGGTCAGCGGTGGAAAGGAAGAGCGGTGGCTGGATGTAAGGCAGGACTCTGGCTGCAGGTAAAAAAACTCAAATGATAAATATATGCGATACAATTGACTGAAACGGACAGATCTCTTGGTTGTAGCATTCTACAGACCTCCACACCAGTGCAGAAAATGACCTAGGTATCAGGAAAGTGTTTAACAACCTTAGCGATAAGGGAAGCTGCATATTTTCAGGTGATTTAAATTTGTCTTGTATAAACTGGAACACAGTAACAGGAAAAACCTACGCAGAAAGATTGTTTGACAATTTACTTGTAAAAGGACTCCAATAACATGTCAGGGAACGAACACATGAGGAAGCCATTCTCAGTGTAATAGTACATTGAGAAGTTATTATAGATGACTGCATGGTCAGGGAGGGACTTAATACTAGCGACCATTCCATGGTGCAATTTAAAATAGACTGTTTAAGAGAGATGGAAACAGCCACCGTGGGAGTGATTGAGGGCATAAAGCAGAAGGGAGCTAGGTCCTGGGATCTAAGTAGCTCTCTGGGAATTCATGGGCAGACTAGATGGACACTTGGTCTCCTGCCATGATTTTTCTGTGTTCCTATGTTTCTAACCACGATTAGAGATTTTTAGAGAACCAAGTATGATCTTATGAGATCTCAATCTGCAACATGGGGCTGGAAGGATCAGTTTAAAAACAAGGATCTATATGAGGTGTGGCGAGTCCTTAGAAATAAGGTTAAAGAACTGGAAGGAAAATATATCCTGGTTATAAGGAAATATAACAAAGGAAGGTTACCCATATAGTGAAATAAAAAAAGTAAGACTAGTCAATAAAGTGATTTAGGAAACTGAATGAAAAATAACTAATTAAGGGGAATGTACAAAAAAAAATTGAAAACAAATGGTAGGCACCGACAGGCCAGCTACACTGCTGGTTTTCAAGACCAGGGAAACAACTGAAAAAACATACAGAAAGAAAATGGGAGGGGGTGAGAGCAAATGTATGTATTTTTTTTATTTATTTCAAAAGTTTTATCAGTAAAGATATACTCAGCTGAAATAGCTAATTTCCAGATGTGCCCCAGGGAATGGGGAATACAACAGTAAGTATAACAGATTGTGCAGATAAATAAATAAGCAGAGTGCAGCAGGTAGGGAGGAGTGATGGAAGCTAAAGGGCAGGAGGGACTAGTTTAATACAGGAGCCAGGGCAAAGGAGATGTGGAATTGGAGTGCAGCAAAATGCAAACTAAGCCATGGTCAGAGGCACAACTGCAGGAGTGAACAGTGAATTCATGGAGGAGAGATTTAGTTTAGTTTATATTACACATAATACCCTTTAGGCAGAGACTATTTTCTTTTCTTTTTTGTGTATATTTTTTGCCCTCCTCAGCTGGGGTGTTTTACCTATGGTTCTCCCCCATCCATCTGGTGCCACGGCCCCCGTGCCACTCCCAGTACCTGTGCTCAACCCCCCTGCTCCATTCCATGCATCGTCCGCTTCACAGTGGGTACTTACCCCACCACCGCGGAAGCCAGGGGTCTATATCCGGAGAGGAGCAACTCAAGTCAGAGTGGAACAGCACCACTGGCCCAGATTTCATGAGGCACACCAGAGGATTTTTCCCTTGTGTAGATTCCCCAGCCCCAAGGACAGACATGCAAAGGCATCAATGACACTGCCGTGCATGTTTCCACACACACCACATGTCCGATGCTGTCCGTAGCTTCCCCTCAGTGAACCGTTCCTTGCACCAGCCCCTAGTCTCCACTAGGAGCCAGCACAGCAGCAGTCATCTCACCCCACCATCCCAGAGAAGAAGAGCAGTCCCTAGGATGCTCAATCCTCCTCCCTCCTGAACCCTAGTGACCAAAGCTCGGGTTGCTGGTGTGACAAGGTGTGGCGTCCAGTGCCTCAGCGCCATTGGGCCAGCAGGCAGATCCCATTTTCAAAAGGTTTAGGGTGGAATACAACCAAAAAACTACATTTAGAGTCAGTTACAGGTGTGTAATAAAATAAAGTAAGACTACAATTGTAGTTCAATGAATACAAGTAAGGCAATAACTTAGCAGTTGATGAGGTGCAGTGATATCAGGACATGGAGTAAAAGTTGGTAATGCAGTTAGAGGAAGTGCAGCATACATAAAACAATTGCTGGTAACACTGGCGGGCAATTGTAGCAGTTGCATGTCCCAAGTGGGGTAAGTGGAGAGCAGTTGGGATTTAAACAGCTCAGAGCACTCAGTTTTTAGAGAGTCAGGCAGACTGGGTGGGTCATGCCATTGCTTGGCAAAATGGTATGAAAAAAACAGAACTGGCTGGGTAGGTCCTTTTCCACAAAAGCAACAGGGTGTGTCACTCCACACCCCTGGAGGAGTACTTGTTCTCCACTGAGCTGAAGATTGCCCTTAGGTTATGAGACAGTAGGCCTTGTAATGCTTTTTTTTTCCCCAGTGACAAGGGTGTGGTAGAGCAGCCTTGTGTCAAGGTTTAGACAGTTCAGGCTGCTGTATAGCACAGATGTGTATGCTTTTTTTTGGCCAAGTGCAAAGTGGCAGGCCCGACTGAGGAGACCCCTGACCCTGGACAGCACATTGTCACTTACAGAGCCATAGTCCACAATCAATAATACTTGTAATGAGGCACTGTACAAGTAGGATCTTAATTTCTGGTAGGAAATTGTTTCTATGCTTGTATAGTAGTCCTAATCTTGAGTTTTCTGCCTTACAAACATGTGCAGTGAAAGACAGTGTACTGTTTAGTGTAACCAAGATATTTAAAGGTTTGTACTTGTTCAAGTGGGGTTCCAGTTGATGTGGTGATAGTTAAGACAGGGGAAGGCTGTAGCTTATTACGGGTGCCAAAAAAAACAAGTATTTATATATTTTTTTTTAGCATTTATAGCTAGCAGGTTGGAGGCAAACCATTGCTGGATGGCACTGAAGTCAGACTGAAGTCTCGGGTTGTTTTTCCAGGCTTTTGTCATTTGAAAAGATGAGTGTCATCTGTGTAGTGTAGTATATTGGCCGACTTGCAGGTAGAATTGAAAAAAAAAAAAAATATACCACCTATTTTATTCACTATTGGCCAAGGCATTTCTCGGAGGTGCCTGCTCGACCGAAGTCTCTACTCCCTGCCTGTGGCCTTCCTCCCTGGGGATACCCACACAGGAACTTCCAGCCCCCTGGATCACCCCCATGGGGGAAGGCCTGCCCACCAACCTGCTGGCCTTTGTGATTAAAGAGTTGGTCCTGTGTGGGAGCCAAGGGGAACCAGAGGAGAGATGGTCCTGCTTGGTCCCTGGTGCCCTTGTCTCCCTGGTCCACCAAGGGTTTTTCCATGATGGTTGTCCCCTGGAGCACAGATGTGCAATGTCTGTTGCACTGGCATGCAGACGTCTGCTGCCACTCCACCCCCATCATCTTTTGCACTGCATGTTCCTGGTGCTGCCCCAGTTAACCACCAGGAGCCACCTATGAGTGGTACTAGGCCCAGATCTTTCCCCAGGAAGAGACAGCAGTCCTCAGGATGCTCAATCCCTTCCCTCCTTTGCCAACCCATGGTGGCCCAAGTCTGTTCCTGAACCCAGGTTGCTGGTGTGGCATCCAGCACCTCAACCCTCAGTGCCAGTGGGCTGGCCTAGGTGGTGCATTGTTATAAACAGACTGAAGGAGGGGACATAAAATTGACCCTTGGGGAACACCCACCATAACAAGGCTGTCCTGGGAAAGAATGCCATGGCATTTAACAGCTTGGGTTCTACCTGCTAGGGAGCATTTGAACCAAGAAACAGTCTTCAGAGGCCTTGGTTAAGCACAATTTAACAAGGTACTACACTGGTTCCAGACCAATCAATTGAGTTAAATAAATAAATAATAATAAAAAAAACACACACACACCACACACGTCACCATGACCTTTGGGACTAGAGAAAAACTGGCTAGCCTCCTGACCCTTCCTATATCCACCCTTGACACTGTCTCAACATTCAAGTACCTCCAGGTATGGCTTGATAAATTACTTCTCTGTTCATTGAAACAGACTGATGGCAGATAAGGACCGCTTGGCCCACCTAGTCTGCCTATTTCCCTACCTACAGGATAAGCTTTGCCTTCAATTGTAAAATAATGCTTTTTTTTTTTTTTTTTATTTCAGCCTTGTACTGTATACACTTTTTCTTCCTTGTATATTATTGCTTTTTGTATACCTGCTTCTGTACTGTACTTTGATGTATTCATGACCAGGTTCACCTTGCAAATGAGCCTTGCTCAATGGTGCCCGCCTCGATAAATAAAGATTTTGATTGATTGATTAAAGCTGCAGATCCTATTTAACCAGCCTATTTCTTCCTATCCCCCATAAAAATTGCCTTATGTCTGTCCCATGCATTCTTGAATTCTCCCACAGTTTTAGACCCCACAACCTCTTCAGGAAGGCTGTTCCATGCGTCCATCACCCTCTGTGAAAAAGTACTTCCTCACATTGCCCCCGAGCCATCCCCCTCCATCTTCAAATTGTGTCCCCTTGTTCTTGCACATCTTTTTCTTACAGTCAATCTTTTTATTGTAATTATACATACAAATACACTACATTCTCCAATATATACTTGCATAAATTCTTAATGGGAGAAGGAAAAAACATGTCTGAAGTGTTATACAATGGTATTAAAGGGGAAACAAATGTTGAGAAAATATGTAGCAGTACAATCTGTATGATAGAGAGTAAATATGGCAATTTATGCTTCAAGGGGTAAAAGGAGTAGATAAGAAATGAGCAGTCGTGATTTTACTTCTATCATGCTGTAATTTAATACAAGTATGTTTGAGAGATTGTATAAAGGAAGAACATAAGAGAACATATCTAAGAAAGTGAAGAATGAAGAGGGAAAGGGAAGAAGAAAAGGAGATAAAAAGATAGAGAGGATATGAAAAAGGAATGAAAGAAGCGAGAATCCAATGTGAACATATAACAACCCATGGATTAAGTGACGATGTGTAGACGTGTTTAAATATTTAAAATAGTTCTGCCAGCATTTTATATAAATTAAGTCGGTCAGAGGCTAAATGTGACAGTCAAGGATGGCATATCAAGATAGTTTGAGAATATCTGGGATGGTGGGAATGATGTTGGATCTCCAGTGCATTAGTACAAGGCGTTTAACTTTAAGGAATAGTAGGGATAACCACCTATTCTGAGAATGGGATATTTTTTATGAATGAGCATTGAAAATACCAAGTATGCAATGTTTTGGAACTAATGCAAAGTATAGACCAATCAATTTCATTGCAAAGAAATGAATATGATACCAACTATTATATATAGGAGGACAATGCCATAAAATATGTAGCAAATTGCCATTGGGGGAGTTACAGCGCTAACATTTATTGTGGTTCATTAAGCCCATCTTTTGCAAAATCTCAGGAGTTCTGTACCAGAGATGCAGAATTTTGGTTTGTATGAATGAACTGCAATTATCCTTGAAAGATTTATGGCAGGATAGGGAGCACTTATGCCATTGTGAATTGGTTATGTTATAATTTAAAAGGGTACTCCATTTATTTTTTGCAATGATAGATTGACCTGGAATTGTATTTGATATGTTTGTAAATGATACTATTTAATTTAGAGTTAGTTTTGATCCATTTAGAAATAAAAATATATATAGATTGATGAGGAATAGTAGGAAGATAAAAGTTCCATGCCATGTGTAACAGTAAATATTTCCAAAAATCGTGCTGGGGAAGATTCCATTGTTTGCACAGGTCTGAAAAGGATTTTAACTCGAGTGTGAGGTAAAAAGCATATCCTCCAAGAAAAAAAAAGTCAGTTTTTCCAATTACAAAAAAAAAAATTGGGTGATTATCAAGAGTGATGTTGCGGTTCCCCCAAACGGGGGGGGCATATATAAGAGGGGTTGGGTTGGATTTAAGGTGTTTATGAATTATTTTCCAGTAGTATATGGATGATGCAATAGTAGGTTGAGATTTTAACTTTGGGGGGGGGGGGCAGAGGGTTATAAATGAAGGAAGTGGTGACATTGCCTAGACAGAGATGTTTCCATATTGACCCATGATGGTGATTTATTGCTGGGTTTATTAAACCATTTGACAGTTTGGGCAGTGCGGAAGGCCCAAAAATATGCTTGGAACCAGGGAGCCTGAAGCCCCTTTTGGACCAGTGGGAAAGCAGTTTGTTATGACTAAATCTGGGAATTTTGCCTTCCCATAAAGAATTGCCAATTATAGCATTAATTCTGACAAAAAAGTAGGGAGGGTTAAAGCGATATTAGAAAACAGTATTTTGGGAGCCAAGGACATATTGATAGAGATTTTCCCATTAAGAGAGTTTAAGCAGTTCCATCTGTTGAGTGTTTTTAATATTTGCTAATAAATGGGGAAAGATTAGTGTCCCATATTTTGTCTAATTTAGAGGTGATCTGTATTCCAAGGTAAGGGATACATTGAGGAGCCCAACGAAAACCTAATATTGTATTCATAGAAGGGTTACAAGGGTGGCATTGTTTCCGATTGGTTTAGATTCAGAGCAAGCCCAGAAAGTGAAGTAAAGTTGCTAAGTATCTTAATTAAGGGTTGTCCTGAAATGTCAAGATTTTCAAGTAGAATGAGGAGGTCATCAGCATAGGATAGTGAAGTATAGCGGAAATTACCAATAGGGATACCTTGAATCATGGAGGATTTATGAAGATCAGCTGATGGGGTTCCATAGCTAGGATAAAAAGAGTGGGGGATAAGGGGCACCCTTGCCTGGTACCTCTTGCCAGATGAAAGGATGAGGATAGAGTTAGTAAGAACCCGGGCAGAGGGGCAGGTATATAGTAATTGAACCTATGTACAAAATTAGTGACACCAAAGTGGGATAGAACACGATACAAATAAGTCCAGCTGAGAGAATCTAATGCCTTTTCAAAGTTGAAGGCTATAGCTGTGGCAGGTGATTTAAGAGATTTAGCTTTGTAGATTAAATTAAATACATAGATACATAGACAGTGTCGGCAGATAAGGGCCTATGGCCCACCCAGTCTGCCCATTTGAGCTTGTAAGTTCAGTTTGTTTTCCTAGAAGTCTGTTGCCCCTTACCCCTGACCTCCAGAATTCCTATGTCTATCCCATGCATTCTTAAATCCCGTGATTGTTTCAGCCCCCACCACTTCCTCTGGCAGGGTGTTCCACTTGTTCACCACCCGTTCTGTGAAGAAATTCTTTTCATGTTTCCTCTGAATCATCCTCCCTCCAACTTCATCCCATGCCCTCTAGTCCTGGAACATCTTTTTGCTTAAAATAGTGTTTTCCTGTACCCTGTTCCTCCCTGTAAGATACTTGTATGTCTCTATCATATCCCTCTCCCTCCTCTCCTCCAGGGAGTACATGTTCAGTTCCTTCAACCTGTCTTCATAGGACTTGTGATGCAATCCATGCACCATCTTTGTTGCCCTCCTCTGAACCTTCTCTACCCTGTCTATGTCCTTACGTAGGTATGGTCTCCAGAACTGTACACTGTACTCCAGGTGGGACCTCACTAGTGTCTTGTATAGCGGAATTATGAGCAGAGATGATCAGAACCAGTGCTATTTTTGATAAATCCAGCTTGGGAGGTGGACAAGTTTCAAAATTACTGATTCTAAATGAGTATTTAATATTTTGGCAAAAATTGCCCTGTCCGTATTAAGTAATGATATCTGTCTAACTGGATGGGAGAGAAGGGTCTACCTTTTTTTTGGTAAGACTGTTATAATGGCTTCTGTCAGAATAGGGAAGTTTACCTTGTGAAGATGCCTCTTTGAAGACCTTAAACAGTAAGGGGCATAAGATGTCAGCTAGGGGTTTATAAAAGTCTATGGAAAAAGCATCACTCCCAGGAGCTTTACCAGATTTAAGGGAATTTAGCGCTGCTTGCATCTTTTAGGAAAAAGGGTTCATCTAGTAAAGCCATATCTTGTTGGGAGAGGTGTGGTAACTGTAAATTGTATATATTCAGGTTGTGGGGGATTGGGGTGAGTATAATTGTTGGTAGAATGATTGCATAATATGGTTAATTGAGGGATTATCTGTATGGATTTTGCCTGAAGGATCTTTCAAACTGGCAATCTCTCCATCTGTTGATTCTTGAGTTGAAAAGCAAGCAGCTTCCCGAATTTATCCCCTTGTTCCCAATAACTGTGTTTAAGTCTAAGGAGGGCCAGTTCAGCTTTCCTTTATATTAATTTGCTAATTTTAATTCTAAGCTGAAGAATCTCAAGGTGAAGTTGTGAGTTATCTGGATTTTTTATAATATTGGGTTGTTTCTTCATTAAGAGATCTCTAAAAATCTGCCAATTATTGTTCCCTTAGTTTTTTTCTTGTGTGCTGCATAGCTTAATTTTCCCTCCAACTGCTACTTTAAGTGCTTCCCAGATGGTACCTTGAGATACATCAGGAGTGTTAAAGGAAAGAAATCGCATCTTTTTTTGAAAGATGCTACTCTCTTGGATTTTGTTGATTCCACTGCGGTACTTAAGTTTCTGTCATGTTCTCCCCTCCCTCCTTTCCTCAAGAGTACACATATTAAGCTCCTTTAGTCTCTCCTCATATGACTTCTCTTGCAGATCCTGAACCATTTTAGTTGCCCTCCTCTGGACTGCCTCCATTCTGTCTATGTCCTTGCAGAGATGGGGTCTCCAGAACTGGATGTAGTACTCCAGATGGGGTCTCACCAACTGTCTGTACAGAGGGATGACAACTTCCTGTTTTCTGCTGGTGATGCCTATCCCTATAAATCCCAGTATCCCCCCAGCCTTCCCTGCTGCCTTCTCACATTGCTTGCTAACCTTAAGGTCATCTGATATGATTACCCCCCAGGTCCCTTTCCATTTTTGTTACTGCCTCTCCCACCCATTGTGGGATCTTCCCCTGTGTTTTTGTTTCCCAGGTGCATTATTGTGCACTTATTTGCATTGAATTCAAGTTGCCATACTTCTCACCATTACTCCAACCTTACCAAGTCCATTCTCACCTTTTCCATGCCTCCTTGTGTATCAACCCTGTTGCAGATATTTGTGTCATCTGCAAAGAAGCATACTTTTCCTTCCAGTCCCTCTGCAATGTCACTTGGACATTAAAAATGACTGGACCCAGTACTGAACCCCGCTAGTAACCTCTCTTTCTTCAGAGTGGACTCCATTTACAGTTACCTTCTGTGTCCTGTTGTCCAGCCAATGTTTTACCCAGGCTACCACCCTGGGACCCACTCCCAGGCTAGTTAATTTGACTATTAATATATTTTATGTGGGACTGTGTCAAATGCCTTGCTAACGTCTAGGTAGGCCATGTCCATAGGCCCTCCCTGTTCTACTACTTTGGTCACCCAGTCAAAGAAATCAATTAGATTAGTCTGACATGACCTTCCCGCTATGAACCCATGCTACCTTGGGTTCTGTGCCCCACTGGCCTCTAGGTACTCAATTCTTTCCTTCAGAAGTGATTCCATCACTTTCCCTACCACAGAGGTCAAACTGACAGGTCTGTAGTTTCCTGTCTGTCTTGCTCCCACTTTTGTGAAGGAGAATCGCATCCACCTTCCTCCAGTCCTCAGGTACCACACCATCCTCCCATGATTTGTTAAAAAGTGTATTCAGTGGTGTCACTAGTTCTCTCCTTAATTCTTTTAGAATTCTGGGGTGAATTCCATCAGGCCCCATTGCTTTGTCCACCTTCAGTTTTAGGAGTTCTTTCAGACTCCTTTCTTCTGTGAAAGGACTGGGATAGACTCTCCCCATCCAGAGTGCTTCTGTTAATTGGATTAGGCACCTCCCCTTCCGTGAATACTGAGCATAAGTATTCGTTCAGTATCCCTGCTTTTTCACAGTCACTGTCTGTCCACCCACCGACCATTCTATTCAGCCTCACTATCCCTCCCTTTGTCTTTCTACGCTCCCCGATATACCGATCAAAGGTTTTATCCCCCCTTCTTAACCGAGTTGGCCATCTTTTCCTCAGTTTTGGCCTTTGCTATTCTGACAACCCTCCCTGCTTCCTTCTGTCTTAACTGGTACAGTTAGTTGTCCTGCTCCTTCAGTGTTTTCTTATACTTCCCAAGTGCTATCTTTCTCCCTAACCTTCACCGCCACCTCTTTTGAGAACCATAGTGGCTTTTATTTCATTTTGATTTGTTTATTTGCTTCACACAAAGGCTTGTTGCCCATGTGATGGCAGTTTTGATGTTTCCCCATGGTTGCTCTACCCCTCCTTCTAGCGTGTTTGCTAGTGCTTTTCTAAGGCACTTGCCAATCTTGCCAAAGCCAGCCCTCTTGAAGTTCAGAACCCTCACTTTTATATTGCTTGACTCTGTAGCTGAGTTTATCATGAACCTCACTGTTTGGTGGTCACTTGTTCCCAGACGGCTACCCACTTCTAGATCTGATATCCTCTCACTGTTTCCATTTGAGTGAGGTCTAAGATGTTCCCTCACGAGTGGGTTCCAAAACTAGCTGTCCGAGGCATGCCACCTGAAGGGCATTGAGAATGGCTCTGCTTTTGGATGTGGCTGCAGCAAAGGTGCTCAAGTTAACATCTGGCATATTAAGGTCCCCTATCAACAGTATCTCCCCTTTATCTGCCATCCTAAGGATGCCTTCTATCATATCCTTGTCCATTCCCTCCCCGATGTATGGGAGAGTCTATTCAACCCTGTACAGATTGGTGCCATTTCAGTCTCTGAGTACCCACAGTGCCTCCTCCCCAGGTTTACTCTTGTTCAGTTGCTTTTATCCCTTCCTTTACAAAGAGAGCTACTCTGCCCCCCTTTTCTCTCTCCCCTCCCTGTAGGTTGTGTACCCTGGTATGTTAACATCCCTGTCATGGTTCTCTGTGTACCACATTTCTGTGACTGCTACGATATCCATGCATCCCTCTTCCATCAAGGCCACTAGTTCAGGGAGGCTGCTGCCTAGACTACTGGCATTGGCAGTCATTACTCCATTTCTTGATGGCCTTACCCCTTTTTGCCCCATCCCTGTCCTTATTGCATTTGTCATTTTCACCATTTACCCCTGCCCTTCTCCCCATCGACATCTGTCTTGGTGTTTATCTCACTTAGTACCCTGATTTTTTTGGGGTGGGGCTAGGATTTCCCTGCTCCTCTCCAGTACCTCCCCGTTGGATAGTTTAAATGCTTGCCAATGAAGCATTTAAACCTAACACCTAGGATCCTGGTTCCCCTCCTGGACAGATTCAGACCATCATGACAGTATAGGCCTGCATCCCTCCAGGTGGACCCCAGTCCCCAATGAAGCCAAATTCCCTGAGCTCTGCACCAGTTTTTCAAATGCTGATTGAATCCCATGGTGTTGAGCACCCTAGCCTCACCCATGCCATGGACAGGCAGCACCCCTGAAAAGGTCACCATGCATGCTACTTGTCTAAGGCCCCTCCCCAACTCCACAAATGCTTCCTGCACTGCTCTGATCCCTTTCTTACCCAGGTCATTTGTTTCTAGGTGGACAATGACATCCAGCTCCCTCCCCTGTGCAGCTGCTCCTGCAATCCTGAGGATTCGCTCCCTGTCCCTCAAAGCCGTGGTTCCAGGCAGACACCTTACCACCCTCTCCCCTTCCACCCCCAGTCTATCTTCCTAACAATGGAGTCCCCCACCAGGAGCCATTTTCTTCCCCTGTGGGGTCCCATGCCACGCTCCTGTGGGTCTCCTTTGTGGAGGTTCCCAGCATTCTCCTTGGTCTCCACTGTGGGTGCCTCCATAGAGGAACCACACTTTGCCAGAACGGCATATAAATTGTGGAGAGGTACAGCTGGAAGGGTGCACCTCTTTTTCACCACCCTCACCCTGAGCAAACTGTGGTCCAACCGCTCCTCTTTCTTGGCAACCTCTGAGGCAACAGCAGTGGCTCTAGTGGTCCCTGGGTGGGAGAGGAGGTCCCACAAATCCTGGCCAACTCAACCTGGAGATGAGCAACCTCCTGCTTCAGCCCAGAGGTGTGCCTGCAGATGAGTCAACACCACATCCTCCAGAACGTCTCCCGGAAGACTGCTGCTCCACAGCCGCTGCACTGCACCACTCCCATCATGTCTTATTTCTGGCCTCCTAACCATTTGGAATACCTACTCTTTCCTCTGTTTATTTTTTTTTTCTCCCTACTTACTGCCTCTGTGCCCTTTAAGCTTTTTGATCTTCCTGCCCAGGAAGAGAAGTTCCTGTATTTCTCAGTAGTCTCCTTACTTGCTCAGAGTCAGACCTCCAGCAGCTGGGGTTGCGGAGAGCTACTCTTATCCTAGGATGGCGAGTCTTTGGTGGCTCTGTGACCACTCACTTCATGCTCCTACTCCCAAACAAGAAGTTCCTGTTTAGAGTCAAATCCTGTGCCTGAAAAAGTAGAACTGGTTTAGGGGTGGAGGGAAGGCGGACAATATAGTCCCAGTAGAGAAGTTTAGTTATACCAGCAGCTCCTTCCTCCTGGTGTTCTCTGGCAGAAGCTATCTAGGGCAGTGTTTAAATCTGGCTTTAACCTGGCTTCCTTCTAGCTTTGCCACTTCCTCTACTTTGCAAATCTTTCTACACTTAGTTAATGGCACAGATAACTTCCTTCAGGCACCCGAGACAAGCACCTAGATAACTGCACAGATAATTCACTTCAACTAACTGACAAACATACCAACTTTTTTTTTTTTTTTTTTTAACCCTAAATTGAAGGTCCCAGTAGTAGAGTTTTAGTTCTTGGCCCCAGTAGAGAAGTTTAATTATACCAGCAGCTCCTTCCTCCTGGTGCTCTCTGCCTGTTCTCTTCATGTTGAATCCTTCTGCATGCTCTGCCCTAAGTTTGGAGTTATGTACCACAAGGACTGCCCCTCACCTACTGTTCACTGTGAACAGATAAAACCATCCTCCCAAGCTGACCCAGTTGCCTGGAGAGTCGAGGCATCCATGCCTTGCCTCCTGCCATGCCAGTGACCCATGTATGTGGTGTGAGCAGGTCACCAGGTGTCAGCCGGGGGGGTGGATTAGTATCCCAGGACAGCTTTCCTCCTCTCCAGGGAGGATGCAGCAGTCAGTGTTAGCCTGGCCCTCTAGCAGAGGCTAGGGGCTGCACACTGATGCCAAGCAAGACTGAGGGGCAAAGGCAGGGCAGAAACTGGGTGTGCAGTGTAAGATAGTGTGCACGCCACCATCATTGGAGGTCCCTTCATGTCCCTCTCTGTGGGGAGGAGGGAAAAAAAAAAAAAGGGAACTGCTGGCAGTTGGTGTCAGGCCCCGCCCTTGGCCAGAAGAACCAGTGAAACTGGATCCTGGATGTGGTAGGGGCGAGTGCTCCTCCCCCGGAGGAAAGAAGCTGGTGCCGGTAGACATCAGGGAGTGGGACTGAAGTGTCTGCCTGATAGAGGGCCACCAGGGGACAGAAACAATACGGGGGGGAAAAACATCCTCCCTGTGTTTGAATATGTATACATTGTCTATGGCACTTCTCCCACCTCCTCCGAGCAAATTAGACATGCTCCTACATGCCTTCAGTAAGTTTGCCACAAACTCCCCCTACTGCACACATCATTGCTACCTCCCTGTATACCTCTCTGCCAATCCCTCCTCTTCCATGGACACAAATCACATTCTGTCTCCTTTATCGCCAAATACTGGGTTGACTCCTTCCCATCTTCTCTCCTCTCTTGTCCCCTGCCTGTTCCACCTATTCTCTACATTCCAGAGAATCCTGCTCCTTTTGCCTTCCCAACCCTCACTCATACACAGGCCAATCTGCCTTCTCCCATCGGCTTCCCTTCTTTTGGAGTAATCTCACTACTTTTGGCAAGCTACTTCCCTTCTCACTTTCAAGCACCTACTAACCCTCTCCCCTCCTTGCCCATGCTCCTGCCCTAATCTCCCCCAACTCACACGTTAGTCCAGCTGCAACCATGCTCAGTCTACTATTTAGAATATATAGAGGCTTTCAGGCCAGTATGATTTATCTTCCTGTGAAGTAATGCTAATATTTGTAACTGTATAACACTGCTCTGCATAGCAATGTAAATCTTTGTAGTGGTTATTCTCACCTTGTTCTATTCTTGTTCCCTCCCGGCACAGTCTGCCTTTCCCAGTTACCAAACTTTTAAATAAATAGAATAAATATATAAATAAATTAGCTTCTGGCATAGGAGGGCATAATTCATGAGGTCAAAGGCCTTGGTTAGGAGATTTGAGCAAATATGAAGTACTGTATAAATTCTGCAGTGCCTGCCATTCCTTTTAAGACAAACTGGACCCAACCCATATAAAATAACCATGGCATTCGACAGACATTCCTTTAAAATCTTACAACAAAAAACCCTCAAAAAACAAGGGTGCTGCATCAGTGTGTGGAATATAAATAAAGCAAAAGGATTAGATTGAATTTGTGCTAAAAATATAACAAAGTTAAAAATGTATGCTTCAAATGCAGGTCTTCAGCAATTTATAAAGACAAAAGTACTACTAGAACCAATTTAAAATCTTAGTACATTTGTAAAGCCACAGCACAATTAGAGAATAACCATCTTAAAACTGCACCAGGGCTGGCCCAGAGGGTTGAGACGCTGGATGCCACACCTCGTCCCACGTTCGGGAATGAGCATGGGTCATCGAGGGTCAGCAGGGGAGAACTAGGATTGAGTGTCCGATGACTGCTGTCCTAGTCCTGAGGAAATGGGGTGGGAGCACACCGCGCTCTGCTGATCCCTATAGGGACACCGGTGGTACTGTAGTTGCATGGGTGCCGGGGGAAGAAGCATGGCAGATGTCTGCACGTCAGTGCGCTGACGTTCTTGCATGACTGTTTCCATCGGGGAGTTAAACAGTGGGGAAAATGGCAGCACAGATCCACGGCAGCTTGATAGCCACAGTTCCACTGGCAGACGATGCCCGGAATGGCATGTGCCGGTAATGGTTCCTCACTGGGTGCAGGGGTCCCCTTCGCAGGTAGAGATGCATCTGCCAGCTGGGCTTGCAGAGGTTTGGGGTTGGAGGTGAAAGGAGAGGTGGTTGGATGTAGTGCAGGACTGTGGCTGCAGGCGAGAAATTGTTAAATGATAAATAAAAATAAACTGTACCAGGGTGCAATTTTCATTCTTGAGAAAAAGCACTCAATTTTTCTTTCCTGCTTTAAAAAGCACCCATGTGTTTGACGTTCTGCCTTTATATGCTCGCCTGTTAGGTTTATGTATGAACTGTATTCCTCTTTATTCAGAGAGCCAACACTGAGTTGCCCTTTCTGTGCTGAAGCTGCATATACTCTTGTGCTATACTGTGAAAAATGGAATAAGCCAAACAGATTAACTGCAAAAAAAAAAAAAAAATTTTACAAAACTGAAGGGTCAGAACCAGTTAAACTGGAACTGTGGCATGCTGTGTGACTCAAGATCATGGGGTACAAACAAGTTTTTTTTCTTACTAGATAGGCGTTTCCATGTACCATTAGAAACAGTGACTAGTCTGCTACACTGTGACTAAGCAGAGCTGTCTGGTAGCTCAGTATCTGCTATCCTCTGAAAACCAACTGCTCTCAAAGAAGTGTGAATGCGCTTGACATTTGTATGCATCTGTAATTTACATTGTAACATGGCATTGTTTCTTATGCGTGAATAGAGCATTCTAATAGGTTGAAAGGCAACCAGTGATGCAAAACAAAGTGTCCATTAATTCTCTAGTAATGCCCGCTTCATTTTGCAGTACTGTCAATGTCCACAGTGGAATCACTAGCCGAGCAGCAGCTAAAATAGTTACCTCCCACCCTCTTGCCCAGTGGTCACTATTGCATCCTAGTAGATTGTGAATTGTGGCATTACTACAGTGGTAATCAGAGTATAAAAAATGTATTAAAAACTGAAAAATCTGACTCTGGTACCTGAATTGAGGAGTACCTTTGATCTGCCCGCTGATGTAGTTTGTAGCCGTTCTCGCTGGGTTTTGTTTGTGATCGGCAATTTTGGAGCAGAGTATGTTCATCGTCCACCCCAGAACTCAATGCTCCGCAAATAGCGAAGAAATGGGCACGTTACAAGGACATTTGCCAAAGTACAAGTAGCTTTTAGTAAAATGTAGCAATAACACTACCATGTCTTACTGCTGCACATGTTGTATGCTCTAATGCTACAACAGTATGCAGCAGCCACAATATAAAATGATGTTCCTTTTGTGAAACAGCAACTGCATGTATTAAAAAAATTTGCAATTAGCAGAAATGTACATCTGTCTTTTTCAAAATGCAATTCTGTGAGAAATTTTTGTAGTGCTTCCCATGTTACAAGTGCATTAATGCACTTCAGAGTCTGGCTGTTATAGGGAAGTAATGCCCATTTGTGGTTGGAGGCACTCTGCCTTCGGCCTTATGCCCCAACCCCCCCAATCCCCCTGCCAATGTATCAGGCATTCATTCCATAATAGGGCCATTCTCTGTCATGCATTAATACTTATGTAATATTTAAAGTTTGGTGGTTTGAATTAGTTCGAGTAATTCACACCAACATCAACTTTGCTCAGTTCTTTGTAGCACCACTTGGGAGTTCATTCTTTTCAGAACCCTTTATTTTATAGGATTACCTGGAAACTAAATAAGTCTAATCTGCTAAATGTAATGCCCACTGCATTGTCAACATTGCTGTACTAATGAGGACTTAAGGCATGACAATAAAGGGTTAAAGCAGCAGTACTAGATCAGGAAGTGAGCATCAAAATTCTGTTTTTTGGCTGGAAGCATGTAACCATAGTTCGGGTTTCTATATCTAATTTTTTTTCTCTAGTGATCTTTAGCTTTTTAGATATTTAAAATGTATTTCCATTGTTGTGGATCCACACTAAATATGGCTGCTGCCTAATTTGCAGCTGAACTCTCCCCTCATTTCGCATCATGTCTTTTGCTTACTTCCATAGGACTGTGCTGCATGTTCCCATGGTCCCTGTGTAGTGCTGAGAGTCATGCACATGTGCGGTTGACAGCAGAGGGTTCCAATTCAGCATGGCGGGTCGGAGAAATGTAAACAAAGAAAACTGGAGCAAATTACAGGGTGATAGTATAGCGAAAACAAGAAAGATTACGAGTTAAGTGCTCAGCAGAGCACAGGAAACTGTTGCAAGAGATTAGATTTTTTTAATCTAGTACTGCTGCTTTAAATTAAATCCTAGCTGTGTACCAAGCCACTTGACTGGATTAGCAAATCAATGTTGTAACAATGAAAAGTGCAAACAGGATTTTTTAAACCCTCAACAATGTCATCAAGAGGCTGATGTATCATCAGAAAATTGCAGCAGTTGATATACACAAAGAGCATTATGAAAGGGAAAACAAACATCTCACTCCAAACACTCCTGTGTGTATTTGCAACCGGATTTATTCTTTTTTTGCTCTAGATCATTTGGCTGTGTTAAGAAATGTGGCAGTGTCTAATTGACTGGTATGGTTTATGTCATAAAATGACAAACGAATACGGCAACTGCTTAAAATGAATGTGTGTGTATGGTAATAGTGTCTTAGACATTAAATGTTGTGTTAAGACCTTTCTCTCTCCCCCCCCCCCGTCTAGGATTTATCCTCCACCAGGACAGGCTGGGCTCCTCTCTGCTCTGCCCCGCCAAACCCAATCATCTGCAAGGCAGTATAGCGTAGTGGTTTAAGGCTCTGAGCTGCAAACCTGGATACCTGGATTTGAATCCCACAGTTCTCACTTGCATACTGTGTGACCCTGAGCAAGTCACTTAACTTCCTTGTGCACCCAGGTCGCATCTGGAAACAAGCTTCAGCTTAGTGTGCCTTTCCTGGTTAAACAATTTCCCCTTTCCTATCAGACACTTCCCCAGTGCTCTACTGGAAGCCTGGTATCCCCACAGATTGCCTCCTCCATGGCGGGGTCAGGAGTGGGAGGGCTACCCCCTGCCCCCAAGACACATCCAGTCATTGCCCCCAGGGATCCAGTGGTGTGGCAGGTGGGGATCAGTGGGCAGGCATCATGGACGCCTGTCCTACCATAATTTTCCCCCTCGAATTTAGCTCCCCCTTCCCCATGCTGGGGTGCAGACAAACGTGCATGTGTGGAGCAAGCGCACACCATGGAGTCCTACAGCCCTCCCTTCTACTACCCTCCTCAACGTGCACTGCCACGTGGTCTTCACCAGGTGGCAGTCATTCAGAGTGTGGAGGTCCTAACCCCCCCTTCCCTATGGGAGAGGAGAGCAGCCATCAGGCACTCTATCATCCTACCCCAGCCAACCGCAGCAACGCGCTAAGACCTTTCAGGAGGATCTAGCAGACCTTTCTTCAGATCCAAGGGGGTGTTAATACTGATGCATTTGTGACCCCAGTGTGCTATGTACAATGGGGGTCACAACCCTTCACTGAGCAGCTGCAAAACACATTGCAACCATATGGGAAAAGGACAGGGGGATGTCACACAAATGATCAGCAGGGCATGTCAAAAGCAATGGAGGCCCACATAAAATCAGAATTTTGCTACCTCTACCACCTTATAGACTAAAGGAGCTTTTACACTACCGGATCTGCACCAGTGCTGATGCTGCAGATCTGGCAGTGTAAAGAGCTGCAGGAGTATTGCAACCATATGGGAAAAGGACAGGGCTGCTCTGTTGCACTCTGTTGTGGTGCTGACTGTTCTCAGGTTTGTTGGAAATGCAGACTGGAGTGCACTGCTGCAGGAGTTTTTTGCCAGCATGTAAAAACGCTGCCTCACCTGCACTAGTGCCACTCCCATTCACAAATCCCTCTGCTGGAACTACCCCTAAAATATGGGAAGGCCACCAGGAATGCTGCACAGCAGCAGCGTATAACAGTGGTGCAATTGGAACAGAGGAAGCAGATTCAGATGGCACCACTCCAAGTAAGTTTAATGTAAATGCGCCTTAAAATATGTGTGGTAAAAAGATATTGCAACTCTGAGGAGGATCTGGTGTGTGGGGGATGAGAGATCATCATGGAACCTGTTGTACTATGGCACTGCATGGGTGAACACAGCTGTTTTACTGGATGCCAGAGAAAGATGAGTGGGTGGGGAGGGGGGCATTATACCACCAAGAACTTCTGTGAGCATCCAGGAAGAATGGAAACTCCAATCCAGAAGTTGGCTGAATATTAAAGAGAGCAGATGGGGAAGACCTCTGGGACCAGCACCTGTCCCCCATATATTCACAACACAGCACAGTTCCATGCAACTGGCATTATGCCATATTGGGAGTCTATGGCATCACTAACTAGCATGTTATCAGGTGCAAGATGCATCTGCACTCACCAGTATCTTGCAGACTCATTGAAACTGCAACTAGGTTGCAGGGGATACAGAAGTTGTGGGAGTGGGGAAACAGGGTCAGAGTGGGTTCCACTGGATACCAACAGAGCAATGCAGGGGGATGGTCACTGTATCAAAGATTTCAACTAGCCACCAGGAGGAATGGAAACTCCTGCCCAGAAGTGGACTAAATGGAAAGGAGTGGTTGGCAGCTGGTCTGATGGTACAGTGACAGCACTGCTGCTTTCAACTCTGGTGACTTGGGTTCAAGAACAATCCTGGACTGCTATAAAGCCAATGGGGAGGGAAGGCTTGGGCATCGCAACAGATGCTAGCCTTCTCTGAGATAGGGTCACTAGGAGCAACCCATTGGCAACTACCTATCAGGTCAGGTATAGTGTGGCATGGTAAGTGGAGGGGCGATATGAGGTGCATCTCTGCACATGTCAGTTGGATACATGGCAGAGACACTGTGCTGACACAAGAGGAAAGAGAACACATGGATGGCACTGTACAGGTTGATGCTGAATGACTGTGGGCCCCACCAACTGGGCTATTCCACTGGATGCGGTCTCCAGGGGGGTTCCCCCCCTCAATTGGTATGACATGGTAGAGAGGTACATCTTAGAAGGTAGGGAAGGTAGGGAAGGTGGGCTGAAGAAGGTTGGCAAAAGAAAAACAGCAACTCAAAATGGGGGGGCATAGGTTGGGTTAAACCTCCAGCAGGACTGCTGGTCTTCAAGGGCTTGCATTATGAAAAAGTGTTAGAACTGGTGATATGCCATGCTGAAACTACTGGAGTCATTAACCAGCATGCAAGAAGAAGAAGTCAACTGCATCTGTAGGCATTAAGATCCAGTAAATTAAATTACAGTTTGTATGGCAATCTAGAATTTGACGGCACATAAGGACTGCTTGGTCCATCCAGCCTGCCCATTTCTCCCTACCTTCAATATTACTGCAGACCATGTCTAGCCTACTGCTCTCTCCCCTTTTTCCTTTCCACTAGGATTCCATTGTGCTTATCCCATGCATTCTTGAACCCCACCATTTTCACCCCCACCACCTCTGCTGGAAGGTGGTTCTAGGAATCCACCACTTTGTGAAAAAGGACTTCCTTGCATCTCTCCTGAATCTACCCCCCAGCTTCATAGCATGTCCCCTTGTTCTTGAGTACTTTTTCCTTCTGAAAAATTATTTCTTTCTGTACCTTGTTGCCCCTGTGAGGTATTTAAAGGTCTCCATCATATCCCCCCTCCTCTATTCCATGGTGTACATATTGAGGTCCTTTAGTCTCTCCTCATAGGGCTTTTGATGCAGACCCTGTTGCCCTCTTCTGAGCTGCCTCCACTCTGTCCTTCTGGAGTTGTGGTCTCCAGACCTGGACACAGTACTCTAGGTGGGGTCTTACCAGTGATATATTCAGAGGCATCACCACCTCCCTCTTTGTGCTGGTGATACCCCTCCCTATGTACCCAGACTCCCTCCCTTCCCTGCAACAAAGAAACTCTTGTGCATAATAAAAAATGGGTGGTAGTGCCACCTAGTGTGAGTGAGATTAGGGACCTAGGATTTTTTAAGAATGCATTTTTAACACAATAGCACTAAAACACCCTCCTGACATTGTTTGCATGCTGGGAGTGCTCTCAGTACAACAGTTTCCATACCAATATGATGCTCCATACTTTATTTTTTTTAATAAAAAATGTGCGTTTAGGACACGCTTACCCCCCCCCCCCCAAACACATTTATTTGAAAGGGTCAGAATTGGCTGGGAGGGGAGGGGGGGGTGACAGTGTCCCCTTAACTGCCAGCTTCTAACAACTAGAGGGCACTGATCAATGTTACTATTTCATAACCCTCTAGAACTTTTCATTTGCAGCTGTTGCACCTAGACGGTACTGCTTTTCACAAATATAGATCTAGGCCACAACAAATAAATGCATTTTGTTTAATCCAGATGCAGTTTTTTGGTATCACACGGTGGTGGTCCCAAACTGCAGTACACTTCACATAGATAACGTCAGGCTCCCAGTATGGTCTTATTTTAGCTTAGCCTACCGTACTCTTGTAGGTCGTTTTTATACAAGAACCACCAGCATTCCTGCAGGCAGCTTAGTTCGAAAAAAGTTCAAACTGAAAAATAGGTAAAGCTTCTGACTGCAGGTGCACTTGGCAACCTTGCAGAGTGTGTGCGCACATGTGTGTGTGTGCGCGCAGGTGTCACATGCACACACATCAGGAAGCAGTGTCTTAATTGTCTCAAGTAAGGGATGGGGTACTGGAACTGATTTTTTCTTGTAAGTTAGGGAGTAGTTACTAAAGGAAGTGAGAAGATTCTATTTTAAGGCTGGGCTGGTAGCACAACAATAGCACTACTGCTCACTATACTATGTCCTGGTTTTGGACTCTGGAAACTCTGTGGCTGGCTGGGGGGAGGGGGGTTTGAGCATTCTAGAGGACTACTCTCCTCTCGTTGGGGGTGACGCTGCATTCCACTGCTGCCTGATGCCTAGCCAAAGTTAGATGCCAGCATAGTGGGAATGCTCACTGGGGAAGCATAGCGACACAGACATCGTGCTACACACCTCTGGACGATGCATGTATGTCATTGCATGTTGGTAGCCTATAAAGGGGTGAAAATCTGAGGAAGTCCCCCAGGCTGGTAGGACGATACCAGCCCCCTTGCAGGCCCAGCACCACGGACAGTGGCAATTTACCCACCAGGAGTGGGTCCTGTGTAAATGGTAAGGTAAGTCCCGGAGATAGTGGATGTTGGGGTATTGGGATGTTGAAGGGTGCTGGCAAATGGGGGCCAGCTGTGACTAGAGTAATTAAAAAAAGATGTAAAAACTATTGTGTTCATTTTGTGCGATTCTGTCAAGCATTTTGAGGATAATCTGAACATCTGTGCTCGACGTGTGGCCAGAGCAGAAGCATGAGATGGATTCAAAGGTCCCCAGCTAAAAAAAAAATGCAAGTTTTAAGATGATCTATTACAATTAGTGAAAAATCTGAGAGCATCAATATAAAAATCCAATGGATTTCTTAAAAGGACCGAATACGGCTGGCCCGGTGGCACTGAGGGTCGAGGCACTGGACACACCACCTCACCATGCTGGCGACCTGAGTTGAGGAGTGAGCTTGGGCTGCCAGGGGTCGCCCCGGGGGGGTGGGGTGGGAGAGGAGCCGGATCGAGATGCCGCTAGTCCGTTCTCTCTAGGGAGGGATGAGAGGGTTCTCCGGCACTTGGCTGCCACCCACTGGAGGCTACGTGGTAGTGCCAAGCCATAGGGTACCATGGCATTAAGCCGGGTGGTGGGAAGGGGCAGTCACTGGAGCCATGGAGTTCATGCGCACCTCCACAAGGGAAAAATGCATGTTTCCCCCATTGCCAAGAAGGCGCAAGTAGTAACGGGGAGCCAAAAAGCATAACAGACAAAAGGCACGAAAATCCCTATAATAGGTAGCTCATGGTAACACAACTGTTTTAGAACATTCAAAATAAAGAAAGCTCCTCTGATGACCTATATCAGATTTGAACATAGTTCAAGAGGGGTTGATAAGGCTGTTCTATGGGACAGTCAAAGCTATGGTGACCAGAAAAACTTCAAGTTTAGCTTCAGCCAAACACTAAACAGAGTGGCACATGACAAGCTAATGAGCAAAACTGCAGGTCTGGAATAATTCAATCCAAGGCAAGATCTGAAGGACCTGCTAGAGTGCAGCTCAGAGGGGCACCTTCATTATGTACATCACAAGTATTATGAAGTGGGGGTAAAGCCACCAAATTACACTGGCTTATTGGTTAAAAAAAAAAAAACGGCAGCTGATAGGACAGTCTCAGGTATCTGGTACAAGGAGAACCCTAACAAGGTATGTGTCACGCCTAACAAAATAGCACCATGTTTTCAAGAATTCTGTACCGGTTTCTATGCAGAACTTATTCAGGAGAAACACATGAACCAATTTCCTGCCAACTTGCAATTGGTCTCTTTCAAAAAAGGACAGTGCCAATCTGGACAGGGTCATTTCAGAGGAACAAGTAACAGGAAATCTTTGAGTGGAAAAGTGAAAAGGCACGTGGGCTGTATGGCTTTAACATCGGTTTCTATAGGGCATTGAGCAGAAATTACACCAGCCTTAAAGGGAGGCAGTATAGCGCAGTGGTATAAGGCTCTGCGCTGCAAATCTGGTGATATCCAGCATACCAGACCTGGGTTTGAATCCCACAGCTTCCACTTGCATACTGTGTGACCCTGAGCAAGTCACTTAACTTCCCTGTGCTCCCAGATCACACCTGTAAAAAAGCTTTCAGCTTAGTGCGCTACTCTTGGTTAAACAACTAAAAAAAAATAATTAACCCTTGCAGGACTGCGGACCGATATCAGTCCAACATTCCTATACATTCTAATTCTCTAATGCTGGGTTGTATTGCAAGGGGTATATTCTCGAGGAGGGAGGAGGTGATTCTGCCACTGTATAGGTAATTAGTTAGACCGCACCTGGAGTACTGCGTGCAATACTGGTGTCCATATCTGAAGAGGGACATTAAGTTACTGGAAGGGGTGCAGCGCAGAGCGACAAAGATGATCAAGGGGCTGGGGGACTTATACGAGAGGAGGTTGAAGGAGTTGAACATGTACTCACTGGAGGAGAGGAGAAGAGACAGGGTGACATGATTGAAACCTTTAAATACATGAAAGGAATAAACAAGACGGGTACAGAGGGCTGTTCAAAGTAAGGAGGGAGGGCCACCAGGGCCATGATATGAGACTGGGCGTGGAAGGTTCAGGAGGAGATGAGGAGACACTTTTACAGAGAGGGTGGTGGCTGGGTGGAATCGTTACCTGCTGAAGTGGTATGCAGTAGAACAGTGGACTGCTTCAAATGAGGATGGGACAGGACAAGGGGGAGGGTTAATGAAGGGGAAGGGTGGAAGGGAAGGGCAGCTGCAGAATAAGGGGTGCTAGCTACACATTCGAGCAGACTTGATAGACCTCTAGGCCTTTATCTGCTGGCAAATTTTGTATGTTTGTATGTTCGTAATTCTGTCGGCAGCATAAGGGTTAATACCTACATCACAACAGGGGTTATCTCAGAGAAGTGGCAGGAGGCATTAATAGTAATCCCTAAAGCATGAAAAGGCAAAGATTTGTGTGCAGCTTTCCAGCTAATTTCACACCTTAATCAGGACATGAAGTTCTTTACAAAAGGATGTATTGAAAAATCTATCACATACAGGTGAAACGGGGTTCATCCCTTAAAGAGCAGCTGATGCCATTATGACAACAAAAAACATTTAGACAGTTCAGCTTGTAGTTTACATTAGTTTTGTATTTCTCATCCCCATTATTACTTAGATCATTTGCATGAAAATGGGATCTTTGCTCTTGAAGAGTTCATTTATTCCTATTGCTTTCTCCCTACCTGGGGTCACAATGTTCTACTTGTGACATCACAATTGCTCCCATGGCAACAGATTGTGATGTCACAACATAGGACTATGACAAGAAGCAGGGAGTAAGGAAAAGAGGCAGATGAACTCTAAAGGATATAGAACAGGTTTCCATGCAAATTTCTCAGTAATAAGTAATGGAGAAGTGATGTATATTTAATACACATGGAATGCAAGCTGAATTGTACCCAAATATGTTTTTCAAAGCTTTTTTTTGAGGTGTCAACAGCTCTTTATCACCTACAGAATATTGGATGCCTTATACCATCATAATAGCAGTAATTATCCTTAATTGTTCATATTTTTAGATGCAGAAATATCTGATTGTTTGAACTGAACCTACTTGCTAGTGGTGCAATGGATGGATTTGGGACAGGTTTTTGTCTTGGGTATAGATGCTGTACTCCAAACATATAGTTTGGTCAAGGTTAACGACACTATCTGATGCAGTCAGAATTGAATGGGTACCAGACATGGTTGCCCTCTGTCCCCTCTCCTGTGTGCTCCAAGTATGAAGCCTTTGGCAGTCGCAGTGAGACAGGCAGATGCACATAAGGGCATACGGGTGGATGGACATGAACAACTGCATCTCCCTGTATGCTGATGATACCTCGATTTATCTGGGGGAACCTCGGCTCTCATTTCCTACCTTATTTCATTTGTTACAAACATTTGGGGAAGCCTCTGGTCAACAGAGATGTATCCGGGACCTTAAAAGTAAGTGGGTCCTTCACGTACCAATTTAAAACAATTTCCCTTCCAGTGGGTGTATGATAAGATGAGATACCTGGGAATACAGATCGCAGTGTGGATTTCCAGATAATAGCATAGTAATTAACTTCTCTTTAAAGTAGTCAGTGTATGAGGCTTTCAATAGATACTCTCCTTACTCCAACATTGTCGGATAGACTAGAGACAGTTAAGATGAATGTCTTGCCTATATTTTCATTTTTACATTCCACCTTACCACTTCCAGTTCCAGCCAAGTGACTGGAAAGATCTAAAAAAAGAATTCTCAATTTTTGGGGGGAGGCCGTAGACTCCAAATCTGATGGGACAGCCTAATACAGCACAAAACTAAGGGAGGCATGGAAATAAAGGTTTCCACAATACTATGAAAGACCACAGTTAGTGTAGTAGAAATTCTAAGGGGTTTGGAGGACAACACGTGGACTAATCTAGAGTGCAGAGTGCATACCCAAATACCAATAAAATATCTACCATGGATAATAGACTAGGAGAAACTTAATATTTCTAATTGCTGGACCGTCCACACCATGTGCCTATAGCTTTAGCTTAATAAAAGAAGCCAAATACTGAAAACAAATGTCGCAAAAGATACGCATTCAATGGCTGCCAGCTTTCCCACCCACACAATTAGACAGTTTGTTCACAAGGAGGTCAGGAAAGGCTTGCAATACCTGGGGTAATTTTTGAAATAGGCACTCTTTTCAACTGATTTTTTCCTCCAGTCGCTGCTCCACCAAGACTTCCTCAGAAATCCCGGCTTACTCCTGCCTGTCTGAGAGCCCCCCATCCCAAGTCTCCCCTGCGGTACTCTGGGCCCTTGCACTTACCTTGCAGTGAACCCCCTTGCTTGTACCCCCCCCAAGATGGGGCCACCACTCCTACTTTGGTGCTACTTGAAATCCAATCAGCTGCAGGCAAGACAAGGGATCGAGAGAATCAGGATCAGGTGGGCATGGGGCCAGGCGTCATCTACTCGGCGGTGCAGAATATTTTTTTGTATGTGAGCATGATCCCCCCACCCGGAAGCGCGGACATGCAATGACTCCACCCCACTGCAGGATGTCCACCATCACCTCTATTCATCTTGACATGGTCCCCAGGCTGCAGCATACCCAGCCTCCGCTGGATGTTGCGGACACCAGGAATCCACAGACCACCCACTCCCAAGAGAGGAGAGCTGTCTTCCAGATGTTCAATCTTCTCCACGGCCGACCCCCAGCAACACGAGTTTGCTCCTGAACCTGGGTCGCCGGCATGGCGTATGGTGCAGCATCCAGTGCTTCAACCCTCAGCACCACCGGGCTAGCTGAAATAAGCATTCTTAAAAGCTTTCAGCAAGTGGTACGGGAGTATGGCCTAAGCCGCCTAGCCTTACAGTGCTATGTCCTGTGTAGGGATTACACCGACACAGCAATCACCATAGCAGACTTACAAGCCAGTCTCCCTACAGGAATACTCATAATAAATAGGGCCTAACAGCCAGACCAGCCAGGCTTCATCTCCCATATATCCCATGGTAAAAAGGTGAAGCAGGAGTGCAGGCCATCACTAAGCTGCAAGAAAAATGGGAAGGGAAGCAGCAAGATGCCTGAATACTTCCTGATGGACAAAATTCTGGCCGAGAGTTCGTAGCACTTATGCAACCCATTCATGGAGGGTATTCAAGTGGAAAATGGTGATCAGGTTCTTTATCACTCCCGTAGCAGCCAAACTATAGGACAGTAATCAAAGACCTCTGCCCGAGGGGATATGGGCACTATGGCACACAATTCCACATTTTTAGGGATTGCCCAGTTTTGAAACCATTCTGGGTGGAGGTTAAACAGGCAATGCAATGCAAGGCATCCTGGAACTACCCCCTAGCACTTACATTTGAAAACATGATTTTAGATCTTCTACCTAGAGGAGTACATTTCCACTATTAAAGATACCTGTACTTAATACCTGTTGCTACAGCTGGAAAAGCCAATACACAGCACTGAATGTTCAGTAGTAGTCCCCAAATTCAGCAATGGCATACAAATATTCTAAGCATTAAAACCATGGAAGCCATTATGGCTTTGGTAAGATTTCAAAAAGACCAATATAACACAATGTGGTCCTCCGATTTTCATTACAGAGAATCTTAGGAAGACATTCCAGTGTTAGAACAAGTTTAGCTATTCTAACCAATTTTTCTTTTTGTTACCCATCAATATCTATATATTGGAATGGCTATATGAGGTGTAGAGGGGACACGTTGACAGTTCTTTGTTATACATAGGTTGTATGAACAGTGTAAAGTTAAAATATTAGGCACCAGTCATACTGTTAATGGTGAATGTAACTTTACATCGAGAATTAGCCAGAGCTTATACCCTGTAAAATTAAAGTGTTGGTCAGATAGTAATGCCATCAAATTCCGTAAATGGTATGATAGAATGCAATTCATGACTTCCAACATAAATTGTATGCATTTGTTCTCAAGGTGTAAGCTACTATTTTGAAATAAAATTTACAAGCTTAAACAAAATTCAGAGGGAAGCAAAAAAGGCAGTGAGCAGAGCAAAAGCACAGACAGAGGAAAGGATAGCCAAAGGGGTAGCTAAAAGGGAACATGCTTTTCTTCAGATACACAAGTTAGAAGGGGATAAGACTTTCTTCAGATATGTAAGTGAGAAGAGGAAAGCAAGGGGAGGGGTAATGAGGATTAGAAGGGCGGCAGGTTAGACTGTGCAGAACAGGGCCAAGGAAAAACTGCCATCCTTAACAGGTACTTCTGCTCAGTCTTCACAGTGGAGGGAGGGAGATGGCAGACCCCTAGGAGTAGCAGGAACAAATGGGGGAGGGAGGAGGTGGAGACAAGTCCATGTTCAGAGGCAAGAGTCCTGAAGAGACTTGCAGTTCTGAAGCCGATCGAGGCTATGGGACTGGACAGGATACACCCAAGGGTACTAAAACTCAAAGAGGTGCTAGCTGCCCCACTGATGGTCTTATTTAACTGCTCACTGGAAATGGGTATGGTTCTGGAGGACTGGAAAAGAGCAGACGTGGTCCCTCTACATAAGGGAAGCAGCAGGGGGCAGGCTAGCAACTAAAGGCCAGTAACTTTCACTTCAGTGGTGAAATTAATGGAAACCCTGCTTAAGGGAAGTGGTAGAGTGCTGCAAGAACACAGGCTGCATAGATTCACAGGAAGTGGGGGGGCTGGTCATACTAGATGAATTTGATAGATTTCTTTGACTGGGTGACCAGGGAAATAAATCAGGAAAGGATCAAGGCCTGTCTGGTGACTCTTTAGCAAGGCCTTTGACAGTGTAGCACAGGAGACCGGTAAAGAAATTGAGTAGCCTAGGGGTGGGATCCAAAGGGGTGAATTGGGTTACAAACTGGTTGACAGATAGGTGACAGAGGGTGGTGGTTAAAGGCACTCACTAATGATGGGAGTGACCAGCGTTGTGCTGCAGGGCTCA
This sequence comes from Neoceratodus forsteri, assembly GCA_016271365.2. Classification (NCBI taxonomy): domain Eukaryota; kingdom Metazoa; phylum Chordata; order Ceratodontiformes; family Ceratodontidae; genus Neoceratodus; species Neoceratodus forsteri. Next base: position 795,025,721 of record CM028134.1, read on the forward strand.
GTACTGTGACTGGTTCTCCTTGTGTCTTCATGAGTGACATTGTAAAGGAACTGTAAGGGAAGGTATGCCTTTCTGCAGATGATACCAACATCTGTATTAGGATGAACACTCAGGAGGTGAAGAGAATGTGCAGGGATCTTGGGAAACTCGAGGAGTAGTCAAGAGCATGGCAGTTGGAGCTGAATGCCAAAAAGTGTAACATTATGAACCTAGGGCATAGGAACCCAGAAACTGAGTGTAGCATGGGGGAAGGGACCAACAGTCACTAAGCAGGAAAAGGAATCTTGGGGTCATCATAAGTGATGACGTCAAGTGGCAGGGCTGTGTGACAAAGCAGTGGGTAGGGATAGTGAGATGTTGGGGTGCAGAGGGAGGGGTAGCTTCAGCAGGAGGGAGGGAGGTGGTGTTACCAATTTATTGCTTCCTGGTGAAACCCCACCTGAAATACTATGTCCAGTGTTGTAGGCAGCACCTCAGAAAGAACATAAACAGGGTGGAAGTAGTCCAGTGGAGGGCAACTAAAATGGTGCAGGGGGTTCACAAGAAGCCCTACAAGGAGGGATTCGGAGATGTCAACATGCACACCCTAGAAGAGAAGAGCAGGAGGGAACATGATGGAGACCTACAAGTACCTTCCAGGGTGAACAGAGTGCAAGAGTGTGGTGTCTTTCAAATGAGAGAGCACTAGGACCAGAGGGCATGCTATGAAGCTGGAGGGAGTGGGGAGTTTAAGAGGGATGTGAGGAAGTACAATAAAAGAGTGGTAGACTCCTGGAACAGACTGCCAGAAGTAGTGGAGGCAAAATAGTGGGGCTTCAAACGTACATGGGATAGACAGGACTTTCGTAAGGTGTTTGACTCTGTTCCACATAGGAGGCTGATAAATAAGTTGCAACAGAGGAGTGGGACAGAACATTGTCAACTGAATTGGGAACTGGCTCCAAGGAAGAACCTAGAGGGTGTTGGTAAATGGCAGTCAGGGAAGGATGAGGTGACCAGCGGAGTCCCCCAGGCATCAGTACTAGGGCCAATCCTATTTAACATATTTATCAGTGACATAGCAGATGGATTGCAGGTAAAGGTGTGCCTGTTTGCAGATGACACCAAGCTCTGCAACAGAGTTGATATGCTACAGGGGGTCTCAACAATAGTCTCTGATCTACAAAAGCTGGAAGACTGGTCAAAACAGTGGAAGTTGAAGTTAGACGCCAAGAGGTGCAAAGTTATGCACCTGGGGAGAAAAAACCTAGCCAGGAAATATACCCTAGGAGGGGAGCAACTGACAAACCAAAGAAGAGAGGGATCTAGAGGTACTCTTATCTGAGGATTTAAAGTCAACCAGGCAATGTGAAAAGGTGGCTCAGAAGGTTAGTGGCATCCCTGGATGCTTAGGTAGGAATATCACTAGTTGGAAAAGCGAAGTTATAATGCCGCTGTACAGGTCCTTGGTGAGGCCTCATTTGGAGTACTGCATCCAGTTCTGGAGACCGCACCTCAGAAGCGATAGATTGCATGGAGACCATGCAGAGGAGAGCTACAAGGATTATACATGGACTACACTAAACCTTACGAATCAAGATGAGAGCATCTCAACATGTACTCACAGGAAAGTAGAAGGGACAGAGGGGATATGATAGACATTTAAATACCTCAGAGAAATCAACTCAGTAGAAACACAAGATCTCGTCAGAGTAAACATGTCAACATGCCAACATGCCCAAAGGGGCACAACATGAGCCTGATGGGCTGAAGTTTCGAAACAAATAGCAGGAAGTTCTTCACTAAGAGTGGTGGAGCCCTGGCACAGTCTGCCCCCAGAGGTTGTGGCAGCAAAAACAGTAAGGGAGTTCAAGCTAGGATGGGATAGACACGGTAGTAAAATAAAAGTTAACAGATGGAGGGGGTTAGCCCTGACTAAGGGGGTGGGTAGCCTAACACAGGCAGACTAGATGGATCGCATGGTCCCCTTCTGCTGGCACTCTGTTCTTATAAGGGAATATTAGTAAATTGGCAGGGATGGGGACAGGTTGCCAAAGATCAGTTAGGGTCTGAGGAGACAAATTAGGCAAACATAAGCAGACTGAGTGGGCCAAGCAATCCTTTTTTGCCAAATTCTATGTTTCTATGTCTGTTTAAAATAATGTTGACAATATTTTGGCCATGTTGATTAAACTGATGGATTTGTAAATTGATGCATCTGTTACCTGAGCTTTTTTGTAAATATGAGTAATATTACTGGGAAGCCCATTTTCTGATGGGACTGACCACTTTCTAATGCCATAACAACCCTATGGATATTACAGAATGGAACCAGATTTTTACAGCATGGGTATCAGCCAAACTGTAAGTGAAAATCACTGCCATCTCCTGCTTACAACAAAATGTCACAGAAAAAGGAAAACTGCCATTTTTTCTTTAAACATACAGCACTAAGCTGACCAGCAATTATATAAAACAAACAAGGTGTTACATTAATTTTTTTGCATACCCTTGGTGTGTAATACTATCACAAACCACTTATGCACCACACTTGTGGTTTACGTGGTGTTACACAATTCCGGTGTTTTAAATATGCTCATTGGCCCCCATATTCAAAAGTCCCCTGCAAAATCATGCAAGTGCCTGCGCCGCGCATCTGAGATGTGCTGGCCCACAATGAGATATTCAGAAGATATGCCATGAAATGTGCTCATGCAGGTCCAGCTGAATATCTTGAAGATGCGCAATCGTGCATTGGGAGATGTGCGGTGCAGCAGGTAGCCTGAGCCCTATGCAGAGCATGGTGAAATGTGTGACACAAAGCCACTTGTGCGGTGCACAAAATTTCAATATTCAGCCGAGATATGCAATGAACTCATTGCACCATTCCAAGCCCATCTCCCACATGCGCAACTCATTATTGGAATGTATTCAGGCCATCTGCATACCCTGGGCATGCTCAGTTCCAGCTTTGCAGGGCTGCCCCACCACTTTACAAAGGTGAACAGGAGTTACTGCAGCCTATCAGGTAGGTGTGATGGACTGTTTTTTATGTGGGTGGGTGGACTGCATTGTCCTGGGTACAGTGCTATTACCCATAGCCATGTACATGGTCGGACTGGGGTACAGGGGGCCCACCTGGACAGTGGCCACAGGGGCACAGCTGAACATGCAACAAGGGAGGGCACAGGGTGACAGTTTGATCAGTATACCACATGCAGGTGGATGCACCATCTCCATATGCAGTGTATGGTCACCTGCGGTGCCCCACATCCCCAGTATGAGGGGAACATGATGGCTGCAAGGAATGGCAGTGTGCAGAGGATGACCAGGAACCCAAGGGGGTGGATCCCACTCATTTGCACCTATGGTGTACCACTGTGGGTGTGTGCCACAGGTCAGTCCCTGGCTTGTGCCAGGCTGCCACTCGGCCACCAGGCTACCTGGACACTGTTGCCCCAGACGGCACCCTGGGTGCATGCCACCACCAGGTGGCACACTACCAGCTGCATGGGTGCAGGCCATGGTCCCTGGTACATTTGCTTCATCGTGGCTGTCCACTCCACTGGTGTGCCTGGGGGGGGCCCCCCTGATAGCACTGGCATGTGGCTGCTGGGTGTCTATGTCCAGGGTATGGTGTGGGGGGGTTGCCCACTGGAACAGTGCCAGTAGTGCCATGGCACCTGTGGCTCAGAGTATGTCCATTATGGCATGACAGCTGTGTGTGGGTGCCTGGAGCATGTTCTGGTGCACCACCGAGGGCTGTCTCTAGATGGCCTGCCTGCAGTTCTGCAGCCTGCCTGTGGGCGGCTGGCAGATTTAGGCCATTTTTTGTATGCCTAACTTTGGGTGGCTCATTTCTGAGATGCACAGAAGATGCGCCGTACAATTTGGCCGAATATAGGGATGCACGGCATATTCATGGGAATGCCCCCTTTATTTGTGCTACATTCATTATTTCTGCACGATGGCACATCCAGAGATGTGCAACACATCTCTCCCTCTTGAATATTGTGGTTATGCACATTTTTTGAGATGTGTGGCACAGCTCCATTTTGGGCTGCCCATCCCCTTTGAAAATGTGGGCCATAATTTACAACACCCAATCCATTATTCTCTATATAATTACCATGTCAGTCATCAGGAAAGAAATGCATTGACTATATAATTTTGAAAGAATTTTGCCCCACCATTCTGATTTTACTATATAAGCATCAGATAGTATTCCATCTTGACTATGTGCCTTATGTGATTTTAAGGATCCGATTGTTACAGACCTTCTCTGAAGTAACCACTATTTTATTCATGTCAGACATGGAAATTCATTGCATAACAGAACATATATTTTACAAAAAAAAAATGAATGTAGGCAACTATTTCAAAGAATTCTTAAAGGAAAGCTTTCCAAATAAGTCACCCCACAAAGATTTAGCCCCTGATTAAGCTTTTTGCAAATTAAAGCATTCATTTTCCCTGCTGCAACTTTTTTTTTTTACTTTTGAAAAGTCTGGGAGCAGGAAATATGGCGCATGTTGTGCAGTTCCATTTATTGTAAAAGTGCAGCACTGCACCGCTTGCTTCAATACAAATGAGCCAACTGGCTCAGTCTTGCCAGCAGAATCAAATGTCAAACATGCCTGCTTGGCATGAAATCTCTCCTGGGTAAAGCTCCATTGGCTTTCAAAGAACTGCTCCAGCAAGTTAGATCTTGGTACCGCACTAGAGGGTAGACTCAAAGCCCATTTGCTATCTCCTTCAGAAAAATGGCGCTTGGCCAATGGTCCTTCACATACAGGGTTCCTTGGCTAAATGAGATCCCAGCACACCTTTTACTCATTAACAGCCTCCGTGTCTTAACTAAGATGTCTCCCTGCCAAGGTTGAGGTCTGTAGCTGCAGGTAACCTGTAGCGCTAGCACCCGATAGCTTGGAGTCAGCCTGCTCCTGGGATGCATTCTCCGATTTGCTACCCTACTACCCAGTAACCCCAAGTTTAAACTCCTGCCTCTTACTACTTGCCAGCCCTCAAACTTAAGCCTTCTATAGCCACAACCTGTCGACAAGCCTTCCATCTACTGTCCTTAACTCAGCACTCTGTTTTAAGTCCCTCCCCGGCCATTGATCCAGTGACCCTTCACAGAGGTGATTGACTCAAAGCACCAGTCTTCCTCCCAGCTTATTCTGTGTACAGTCCTCCCTCACATTGCTCTCTAGTGTGTTCGTACTAGGTCAGTCCTGCACAGAAAATTACACCCCCCCTTCCTTGACTTGAATTAATGACAAAACTTCCTCTTGGCTGCATTAACATACAGGTTGTGAAAGCCTATTTTGAGTCTCTCCCCTCCTGACTTTATGAAAAAATGACAGTGCCTCCCCTGGCTGCTTTACCTCCTGCTGAATTAGTTCCTTAAACCCACAGCACTCACCATGTACCTTGGGCTGTACTAACGGCAGTATGTACCTCTATATGAGATAGCTTACAATTGTAAATAGACCAATTGTTATTTCTTGTATTTTTTGTTTCTGTACTTGTGCACCCATACTCTACCTTTCTGTTTCGTCCTCCTGTCAAGACGTGGAACCTTTGAAAAATAGCATTTTGCTTAAAAGGTTATGCCCGAATGACAAAATAAAAAAAATAAACCTTTGGGGTGGAACGCTATGTATTTGGACAGCTTTCCTTTAAGGAATTTAGGTAGAACATTTTGTAAGAATGAAAAATTATGCAACTTACTGAAAAGTCATCCATTTTCCTGCAAGAAAAAAAAAACAAACATTATTGTCATTGTTTTAGTATTTCTATTTAAAAGAAGTTATATGCTTAAAATAAGCTGCATATTGGGTTTATTATAACCACTAAACAAATGAAGGTGTGTAGTTGTATCAAGGAAATCCATCAATAACCAGGCAGACACATTGTTCCATGAAATATGGAAGCAGTATGTAGGACCCATAGATAGATACTATTAGAAAAGAGACATCTAATTTGTTCCAGTTCTGTGCACCTCTCCAAACCATGGTTGCACACTCTAAAGCCTCAAACCCAGCACAAGGCATTATGAGTATGCAAATACTTGTTGGGGGCAGAATGACAGGTCTTCACCAGAGTGGAAGTCCCCTTTCTAGACAAACTTTTGCATCTGAACCAGTACAGGCTGATAATGACCAACTGCAGGCACGCGTTTTGTCCTGCTGGGCTCCCCAGTACAGTTGCTGTCTCTGCCAAGTACCAGCTCAGCCTCAGAGCAATTGAGGTACTTAGTATACTCAGGTAGCACAGCAAAAAGAGTTGGTTATAAAAACAGACCCTTACAAATAAATCACTGGACTTTTTCTACTACATATACCGTCTGATCAATGTTAATGTTAATGTCAACTCAGTTTCTTCCAGATTTCTGTCTGCTTGTGGATCGTAGCACCTAAAATTTGCTTCACATGTCTGATTGGAAGCAGTGTCATGGGGCAGGTCAGATCTTGAGCCACTTTTAAGTCCCTGTAGAAACAGAAAAAAAATTACTGCACACCAGGGCGAATTCAATGAAAGCTGTTGCTTCAAAAATGTGCTCAACCATCTAATTGAGAAGGCAGGCTCCTTTTCTTGTTGCCTCACATAGATTCTTCATCAGACACCCTGATGAAGCCTCAAAGTGAGTCGATAAGTAGGGTAGCCTGCCTCTGCATTTAGATGGTTGAGCTAATTATGGAATGTGCTAGTCTGCAATAAACTGAAGCAAGAGTCTTTGCTGATGTCACCTTCATGTGCAGCAGTTTCGTTTTCTATGGCTATTTCTTGTCATTGTTATTAACTGAATGCACCAAAACGGACAGAGTGCACTTTTCCAGTTTTGTCCTGTGGAAGCAGGAACCAAATGAAAATGAAATGGGGCCTCTGAGTTGGCCTGCCCTGGGTGGATAAACAATAGAAGGTAGCAGAAAGAGGCAAAGAGTGAGACAAACAAGAATTAAGCATTTGTCAATGCCGAATGTTGTCTTGCTGGCGTTGGCATTGGTAATGCAGGAGTCAGAGATGTATAATATGAATGGCAGTGAAGCATGGAACAGACATCAAAACCACCCCACCCTGCAGAGACAGATAGGCATTAGGGTGTGCCTTTGGGTCGGTTGGCCACAAGGCTCATGGCATTTCACCTCACCCTACCCTGCAGACACAGAAAAGTGTCTAGGTGTGCCTTGGGATGTTCAGGCTTTATACTCACCCCATTCCATAAGGAAATATGCTGAAATGGGTGCAGTATAGAAGAATGGGGAGAACTTTGGGGCTGAAGACTCCAAGGCACACCTCGATGCCAGTCACTGGCTGCAGGGTGGGGATGGAATGACGTGAGCATTACTGTTGACAATCTCAAGTCACACCCCTGATGCCAGTCAGTCTCTACAGGGTAGGTGTTAGGCTTTCCGACCGTAACACCCTGGGTTTTTTCTTGGCATTTTCACTCCAAGTTTTCAACATGTGCTTTTTGTGACCCCACTGAACAAACAATGACAGTGTTAGCCGAAAGGTGATTTTGCACAATGACTATGCCATTTGGCACCACTGGTGCAAAAAAAAAAACAAAAAAACAAAAAAAAAACACATTTCAAACAGGATGTGAAAAATGATAGCTGTACTGTTCATGAAGAGGTGTAAAAAAAATAGTAATGTTGAAAATGTGGAGTGAATATAACAAAATTGGTGAAGTCATGAGCGTGCATAGAAACTGTGCAATGTACACCCGTAATGTAAATTTTTTTTTTTTTTTCCACATCAGATTTCCAACACTGGCATTTTGGGACCTCCGCTCATGAACAGTGGCACTGATTCTTAATGTGTCTCAAACGTTTATTTCCCACAGCGACTGCGCCCATTGTGTGCCACATGTGCAAAAACATGTTTCAGGCAGAATGTGAAAAATGACAGCTGTACTGTTTATGTACAAATGACAATTTTGAAAATATGGAGTAAAAATACAAAAAAAAGCGAAATTACGAACGTGTGTAGAAAGTGCGCGAAGCATGCTGGTAACAGCTATTTTTTGGAAATGTTTTCACCAAATTTGCAACATGGGCTTTTTGGGACCTCTCCTTATGAACACTGTCACAGATTTTCTTAATCTGTCCCAAACATTGATTTTGCACAGTGTTCGCATACATGGCGCAGTCAAACATTTCAGGCCAGATGTGAAAGACAGCTGTACTGTTCATAAGGAGGTGTGGAAAAATGGCAATTTTGAAAATCTGGAGTGAAAATGTTAAACATTCTCGAAGTTATGAGCATGCTTGGGAACTGCACAACGCACGCTCAAGTCATTTTTGGGAATTTTTTCACCAAATTTGCAACATAGGCTTTTTGGGAGCCTACCTTGTGAACTGTGACACTGCTGTTTTGTTAGTCCCGAAAGGAGATTCTTCGCAGTGACCATGAAATCACCTTTCGGGACCCAATAACAAAATGACAGTGACTGAGTTCGGGATCCAAGAACCCAAAGTTGAAAATTTGGTGCCAACATTCACAAAAATGGCAGAGATATCCACCCAAGTTGGAAAACCCCCATTGACATTATACAGCTTATCAGCATTTCTTCAGTTTGTGGTCGGCTTTGAAGAGTACAAACATGTTCCTGATCCACCAAAGATCATTGTGCTGGGCTCCAGAGATAAATATGGGGAGGTGGGGTGTGCAGAGGGTGGGTGCAGGTTGGGGAGGGGGCCGCTGACAGAGAGGGACCATTTTCTACTTTACAGGTAAAAAAAAAAACAACATCGTGGAAGGTTTTTTTTTTTTTTACACACACACACAGGTACATTTAGTATGCTAGGATGGTCCCAGCATGCCACCTGTGTGTTTTTGGGGGACTGGAGCTGGCTGGCACAGGGCACCCCATTGGCAAATGAACTGGGGAGAGGGGTATGCCGACAGGGGGAATTAGGCATCCCGATAGACTTTTATGGGGACTGTGAGAGGCAGACTGGGACAGCTGCCACCATGTTTATTGAAATGTTACACCAGGGAAGGCATGCCCTGCAATGAGGGAGTCGCTCCCTCATTGCAGTGGCAAAGTTGTTTCAAGTTGGTGGCTCACTTTTCAACTGCTGTCATAGACAGCATGTGCATTTACTGGTGTCACAAAGACAAGCCCCCAGAAACAGTGGGGCATTGGCCACGACAGGACCGCACTTCCAAAACCTGCTATTCTAAGCTACCACAATATGTTGCTTGCACGAGTCAAGACAGCATAAAACAAATACTTGTCAATGCCAAATGTCTCACTGGCATAGTCATTGGTAATGCAGGAGTTAGGGATGCATAATAGGAATGGAATTGAAGTATTGAACTGAAGTCATTGCCACCCACCCCTGCAGAGTGACAGGCATTGGGGTGTGCCTTTGGGGGCATCAGCTATAAAATGCTTATGCCATTCTACCTCACCCTACCCTGCAGACACTGAAAAGTTTCATGGTGTGCTTTGGGGTCATTGGGTCTTATACTTACACCATTCCATAAGGAAATACACTGAGGTAGGCGCAGTATAGGAGAATGGGGTGAACTTTAGGACTGAACACTCCAAGGCAGACCTTGATGCCTGTCAGTGGCTGCAGGGAGGGGGTTGGGTGGAATGGTGTGAGCATTACAGCCAATGATCCCAAGTCACACCCCTGACACCTGTCAGTCTCTACAGCATGGGGTGTTGCAGTTGGAAACCCTAATACCATAGGCGTTTGTTATTTTCAGTCCAAATTTTCAATATAGTGCCACTCTGTCATCACAAAAAGCCCATCAGTTTGTTAGCTGAAAGGTAGTTTTGCACAGCAGCTGTGCCATTTGGTGACACAAGGATGAAAACACATTTTGGGCAGAATGTGAAAAATGACAACTCTATTGTTCATGAGGTGTAAAAAAATTGCAAAGTTAAAAATCTGGAGTGAAAATATGAAAAATTGGTGAAGTCATGAGCATACATAGAAACAGTGCAACACATGTCCATGACCCAGTTGTTTTTGGAGGTTTTTTTAACCACATTTTCAATAGACATTTTGGGACCTCCCTCATGAAAAGTGGCACTGTGATTTTGTTACTTTGTCCCAAAAGTTGACTTCCCACAGTGACCACACCATTGTGTGCCACAGGTGCGAAAACACATTTTGGGCAGGATGTGAAAAATGACAGCTGTACTGTTCATAAGGAGGTGTGAAAAAAATGCCAGTGTAGAAAATCTGGCATGAAAATATTGCACATTTGCGAAGTTACAAGGGTGCATGGAAACTGTGCAACGCATGCTTGTAACAGACATTTTATGGACGTTCATCACCAAATTTTCAACATAGGCATATTAAGACCTCTGGTCATGAACAGTGCCACCGTCATTTCCTCAAACTGTCCCGAAAACTGATTTTGCACAGCGACTGCGCTATTGTGTGCCAGACGTGTGAAAACACATTTTGGCCAGGATATGTAAAGTGACAGCTATCCTGTTTATAAGGAGGTATGGGAAAATAGCAATTTTGAAAATCTGGAGTGAAAATATTACAAATTCATGAAGTTATGGGCGTGCATGGAAACTACACAACACACTCTTGTAAAACAGCCATTTTTTGGATTTTTCCACCAAATTTGCAACATAGGCTTTTTGAGAGCCCCCATCATGAACAGTGGCACTGTCATTAATTGGTCCTGAAAGGTGATTCCACGCAGTGACCGTGAAATCACCTTTTGGGACAGACCACCACCATGACAGTGACTGAATTCATGAGGAGGGGTCCCAATAACCCCATGTTGAAAATTTGGTGCTAAAATTCCCAAACATGGCCGAGATATGCACCAAGGTTGAAAAAACCCTATTTATGCCATTATACAGCTTACTGGCATTTCTTCAGTTCCAGATCAGTTTTGAAGAGTGCAGGCGTGTTCCCGGTCCACGAAGATCATTGCGCCAGGCTCCAGAGGTAAGTATGGGATGAGGGAGGCAGGGCACACAGAGGGTAAGCGGGGTGGGGGAGGGGCAGGAGATTGAGGATAATTTTCTTCTTTCACAGGTCTAAAAAGAAAAAAAAAATCACTGGACGGTTTTTCCTTTTCAGGGGATTTGACACGCTGGGGTGGGCTCCCAATGTACCACCCAAGTGTCTTTTTTGGGGGGGGATGCTGTAGCTGACTGGGGATTGGGCACACCCCTCGGCACACAAAAGCGGGAGGGGGCATTATGCTGATGGGGAGTGGTCTCCCCCATTGTCAAAATGAACTGAGAAGGGGGGACTGAAGCCGATGGGGATTGGGCTCCCCCACCAGCAAAGAAAAGACTGTTGGGGGGCGCATGATGCCATGGGGGATTGGACACCCCCTCAGCATGCATTGTAAATGAGGGGGGTCATTATGCCAATGGGAGTGGACTCCCTGTCAGCAAAAGTAGTGTCAGGGCACTCTGCAGGCACTGTCACCAGGCACATCAGGAGGGAGTGTTATTGTGCCACTGCATGACTGCAGCAGACCTTTTTAGATTTGGTGGCCACCTGACGTATGCCTTGTGTCAGCACCTGCAGCTGTCTTATTGGGGAATGAGGGACGCACCTACTGATGCGTGCCCTGCATTCGCCCAACAGTGACCGCACCTCCAAATCTACTACCCCAAGATGATGTCTGGCGCGAAAGTGTGAGCCAACATAAAAAGTCCAGGATTGGTGAAGGGAGAGGGAAGACAGGCACATGCTGCTGGCACTCCTGTAGAATCTCCTCCAGTTATGAAGGTTCTAGAACCTAGCTATTAGAATCCGGTCTGGAGCTCATTCAGGGGCATTACCAAATCCAAGTTACTGAGGAAGGAACACAGGAAAGAGGAAAAGGAGGACCTGATCTCCAACCCAAGGTCTATGAGATACCCTTAAATAGCTCTGGACAACAAACTAAGTTTCTGAGGCAGGTGCTCCATGGGCTACTGCTAATGCTGCTGAGAACTGGACGGAGGAAGTAGAGGAGGCTACTCTGGGGCAGCTGTATTTCAAGCTATATCGCAACCTCTTGCCAGCCAGTGGAAATAGGCAAACAGAGCCAAGGAAAAGGACAGTAGCAGAAGGTTCCCAAATTCTGGAAAAGATGTGTCCCATTTCATGAGCAAGTGCAACCAAAGAAGAGACCGCTCTGTAATAGGGTGGGATCAAACAGACACACAAACAGGAGTAAAATTTCATAAAATAAAAGCATCTGTGTTTAGAATCTTTATTTCACAAAATCAATATGTGCAGAAATCAAATAAACTTGGTGTTCAAACATCACACCTAAAACAAAAGAAAAATTCTTATAAATGCAGCTTCACTCTTTCCTTAGTGAAAGATTTTCTGCTGGTGTGTAGCCTGGCAGGCTACCTTTCTCTACTACCGGCAACCTTCTGGCCTGTCCTTTTCATCCCTCCCAGAGCATGGCATCACAACCAGGTGACCTAGGCAATAACCTTAATTATACAATGGCAAGAAAGAATCCTGGCTTCTGATTGGTCAGTTGGCTGTCACAGCAGGGATGTTATCCTGGCATAACCCCCTGCTGATAGTTTGGATGATATGGAGCATGCTGACCTCCTCTTTCTCTTAAGAAACAAAAATATTTTTACACACTAACAAAAACATTCTTTAAAATTATTTTTTTATTATGAAACAACAAGCCATTGTATAATAGGTTGGGCCCTCGGCCGGTGGCCTCGGGCCCAACCACCCGAGGTGGGATGTTATCCCAGCATAACTCCCACCCTGTCGGGCATTATTCCTTTAGCGTTTTCTGCTGTACAAAGAATGACAGATGGGATGGCCGAGACATATGCTAAAGGATATGCTTACTCCTTTAACTACCATATGTCTTTCTGCTTTTTAAACAACCCTTTTTAAAATATATTCATATAACATCTTAATGAGGCTCATTAAAAATAGAATATCTGTCCCCCCTCACCTTTGACAGCCATCGCTGTCACTATAACTATAGTCATTCTGTGGCCACCCTGCCCTAGAAAAACATGCTGAAGCACTTAAACAAGGTAGATACTTTCTAATAGGCATCATTATGCCTAGTGTACTCACCCGGTTACGAAAAGCAAACAAATAAATACTACATAATGGTATGACTTGTAAAAACAAACACTAGGAATTTCTAAAATAGATTTGGGTAAGCTAAACCACCAGGGACTGAAGGCGCGCTCCTCATCTCTGTGGGTTTAGTTGCTCACCTATTTGAACTTATTTCTGGCTTTTTCAGTTTAATTATTTCATTTCCCCACTGTAAAACATGGTTTTATTCATTAAGAAATTGCAATAACCAGTCGGGATTCAACCTTAAGCCATTTCCAAATACACTGCGGTCTTCGGGACTTCTCTTTACCGTGACGGCTGAAATGTTTAGCCGTCGGCTTTCATACTGCATTTGGGCCCTTTTTCTCTTTCTTTCACTTAGACAACCCACTTACAACATCTGGGTCTGTCCCATTCAGTTTCCACAGTGCATGTATTTGTAGGACCTTCTCGGGGAAACTAAACCTTTTTTCTCTGCGTGAGGTCCTAGTTCAAACTAATTATGCTTTTTTTTCATTTCCGTGCAGCCGCTCCCACTTTTGGAGCTGCACCGGAGTTCGGCTGATTCCTGCTCCGATCTAGGCGCTATCGAATGTAACAGCCGTACTATCAGAGCTTAACATCTGCTCTGCAACACTCTGAACTAGTTCAGGAGCGAAACCTGCTCCTGTCCATCTTCGGGCATTTTATTCTTTATTCATACTATGTCGCACTGTAGCAGTCCGTCGCACCCGGCGACCTGCGGCGGCATTTGGAGCGCTCACAACTAGAAGCGCGTACGTGAGCATTTTACAACTATTTCTTCCTTTATGGGACAAAATATGGGGCACCAGAGAGTTTGGTTGTTTACTCTTTTTACACAGAAGAGTTCCTGGGTTAATGTGCATTATGGAGAAAAAAAAATACTTACAAGGGATAGCAAAGGTAGAGTAGTGTTTTGTCAGGTTAGCCACCCCGACAAAGTAAAAGGACAGTTGCTGAATAAGTACTAGATGACGGGACAGAGTGAAAGTGTATATATCTTCTCCAGCACAAGCCCGCAGGGTTAGTTAAAGGAAAATCTTACTAGCCCAATACAAAATCTACCTGCATTTGGCTATTAGAAGTTGAAATTGGCACCTGCCTGCTAGCCAAATGCTGGTAGATTTTGTATTGGACTAGTAAGATTTTTCCTTTAACTAATCCTGCGGGCTTGTGCTGGAGAAGGTAACATTTCAGTAAGCACCAGCTGGGCCAGTGGAAAAGTTTGTTGGGCTAGTTGATTTTCCCCAGTCACTAGCCCTGCTGGCTAGCAGCTGCAAAACTTAATGTCAACCCTTGTAGGGGTACACATGTTGGTTCACTGTAGGCAGGGGAAACCTTCCATAACACAGCACCTGTTACAAGCTCCCATGTTAGTGCCAGTGCCACACAGTGATTGGGGGTGTGACTGCTTGCTGAGCAACTCCCACTCGACGTATGCTTGTACAAAACTTAATTTCATTTATCAGGCAAGTTTAATGTCTTCAAACCCCTGAACTTAAATGCAGGCCTCTAAATCAGACTCAGTGGATGAGCTGGCCCATTCCTATGTGAATGTGTGCATAATCTGTCTTGCCACCTGGGTTTGGAAGCTGACTGGAGTCTATGCAGATTAAACAGTGATGTATTATGCCTCGGCGAGGGGGTGGGGGGATTATACATACACCTGTGCACTGAAACAAGGAGAAACAACTAATTATGATTCTTAAGCAGTAAGAATCAATATTTGAGTATCATTTTGCTTCCTGCCCAATTACGATCATTTTAAAGGAGAGTACTACACCCTCATATCATGTAAATGTTATTGATTTCCTTAACAGACAACTCTTTTTCTGTAACTGTTGGGGATATATGCATTTGCCTTAGTTTATTTTCGCTGTTCATGCCAGTCCCTGTAACTAGCTTTGGGGGGGGTGTCTCCATTTTCAGGTTGTTGAAGTTTCATTGTGTAGCTGGCCCGGTGGCACTGAGTGGTGAGGCGCTGGACACCACACCTTGCATCACACTGGTGACCTGGGTTCAGGAATGACCTTGGGTCATCAGAGTCTGGCACGGGGGTGGGTGGGAGCAGGATTGAGTGGTGGCTCTTCTATACCAGGAGGGGAGGGTCACCCTCTTGCAGTTCTGCCATCACCGGGTGGAGGCCCAGTGGAGGTGCAGGCAGGTGTCAGGTGATGGGTAGGGCAACTCGCAGTGTGTGGCATGCGCATGCCTCCACAGATGCACTCATGCCAAGGATGCTGGTAGGGGGGTGGGAAACATGGAAAAAGCACAATAAATTGAAAAAAAAAAAGAAATGTCACTGTGCTTGAGAGATGCATTAGAATATAAGAACACGATGTGTCAGCACCCTTTAGGCTCCCCAGTATGACTGTCTGCTTATGTGGAATTCAACACAACAAGTTGCAGCAAGGTGTGGAATACCACATTTCCCTTCAATTAACTTTGTAAACCGTCTTAAGGCATGCTTACACTGCCATCTTTGCAGCACATCAACATGTGCACATAGGCTGATGCACTGCAAAGTCAGCAGAGTGGACACTCACTGTTCCGTGCTAGGAGAGCTTTGGATCCATTTTCTGCACTGGCACAGAAGTGGGTACATTTGTCAGAGTGAGTGTATTATGTGGTGGTGTAAATGCACTGTGACGTTTGCTCTGATAAGAGGCAGCCACTCCCAGACTCCTTCCCTGGTCCCAACCTGGCCCCACAGCCCCTCTCTGGCACAACCTGCATCGGTGCAAGGAAGGGCTATGTAAAGATAGAACTGAGCCTCCCACAGGGATGCATCAGGAACAGGGTGGTGCAAACATCAGAGCGCTGCTGCCATGTAAACACAGCTTTAGATGTAATCATTTTTTCTTTCTTTGAATTGCATTTGGTTTGTATGTTTCCAGAGTTTTTTCCGGTTATGTGTACTTTCAGCATAGAGGTACATGGTATAAATGGGTGCTGTCATGTTCTCATATGCTAATGCAGCTCACAGGGACAATGAGATTAACAATCAGAAAATGGAGACCCCCAGGTTAGTTACAGGGCTGGTGTGAACAGTGAAAATAAACTAAAGCAATCATATATCCAACAGCTACACAAAGTCATCGCTTGACAAGGAAACATTTACAAGATATGAGGGAGTAGTACTCCTTTGAAACCAAAACAATTAGCCCAAATAATGAGAATAGTGTAAGTACCATAGTTATTGAGGGCACTTTTAACCATTTTGATTTTAAAGCAATTGTTTTACAAAACTTGCCTGAGCTGTGCAACCAAAAACCACCGCAAGGTGGCAGCACTCAGTATCTAGGGAGAGCTCTCGTCCACCATCACATGGCCCCGTTGCTGAGGTTATACAATATGAGTCAGCTCATTGTGGTGATGACTCAAGATCATAGTATTTTTAGTGAAGGGATTTAATACTCTGCTTTCACCCCATGTGATTTTTCCACTCAATGTCTGGTCCCTGTCCCTTAGTTCCACTCATGTGACAGCATCTACGCTTGGCACTGCAGCCCTTGCACCAACCCAGCAATTTCCTCCCCCAGTGTGTTTCTGGTCTGTGAAGTTACCCAATCAAGTGCTCTTATTTGTTTTTCATTCATCATCATTTTGGATCAGTAGGGCACACTGAGGTGGATAGTTCATTTCCAGGTGTGTCTTACTGTTCTTCTGCATATGAAGGGCTGGCTACGGGAGTGGACATGATGAACCTAGGGTCCACTACTACCTCAAGTTACTATTACAGTTACAGTATGATGCAGCGCTGCTGCATCAGTGGTCCAGTCTGCCTTACTCCGTTGTATTTTTTAAATTATTTCTACTTCAGGGAACGTACAGCCTGTCTCCTGTGGCCCCTGCCACAGAGGGAAAGCTGTTGGGGGGGATAAACAGAGGGTTATTGGGCTGGGGAGGTCAGACAACACAGGCATGTATAGGGTATCTCTCTAGGATCAGGGTATTGTATATCCCTAGAATGATATGAGTGGCTAGGAAGAAAAAACTATTGAAAAACAATTTCTTTTAAGAGTCTTATCTGAAGCACTCTGGTGTTACTTCTGTTTGCTATGCCAGTGTTCTGAGTTCAGGAATGTTATCAGGGTTGGAGGATTTAGCATTCCAGGGCAGCATACAAAGTTCTCTTTACCAGATACAAAAAAATTCTTGAGTATATACTAACCCTCCCACCAATTTAGAGGCTGATCATATGTTAAAAGATAACTCTCCACCCATCTACAAACCTCCATGCCTCTTACCCAAGTACCCGCTACATAGTTAGAAAATCTCCTTCTCCTTTCCTGATAGTTTATGAAGCTTTATGGCATCTCCGTGTCAAGCAGCTGCTTGTTTGAAGTGGAAGCACCATCGGAGTCTACATTTCCTGGGGGCACTTGTGTTTTCTTGATGTTATTGACAGTTGGGAGCATGTATGCGTCTCTGGGAGTGTCTGTAGATGGATGGTAGAAGAATTTTTTTTTTTTTTAATTTTTTGTTTACTGCAGCTTTAGATAAGGCACGGCAATTTTATTTATATGGTGCCCATTCTCCGGGGGCTCTGGGTGCCTCACAGAAAAACAAATCCAATAAAATACAGTACCTTCTTAGTTACAATGGTATTGCACAACATTCTTCACTGTCATTACGCCCCCTCCTTGAAGATTAAACATAAATTCCTATTCTGATGAATTAGAACAAAAATATTTGAGAGGGTATATTCCACAGTAGCTTATCAATGTGGAATTACTTAACTATATGCATCTTGCCCAACAGCTGTTGCAGAATTTTTCTACTTGGCATATACTTTGGCCAATTTTTTTCTCCCTGATAGACTGTCCACATGATGGTCCTGCACCATGTCCTCTACCTCTTATAGATGCTACCTATTATGCCTTTCCACCCTGTTTTAAAGAATGGGATAAAATTATTTGAGATTTGGGGCAATGCCCCAATTTGGTATGACACTCAGCAGCTCCCAAGGGATACAGGAGGGGTTAACCTACCCAGCTTGTAGAACTGTACGCTAACAGTCTAACTTAGAATAGTATGTTATTGGCAGTCTCCAGCCTGCTCCTCCCCCGGAAACATGTAGAGTTCCAGATCACTGATCTTTCCGACACTGCTAAATACACTTTTTTCCACATCCTATGGAGGAGTCGAGTTTTGCAAGATTTTTCCATGTTTACAGCAGTAACTATGACAATTGCTCCACTTTTACCAGACTGCCCCCATAGGGCAGTTATGTGGTATTGCCATCCGATCTCAGGTTATGGGGAATTTACTCAATTACAAAAGGATACAACTTTCTCCAGACAGAGGCATGTGGGCCTGCAGTATCTTTACCAATTTCCTAATGAACAAGGTTTCCTCTCATTTCAGTACTTTCAGGAGGTGTATGGACTTATCAGTTGAGAGCATTTCCGATACCTCCAAATTCGCTCTCACTTGCTGCACTCCCAGAACCAATGCCCCAACTATTATGGATTTTCATAACTTTCAAAGAGACTCACCAAGATAATGAAATTAGCCCCTGCACCATACCCATCGGTGCCTTGCTGCCAGAGGATCCAGAACACATCATGATGTCCGTGAAGATTTAAGTAAATAAAGTACATCACTTGTAAAATTGTAAAAAACCAGGTCCCAAGGACTTCCCATGTATTTGCTGCCACCCATGCTCCGCCCCCATGCTCACTAGCATGATGACGAGATGCCAGGGATTGGGGGGGCATGCTCCATTATATGCAATGGGCAGCAGCTTTTCCATCCGTTTTAAATACAGTGGCCACTTGGCAATGAAACGTGGGCACCGGTCGACTAACAAGGTCCTTGCTAGTTGACTGGTGCCCAAATTTCATTGCCAAGTGGCAATTATATTATTTAAAAACAGATGGAAAAGCTGCTGCCCATTGCATATAATGGAGCACGTCCCTGCGCTCACTTTCATCTCATGCTAGTGGGGGCAGCAGCAAAAAAAAAAAACAAAAAAAAACCATGGAAGTCCTTGAGATCCAGTTTTTACAGTTTTGTAAGTGATGTACTTGAAACTTCATGGACACCATGACGTTATATGGATCCTCTGGTGGCAAGGCACCAATAGGTATGGTGCAGGGACTTATTACTGTGAATCTCTTTAAAGGGAGAGACTTGGCAACATCTGACCGATCTCTTGAAAAGGGGCCTGCAAGAACTGCTGCCACAATCTACTAACAAAACACTGGCCTGGTAGAGCTACAGACTGACCATTCTCACTTGACCTGGACAAGGTTTGTCCTATGAGCTTTGAAGGCAACCTCTTTTCCCTGGCAAGAATTTGCATGGAAATGTAAATGCAGGTTTTTCAGAACTCCTCAAATACAGGCCAAATACATGAGAGGAATTGGTTTTTTGTTGGAAACTGTGTGGAATGGCAGACGCAGATCATTTCCATGTGTTTTGGGCCAGCCCTGCTCTACAGGGTTACTGGCAGGAAACTGATGAGAAAATTCTTTTGATAAAGCTGAACACAATATTGATAAATCTGTGTGGTTTTACTCACCATTCCCCCTCAGGGGACAAGGTTGGGGTCTAGAGCCCTTGCTCTGGTGCGGATACTGGCCGCCAATAAGGTTATTACTCACTTCTGGCTACAGCCCACTCCCCCACCTGTAAAGGAGTGGCACCAGATAGTACACCTCTCAAGTACCCCTCCCACCCTATACCTACAACTCCCCCACTCCATCCCAGACTCTTGAAACTGTCCACCATTTTTAGGGATTCCACCTCTTGTCAATTCACTCCACTTAGTCACCAAAAGTGCCTGCTCAGCTCCTTTCTGAACTTCCCATATTAGCTTCAGGCTGTTACCCCAGCAGTCTTGTTTCCACCAAGGCTGAAGAGGCCCTCATTGTTCACCTTGTTTATATCCTGGAGCTACGTGAAAGTCTCAAATAAAATAAATCTTACTTCGTAATCCCTGGGAACTATATTCTATGACCATCACTTCACGGTCTATTCCATATCAGTACACTCATGCAGCTGGTTCAGTCAGTGTTAACACTTATTCTCATTTTAAATTATGGTAGTGGCTGGATTGTTTCAGTGACATTCCGATTTATCTTGGAGTCACTTTTATGACATGTGTCTGGTTTATTGTAACATATCTTCATTGCTATAGGGGCAGCTGCATCAAATGCCCCATCTCCCGAGGACTTCAAACAGGATCTGGGTATTAACCAGAGATTCACCTCTGCTGACCAGAGGGGGCAACCAGGAGTATAAGGAGCAAGGAGGGCAGGAGTAAGGTGGTCTTTTAGGTAGCTGGGACCCAAACTGCAGAGCCTTGTAAGTTAAATAGCACACCTTGAAGTTGATGCACCACTAACCAGTGGAGCGCACAGAGCACCAGTGTGATATGCTCAAACTGGGAGGTCCTAGCAACCAGCCTGGGTATTGCATTCAAGCAGGGATGTGACAGGCATATGGGATTAGTTAGAAGAGGCCTGGCAGGACTGCCACTATAGCCAGAGCAGAGTAGTTAGGTAGGGTGGGTAGAATGATCTGATGGGTCTTTCTCTGCCATGTTGTCTACGCATCTATGTTATCTTCAGTCTATGCTTACAGTAATGGGAAAGTAAATGAATATTAGACATAGCCGTTTCCTTTTATGCATGTATTGTATTAAGTAAACTAGATCCTGTGTGGAAACGCAAACTAGATCCTGTGTGGAAACGCAAACTAGATCCTGTGTGGAAACGCAAACTAGATCCTGTGTGGAAACGCAAACTAGATCCTGTGTGGAAACGCTACATCAGCTAACCTCTCCGCTGGAGTTTCCAGTGCATTGCTCCTTTGAGGGACACAACTGCAACAATCTTATTTTTTTCCCCCATTTTTTCCTCTTTCCCTTCTCAAAATGCATTTACTCAGGATGTCCCAGCTAAGATGCAACATCTTATTTTAAGTAGGGCCCTATTTTTTTTTATTTATTTTTTTATTTTACACTTACTTCGTGTCCTAGGCATGTCTCCTTTCTTTGCTGCTTGGGCTGCTCCTGTCTCCACTGATTCCTGCTCGACTAGTGGTCTAAGCCACCAGCCTCCTGGTCCCGATCCCAGAAACCCAGCATGGACCAACATGTTTGCCCACTCACAATATGGCATGGATTAGCACTCTGTGGACCAAGCTGCAAGCACACACCTGTCCAGCTGTGAGCCAGGTGGAGCAGATGGAACCAGAGCTGTGGGTATGGGTGCCGAGGTCTGTGTCACTGGCAGCCTACTGGGATTTGAGTTCTACGGTCTAGATAAATTGTTCCCCTGATGACAGACCCTGTATCATGTCACTGCCAGCCAACACAGACTCTGGGTTGGCTGATAAGCAGGACTGATCCAGGGTCAGCTCATAAGCAGTACATAATGCCTGCAGAACTGAGAAGCTCAGCTGCCAGCATAGACTAGGGCATGGGACTGCACTGAGAGATTGGGGTTTTAATCCCGATTCCTCATTATTTAACTACAAAGTTCACCAGAGTGGTAATCCTTGGCACTGGGCAGCATGATGTTGGAATACTAAATCTACACTAAAGGGAGTTAACTGCAGAAAAGACCATGTTTGTAAACTATTCTAATCCTACACTGACTCTGGGTCAGTTCTAGCAGTTAACTGATACTGGGTCAGTTGTCAGGGGAACAATCTGGGGCAAGTTTTACCCTTTATTTCTCCCTCCCACCACCTGACATTGTACGATATGCCCTGCTGCATGCCTGGCCTGCAGAGAGGTAGGCACATGTGTGGTCCCACCCCACTGGCCCCAGGAGGTGCCTGTGCAGTGGACTGAACACTGCCTCAGCAGTACTCTTGCAGCTCCTGAGGCAGGTGGGCAGGTTTGTGCAGTGAACCTGGCCAGTCCACATACGAACACAAGAAATTGCCAGCGGATAAAGGCCTTGTGGTCCATCAAGTTTGCTCAATTGTGCAACTAGCAGCTCTTATACGGCAGCTGCCCCTCCAGTGACCTTACCCTGTCCCATCCCCTTTTGAAGCAGCCCACTGTTCTACAGGATACCACTTCCTCTGGCAATGCATTCCACCCAGACACCACCCTGTCTAAAAAAATCTCTCCTCATTCTCCTCCTGAACCTTCCCCCTTCCAATCTCAGATCATGCTCTTCAGTGTCTCTCCCCCCCCTTAATTTGAAAAGCCCCTCCGTTCCCATCTTGTTTAACATTAACTACAAAATTAGCACAGCAAGCATCCATCTTTTTGCTGAGACCACGCTTTTATGTCGCCAGGCCTTTACTTCAACTCACCTGTCTTGAGCAACAGAGTGAATTAGACTTTCTCCAACACTTTATTCATTTGAAGTTACTCCTGAATGAAAACAACCCTAAAATGATGTTCCTTTCTCCCCACAACAAAGAACTAATTTCCAACTTCTCGAATGATAAATATCACATTAAGACCATACTGGGTGAGTCACTCGAGGCAGTAGGGAAATTCAAATACCTAGGCTTCTGGTTTGACTAAACTCTTTCACATAGAGGAAACAGCCAAAAAATTACGACAAAGGCTTGGGCTCTTCTACTGAATAAAGCATCTGCTTACCTATGACGCCAAAACATTGGTTCAAATGACTTTCCTCCCCTTGATTATGCGGACTTCCTCTCCAGCCATTGCAACCATTGTCCTAAGTCAGTTTTATGCACTCTGGATATGCTTTATCATAGAGCCTTATGAGTCATCACCAACGCCCCTGCTAATACCCATCATTGCTCCCTCTGTTCACAAGTTGGCTGGCCCAGACTCTGTACTCGGAGGTGGCATATTGCATCCCTCTGGGTGTACAGAGCTATTACAATGAAACTCCCACCTTACATCTGCATGCTCTTCAAATGTGCTTCCCCAACGGTATGTGTAGAAAGCTCTGGTATATAACATTTGACATTTCTAGAATAAGAACCCAATTTGGTTCTCCATCTATAAGCCATTCATTACCAACCCTCTGGAACACTCTCCAAAGGACACTCAAATTCAGACACTGTTGGGATATGCATCTTCAAATCCCTGCTCAGATGTACTTTGAAGGACAAAAGCAATTGCTATACTTAACCTCCCTCATCTCAAAGAATAACTCTCGACTCTCGGCTGTCATTATATAGTACTTACATTTTACATAGAAACATAGACAGTGTCGGCAGATAAGGGCCTATGGCCCACCCAGTCTGCCCATTTGAGCTTGTAAGTTCAGTTTGTTCATCCTTCCAATCCTCTTCTGCCTACCTTTCATACCAGTCTTCATCCTGTCCTCACACTAGTTACTCCTCTGCTCTTGTATTGCTCTTTTCTTACCTACCACCAGCTATGCCCCTCTCCTTTACAACAAATGTTCATCTGTGCGACTACTTACACTGGTTATTCCTGTAGAGTGGATTAAATTCTAGGATAGTCCCTTTTTTCCTCTGCTTTTATCTCCCCTCTCCACCGGGCCCCATTTGCCTCCTCCCCCTGATGTATCCCTAACCTTCTCATACCTCCCGCCCCCATTCCCCACCACCCCTCTCTCAACATATCCCCATACCATACCCCTCAACTCCTTGACCTCCCTCTCATTCACCTTGTCTATCATCAGCTCCTCTGCCCTGCACTTCCCCTATTGCATCCTCCAATACTGCCAGTGCTTTGAACAGATTTTTCGATGCCCCTTCACTACCACCTATTTCCTTCTTCCTTTAGCTCACCACCCCACCTTTGCTGACTCTGCAACTGTTCGATTCCTTCTTCCCGTCCATCCTCTTTCTCCACTTTGCTGCCCTCATTTGTCCTCTGAACCGGGCCCCCCCGTCTTTCTCCCATCTGCTACCATATTCCCGCTCCTCCCCCTTCCTCTTTGATCTGTCCTCCCCCCAGCCACTGAGTAGTCTTCCATTGCAGCCCTCAGTCCCCTCCTGAGCTCTGTTTGTAAACAGCTGGTCTCATTCCTAAGCTACCTTAATTGCCTGCACACAAAAACACCCTTCCACCCTCCATGCAATTTTCAGAAAAATTGTCGCTCTGCAGTTGTTGCAGCTTACCATCCTTCCCATCCCACTCTTCGCCCAACAGGGTCCCCCCCTCATTTTCAGTAGAAGGATGCCCACACCACCCCTGTGACCCCTCCCATCTGCCCTTTCCAGTTGTGCCTATGATTCCCCCAGCTCCCCAATACCTTACATGTAAATGTTAGCCAACCAACAAAGCTTGGCCCCCCAAATAAATGCAGTCCGTCTCCTAAGTCCTAAAGCAGGAAGGATCCCGCTCAATCATACATATGAAAACCCTTTTCCCTTAGGCTGTGTGCCGATGAAAAGAAATCACAATACCCTCCTCATTCTTCTGCCTGCTTATGAGTCCTAATTGCTATCTGCCATCTTCTATCCATTACTTGCTTTGTTTTGCCTGCAATGTCCTGTGTGGTTGCAAAATATTACAAGGCACTATAGGACCCACCCTATAAATGAAAGCAGAGCCTTGGGGTGGGTGGGTTGTGGGGTGGAGAATTAACCCCACAGGCTGTCTCCAAAAAAAAAAAAAAAAAAAAAAGTGAGTTCCCAGGCAGGGACTGGCCCGTCTCCTGCTTAGATGCTGCTGAAGCTTCCACAACTGCAGCAGAAACAGAACCAGGCCTAGTCAGCCCAGCAGCCTGAAGTTACTGAAATCCTACACAAAGGCAATGGAATTTACAGAAAACATGGGAATACAGTGTGCTCCACTTGGTACCATCAGGCCAGGCTGTGGTTCTGCTTTTAGCCTATTTCTGCAGCTAGGTGGATTGGAGCACTGGAAGGCTAAGTGGCCTGCACAAGGCAACACAGTAAGTATTTAACTCTAGTACACTTTGAACCTTTAATCTCCTAGTTCCCAAGTCAGAGCCTTACCCCCTGACCACACTTCCTTCTGGCATTTTTCTAGTCTAGAAGTGTGCACTTGCAAGAAAAAGTGCTGAACTATGGAACAACAATTACACGGTGTGCCACAATTGTAGGAACAGATGCTGCAGTTGTGGGAAAAGGTGACAAATTGCACAAATAACTGACAGCAATTTGTCTACTTTTCCACATGGGAAATTAAATAATTGTAGCCCTACATTGGCCACACAAAACACATTGAGGGCCTCAGATGGACTAGAAGCCATATGTTGGGTACACTCCTCTACAGGGTTTTGTTTCTACCAAGCAGCCCCCCCCTGCCCCAAACAGCCGGCAACCAACCATATGAAAAAGGTTTTTTTGGCCCTTTTCCTGGCCCAGGCTCTGTCTGGAATGAAATTGTAATTTTTCTACTTTTATCACCTCACTAACACAGGGTGCATTGCAGCACCAAACGTCTGCCACAAGGGACACAGATGGCCCTCTCCAGATATTCTGACAATAGTTTCTTTGTGTGAAGCAGTCCCCCGGAAAAATGCAAAAGGTTACCTTTTGAAACTCAGATTACATTCAAATGGCTGCTGTTTACAGGCCCAAGGGGATAGTGGGTGATATTTCACATTATAGATGTATCAGCTAGTGGTAAGTGACTGGGCAGACAAGGGAAAGGATCCATCAGAAAGAGTGATGTAAGTGAAAATCACAAAGAAAGATTAAAAGGAAGCAAGGAAGCCAACTACTTCAGGTGTGCGTGTGCGCGTGTGTGAGCGCGTGTGCGTATATATATACATATACATACACATACACATACACATACACATACACATACACATACACATACACATACACATACACATACACATACACACACACACACGCATGCATTCAGTGAGTGCATCTGCATGTATGTGTACATTCTGTGTGTCTGTCTGCGTGCATGAATTTGTGTGTACATTCTGTGAATGCATGCACTCACATGTGTACATCTGTGTATACGTTATGTATGTCTGTGTGCATGCATAAGCATGTGTTTCTGTGGACATGCATTCACATGTGTATGCATTTAGTGTGCATGCAAGCATTTTCATGTGTATACATTCTGTGTGTCTGCATGCATGCATTACATGTACTTTATTGAATTTTGTTGACCCAGTAAGCCCACTGGGCCTAGAAGTCCCTTTTTCAGGGATGACCGGGGGGGGGGGGATACAGATGGTAAGCAACTGAAATTGAACCAGGTTAAGCTGCTGGTATTTTAAGTGAATGGGGGAAATCTGGCCAGGACACCGGGGAAATTCCCCTACTCTGCTGGCACTCTGTGGCCAGTAGAGGGCTAGCAGCATGTCTTGCTGCGTCAGTTGAGGTCTGCTCCGAGAGAGGATGGACGGTGGAGCAGTGGGAGGACTGGAGCCTGCTAGAATGGAGACAGAGTGAGAGAAATGTACAGGAGCTGTCAGTACTAGTCCCGAAGGGACTCTCTAATAATGAAGCTATGGGTAATTGTTCAGAAGATCTATCCATCGTGGATTATAATCGTTTATCAAGTACTGTTGCCTTTGAGTATCCTCACCTGATTCAGGGGGCTTCTGAAAAGCTGGCAGTTTTACAACGAGAACAAGTGAGAGTGCAAGAGGAGATTTCCAAATGGGAATCAGTTTCAGCCAATACGTCTCCCGTTCGCGAGGTGGGCGAGGTTGAAGTACCGAGGAGAAAACATTCTGCACTGGAGAAACAGAGGAGCCGTCTGGAATCTGTGAGGACCGAATGGAAACATTGAGGGAGGTAGTCGGCGATGCTGTGCCTGCACTAGTTCCTGGTCGGCGGTCTGTCGGTGGTATGATGTGCTCAGGATGCGACAGAACGTCTCAGACCGCAGTAGTCGATTCAAACAGTGCGGAAGTTCTTTACAGTGGCAGTAGGTCTGGAGTATGCTCTCAAGCTTTGACAAAAGATTCTGGATTTGTTTTTCGGGGGTCGGACGCACGGAGTGTGGAAGCAAACCTGTGTATCTTCCAGACGGACCCAAATCAGGAGGGGGTGTCGGAATTCACCTTCACAAAACGTCTGATGACTGGTAAGGAGAGATCTGGGGAAGAAGGGAAAGAGAAGCGGGCGGTGGTGGTATTTGCCAAACGCAATATTGATTGCGTTATTTCCAGTAAGGGAATAGTGACTGAATCTTGTCAACATATTGAGAGCGTGCCAGTATTAAACGACTGTGCAAAGGCCTTAGAGCCTGAGACTTGGTCACCTGAAAGGGTCCTGAGGGACGCTGGCTGGACTTTGAATAAAGGTTCATGGCATCCCACCCAGGACTGGGATCCTAAGCTAAATTTCTCACAGAATGTGCCTGACTGGCAACCTGTTTTACCTGTAGTCACGAATGTATTGGGAAGTGCTGGGGGGAGTGAGATACAGGGAGTAGTTCCTATTCCAGAAGCTAAAGGGATACCTGAATGTGGTCCTGACCTTACTCGGGAGGTAGGGTTGGAGACACCAGTGGTTGGCACAGAAACACTCCCCAATGTTAGATGTCCTCTTACGTCTGATTTATTTTCCTCGCAGAAAAAGGAGGCGGCCCCTCGCAGAAATGTGGTCCGTATACGATATAAAGGGGGAATGGACATTAGACCTGACAGAGTGTATGTGGGCAAGCAGTTATTGAAGGATTCTTTACACTTTTCCCCTCGCGAGGTATTTGCATTCATCAGTATATCGGGGGATAATTTTGACGTTAGTTTCATTCTGCAGCTGCACTAGATTTATTTTGGGAAAGATGTACTCAGGTCAAGTTTTCACCCATCTGGACACCTTTTTTTGTTATTCCCTTAACGAAACCTTTAATTATGTTTGTAACGGTCATGTTTCGAAATGAGGGTGTCCACGTGGATGACATTTCTTACTGGCTTACCCAAAAATGTGATGTCTTGGGTGCTCCGGAGGCCATTTTGGACTGAGCAATTTTGGACTGGAGGTTGGAAATTTAAGGTCAAACTACGACAAACGGATCAGGGGATAGTGCATATCCCGAATTCCTTCCTTCTGGGGAGGGATAGAGGGTGTTATTTCTATGTGGGTCAGCCTAGGGCATGTTATAGATGTGGGGTGAGGACACATTTGTCCAGCTCATGTGACAAACCATGGTGTGATAATTGTGGAGAGGTGGGCCATGGGACGCTTCAATGTACGAATCCTACGAAGTGTGATTTATGTGATGGGACACACTTTCAGACTGTGTTTGGGCAGCAAGAAATAAAATTGCAACGGGAAGCCTGGAATTACTAATTCAAACAGCTCAGGATAAAATTGTTCAGCCGGAAGTTTGAGGGTGTCACCGTGGTGGGGCATGGGGTTTAGAGAATAAGGGTTCAGAGGATAGTAAGCAAAAAGAGGTTCCTAAAGGCTCTCTTCGGGATGTTTTGGAGGAAGGTTTGGAGGGTCACATCACCCCGATTAGTGTAGGGGTTGAGAAAGTTGTGAAACCTGCAATTTTGATCCCTGTATGGCATTCCTCCAGGAACACCAAAGCTAGTTCTGGGACAAGTCCGTTGGAGACGGAATCCAATAACCCCTTTGCAGTCTTGGCTACCTCTTGGGGGGGGGGGGAAATCGGAAATTGATGGCCTAGAGTTAGATTCTCAGTCAGTTCCAGATAGCCCGCCATCTCCGTCACATCCTCAGGAAGGGTATAAGGGTAAGAAAAAAAGGCGGAAAAAAGATGGCTGATTGGGGTCGGGCCTTTTCTAATGGTAATTAAATTAGGATCAGTAAATGTTCATAGTTTGTTGAACTTTAAGAGACTCAATATAATTTATGATTATATTCATTTTCAAGCTTTTCACATTTGCTTTTTACAAGAAACATGGATGTACTCACTTGATCAAGCAAGATTTTTTCAGAAAGAATGGTGTTGGGGACCATCATACTGGTCGTTCGGTCAGCAAACTGCTGATGGAATTGGATTTCTGTTCAACTCTTTCGGCTTTTCCTTAATTAAATTGATGGATATAATACCGGGTAGATTAATGATCCTGGATGGGGTTCTGAATACTGTGGCATGTAGATTTATAAATGTTTATTGCTCACAAATTAAAGCAGAAAGGGTAGAGCTCTTCCGAAAAATTAAACCTTTTTTGTGCACTACACATTCCATTTTTCTTTGTGGGGATTTCAATTGTGAAATAAAACAAACTTGATGCAAGGGTTCCAGAAGGGAACAAAAAGATTTATTGCGACTCCAATGCATTGACGGAGTTGATACACTCTTCTGGCCTTGTTGATGCACATAACCGACAGCAAGGAGGGTTGAGTTTTACTTATAGAAAAAATCTATATACGTCTACTATTGATTACATATTCTTATCGGATAATTTGGCCTTTACATTTTCATCATTTCCGGTTTCATTTTCGGACCATTTACTGCTACAATGCATTATTGAGACCGACCACCTCCCTCCTAAGAAAAGACCCAGGTGGAAATTGAACGCATCTTTATTAGACTGTCCTGAGATAATGACCAAATTTAAAGTTTTACTACATGCAAGGTTATCTGTGGCTTTTTTGTACGATAATTTGGGAGACTGGTGGGTGGATTCTAAACATGATTTTGGTACATTTTTTAAGAATATAGGGCGCACTAAAGGGAATGAGAAGTTCCTTAGATACTTATTACGACAGCAGTTATACACCTTGATCTACACAGCTAACACTTCCAATAATAAGGATTTACTTTTAATAGATCAAACTAAATTACAACTTATGGAATGGCAATATGATAGAGCTAGTACCCTACAAGCTTTATATCTATATGGGGATAAAAAGAGCCCAGCAGGAGATCCTTATGAAGCCTTTAAAGCATATAAGAAAAAAACTTCGATAGTTGCATTAAAAAAGGCAGATGGGACTATTATTACGGATCCAGATGGCCTACAGTCTTTAATCAAACAGTTTGTCATCTCTCATGAACCTAAATTTCCTCCACATCTTTTTGAGATACAAGATTTCTTGAAGAACATTAAAATCTCAAATGTTGGGGTACAGGGTGGACCCTTACTTGAACCTATCACTAAATTGGAAATCATAGAAGCAATTAAGAAAGTAAAAACTGGCACTTCCCCGGGGATGGATGGCCTTACGATGGAATTGTATAAAATATTTCCAGACGAATTCGCAGTGGGGTTAGAATTAATATTTAATTTCCTTTTAGACGTAGAAAATTTCCCTCACTGGTTTACTGAAGGGATACTGATTTTTTTTGTTTAAAACTGGTGATAGTTTTTTGTTGGAGAATTGGAGACCTATTACCTTATTGAATTCAGATTACAAATTATTGGTAGGTATTCTTAATACAAGGTTAAAAGAAATGGCACGATTGGTTGTATCTCCCAACCAATATTGCGCAATACAGGGGAAAACTATATTTCAAGCTCATAAGGTAATTAGGGATTGGATTGAATTCATTAATATACAGAAATTATCAGGTTGCATCGTGTCGGTAGATCAACGGAAAGCGTTTGATAGAGTGTACCATCCCTTTCTGTTTTTAGTGTTGCAACATTACGGAGTACTGGAAAAGTTCGTTACTTGGATCAAAGCAATATATGGGAGATCTTTGACATTTCTGGTCATTCAATTTCAGCTTGGAGACGGATTCCATGTTACTACAGGGGTATGACAAGGATGCCCGCTTAGCCCATTATTGTATGTTTATGCGATTGATGTATTAGTTCAGTATTTGTTGCAAATATTCTGGGAAGGAATTACGGCCCTGCCTTTGGTGCAGGAAGTCAGGGTCCAGGCGTATGCGGACGATTTGTGCTTATTCTTTACTCATAATCATGCGGTACCGGTGTTTTTGGCTTGTATGGAGAAATTTACAAGGATTTCTAATGCACAATTGAATACTGCTAAAAAGCCAGGGTTTGTTTATTGGGGTTAATATCCCAGAGTCTGTAGTAGTTCAAGGTTTGAAAATTTCTTCGGACCCTATTAAGATTTTAGGTTTATGGTATGGCTCCCAAAATTCATCTAGTCTTAATTGGGAAACAGGTTTGACGAAAGTGGAATGTAAAATTAATCTATGGAAACGTTGGAAGTTGTCTAAAATTAAGAGGGTTGTAATATTAAAGAAGTTCGTAGTCCCCGTTTTATTATTTATTGCACATATTTTTCCACTTCACATAACTCTGGAGACCAAATTGTATAGTCCGTTTTTCCAGATGGTGTGGGGTAATAGACTTAATCCCATTAAACGACATTACACTTATTTGGCAAAGGCCCAGGGTGGGTTGGGGATGATTGACCCCGTTATTTTTTTTCTACCTTGTTTATAGCATTTAATTTTAAAGACGGATGGACGGAGACGTCTATGAGTGACAGTCTTCTCTTGCAAACCGTGTTATTCAGATCTCTCTCGGTTTGGATGACAACCTCCGAAACCGATCCCTACCCTACTCATACCAAGTTTATTTCTTCCTATTGTTAAGAGATTATTTTGGTGGAAATCGTCGGCACTCACGATACGGGACAGTACAGGGAGATGCCTATATGCCAAAGTTATGTCAGAGCTTTATCCTACAGAACCGGATTTTAAAAATTGTCCATCTGGAGACACAATTAGTCTTGCATCGGTTAAACAATTTAAGATTACCAATTTATATGTGGGAAGTGATATGGCTGACCTGTTATGGAAGGTTGGGGGTGAGGGGCAATGCTAAATATAAAGTAAAAACTGAACGGAATTGTCCTTATCTGGCTGTATTGATAAAGAACAAACAATGGTGCATTTTTTCTTCGATTGCACTTTTGCCAATTCTCTTTGGAAATTCTTGGCGAAGACATGGAATATGAAGTGGTTATGTAACCTTAATTATGATATCCTGGTTTTGGGGAAATTTGCTCAGTTACAAAAGAGCTATTGTATTGATACATTGAATATTTTATGTTGTGCATTGATTTATTATTTATGGCAGGCCCGCTGTCAATGGGTTCTATATCAGAGACAAATACCATATGAAACTATGAATTTGTTAATTTGAGGGGCTATGGAGAGGATATATCTTAAAGATTTAAAGTTTGCATCCACCAAACTGGTCCGGTTTTGGTGGCATGGTTTGACTTATTTCATTAAATATAAATAGTTTAGGGTGTTGATGTCTTTCTTTTCAACTATTACTTGGAAATGGAAATATGAGAACTTATGCACCCACAGTTTGTTTCTTTTATGTAAATTAATCACTGTTAATTTATTTTAATGTATTTTTCATATGCCTGCTTGATATTTTAAGTTTCTTTTTTTTGTGTTTTCTGGTCAATGTATATGTTAGTTGTGCATTAACACTGTTATTTGTCTCTGATGCTGTTATAATAAAAAATTCCCCTACTCTTTTTTGATAAGTGCCATGGGATCTTTAGCATCCACCCGAACCATCACCAATCCAGGCAGATGGGACCTCGGTTTAATGTCTCTTCTGAAAGACAGCACCTCAGAAGTGCAGCACCCCTCATGCAGCATTACAGTGTCAGTATTGGGATGTGAACACAAGTGCCAGATGTGGCAACTGAACCTACACTCTGATCTCCCGGCCTCAAAGGAGAGTGTGCTACCTACTGAGCCACTGACTTGGTTATGTATATGCATTCTGTGTGTTTCTACGTGCATACCATACATTCACGTGCGCATGTACATTTTGTGCTTGTATCTGTGTGTGCATAATCAGGTGTGTGTCTACGACCATGCATTCACACATGTGTATGTGTTCTGTGTATGTGTTTTCATGTATGCATTCGTGTGTATATGTATTCTGTGTGGGCCTGCTTGTATGCATTTACATGAGACTATGCACTGTGTGTGTGTGTGTGTGTGTGTGTGTGTGTGTGTGTGTGTGAGAGAGAGTGAGTGAGTGAGAGATAAGTACTTCACAAACAGCTGTATTTAGAAGTGAAAATGCAAAGTATTTTGTTACTGACACAATGGTTGGCATAACAACCCATGGGTGAGTCAGAAGGTGGTGGTTTACAGGACCGCAAGGCATGGTGTATGTATAAAGGATCTGACTGGGTGCTAAATTAAACTGCACAGAGCCACAATGAAAATGTTCAGCCATTTGGATCAAAAAGTATTTAAATACCATTGGCAACTAATTATGTGTTGCTTTATTTTTCAGTCTTAACATGTACTGGTAACTAAACTGTCTAATAAGTGTTCAGACATGACTGAATTAAGGCAGCTTATGCCTCAGGACATTTTGAAGCTGAAGGCCCTTCCACCCTCACAACTTACTCTCCCTGCCACCTTCCACTACATTGCAAATACCAATAAAAATTAGGCCTTGAGAAATAACCATGGTTAGACTTTTGATTTTTTCTTCAATAGCTTAATTTAGCATCCTTTCTAAAATGCTGATGCTGTCGTTTTGAAAAAAAAAAACAAAAAAAAAAACACTTTACCTCCAATTGTAGTAACCATTTTGAAAGCTAGGAAAATGCCGAGTGGTTAAATTAAAAACCTACTGGGAGGGGACAGTAGATTGTACAGGAAACAGTCCACTGTAGGAGAAGGCACTAACCATTAGAGTTTGGAACAAATGAATAGAGCAGTTTGGGGCAGGTGCTCCTACATAAATTCTCATTGCTGGCATTACACTTTATAACCTTTGAGGACTAGAGAGTCAGATCCATTACATGGATGGAGTTACGTGCAAGAGCTCCCGATTCCTTACAGCCCTGGCCGGCCTCTCTGCTCAGCTGACAAGGGGTTGTTAGAGGTTCCCAGGGTGTGGCTGAAGACATCTGGCGCCAGGGCCTTTATGTTTGTGGCGCCATCCCTCTGAAACTACCTCAGATTAGAGAGTGCAGGACCGTGGAAAGCTTCAAGACCAGTTTAAAAACTCATCTGTTTAAGCAGGCTTTTAATATTTGAAGTTTTAGGAATTGAGAGAATTTTAATTGAAGTGGATGTATTTATGGGATTTTATTGAACTGTTTTATGATGTTTTGTATGTAAAGCACTTTGATGTCTGAATTGAGCTATATAAATTCTCCACCACCACCACCACCACCACCGCGTAGGGTAATTTCCAATGTTGCCTCATCCCCAAAGGGCTCACAACAGAACTACAAGGCCATTTTGCCCCTTCCAATAATTCTATACTTTATGAATGCAGAGTGGGAGATTAACATTGGGTTTAAAAGTTCTGCAAAAGGGTTGGGTATAATTAACAAATTCCACTTTCTTGAAATTCACAAATTGTGAGTTTTGAAAAATGTTATGAATTTTCTATGTGGACTTAACTGCACAGTTCTTATAGCTACTGGATGAAAACTGACATGTCTACTTGCTGTATAGAGTCCCAAAAGAATGCCAAATTTCAGAACATTTTGACGAGTAGTTGTGAAAATATGGGGTCTTGATATCTGGCAATTTATGCATTTGTAAAATGTTCTGAAAGTATTTCTCTACTTACATCTCAGTCAGCTTTGAAGCCAACTAACTGAAAATCTGCATACATACACTTATTGGAAAGGTCTTAAAAGCGATAAGTATGGAGCCATTTGGTTAAGTAAATTTTAAGTTACAAGGGTTCATAATTTTACATATTAATTATTTGTGAAGTTTTGCAAACATTTTTTAAAAATATGGAGATTTGTAACTATGCTGGTATTGCAGGTACACACCTGAAATTCGGCATTATACCCAAGATCAGTGGCTGTTAGAAACTGACTACTGGAGCAGCACAGCAACTGACTGCCTCCCTCAGGAACTTTTGAAAAAAAAAAACCAGAACAGAGCATAAGGTGAGACAATCAGATTATTGAGATCCACATAACCCAAGTAACAAGAATTGAGGTGAAGCCATTAAAGCTGTAACAAAACAAAAGAATGATATAACCAGCCAGTCTCTTAAGCCAGCTCATGGTAGGTTAGAGCAGGGGTTCTCAAATGGTGAGGCCAGCCTCCCTGGGGAGGCCCCAACCTGTTCCAGGGGAGGCTCAAGCAAGTCTTGAAAAAGTATTATTTTTCAGTTTTGAACTTTATAGATTTTGTGTGAAGGGATAAGGCAAACTGAAAGAGGATAATAGTAGGTGAATTTATGTATTTATTCACAAGTTGGTGACCAGGGAAGGTACTGTAGACAGAACCATGGCTTAGTTCAGGTGTACCCAGGGAAGGGTAGTGAGAGAATACAATTCAAAATGTAATTGCAAAACACTCAAGCAATGCAAACTGAATAAACATGCAAACAAATTAAGAACAATAAACTAACAATGCGAGGAACAATTGATCAATTAGACTGGCAGCAGAACTGTCCAAATACAAGAGTTAACCATACAGGTACTAGGAATAAGAGCAGGAGGGAGAAAAATTATCCTTGAGAAGTTGCTTAAGAGCAGGGTGAGAGGAGGAGAGGCAGAGGTCGGCAGAAAGGTTATGCCAGGTAGAGGGGAAACTGAAAAAGCAGTCTGACCCATGAAGGTATGGCAGTAAGGGGTAACAATTATTAGGAGTCAAAATATTGCAGCAAGTAGGTTGTTCTGTTTGGGGGGGGGTTACAATAAGCTTAATAACATGAGAGCCAGCTGTGCAAAGAGGTTTCAATTTATTCCTGACGTACTGTGATAAGTAGGCTATTTTTCTATGGGGAGGCCCAAAAATATTTCAGTATTTTGGGGGAGGCTCAAGATCTTTTCCATGGCTTAGGGGAGGCTCACTATGACAAAGTTTGAGAACTGTTGGGTTAGAGCATTTGAAGAGTTAAGTCTGATCCCGACAATGATTCTCTAGTGGGCCCCCACACTGGAGATCTGGGGCCTGATACTGGAATATGGGCAAAAGTGGAGTGCGATGGTTTGAGCCGAGCTTGCCCATGACCCCAAGGTTGCTATAGAAACAGAAATTATTGGCAGATAAGGACCGCAAGGCCCATCTAGTCTGTCCATAAGCCCTGTACTTGGTTATGGCTTCTGACCCACCCTCTGCTTGACCTCTATGGTTCCCTTTGCCTGTCCCATGCATGTTTAAATCCAACCACAGTGCTTGCTCCCACCACCTCCTGTGGCAGACCATTCCATGCGTCCACCACCCTCTCTGTGAAGAAAAACGTCCTCATATTCCCTCTTAACCTGCCACCTGCCACCTTCCAATTTCATGTCATGCCCCATTCGTTCTTGTACTCCTCCTGA
Organism: Neoceratodus forsteri; assembly: GCA_016271365.2. Classification (NCBI taxonomy): domain Eukaryota; kingdom Metazoa; phylum Chordata; order Ceratodontiformes; family Ceratodontidae; genus Neoceratodus; species Neoceratodus forsteri. The sequence goes on from CM028134.1 coordinate 795,061,822, forward strand.
ATTGGAAGATGCCCCCCCGCACCTAGTTTACACCCTTGAGGTACTTGAATGTTTCTATCATGTCCTCTCCCTCTATCCTCTCCTCCAGCGAGTACATGTTGAAGTCCCATATATTTCAGTCAGATAGCACACAGGCACTATCTGATTGAATATAGGGCCATATCAGGGCAGCACAAATTCGAATAACACTGCCTCGACATGGATCTGGGTTGTATGCAGCCCATACCGAAGTGCACATTACTGCATCCCCAGACCCGTTAGTGCTGGGAACCCCCAGCATTATATTCAGCAGTCACCATGCAAGTGAGCTGATAGGGCATGGAAGGCACTAAGGGGCCATATGCATGTCCATTATGGGCTCATTTGCAATGGAAGTGGTGGCAGGGTTGTGCCCCTGTAACTGGCCTACTCCACTCTGATCTCCAGGCCCCATACTGCAGTACGTATACCCTGGTGTCCAGTGGCACCCTCAGCCCTCCAGTCATCATCCCCATTAAGGAAAAAAACAAACAAACAAACAAAAAAAAAACACAGTAACCCATGATATGAGTGAGGGAATATGGGAGAGTCAATATGCGTGAGAAGGGAAGAGCGACTGGAAGGTGAGCGACCGTCACTAAATGCTGATGGTTATTTTAGCGATGTTGTGGGATGGCTAATATTTTTATTATTTTTATCATTATTGTTTATATAGCACTTTTCATACAGTGTATCCCAAAGCGCTTCACAAGCAATGCTAGACTGGTAGTGAAATGACAGTGGCAGTGGTGGCCATATCACACGTCACCACCCACACACAGCCTAGACAATTACATGAACTGGTTTATAGGAAGGGGAATGTTGGTCAGGACACCAGGAATGTCCCCTACTCTTTTACGAAGACTGCCCTAGGTTCTTTTACTTCCACCTGGACACCCACCAGAATGGGTAGAAGGGACCTCGGTTTACTCTCATCCGAAGGATGGCACACCCCGGCAGTACACCACCCCCCTAATACTGCACTTGGATGCCAGTGTTTTAGGTGCAAGTTAAATCCTGGTGTGGGACGAGAACCCACGACCTTCTGGTCCAGAGGTGGACGTGATACCAACTGAGCCATGCGCTCAGGGAGGGACTGATGTGGTGAAGTATGTAGGGGAGAAAACTGAGGGGGGAAGCGAGCCAGCAGTGTGGCTCAGAGGATAGTAGTGCTGCATGCGAGGGTGGAAATCCCAAGTTCAGGACAGGGTGTGGGCATTTAACAAAATTTGCTGAAAGCATTCTCTCTCTGTCTCTCTCTGTCTCTCTCTCTCTCTTCCAACCAACCCCCTCCCCGGAGTTGGTTATTTGATAGTTGGGGTGTGTGGGGGTAGCCCCCCCTGCATAAAACATAGTAATACATTGGCTCCCATAGTTAGAGTACATGCCCATCAGTGTTTGAGAGAGGTGCTATTGTGCTGATCGCTGTATTAGTTTTTGGCACTTTGTAGTCATTGTTGCGGTTGCATATTTTGCTTTAGCTGTTATCACATAGTACCAAAAAAAATCATTCCCTGGTTTCCAGTGGCACCCCTGTCCTCCAATCCCTTTTAAGAAAAAAAATAAATAATTCCCTGGTGTTCAGCTCCCCCCCAATTCAATCACCATCCCCATAAAACTAATTCTCTGGTATCTAGTGGCACCCACCCCACACCTCGGATTCCCATCCCCATTTTCCCTGGCATCTAGTGGTACCCTCCAAACTGATCTCCATCCCAAAAAATTGGGGTATTTTATGCCATCTAGTGGCACCCCAATTCACTGACCCCCATACAAGCTTAAGCAGTCCCTGGCATCTAGTGGCCCCACCCCATCATTGGCACTGATCAAACCACCCTGCCACCCCCTTACTGCTTTCACAAGTGCCTTCTATCTAATACTGTGACTGGCACAGCCCTCCTCACCACCTCAGCCAGTCAACATATCAGACAGGGAACGTGCATCCTATGTATTGTAAAGGGAGTGCATGTACTGTCGTGATTTCAGCAAGATCTTTGACACCGTCCCACATAAAAGGCTAGTAAACAAGCTGGGTAGCTTGGGTGTGGGCCACAAGGTGGTGAATTGGGTCAAAAACTGGTTGAGGGGCAGAAAGGTGAGGGTGGTGGTAAATGGGGTCCAATCTGAGGAAAGGGGGATGACCAGCAGAGTACCTCAGGAATCAGTCCTGGGGCCAGTCCTTAAGGACTTCATTGGTGACATTGCTGAAGGACTGGAAGGGAAGGTTTGCCTATTTGCGGATAACACAAAGATCTGCAATAGAGTAGACACTCCAGAAGGGATGGGGAAAATGAGAAGGTACTTGGGGAAGCTGGAAAAAATGGTCCGAGGTGTGGCAACTAAGATTCAATGCGAAAAAGTACAAAATCATGCACCAAACCCTGAGGAGTATTACAGGATTGGGGGGGGAGTTACTGATGGTCACCAAGGAAGAAAGGGATTTGGGAATAATCATCTCAGAAGCAGTGTACAATCAGTGGGGAGGGCCAGTGGTATGCTGGGGTGCATAGGAAGGGGCATCATTAGCAGAAAGGAGGTGGTGATGCCACAGTACAGAACACTGGTGAGACCTCATCTGGACTACAGTGCAGAGTTCTGGGGACCACACCTCCAGAAGCACATAGATAGGGTGGAGGTGGTTCAGAATAGGGTAATGACGATGGTGCAGGGCTTGCAACAGAAGGCATATGAGGAAAGATTAAAATACCTCAATGTATATACTCTGGAGGAGAGGCGAGAACAGGGGGGATATGATTGAAACCTTCAAGTATCTTAAGGGCATAAACAAGGTGCAAGTGGGTGACATCTTTCAGTATAGAAGATTTACAAGAACGAGGGGGCATGATTTGCGATTGGAGGGGGGAGGATAAGGGGGAACGTAAGGAAGTTTTTCTTCACAGAAAGGGTGGTGAATGCATGGAACAGCCTACCCCAGGAGATGGTGGGAGCAAACACGGTGGGAGGATTCAAGAGTGCATGGGATAGGCACAAGGGAACCCTAGAAGTGAGAAAGAGCAACTTAAGCCGATGACCAAGTAGGGTAAGTGGCTGCTGATACAGATAAGGAAAACAGGCAGGCTGGATGGGCCTAGTAGTCCTTATCTGCTGTCAGATTCTGTTTCTGTGCTTCTATGTCTAACAGTATGTGCACTCCCTTTACTGTATGGAGGACGCATGCTCGTCGTCATTCATACGGCAGTCTGCTGAGGTGGTGAGAGGGCTGTGCCGGTTACCATAGCGAATCTGTGACACTGGTGAAAACTTAAGGGGGATGGCAGTGTGGTTTGTTCAGTGCAAGTGGTGCAGGGGGATGCTAGATGCCAGGTACCACTTACACTTGTATGCGGATGGGGATCAGTGGGTGGAGGGTGCCACTAGAAGCCATGGAATGATGAGTTTCTAATGGGGATGGGGTTCAGGGGTGCCACTAGACACCAGAGAATATTACAGTTTTACAAGGATGGTGATTGGAGGTATGGGGTGCCTCTAGATGCCAGGGAATGATGAGTTTCTAACAGGAATGGGGATCAGAGGATAAGAGGGTGCCACTAGACACCAGAGAATGTTTTCTTCATTATGGGGCCAGCGGTTAGAGGATGGGGTACCGCTGGACACCAGGAAATGATTTTCTTGTTATGGGGCTGGTAATCAGAGGACAGAGGGTACCACCGGACACCAGGGAATGTTCTTTGTTATGGGGCCAAGGATCGGAAGGCAGGGGGTGCCACTGAACACTAGGAAATGCTTGTGTTTTTACAGGGATGGGGTTTAGAGGGTTGGTGGTGCCACTAGACACCAGGGAGCAGGTGTGCTCCTTCAACCACAAACTTGGTTGTTGGCTGTAGGGTCTCAGTCAGTCATTAGGGTTGTCCAGAGTAAGTCAGCCTTTTTTGGGTGGTAATTGTGCTGTACAAAGTAGCCAGTGCCATTTCTTTTGCACAAACACGGATGTGCTCAATATTGAACTTCACCCATATTCAAGCCCTGCCCCTCCCTTTTCCACTGATCCTTGCATGGGTGCTATCCCTTTCAGTGCGCACTCCTGACCCCTTTGAATATTGCACTCATGCTCAAACCCTGGGCAAACTGCATGCAATCACACTGCCCACTGGGCAAAGCTTTGAATACTGAGCCCCGGTGTCTTTAATTTGTGCCTAGAGTTTCCTGCAACTCAATCAGAAGGAAAATTAGGAATGAATATCTACAGCTTGCCCTTGTGCCTCGAGTTTCCCTGACTCGTTCAGAAGAAGGAAAATCAGGCATGAATATTCATGTCCCTCCCCTTCCCCCTTTACCCTATAAGAAGAGAAAGTAAGCCGTGGGCCCTGGGGAGAGAAGAGAAGGGGGAACAGTCATCTGAAGACCAGAGGGAGAGCCCAGCCTCCTTGGCTGTAACCAAACTAAGGGGACCTGCAGTCTCATGGATGGTGGCAGGGTCCCTGGGTCCAGGTGACACTGGTCTCCTCTGGTGAGGTCTCTGGAGGCTCAGAATCCAGCTGGGATCCCAGAACAGAACCCCCCAATAGGACATTAGAGGATATGTAGAGGACCTGGAAGATGTCCAGCCTGTCAGAAATGAAAGATCAAGTGACCCAATGGCATATGGGTGAGTGGAGGATCACCTCTCAAGGGAGACTGCTAGAATCCATAAGGATCCACTCCCATCATCTGTATGCAAAGGAGAGAACAGCCATGTAAGTTAACCTCCATTGAGTTACTCTTTGGAAATTGAAGGCCTAGGTACAATTTGTAATTATGTAACTCCTTGGGGAGGTACCCAGAATAAGGTTTGTCAAATGGAGGGGGCCTGAAAAGAATTGGGGTTGTGGTAATATTCCAGTATGGGGCCAGGCATGGGAGTCCATTTTTGGTGGCCACTAGGGCCATCAGTGTGATTTTGGAAGGAGACACAGCAGAACCAACTTTCTGCCAAATTTAGGAGTAGATCATAATGCTAATGTACTGTATATTCTAATAGATGTCACTTGTTGATACACATGCAGGCACAGCTGGATCAATGACTGGTCACTGACAAAATTGCTAGTGAAACTGGCAGGTCGACCGTATTTTGCAGTCAGCTGCCAGTTTCAAAGGAAACAGTTTTTACATCAGGGGGGGCTTTGCCCCCCAACCCCCCACATGACTGGCAGTGCACCCCACACCACCCCCACTTAGGATTATCAACTCAGAGCCAGAGCTGATTTAGGGAGTGCAGGACCCCTGACAGTTCTGGGTTCCCTACAGCGACGTGGCACTGTAGTCACTGTAGGGGACCTCACTGTCAAAAAGTCACTGTTCAGTGATATTACACAGGCACCTTCCCCCAAGGATAGTGCTTGCCCTGTCTGGGAGAGTTCCATGCACAAATGGTGGCTTGAGACAAAGGAGAGGGGGATATGAAAGAAACCCTTCAAGTTCCTGAAGGGAATACAGGACTCCCAGATCTACAGGAATTGCTGTATTTAACGGGGATTTGGAGCCATGGACAGGGAAATTCTTCCCACAGACTTGCATTGGTTATAGACGAAAATAGAGCAATTCAACTTCCACAGGAAACAAAACCACAAGAATCACCACTGAGTTACAGGGAAAATGTCAAATCAATCTGGGAACAAACAAGATGAACTGTGGGGAACTGTTTTGCAGGAGTACAGTCAAGAACCCGTGGTCATGTGTGGAAATTAGTGGTGGGAAGGTTTAAGGGATATGTGAAGCAGTTCTATTTTATGGAAAGGGTGGTGGAGCTGGGGAACAGTCTGCCAGTGGAGGTGGTGTGTGCCAAGACTAATTGGTCTCAAGCATGGCTGGGATAGAGTGAAGGGTTTGGTGGCTGCTCAGGTCAGTATCAGTAGGGAAGGGGGGGGGGAGAAGAGACCGGGAGCTATAAAACCCTGTATGGATGATAGGTTCTGGGGAAGATTGGGGACTCTGGTCACAGGAGTTGGTCTTTTCCTGCCATCATTGTTTAAGTTTTTATGTCTTGGGAGTGCCAGGGCTCCAGGGACACCAAAAAGGGGCGATAGTGATAGTAGTGATCCTTTAAAGGTAAAGGGAGGTAATCCTGGCAAATGAAACCATTGTGTGGTAGTGGGTGTCAGATATGCCAACGGGTAAAGGAACCTCTAGTAAGTGAAATAGTAGCAGTAAAATCCCATTTAAGTCAAAAGGAATAAGACCGGAGAACATGATTATGTAGTGTAGCATACTGGGTGTATTCAGAGGCCTATGGTAACTCAGTGTTATTGGCGATGATGACGACAGTTTATGAAGAACTAAGGAATGAGAGGGTAGTGCCCTTCAAAGCTGTGTTACACCGTAACAGCTCAATAAAATACATCCTGCTTGACATCAGCTCCCAGTGAGGACATTCAGTTTGTATGCAATTCTTGTAGTTTATGGCACCCCAGAAATGTGCACCAATTGCCCTGGTTCTCCTTTGCCCCGACCTGTGGTGGCGGAGGTAAAGGTAAAGAAGAGAGACAGTGTTTCACGGCATATGGCACGTACTCTTCTGAACAAGATGTGTTACTGTATACACTAGACATGCGGGGGATGTCTAGCTCTTACAATGATTATGAAAGCTGGAACTTGTGAAGCCGTAATTTCAAAAATAAATTAAACATAACAGAACCACTGTCTCAGCCATGAAATGGTGGCTAAGAAAGAGGTGGATAAGAATTTAAAAATCAAAATTATTTGAAAAGACTTTTTATGGAGTGGAGCCTCTGCTTTTACAGTCAACAACACAATACACACAGAGAGAGTAGCTCCTCTACTAAAAATCATGGTTCTTTCAAAGGAGAAGTGCCAGACAGACCCACCTGCAGTCCTGGGATACAACAAAGCTGGAGAAATGTGGTTTAGTAGTTTCAAATTTGCAGTGGAGATACTGCAACAATACTAACAAGCAGAAGGTTCTCAACATTTCCTGCTAGTATGATAGGTAATACCACCAGAATCCCATGTGTGGAATTGAACATTCGCAAAGCATGCATCACCGCTGCATTTGATAAGCTGAACTGAACCGTTTGCAGTCTTAGTTCCTTTCTGGTTGACGATTGTCCCCCCCTTTTTCTCTTAGCCTAATCAGATGGACACAGAGTAGAACTGCTTGTCCCCCTTAATGTACTCCTTGTTTTTCAGTGACTTGCTCACTGAAAAAGAAAGCCACCTACTCCTTTTTCTGTCAGACCCATCCTATTGGAATAGCTGGAATTTCTCCTTATTGCCCTAGTCATTTTCTTCCCCTTCTAGTTCTCCGAGTGCCTCCAAATCCTGGACTTCCAAGTACAGGCTGTGGAGCCATTTAGGAATCCAACTTTATCACTCTGTACAGCCTTTTCATTTGTCTTATGTAGCATGCCAGGGTGTGTGGCTGGGCAAAATTCATAGAAACAGAGTCTGACGGCAGAGCAGATGACCACTTGGCCCATCCAGTCTGCCAATTTTTTTCCCTGCCTATAGTGTCACCGCAGACCCTACTTGATCTTTCACACACACACACACACACACACACACACACACACACACACACACACACACACACACACACGCTTTTCACCAAGATTCCCTTATATCTATCCCATGCATTCTTCAATCCCACCACTGTTTGCACCCCGCCACCTCTGCTGGAAGGCTGTTCCAGGCATCCACCAATCTTTCAGTGAAGTAGTACTTCCTCACATCTCTCAAATTGACCCCCTCCCAGCTTTATTGCATGTCCTCTTGTTTTTGTGCATCTTTTTCTCTGAAAAAAAAATACCCCCCCCTGTATCTTTTTTACCCCCATGAGGTATTTACACATTTCTATTATATCCCTCCCTCTCTTCCAGAGGGTACATATTAAGGTCCTTCAGTTTCTTTATAGGGCTTCGAATGCAGATCCTGCACCATTATAACTGCCTTCCTCTGGACAGCCTCCACTCTGTCTGTCTTTCCAGAGATGTGGTCTCCAGAACTGGACACGGTACTCCATGCATGGGTTATAGCAGTGATCTATACAGTGGCAACACCACCTCCCTCCTCCTGCTAGTGATACCTCTCCCTGTACACCCATGCATCCCACTGGCCCTACCAACTGCCTTGTCAAACTGCATGGCCACTTTGAGGTCATCAGATATGATTACCCCCATGTCCATTTCTTGTTTGGTAACTCAATACCTCCTCACCCATTTTGTACTCCACCTCTGGGTTTCTGTGCCCTACGTATTTGATTTTGCACTTTTTCACATCAAAACCCAGATGCAATGCCTTTGCCAACTCCTTAAGTTCAGGTCTCTGCACATTCTTTCCATCTCCCTGCCCCCCCAGTGTCCACCCTATTGTAGGTTTTGGCATCATCTGCAAAGAGGCAAACCTTCCCTTCCAGCTCATCCTGGACATGGCTTCCTCAAAATTGTCAATATTCCACAATTCTCTTTTATTTCCTTTCCCTGGCAGGCTTCATCTACCTGGCAATGTATTCTTCGCCCACCGTCCATCTGCCTCTCCACACTTCAGGCCATCACTGCTATTTACCCTATGGCTTGCCCTCTGTTTAGGTTTTAAATTATTGGTAACTTATTCTTAAATCCTTTTCACTTTGAGAGGCAATCATAGGATTATTCTGCAAATAGTATCTATACTTGGGAATATTTTTTACACAGAAACAGAATTTTGACAGCAGATAAGGACCACTTGGCCCACCTAGTCTGCCCATTTCCCTACCTGATGGATAAGCAGCAGATTCTAGTTCTAGTTCAGCTTACTTCCTCCTACCCCCCACTAGAATTGCCTTATGCCTGTCCCATGCATTCTTGAATTCTCCCACTGTTCCTGACTACAACCTCCTCAGGAAGGCTGTTCCATGCATCCACAACCCTCTGTGAAAAAATGTTTTCTAACATTACCTCTGAGCCGTCCCCCCTCTATCTTCAAATTGTGCCCCCTTGTTCTTGCACATCTCTTCTGAAAGATACTACCCTCTTGTACTTTAATTCCCTTGAGATACTTGAGTTTCTATCGTGTCCCCACAAAAAAAAAAGATCAGTTACTTTACATTCTGCCAAGTTGAAGGTCATTCTCCAGTTTAGATAGGTCAGACTGCAGTGTTTTGATATTTTTCTTCAGTGTCTACTTCTCCTCCCAGATTTGTTATCATTTACAAAGATACCATAATTGTTAACCAAAGTAGAGCCAGTATGAGATAAAGATATTAAACAAAACTGGCCCAGTATTGATTCCTGAGGCACTCCACTGGTCACATTTGCTGATTTTTGATACATGTCCATTTATTACTGATTGTGTCCTATCCTCCAGCCATTTAGTGAGGCAATTAATATTCATATTAAAACCATTCTGGGACCCCTGCTATTCAGCTTGTTCCTGAACTTCCTTCCAAATTCTTGCTCTGAAACAATCATCCTCTATGCAGATGATGCTGTAATTTTTGCCTCCCACAAGGATCCTAAGCCTCTACAAGACAACATTCAGCTTGGCTTCACATCTGTTGAAAATTGGTTCTCAAATCAAATCTGATCCTCAGTAATAAGAAAACAAAGTCTATGATGTTCAGCAGCTCTCATAAGCATAAACTGCACCCCCTATCCATCAAAACCAGTCATGAAGTCACCCTGGAACAGGTTCAAACCTTTAAGTACCTTGAGATCACTCTAGACCCTCATTTAAACTTATAGTGCCCACATTGACTCTGTAGCCAAAGCAGCAAATACTAGCCTTGGCAGTCTCTTCCGGCATAGGCAACAACTTACCCCAGAAGACCTGACCATCGCTGTTCAGAGCTCTGTTGTCTCCATTATTGACTATGGGCTTATCTATGGCTCTGCCCCCGCTACCACTCTTAGACACATATCCACCTCCCTCAATAAGGCCTGCCGACTTCTCACTGGATCCCACCACCTCACACATACGTACGACCTCTATGCACAAACTGGATGGCTGCAACTCACCAACTGGATAAAGTACCTAACCCGCACCATGGTGAAGTATATAACTATGGGCCTTGCACACCCTGGAGTGCGTGCACTCCTGCACCCTAGCAATAACCCCCGCTCAACTAGGGGATCCGAATCACAGCTCCTGCAGGTTCCACGTTGTCGTACTTCACAAGGTCAAAGATCTTTTGCCTGCAGGGCACCCAGCTGGCTGAATGGTCTAAACAGCTACATCTCCTCCACTCCTACCCTTGGTGGATTTAAATCAAGGCTCCATCTCTCTCACTGCCTCTAGCTCCTGTGACTGTCTCCACTAGTTGACCCAGTGAATATTTCCCTAACTTTATACAGTTCTCTCTCCTATTAGCACTTGATTACCACTTAGCATGCACTTCCCCATGTTATGTCTATGACAACGTCTTTGGCTGCACTCCTCCTCTATAGCTTTCTGCCCCTCTACTCTTCCTCTCTTGTTCATCATCTCTGCACCTCATCTGCTATCTCCTTGTAACCTAGCTTCCAAAACTTGTTTTGTTTCTCAGATGCTTTGTAACTCTGTTTAGAGTACACTTTTGTAACTCTGTGCATGTACTGAATTTGTAATCCGACTTACATGTCTTATGTTTTGAATTGTAACCTGATGTGGAACCTTTGTAAAAGAGCCCTGGCACAAAAGGTATTGTAATCCTAGACCTAATAAATAAATAAGTGATTAATTTCGTAATGAGCCTACCATGTATCGAATGCCTTGCTAAAAATCTAGGTATATTACATCAGACGGGATATTGTAATCTAATTCTGAATTTACTTGTTCATAAAAGCTAATTGGATTACTTGTACAAGATTTTCCTTTTGTAAACCCATGCTACTTGTACTCAGTTATTCCCAATTCCATTATCTGTTGCTCCAATTTATCCTTAATTAAAACTTTTTAAAATCTTTCCCAGTGTACTTGTTAGACTTACAGGCCTATAATTTTTTTGATGTTTGAGCCTTGTTTATAAATGGAAACCACTTTGCTTTCCACTAGTCACCACAGATTACTGAATCACACATGGATTTATTAAATAAGTAAAGCAACTGGTGCAGCAATATAGTTGGCTATCTTTTAATAATCTAGGGGCTAAGGGATGTAGTCCTGCTGATATTGATATGTCCAGTGCTATAAATTTTTCCAGCACATCTTTTGTTGTTATCTATAGAGTAGGATTAAGATCATCTATGACCATTGTGTTACTGACTTCATCCTTATCCTGGAACACTACAAAAGTAGTTTAGTTAGTTTTGACATTTACATTTTGTTGGTTGTGATTCTTTTTACTGTTATGCCCCAGCTTCATGTCTTCTTCCCTTAAAATACCATTTACTACCAGTGACATTGTTTTATCCTAAAATCAAAATGGGATGTGCGTCATCGTACTTTGTTGCACCAGTTAAACTGGTTGCCACTTCCCTCCAGATGCACTTTTCAATGGCTGTCCCTTATTTACAAAACTGTAAATAATCAGATCCCTACTTAACTGAAAGACTATCTATTCCTGCTCACAAATATAGCCTTAGAGATGTGCCCTATTGTGGCTTTTCCTTGCCCAAGTTTGATATACATGTAGGTAAACATTTTTCATGTTATGGCCCTTTTCTCTTAGGACAATTTGTCTCATCTTAGAAACTCGCCCTCCCTTGACATTTTTAAACATGGTTTGAAAAAGATTGCTGCTGGAAGAACAATCCATTTACAGTTGTTACTAGCTGTCTTTGTATATTTTTGTTCTTGTTTTATTATATTTATTACTTGGGATATTTCATAAATGAAACTGGTTTCTCATAGAACCTGGCCTGAATTTTTATGCAACTCTTAAATAAAATAAATGTTACCATGGGATAATAGTCCAACAGCTGGTATTTTTTCCCCATGGAATTTATATAAATATAGAACGTCTTAGGATTCCTTTTATCTGTTGCTAGCTTTGTTTCTAGGGTTTATTTTGCTTTCCTGATTTGACATTTTTTAGCTGCTAGTTTGTACCTAGTTTTGTTACCTTCATTTGGCTGCTTTCTCAGGGTTTTGCATAATCCCTTTTTCCTTGAGATTAGCTTTTTTCTTTATGGTTTAGCCAGGGTGGGACTTTACCTTTTTTACTGTACACATCCCTTTTGGATATACATCTCTACTACAAGCTCAGTAGTGTATTTTTTTTTTTTTTTTTTTTAATGTCACAGGCAATAGATCGAGAGCCCATGTATACTTATTGTCCGGAGGAATGTGACAATTTCCAATTACTAGTGGTCTTATTTTAATGTTGGTAATCCTAATTTGCCCACCCTTGCTCCATATTTGCTGTATACAGGTCATTTTGCTGTATACAGGTCATTTTACCAATTCCAGTTCCTTAGATGGCTTCTTATACATACATAGTCCCCTGTACTGTAGTTAAATGTTAAAGTTTTACCATTATCTTTTACTATTTGTCTAGTAAACTTAAACATTACTGTGTCATGCTCACTGGTTGATAACGGGTCCACGATTTCATATGAGAAATTGTCAGAATTAGTGAATACTAGAACCAAAATGTTTTCACCTCTTGTAGGCATTTTAACATGCTGGTTTAAGCTACATTCCTTTACTGTATTTAAAAATTCAATTCCCACTCTGGTAGTAGGGGAATAATTTGAAAAATCAGTTTCAGGTAAGTTAGTCACCTAATATGATGTCATTACCCTTACAATAATGATTAAAATCAGACAATAGATTGAGAGCCTGTGTATCCTTTTTGTCCTGTGGAATGTAACAATTTCCAGTCAGTAGTGGTCTTAATTTAACCCATACTGATTCTATGTTCTCACTATGTGGTGTATTTAGATCAGTGGTCTGTAGTGCTTCTGAACAGTACAGTGCCTCTTGTAACAAGAAACGAGGCATAATACAGTTAGAAAACGCACTTAAAAAGCGGAGCCTAAATCCCGTGCATGAGCAATAGTTTCATGTTCCTGTGCTTGCGCGGGGTCTCTGCTCCAAGGTACCACTTGTGCATGTGTGGGATTTAGGCTCCGCTTTTTTTAAGTACTTTTTATCTATAGTACACCTCGTTTGTTACAAGAGGCACAGTACGATTTAGTGTGTTGAAATAATTTAAGCAGCTTTGTTCATAGGGTATGGTAAAAATTGCACAGCGTACATGCGCTCTGTTACAGACACATATCTTTGGGATAGATGTGCTTCCAGAGGTCGGCTGACTTACGTTTGGGCTAGTCCGACAGAAAAAGAATGTTAAATCATGTAAAGTGGGTAAAAAATTTTACTTTTGGGACATGCAGGGTCATTTTATACTAGTAGTTTGTTTAGTGTGTGCCTTGGGGAACACTGCTATGAAATGATGCAAAACTTTGGGATAAAGCTGACAGTGTCCCTTTAATTGTAGCTCTGCCCTCCTGGGAAGCTAGCCCTCCTCACTATAGCCTACAATGCATTAAGTCCTTTGCTCAGTCTCTAGTTTATTGCCTCCATTACCCACAATTCACCTAAAAGTACTTGTCTGGATCCAGGGCCCTCTTGACTCCCCTGGCACTCTCTGTCCTTGTAGTTTGACTCCCCCTCTTTTCTCCCTTTATTTCCTTATGCCCATTTCTAACCCTACCCTTATTCTATTCTACCTCCCTCTCTCAACTCATTCCTATTTCCATCCACCTCTCCTCTCTCGACATTGCCTCCTGGCTACTACCCTTCCCTCACATTCTCCGACCCTCCCCAATTTCTATCCATCCTCTTCCACTTAGTTAATACCACCTGAATTGTATTTTAAAATTTGTAACTGAGAATGCATGTTAAAAAAAAAACACACACACTTTTTTTTGTTATCCTGTCTGTGTCTACCTGTCCCACTGACGTGGAACCTTTGTAAATGAGCTGTCCTGTGCTCAACGGTACTTGTAAATCAGAGAATAAATAAAAATTTCCACAGTAAAACCCTTTCAGCGTCTCTACCAGGTTTATTAAAAAGTATCATCTTTAAGAGGACAAGTCGAATTGTCTGACAGTAAAACATTAGGGCAAAGTCTGATTTACTTTGGGCAGAATTTCCTGGCCTATTGGCCTTCACTGTGACACTGGTAGACATGTCTCTGAGCAGTGTTGCCTCCGCCGGTGCTCACCGATGCTCACACAGGCGTCTACGCATGGAAAACCGGAAGTGCGGCTAGGGTGCACTTTCAGTTTCAGCAAGACTTAAGTGATCAAAATGTCAAAATAGCACAAGAAGTGTGCTTCAATGTTTAAAATCCACTAGGTTGTGGTTTCCCTCAAAAGGTACACAGTTACTCAGTGCATAACACCTTAACCCCATTTCGATCTTGGCAGTGAAAGAGTCCCCCACTGTCCCACAAACAGAAACATAGAAACATAGACTTTGACGGCAGATAAGGACCACTTGGCCCACCCAGTCTGCCCATTTCCCTTCCTATTGGATAAGCTGCAGGTTCTAGTTAACCAACAGCCTACTTGCTGCAACCCCCCACTACAATTGCCTTGTGTCTGTCTCATGCATGTGTGAATTCCCCCACTGTTTTAGACCCAACAACCTCCTCAGGAAGGCAGTTCCATGCATCCACCACTCTCACCGTGAAAAAAATTTCTTCACATTACCCCTGAGCCGTCCCCCCCATATCTTTTTTGATGTCTATCAGATGTCGACGGTCCACTCCACACGGGGATGATTCTAGACCCGACACCTCAGATACCTCCAGGTCTCCTCCTCCAATCAGCATCCCATCACCTGACCCATGAGACCTTCCCAGGTCACCTCCGGATGATCCCTCCTTTTCCAAAATCATGAGGCACATCCAGGAGAACATGGGATGGAAATCGGAAGATCTTGACCCTGAAAGACAGTGCATAGTTCATTATCTTTGGCAGAAGGACCCTAAGCCTGTGGTGGTGCCACCCTTGGTGGACACCTTCATGGACATCACCAAGGCTGTGTGGAAGCATCCGCACTCTACCCCCGCAGTGCCGAAGAAAATTGACCGCCTGTACAGGGCCCCTGCATAGGACCAGTACTTGGCACAACAAGTATCTGGCTGATTCCCTGGTCATTACAGCCTCCCATGATAGGTCTCAACAACCATAGCATCTGAGTACACAGCCACCGGACCAGGAATCCAAGCAGCTGGATGCCCTGGGGAGGCACATGTATGCGGCTGTTACATGCTCCATCAGGTCACTGAACTATCTGACTCTTATGGTTCAGTTTCGGAATGCCCTGTGGGAACAGGGTCAGGACCTGGTCGACAAACTACCAGATGGCGAGCAGAAGGAGGAGCTCTTGAACCTCCTCCACACAGGGTCAGACGTGGGGACCCAAGTGTTGAGAGCCGCTTATGATTCTGCGGACTCCTCTGCCAGGGGTGCAGCTTCAGGCGTCTGTCTCTGGAGACACTCCTGGCCCCGTGTCTCTGGATTTACCCCGGACGTACAGTATCCTGGACGTCTCTTATAACAGAGAGGTCCTGTTTGGTGAACCCTCTGAAAAGGTCACCACCAAGCTTCAGGACATTGGGAAGGCAGTGAGGACTGTGCAGGCTATGTACAGACCAAAATGGGATCCTTTCGGAGGAACCAGAATCATTTTCGCAGCTGGCAACAGCGTCAGCAACCACGTTCCGACCAGCAGCAGAGGGGTACTTTCACCCGTAAAGCCCAGCCCAAGTCTTCCCCAGACCAAAATCAAAGATATACCAAACTGACCCAGCCTGCAGGAGGCAATACCACCACAGCATGACTCCTTCCTGGCCCCCGGCCCCTCCTCTGGATCAACGGGCAGAAAAGGTCGGGGGTTGCATCACTCACCATCTTTTAGGATGGCAGATGATAATCGCCGATTGGTGGGTTCTCCAACTGGTCGAGAAAGGGCACTATATAGAATTCCCAAACCAGCCACTGTCAAGGCCTCCCCTGCTTTCCCGTTATCCAGGTCAGCATGCACTGCTTGTGCAGCAGGAGGTGCTAGCGCTTCTGGAAAAAGAGGCTATAGAGCACACTCTGCGGAACCAGAGAGGTGCAGGATATTATTACCACTTCTTTCTGGTTCCCAAAAAGACAGGGGACCTCCTTCTGATTTTGGACCTCAGTGACCTCAACGCCTCTGTGCTCTACAAACGCTTCCACATGGTGACTCTTCCAGGTTTAATTCCCATGCTAAAGCAGGGTGCATTCATAGCATCACTGGACATGCAAGATGCCTACCTGCACATCCCTATAGCTCGAATGCACAGAAAATTCTTGCGCTTCGAGTGTCTAGATCGCCATTATCAGTTCCGAGTCCTCCCATTCGGACTGTCCTTGGCACCTTGGGTATTTACGAAGTGCATGGCAGTAGTAGCAGCGGCTCTCAGGAGACAATGCCACTACGTGTTTCCATACCTGGATGACTGGTTCCTCATGGCTCCCTCCCGGGAGGCTCTGATGTCCGCAATCCACTATACTCGTTCCCTCTTTGGGTCGCTGGGCATCATCATCAATCAGAAGAAGTCAAACCTGATTCCATCGCAGAGACTGCAGTTTATAGGTGCAGTCCTGGACACCGTCCAGGGGAGAGTCTTTTTGCCCCAGAACAGAGTGGAACACCTCAGATCCCTCATAAGGGATATCTTGGCGAAGAAGCCGGCCCCTGCAAGTCTGATCCAATGCTACGTTGTATGACAGAATCATTTAGGGGATAGGAAGCCCCACCTCTTTCCTTTGTCTTATTTTAAATAAGAGTAGAGAAAGTTAAAAAATCTGCCCAGCAACTTCCTAATAGCTTGGTCAAACCCAATTCTCACACAGCCTTTTCTCCAGTAGCTTTAACCATTCAGCTAAAGGTCAATGCACCCTAGGTGAGTTGTTAAAGTGCTCCTTTACTTTACACTTGTCATCTCATGAACTGGCACTAGGGGTCACTCTTTTATTGTTGCAATTACTCAGCTCTGCTTGGACTATTATTCACACTGCAGAATGCCACTTCCTCTGTACAACATCATTTCACCTTTCTAATGGGCACCATTCCATATCCTCCTTGACAGTTAAAAGCCCTTTGCAAGATGAAGTAGTAAGGCAGAACAAAGTGCTTACTGGGTATCAGCTATCTTTAAACTGCCTCAGTCACTCAGAAACAGAACAGTATCAGGTACAGCAAAGCATCATGTGGGAGGCAATACCGCATATTACATAGAGTATTGTAATGCATAGCAGTATGTTCCTTCTCGCAAAGTGCCGTGGAATTTCCCTGGTACCTTGGCCAAATTTCCCCCATTCATTAAACCACCAAGTTTCACCTGGTTCAATGTCAATCACTTTACATCTGCATACAACCCCCCCTTCCCAATGAGGCTGAAAATAAGAAATATTTCCAGTCATTCATAACATAATCATGTACTACTGCTGTTACTATAATTTTGTGTGTGTAACCCTAGTGTAATTATATCTTGCTGTTACTATGCATTCTGTATGTTCTGTTTTTTGTACTCTGAGGTGGAGTCTTTGTAAATGAATCCCTTACTCAAAGGTTGTAATCCTAAAGACAAAGACAAAAGCACATAAGGGAATGAGCCCATCTAGTCTGTCCTCCTGGTAATTACTGGTCACTGCTTGCAATGTGTCTACTAGTCATCAAAAAACTATCAAGGGCAGCCTTAAATTTATCTATTATATCCACTTTCACAAGCCCAGCTGGCAAAGAGTTTCATAATCTGACCATGCTATCAATGAAAGTGTTTCCTAAAGTCAAGCCTAAAAAATGCGTACAATTTTATATGCTTGCTGTCCAGTATGGCTATTACCCTTCAATTCCCAAAAGTTACCGACCTCCAAATCAGACAGCCCTTTCATGATTTTAGATACCATGATTAGATTGCCTCAGTCTCCTAAATTCAATGGAGTACAAATTTAATATCTTCAGTCTTTCACAGTAATCCTTACAGCCCAATTCTGGAATAAGCCTTGTTAGCCATCTCTGAACCCTTTCGTGAATATTAATATCTCCCTGTAGGTATGGCCACCAAGCATTCACACAATACTCTACAACATTAACCAGCCCTCAAAGTTCTGGAAGGTCATTCATGCCCTTGTCTCCCCCCCATCCTTAAGGTGGGCTACTCCCCCAACTCTGATCCTGCAGCAGTTGGCTCATCTTTTAGCTCCTTTTTCACCACCTGTACCCTCTCCTCTCTTCCTCCACACCCCCTTCCCTTTTGCCTCAGCCCTCTGCCCCCTACCATCCCTTCTTCCCTACCATTCCCTCTGCTACCCTTTAGGCCCTCCTAGCTGTTATCCCACAAAAAGGAGGGAGCTCCAAAGTACTTGATCACAAACACTTGCCTTTCTGCTCTGGCTATTGCACTTTTAATTGCACAGCTCTTAAAAATCACTCCTTGTTACTTGCCTCACTATCCGATCTGTGGAAGCAAGCCATGGTCATTCCCCTTCTCAAAGGTGGTGACCCCTCCCTCCCTGACAACTATCTTCACATCTTCTTCCCCCTTCCTGGCTAAACTTCAAAAACACCTGATCCTTTCCCCAACTCTTCCCTTTCATTGACAACTCCTCCTTCCCTCTGTATCAGTGTGGCTTCAGGATATCCCACTTCACCACCACCTCCCTCTTCAGGCTCACTGACTCCATTCTTTCTGGCATGGACCACGGGCTGGTCACCTCTGCATTCTTTATCAGCCTGGCCAAAACCTTTGCACTTTTGCACATCCCATCTTCCTGGTCAAACTAAAAGCTGCTGGGCTCTCCTCTTCCTCCTCTGCCAAGTGGTTTTGCTCATAACTTGAGGTTAGGACGCAAGCTGTCCTTAACGGTGACACCATCTCCCCTCCTCTCCCCATCTGCTCTGGTGTGCCCCAAGGATCCATTCTTGGCCCTATCCTACTCTCCATCTTTCTAAATGACCTCCTCATCTGCTCCTCTGCATCAATTCACATGTGTGCAGATGGCAGTTCTCTACACTTCTGGTTCCTCTGCCTCTGACCTAACAACCCGACTCCAACAACATCCAGCACTGGTTTCAGACCAATCAGCTATCCCTCAATGCCAAATAAGTGGTCTCCATGACCCTTGGCACTAGGCAGAGGCCTGCCAAGCTCTTCCCTCCCCTTTACTTTCAGACCCTTGGTGATGTTTTAATTGAAGAGGTCTCCTTTAAATCATCTTGGCTTCTCTACTCACATGGATGTCATCCACTAGAAGCTGCACCCTAAACTTGGGGCACTTTACAGGAACAAAGTATCCCACTTATTGCCCAATGAGAGAGTGTCAAGATTATTCTACCCATCTTTGATTACAGGGACATTGTAAATAGTGTTGCTTCCAGGTTCACCCATGCCAGGCCAGATCTGCTCTCTCACTTCTGCCGCTTTATCCTGGATTACGTCCTTGGAACCCACTACTGCACCCTGTATTCCTCACTCTCCTTGTCCTCCTCCCCCCTCTCCTTGATGCCAGGTGCCTTGCTCATTGTGCCACCTTCCAACTTCAGATTGTCTGGGCTCCCCCATCTTTCCCCCATCTTATCCTCACCTTGTATTTCCACCTCCAACTCCCTTCACAGCTCTGACACCTGCTCTCTCGTCCCCCCTTCCCCATTAAATCCTCTGCTGGTCAAGCTGCTTTCTCCTTCCACTTTCCCAAACCTTGGAGCACCTCTCACCATTCAGGGCCAGATTAAGCCTTTGCGGGGCCAGGGGCACTTGACCTCTGGGGGGCCCATGCGTATGCAGTGATTGTGACAGGTCAAAAACCCAAACCAATCTAGGGAGGTCCGGGGGCGCGCTCCCCCATGAAATTTTGAAAAAATGGTTGAAAATGGTGTATTTTGGGGGGTTTCCTTACTGTTTTCTGATTTTTTTTCAACTGTAAAAAGTGACATTTTTATGCTGGAAAAGTACTGTTCTTGTCACTGCCTCAAATCATGTATTGTATGTTTCCATATTCACATATCTGGATAGTGCAAATTTGTATGTACTTTCAGAATATGAATATGTAAACATACATTGGTTATGGTGGTTAGAACACAGGATCGGAGACTAGAAGAACACAGGTTCAAATACCACCCACACAGTCAATATACTCACTGTCTGTAATATGACCCCAAGCAGATCACTTAACCCTCAGTGCCCAGTCGTTCACCCAGCTGTAGTAATATGTGGAGACTGAAAACAAATGGTTGCATCTCAGGTGGTTTATCACAGGTACATTATAAAACAGCTTGTAATGTTAAATATAGTAAAACATAGGATGATTTAAGACACCTTTAAAAAACTGAGTGGTAATGTTGCAGTTTATTAATTATCACAAAGTTTCTATTTTCCTTGTGGTGATTTTATTGGTACCAGGCATCTGCATATGCCGTCAAGTTAACCTTTTTATTTTGATTTTTTTCTGGTGTTTTACTGTTCGGGGTCATTTGTTTTTTACCAGACTGATAGCCACAGGGTATCAGTCTATTAGGGGGATAGAACTGGGGGGAGCAGGGAAAACTGAAGTAAGGTGCCTGCCTGGTGCCATGGCTTGGAGGGACAGTAAGCGCATCCTCAGGATCATGAGAACAGCTGCACGGGAGTCTGAGCTAGACATCATTGTCCACCTAGGGACAAATGACTTGGCTCATCATGAGATTAGAGCAGTGCAGAAGGACTTTGTAGAATTGGGAAGGGGCCTAAGACAAGTAGCACACACAATATCCTTCTCAGAGGTGCTGCCTGTCAATGGCATGAGTGAGGTGAGGGTACTTTGCACCATGCAGTTTAATGAATGGTTGAAAAAATGGTGTGGAGCACAGGGGTTTGGCTTCACTGGGGACTGGGGTTCCACCTGGAGGGACACCAGCCTATACTGGCAGGATGGTCTGCATCTGTCCAGGAAGGGAACAAGTCTTTTGAGCAATTGGTTTAAATGCTTCATTGGCAAGCTTTTAAACTAGTCAAGGGGGGAGGCACTGATAAGCAGCAGAAAAATCCCAGCCTCACCCTACAAAACAGGGTACTAAATGAGAAAAAGACCGAGGTAGAAAGGTCAGTGGGGAATGCTGCAACAGAAGGTAAAGCCATCAAAAGATGGAGAGCAATGAGTACCAATGCCCGTAGTCTGAGTAACAAGCTTCCTGAATTAGTGGTCTTGATGGAGGAGGAACATCTGGATATTGTGGCAGTCACAGAAACATGGTACACACAAAACCATGACTGGGACATAAACATACCAGATACACTATCTACAGGAGGGACAGGGAGGGTAAAAGAGGAGGAGGAGTAGCTCTTAACATAAGGGAAGAAATCAAAGCAGCAGAACAAAAGTGTAAACAGGGAGGAGAAGAAGCACTGTGGGTAAATTTGGAGACAGGCAATGGCACCACAATCCGCACAGGGGTTGTATACAGAGCCCCTTCTCAGGGGGAGGAAATGGACAAGGAAATGATAGAAAGTATACTTAGAATGGCAGAAAAAGGGGAGATATTGCTGATGGGTGATCTGAATATGCCAGATGTTAACAGGAGTGCAGTTGCAGCAGCCACTTCGAAGAGTGGGGTTATTCTAGATGCCCTACAGGGGGCATGCCTTAGACAACTAGTATTGGAACCCACTCAAGAGGGAGCAATCTTAGACCTGGTTCTCTCAAATGGAGATGAAGAGAGGATCACAGATGTAGAAGTGGGTAGCCATCTGGAACTAGCGACCATCGAGCAGTATAGTTCACAATAAACACAGCAATAGAGTCAAGCCATACAAAGGCAAAAGTACTGGACTTTAGGAGGGCTGACTTTGCCAAAATGGGTGAGTGCCTAAGGAATGCAGTAGCAAATGGGCAGGAAGGAGGGATGAAGAACAATGGGGAATAATAAAAACTGCCATCACAGAGATAACAAGCCTTCCTGTGAAGCAAATAAAACAAAACGATGTAAGAAACTACTATGGTTCTCAAAGGAAGTGGCAGTGAAGGTATAAGAGAAAAAGAAAGCATTCAGGAAGTACAAGGAATCACAGAAGGAGCAGGACAGAGAACTGTATCAGTTAAAGCAAAAGGAAGCAGGGAAGGCAGTCAGAACAGCAAAGGCCCAAACCGAGGAAAAGAGAGCCAACTCAGTTAAGAAGGGGGATAAAACCTTTTATAGGTACATCAGGGAGCGAAGGAAGACCAAGGGAGGGATAGTGAGGCTTAATAAAGGGGAGGGTGGCGGGCAGAGGGTGACTGTAAAAGGCAGAGATACTAAACAAATATTTTTGCTCCGATTTACAAAGGAAGAGGGGAGGTACCTAAAACAAACAGTAGAAGCACTCTGGATACAGAAATTGATACCAGCCCATTTACAGAAGAAAGGGTTCTGAAAGAACTCTTAAAACTGGAGGTGGACAAAGCAATGGGTCCTGATGGGATTCATCCCAGAATTCTAAAAGAACTAAGGGTAGAACTAGTGACATCACTGACTACCCTCTTTAACAAATCATGGGAGGATGGGGTGGTACCCGAGGACTGGAGGAGGGCAGATGTGATTCCCCTTCACAAAAGTGGGAGCAAGGCAGAAGCAGGAAACTACAGACCTATTAGTTTAACCTCAGTGGTAGGGAAAATGATGGAATCACTTCTGAAGGAAAGAATTGTCGAGTATCTAGAGGCCAGAGGGCACAGGACCCAAGGCAGCATGGATTCACAGGAAGGTCATGCCAGACAAATCTGATAGATTTCTTTGACTGGGTGACCAAAGTAGTAGATCAGGAGGGGCTGTGGACATGGCCTACCTAGACTTTAGCAAGGCATTTGACACAGTCCCACACAAAAGATTAATACACAAGTTAGCCAGCCTGGGAGTGGGTCCCAAGATGACAGCCTGGGTAAAAGAATTGGCTGGAGAATAGGACACAGAGAGTAATAGTAAATGGAGTCCACTCTGAAGAAAGGGGGTTATTAGTGGGTACCTCAGGGTTCAGTATTAGATCGATCCTCTTCAATGTCTTAATAAGCAACATTGCAGAGGGACTGAAGGAAAGTATGTCTCTTTGCAGATGACACAAAGATCTGTAACAGAGTTGATGCACAAGGTGGGTGGAACGGATGAGAAGGGACTTGGCAAGGTTAGAGGAATGGTCAAATGTATGGCAGCTTAGATTCAATGCTAAGAAGTGCAGTAATGCACCTGGGAAACAAACACCCAGGGAAGAGTACACAGTGGGGATGAGATACTAACAACAACAAAAATGGAAAGGGACCAGGGGGTAGTCACATCAGATGACCTAAAGGTGGGCAAGCAATGTGAGAGGGCAGCAAGGAGGGCTGGGGGGATACTGGGATGCATAGGAGAGGCATCACCAGTAGAAAACAGGAAGTTATTATCCCTCCGTACAGACAGCTGGTGAGACCCCATCTGGAGTACTGCGTGCAGTTCTGGAGACCCAATCTCCACAAAGACAGACAGGACGGAAGCTGTCCAGAGGAGGGCAACTAAAATGGTGCAGGGTCTGCACCGGAAGACATATGAAGAGAGACTTAAGGAGCTTAATATGTATAGCCTCGAGGAAAGGAGGGGGGGGGGACATGATAGAAACTTTCAAGTACCTCAAGCGAATCAACAAAGTCCAAGAGGGTAGCATCTTTCAAAAAAAGGTGTGCAAGAACAATGGGGCACAATTTGAAGATAGAGGGGGGCAGCTCAGCGGTAATTTAAGAAAGTATTTTTTCACAGAGAGGGTTGTGGATGCATGGAACGGCCTTCCGGAGGAGGTTGTGGAGTCAAAAACTGGTGGAATTCAAGCATGCATGGGACAGTCATAAGGCAATTCTAGGGGGTTGGGGTAGGAAGAAGTAGGCTGCTGGTTAACTAGGATCTGCAGCTTATCCATTAGCTAGGGAAATGGGCAGACTGGGTGGGCCAAGCGGTCCTTATCTGCCATCAAATTCTATGTTTCTATGTAGTGCCAACAGTTCCAATATTTGATTCCTGGCCACAGGGAAAGAATCGTGTGACCACCTGGACAGAGCATGTAAAAGGTGCAGAGATATTCACAGCGCTACATCTAACCCAGCGTTTAGTTTTGCTACTGTTGTTCATGCTTCACTTCTAATTTTTCTAAGTGCTAAATAATTCATTATAATACCTCGCTCAGAGTGAGGTATTATAACAAATTATTTAGTACTTAGAAAACGAGAAGCATGAATTGCTCACATTACTGGTCATCTCAGTAAAATTATCCTCCAACATGCCGTTCAAGCTGCTACTCCTCGGGGTCTGAGCCCCCTTCTTTCCCTCTCTGGCATCAAAATCAATAGTTTTTGAATTGTTCTCATAGGCCTCCCCTCCTCCACCAAACTGAACAACAGTCAACACCCCCCATGTATTTCACGCTGGGCCTTTGAGCTGTAGTCCCGGGTCTGGCCAGATACACTGGATTACAGGTAAAATGCTGATCATAAAAAAAAAATCCGGCAGTGAACTGGAAAAGTTTTGAATTATTCAGACTTTGAATTAACCCTTTCAGAATAATGCCATGCCAGTAGTGCAATAATTCATCGACTCCCTCCTTTTCAGTCGGTCCTTGGCGGGCTCACATGCCACTTGGGCCACGCGGTGTGGCGGTTTGCTACTGACCTTGACTGAGTGTCTGGCTTTTTTTTTTTTTTGACTATCCATTCACTCCTGCCTCCCCGGTGAGTCGCGGCTCTCTTGCTCAACTCTCCCCAGTCCCTGCTCAGCATATGACCTGTCCTAACCACCCAGGCCCGACTCCCACGTCTGTCCCTCCGTCCCTCCCTCCCGAGTCCCAAAACACATTACTTTGCTTTATTGTTTAGATTTGCTCCCCACTTGCTTTAAGTACCTGTGTGTGAGTTTGACTTTTCTGAAACTGCAATTTGTGCAAAAACAAACAGTTTTTTTTTTTTTTAAATATGCTGCGAGTCGCGAGAGACTAGCTACCTTGTTGGTTGGAAAAAAATGGAACCCACGTCTGCTCTCCTCTAAGGTTCCAACAACACTGCTGCGGTGATGATGCAACATGCGCTTACATGCACAGTGAAGTGCCAGTGGCATATATACCAGATGACTCGGCTTCTGCATACCATGTGACCCCCCCCCTCCATTCTCCAAGTCTCAGGGGCGACACTACTGGCAAAATCATGAACAGCACGGGCCATTTATTTATTGCACTCATGCACAGCCGTTTTGGGGGGGGGCCCCTTTGGCAGGGGGCCTGGGGCATTTGCCCCATGTGCCCCACTCTTAATCCGGGCCTGTCACCATTGCTATTCACAATGCTACTTCTTCCCTATCACTAAAATCCCTCCTCTGACTTCACTACTCACATCTACAGTGCTGCTAATCCTAAACTAGTCACATTCCTCCTCCCTCCATATTACTCCCTCCCCTGCTGCCCTAATTTATCGTTACGCTATTCTTCTTGGACCTATCCCGGTTGTACTCAATCTCAGTTTCCTTCCGCATTTTTTTCTGCCAGTTACACTTTGCTAAACTGTTGCTATTGACATGCCATGTTTTGCACTACTTGACCATTTTGCTTCCACATAATTGTCTACTGTATTTATATTATAATTGTAACTATTGATGCAAGTTATCACTGCACTCTCACATCACATTCCCCACAGGACACATCTGGAAACAAGTTAATAAGCTCAGTGTTCTTTCCTGGTGAAATTCTTGACAAAAATACATAAATAAATGTGGTCTGATATACATGATATACTGAGGGACTACTGCCTTCTCATCCTACAAGTAAAGCACCTTTTATGTTGCTTAACACAAATTTGGTCATCCTTGTTACCTTGCTGCATGATTTACTGTGCTTAATATTAGTAGAAATAACCTTCATGGTCAAAAAAAGGAAGAAAAAAAACAAATGCTCAGATACTAGTTAATAAACAGCACTGTGTGTTGGCCCAGTGACTGTTGTGTGGCCACCTGAAGACCAAAATTCATGTATGAGCCCCCAGAATCCTGTACTGAGTCAACAGGGGGCAGGGCACATTGTGAAGGGGAGGCATGCATCTCCTGGGGAGGGAGGCAGGATTCAGCTCTTCTGTCATGCACCCCGTAGTGGCTGAGCAAACAAACAGCAGCAGTTACATCAACTGCGAAGGCAGCTGTTCCCATGTGGCCAGAGAAAGGGAACACCCATAGTGATCCCATAATAAGATGGGGTTAGGAAGACGAGGAGGAGTAATATATAAAAACCTCTGGGACAGACCAGCATGTTGGTGCATTGGTAGGGCTACTGCTCACAATAACGGCAACCTGGGTTTGGAAAGGAGCCTGGGACCTCAAGGGACATCCCATTGGGAGGAGTAGGCTTGAGCATCAGATAGGATGTTCTCCTCTGGGTAAGGAAGGTGGGTAACCTGCTCAACTGTGATACTGCCCCTTGGGTAAGCACAGGTGGCAGGGTAGTTTGGAGTGGCTTCATGGAAGGGAAGATGTTGGCTGGTGCTGCACTATGGAGGCTTGCATGCAGGCACGAGTGCACCTCACTGCCGTGTCCTGTGGGTATGGAACAAGGAAAAAAAAAAAAGGAAGATACCAGACCAGACAGGATGAAAACCTGGCTTTCTACAAGCCCCACACAGGCAACTGTAGCACCACCTTAGACTGGATCCAGACCAAAACGAGTGTTGAACCCTACTATCCCCAGCAGGGAGGGGAGCCCTGGAAGAATGAAGTCAGAGGAAGTTTGGGACAAATCGTATGAGAGGGATGCAGAGGCCAGCACAATGGGGACACAGTAGACAAAGGGGAGAAAAGATATGAACTAAAAAAAAAAGACAATCCCCAGGGAACACATAATTAAATTGCTAGACTATGGTTCAGTGGGGGAATGAGCAACTCATGCCCCACACCCCACCATCAACCTGTAGTTTAACCGCACATATCCAGGTGTCCTTTGGATGCTCATTTCATTGGCTGCAGCCACCTAGCTGTCATTTTGCCCACTCTGCCTTTATGCGGTATTGTCTCTTCTCTTGGTGATATCCTCTACCTCTGTGGCAGCCTCTAATCACTGTGTTACATGTTCCCTCCCGATGCCATTCAGTCTTCCCTTACTGTAGCCACTGCAGTTTTCAGTCTAGCCTCTTCATGCAGCTCCTGTTGTGCATCTCCAAATTTCACTGACGTTCAACATTCCCCAACGTTCATCTGCTGCTTTTCTTTGAGACAGCATGGGGTTTATTCTTTTTCACCTTCCTCCCTGCACTACATCCAGGCTCTGCGCTGCCTGCTGTGTCAACCAAGTACCCTACCCAGCCCTTCCTGATGCAGTTTTTCATTTCACGTTTCCCCTGGAGCCACATCCCTATTTTTTTATGCTGCCTACTTCTGCCTCCCCTGCTACCACACCTGCTGAGTTTATACCTGCTGCTTCCGCTGCTTCCACTGCCCCCTCAGCTTGCTGCATTCTGCCTTGGTGGTTTGGGTGGGGAAGGGCTATTCTGCTTCTTGCTTCTGCTTTGCTGCGTTTAGTCCTGCCTCCCCTTTTCTTTTTATGTTGGCTTGCACACATGCGCAAGCAACATCTTGTGGTAGTAGCACATTTCAGAGGTGTGTCAGTGTTGTGGCGAATGCAGGGGATGCTTCAGTGGGTGTGTCCCTCAGCCGCCAACCAGTGAGCATGCTGCCAATGACAGCAGTTTCAGAGAGAGCCACGGAGCTGAAACAAATCTGCCACTGCAATCAGAGACAGACTAGTCATTGCAACTTCAGATGACACCTCCATTGCGTGCCTTTCCTGGTGAAACATTTCAATATGATGGCTCCTGCCATCTGCCACACAATCCTCAGAAAACTGCCATTGGGGTGCCCAATCCCCATGTCTGCATCCCCCCCCCCCCTTAGTGTGTCTCCTGTTTCAGTTTCCCCTTTCCTTTCCAACACCGGGATGCCCACTCCCGGTGTCAAATGTGCACCCCCTTCCTATCTGTAAGCCTTGCCGACATCAGGGTGTCCAATCCCCATGTCAGCAAGTCCCTGCCCCCACATTATGTGGCGCACCGTAATATGGCGGCTCCTGCCTCCTGCCATGCACTCCCAAAAAGCTGACATCAGGGTGCCAAATCCCCATGTTGGCATCCCCCTTAGTGTGTCTTTCCTCTTAGTGCATCTTTCCTGGTTAAACAGATTCCCCTTTCTGACACAGGGATGCCCACTCCCGGTGTCAGATGCACCCCCCCCCGTCTATATGCCTTGCCGACATCGGGGTGCCCAATCCCAGTATTGGCATCCCCCAAAAATTTGTGGCACACTGGAAGCCCACCCCAGTGTGTGTTTCTTTGTGTAACCTGTAAAAGAAGAAAACCTTCCTCAAGGTCTCTCTCCCCCACAAACAAGAAACAGTCCACCGGCTGCCTCCCCTCATCCCCCCCATCCCCACTCTCCCGCACCCCTCACCCATACTTACCCTCTGGAGGTCAGAAGCCATGATCTTCTCTGAACCAGGACATGTCTGCACTCTTCGATGCCGAACTGCGAACTGAGGAAATAACAGTAAGCTTTATAATGGGAGGCAATGGGGGGGGGGGTTCAACTTGGGTTGATCTCAGCCATTTTTTGGAATTTTGTCCAAACATTTTCAACATAGGGTTCTTGGGACCCCACCTTATGAACTTGTCACTGTCATTTAGTTTCTCGGTCCCGAAAGATTTCGCAGTCGCTGCGTGGAATCACTTTGGGACAGATTAACGAAATGACAGTGCCACTGTTCATGAGGGGAGGTCCCAGAAAGCTGATGTTGCAAATTTGGCAAAAATATTCCAAAAAATGACTGCATTACAAGCTTGCATTTCGCAGTTTCTATGCATGCTTATAACTTTGCCAATTTTTAATATTTTCTCTCCAGATTTTCAATCTTGCCATTTTTTCCACACCTCCTTATGAACAGTATAGCTGTCATTTTCACATCCTTCCTGAAATGTGGTTTCACACCTGTGGCACAGAATGTCACGGTCGCTATGGGAAATAAACTTTCGGGACAGATTAACAAAATCACTGCGCCACTGTTCATGAGAAGTTCAAAAATGCGGATGTTAAAAATTTAGTGAAAAAATTCCAAATGATTGCATTACAGACGTGTGTCGTGCAGTTTCTATGCATGTTCGTAACTTCGCCAATTTCTCATTTTAACTCCAGATTTTCAACATTACCATTTTTCACACCACTTCATGAACAGTACAGCTGTCATTTTTGACATCCTGCCAGAAATGTGATTTTGTACCTGTGGTGCCAAATGGCACAATCACTGCAAAACCACCTTTCGGGATTGAGTAATGAAGTGATATTGCCACTGTTCATTAGGTGGCATCACAAAAATCCCATTTTGAAAATTTGGAGCGAAAATACCAACAAACGGCTGGGGCATTAGGTTTTCCAACCATAACGCCCTACTCTGTACAGACTGACAGGCATCGGGGGTGTGACTTGGGATCATTGGTCGTAATCTGTTATAGAAGCATTCAAATTTGTAGTCACCCCTGTAGCTACTGCATTACAGCTCTACTCAGTACCTTCGTCAACTGTCCATCCTACCAATAACTCCTCTAACACTATGCTGATCATTTAAGTATGTTACCTAAGCATTCCCTCCCAACTGTCCCCGATTTTCAGGAACGGCCCCGATTTTGCCTCAAAAATTTCTTCTGTCCCTCAAAATTTCTATTTTTGTGACCGAACAGTGGAGACTAAGCACAAAATAATGTTAAACATTAAAGTTAGACATTCTTCAGAAAATGCACCATTTCCCTTATGCCAGCAGCTTTCTGAGTGAATATTACCAATTTTTGAGATGTGGCCCCGATTTGGGGTCTTTGGCCCAGATTTTTTTTTTTAAGCCGTGTCCCTGATATGAGGTAAGAGGTTGAGAGGTACATATGTCACCTGATGAACCAGTGAATTAAATAATGCAAATGTGAATATATCACAAAGTACATTTGTAAAATGATCTGAAAGTACTGGCATACTGCTGCAATATGTTTGGGCATTTGTAGTGCAGCTGGGCTATCAAATTATGTGGTGGACTAAGGAAATTGAGTTGGCAAAAATTGTAATGGTGTCAGGGAGCCGGCATTGGGGGGGGGGGAGCTGAATCAAGCTGCCTAATGGCAGCTCTCCTCTCCCAGGGAGGTTGCCACCGCGCCCCCCCCCCCAGTAGTTCCATCACCACCGGATGGAGGTCCGGTGATTGTGAAGGTGGTAGGGGACGATATGAAGTGAGGGCATCTCGAGCCCAATGTGCTCATTCCTCCACATGTGCATGTTCATGCTGAGACGGGGTGGGAGACAACCAGGGCAAAAAAAAAAAACCATGTATAGTAATTGTAATGGTGTGGAGGGTGCAAGAGAAGCCGCCATGCTGGGTTTTGGAGCACAAAACAATATTTAAAGCACTACTGTCATGACCCAGGGAGCTCACACAAATAAGTCTTTTGCCAGAGAGAGTCTTATAGCCCATGAAATGTTTTTTTTGTCCTGTGGTTTCTAAGTATTTTAACCAACAGCCCTAGACTCCATGCTATTCTATTCTGAAGCAGACCTCTGCAACTCTGCCCTCAAAACAAGGTTTTGATGATGCAAAGTAAGGAATAGAGCTGCAGTCCTGTCAGCTTGATTACGATCGGAGGCAGTGTATCGGTCACTCATAACATTTTGTGACCGCATTTTACTTTTGAATGAGCAATTAAGTATATATACACTCCTCCTTTGAACATGACATGTGGCCAGCAAAGTTTTATGAATGACTTATGCACTGCCCCTCTCAAATCCTGATCAATCCTCAATGACAGGCCTGTAGACCCGTTCCCCATATCATATGTATACCCGGGGAAAGGAGGGAGGGGAGACATGATAGAAACTTTTCAAGTACCTCAAGGGAATTAAAGTCCCAGAGGGTAGCATCTTTCAGAAAGAGATGTGCAACAAGTTAAAGATAATAGGGGGATGGCTCAGGGGCAATGTGAGGAAGTATTCATTCATGGCAAAGGTGGTGGGCGCATGGAACAGCCTTCCTGAGGAGGTTGTGGGGTCAAAAACAGTGGGGGAATTCAAGAATGCATGGGACAGACATAAGGCAATTCTGCTGGTGGGTAGGAAAAAGTAGGCTGTTGGTTAACTAGGGTCTGCAGCTTATCCAGTATGTAGGGCAATGGGTGGACTGGATGGACCAAGTGGTTCTTATCGGCCATCAAAGTCCATGTTTCTATGTTTCTAGTAGGACTTAAATCTACAAGTGGCCTTGTAATAAATACTTGCAAACCACAGGACAGAAAATTATTTTGTGGGCTCTATTATAAACACATCGGGAAGCTCCTTTATGTGAGCTGCCTGTCCTGAGGGAATAAAGTGTGAGCTGCTCTTTAATCAGTGTACAACTGGGGCTCCGGCTCAGGAAAAGAACCACACTGATGTGCCAGTGATGGCTCTGCTGGTACAGTAAGACCCTAAAACTATAAATATTGGGAAATGGAAGAGAGAATGAAGGCATCATTAAATGGTACTGAACTGCTGAAATATTCAGCAACTAATTCATTCAGGCAAATATAATGTAACCTACTGTCAAGTAACTCAGTTTTGTTATTTTAAATGGATTTGCATATTGCTGTCAGAGCTACAAAGTAGGGTTTTTTACTGCTACTGCTACTGCTACTGCTACAACAATGTTATGTTCTGGTTGCTATCATACCCTATAAAAATAAAATAAGGCCAGCCCATCTGCATAGTGATACAGCTACCGCTCACAAAGTCAGTGACCTGGGTTCATGCCCTGAACTGGGGTCAGAGGGTCAGCTGGGGGGGGACAGAACATCTGAAGGACTGTGCTCCTCCTGCGGGAGCCACACCTGGTATTAGCCTGGCCCCTAGTGGCAGCTGGGGCTCAGATTGCTGGAACTGCACATGGAGGTGTGGCAGACATCTGTGGTGCTGCGTATGGAAGCACACAGAGCTCGGTCATTAATGTCATTGCACATCTGCTCCTCTGCACCACTGGGAAGGGAGGAAACCGGAAAATCACCCTGGTTAGCAGGATGATTCTCCACCCCTTTGCAGGTCCAGCAATGGTGACCTACATAGCTCCAAATAGAACCTGTGTTGGGAAGAGCTTGGTTCTCTGCCCCCCATGCCATCGGGGGGG
The DNA here is from genome assembly GCA_016271365.2 of Neoceratodus forsteri. Lineage (NCBI taxonomy): Eukaryota > Metazoa > Chordata > Ceratodontiformes > Ceratodontidae > Neoceratodus > Neoceratodus forsteri. The sequence goes on from CM028134.1 coordinate 795,093,918, forward strand.
GGGTAAGTCATGGGGGAAGCTGGAGCCGGGAAGTCCAGGAGATGCCGGGTGATGAGGCTGGGGAGTCAATGAGGAGGGAAGTCAGCCAGGGAGGGAGAGCAAATGAATAACAATGAATAGATCAATAAAATGTGTGACTGACTATTTTTTTTTATATAAACCACTCATGCTTCATTCTCATTGTTGGGCAGTATGGCAAAACCCATGTCAGATGTGTTTAAAAAAAAAAAAAAAAATCAGCCATACATTGTTCTATATAGTTTGTATTTTGGGGTACGTAAGCAATAAGACATGGCTTGGTGTTGGTAGTATTAAGATACCTGCACACTCAGGTGTGTAATGAGGCACGAGGCCATAGGCCAAGTACCTTCAACCTCTGGGTGTGCAGCTATTTGTGGGGCTTGGCTTCCCAGCCGGGTGCCCTTTGGGGTAACTCTTGCCTCAGTGTTTGCTCACAGAGGTTCTTTGTTTTTATTTCAGTACTACCAACACCCAGCCATGTTTTATGGCTTATATAAAATGGGCCCATAGGCAACTGTAAAAAAAAAAATCTAAAAATTTTCAAAGCCACAAAAAATATAATAAAATGTTGCTAAATAATGTAAAATAGTCCCTCCACAGATGTTTTTCACCCAGTCAGCAGTCTTCTTCACATTCAATACATCATGTGATTTTTTTTTTTTTACCATGGAATAGGAATTCAAAGCTCTGCATTATTCCAGTAGTAGAATGCCCCCCCACCCCCACACACAGAATGGTAATATGGAATACAGGAATTCAAAATGTTAGAGTTCCACAGACACACACAGGCCTCAAGTGGAGCCAAAACCTCAATTTTATCTATTGCTAAGTAAGGAACAGGGAGTTCTCTGGTAAACTGGTAGGCATAGGAGGGGGATTTTTCATGGTCAAAGAAACACAAGCAATGGAAACTCCGAATAGTACTCGATTTTTTAAAATTTGTGTATGTGTGTAAGTGGGGCTCATGAGTGATAGTAACATTAAATTAATTTACTTTAGTTTAATGGGCTTTTATTTTTAAGGCCTAGTTGAGGTTTTTATATATACATATACTGTATATATAACACACACATATATATATATATATATATATATACACACATATATATATATATATACACATACACACACACACACACAGTACACACACACACACACACACACAGGCTGCAGGCATGTATGTGATGGAAACTAGGAATTCAGTGGCTTATGGATTCTGTGGGCTTGATTTTTTTTTTTTTTTTTTTTTTAAACATTTTTCTGCCCTCTTTCCCAGCCTGCCACCCCTGACCCATCAGGGGAGACAACTGACATCCCACTGCCTTCCACCCTACCCGAACAGACCCCAGATCCCCATGAAGCCGTGGTTGTACCCCCCCGGACAGGGGCCGGATGCCCCGCAACTTACATTTTGTCTGTCCTGGGTCGATTGGGTGGGCAGAGGCACATCGTGGGCACGTCACAGTTCCTCATCTTCCCGGTGGTGGCAGGCTCAGTTTCCCCATTTCCACCCTCCCCGTACAGCATGCAACTCCCCTGACATCATGGTGCTGAGCGCCGACGTCCATGCTGTACCACGGCCAGCCATCCCTCGAAGGGCTTGCAGTACTCAGAGCCTCCGCTCAGAGTCAGACAAGTATGTGGGCATCAACCTGTACCCTCCCCGGAGTAGGCGAGCTGTCGTAGGATGCTCAAGCCCATCTCCCCCTGCCAACCCACCAATGACCCAAGTCCGCTCCCGAACTGGGGTTGCTGGCATGGTGTAAGGTGTGGCATCCAGCGCCTCAACCCTCCACGCCACTGGGCCAGCTAAGTGTGGGCTCAATATTAGAAACTGCCTGCATCAGATACAACCTGTGGCAAAGTAGGGGGCTGCGCCTGGTGCAGCTGTAGCATGGGCAAAATGTGCTGTTTTAGGTTTGCTGCAACTTGCCACCTGTGACAAACCTCCTGAAATAGCCGCAAGATGCAGCCCTGTGTCAAGAAGAGTTGTGCAATGTGAGGCAGTGGTGCAGGGTCAGAACACATTTAGATGTGTGGGCAGGTGGGCACCCCAGGTGCCCCAAGGAGCAGCAAGCCCGGAACAGGGGCACAGATGGTGCAGCTAATGCAGGGCTGTGGCAGGGGGTGGTTTGTGCCCTTGGGGCACTGTCCCAGTACTGCCAGGGTACCCATGTGCCAACAGTGGTGAATTCCTGCTGCAGCAGGCAGTGGCCAACCCCCACTCCCCCAACAATCCTCCTATAGTGCCCTCCCATGGCATAGTCACCTGATGTAGTGTCCCAGTCTGTTCGGCCCCCCCACCCATGCAGTGTCCCATTACAGCTGCCAATAATGTACCTGGTGGTCTAGTGGCCTACACCCTCCCAACCCTGGCAATAATCACCCCCCCCGCTCCCTTCCATCCTTGACAGGCTTCTACAGCTGGCGATACCCTCCACACACCACCACAGCTAGCTGCAGAATGTGATTGCACAGACATGTAACTATACAGTACAGTTAAATGGTCTGTGCAATGGCAGTGTGCAGCTGGCTGTGCTGGTGTGTGGAGGGCAATTACCAGTCACAGAAGGCCATCGGGAGTAGAGTGGGTCACACTGTCAGGGTCGGGAGGGCGGGGCCACTAGCCACCAGGTACAGGGCGGCCCACTTGTGCTCTCGTGCATGGTGGGAGGGCAGGGACTGGGGTGTCTTACCATCAGGCAGGAGGATTGGGGCTGGCACACAGTGGGAGGGGGCATGACACCAATGATTGGAGCACCAAATGGGGATGAAGAGGACAGTGGCGTCAGTGCTATACTGACTGGGCATGGGGTGTCAATTGGCTCATATGCCACCCCATGCTGGTGCCATCACGCTGGGTGCCACATCCTGGGGGTGGGTTGCTGGCTCCCAACTATGCCCTCAACATTATGTTGTGCCCCTGGTGTGACCCTACAAGGCCAAGTTCTGCCTCACCTCACTGCTGCAAGCCAGTTAGACCACCTCCTGGCTGGTCTAACTGGTGGCCCCTGCTGCAGCCATGGTGGGGCTTCCAGAATCCCAAAAAAGGGGATGTGGTAGCCCTGCCATGGCACAAGCTCCTTGCGACATGGCACCCTGGGTTGTTGGATGCAACCCTGGCACAAGGGGGCTCAGCCACAGCTGTCCATGCATCAGACAGGCCACCTTCAGGAATCCCATTTGATGCAAGTTGTACTGCAAATCACAACTTGCTTCAAACACATTTGCTACAACTCCCATGCGTCAGGCGCACCAGACTGAGAATTGGGCCCCGTGAGTTGTCCTGGTTGGCAGGGACTTGTTTTTAGCCATTGGTGGTGCTCTTACTGCTATGGGTAAAACCAAGTCTCTGCCAATCTCGACACAGGGCTTTCCTTGCCCATTTTATGTGTCATAATTAATAACTAGTAAAGCTGGCTACATCACAATGGAAATCAGAGAGCTGCTTTCACAGTACTGATGACATCACAAATAGCCATGTGCTGAATTGAAGCCAAATGTTGAAATCAGAGAAACAGTTAAATCTTCTTACTAACAGCAGAGTTAGCAACTAACACGTAAACGCTGAATTGCAGACAACAGCTGGACACTGGAGGTCGTGAGGGTCTCTGAGCTGCCCTCCTCCACACCGAATTGCAGACAACAGGTACGCTATAAGGGATCCAAGCCTCTCAGGAGCCTGCCTCATTCACTGGTTGCTCGCTGCCTAGGAAGGAGCTTTGTGCACTGTTGATCCTGCTGGCGCTCTGCGAGGCTGCCCCACCACCCCCACCGCCACCCTTGGTAGGCATCGACTTATATCTCTTAAATCACATGATTGTCTAAAACCAGTCAGCCCACTTTGCCATCAGCAGCCTATACTAGCTCACCACTAGAGGCCACCTCTATTTTTACTGCCTTAAAAATCTCAAGCATATGACATGAACTACTCTTGGGTACTTACCCAAGCCACCACACTACTGATTCCCCCTTCCCCACCCACTCTACCAGTAAATATGCCTCACATAAGGGATCCCCAAGTCTGATCCCCTATCTGCCACCACAGAACTTCTGTCCCCCCTCTGTTCCCCCAAATTTCCATCTCATCAGTTCCACTCAGCAGCAACTACACCCTCAACCTAAGCTGCACTGCAATCTCGTCATTGTTGGAACTACGTCCCCTCCTCCCACACAGGCACCCCATATACAGCCCTCGGCATGCCTTGTCCCTGGCACTGTTAGTACAACTTGTCCACACACTCCCTATACCAGCTGCGTACACCAGAATCCCCACTACTCCCCACTTCCGCCGCTCTGTACCCAAACTGCACTGGAAAGCTCTCCGTCGGCATGCATTCCTCCTTTCAGGGAATGTACATCTTAACCCAGGACCCCCTTCGCCTAGAACTACCAAGGAGGGCAGGCATGGCCATCCTTAACATCTGCAGCCTACCTAGAAAGTTCATTCCTCTTCAGGGCTGTATCGCCCAATACACCCCTGACATCCTGGCCTTATCCAAGACCTGGATCTCTAAAAACATTCCTGATTCCTCTGTCACCCTCACTGGCTACTCCATTTTCCAAGCTGACAGGACAGGCAAAAGGGGAGGTGGCTGTGTCATCTATGCCAAATCATCCCTGCAAGCCCTTATGGTCCCCCTACCCCCGCCTGCCTATAGTGCCAATCTATAATCAAGGTCACCCTCAGCACTCCCAGCAAACCGCTATACATTACATTGGTTTACATCCCCCCCAATGAATAAAAAGCCCGCCTTTGAATCTATACTATCCAGCATCTCCCATCTTCCTCCCAAGTGTGAAAGGATTATTATGGGAGATTTTAATGTGAATTGGCTATCCAACACATCTGCTGCCTTCAAGGATGTTGTCCTAGCTTATGACCTTACCCAAGTAGTCCAGTCCCCTACCAGGCACAAACCAAGATCTGGGTCCTCCTCGCTTATCGATCTCATCCTTACTAACCTTCCTAATCACCTCTCCAAGGTGAAAGTGCTCCCTGATGCAATAAGTGACCACTGCCCTGTCTCCTGGTGGTGGTCAAATAAAATTCCCCCCAGCTGCCCCAACAGCCGTCCAAAGGCGCCTCAAAAAAGGTACCCTCACACCTCAAAAGGTACCCTTCTTCCTGTGACTGGTCACCCATCCACACAGCCCAGACTGTAGATGCAGCCCTCAACTCCTTTATTACCACCTTCAACACTGCCTGTGACATCTTCGCCCCCTTCTCAAAGCAGATCATAAAACCCAGGGATACCCCATGGATCTCAGTCCCTCCTCGACCAGATGCACCTCAGAGATAACCTCTGGCACATGGCCCTGGACAGACAGCTGTACAGGGAGGCGAGAAACAAATGCACCTGGGCCCTCAGGCAAACTACTATAAGCAAGTTCTTACAACCACCTGGGGCTCAGGGAAAAACCTCTGGAACAACATTAAGGAGCTAAGTGGGAAAACCATCTCCCCTGCCCCGGCACAGCTTCAAGTCAAGGGAGCCCTCTCCCAGGACCCCACCACCATATCCAATGCCCTCAACTCCACCTTCTTCGACCTCAGTCACATTCTCCCGAAAAACTTGACCCCATCACCAGCCCACCCCCTTCCGGCTGCAAATCTCCTGTAGGGAAGCTAAAAAATACCTCTCCAAAGCCCTGCAAAACTCCCGCTACAACAGTGACTCCTTTGACCTCAAAATCCTCAGACTAACACTTGATGAGACCCTGCCTCACCTCACCAAAATACTAAACTGCTCTCTGCGACTAGGTCAAGTTCCATCTCTTTGGAAAAGAGGTATAATAACTCCAATCCTCAAGAGTGGGGATCCCACTTCCCCTGGTAACTACTGACCCATTTCTATCCCCCCCCCAAAAGCTCTTGAGAAAATTGTATCGGACCAGCTCACCAATTACCTCACCAACCACAATCTGCTCTGCCGTGAGCAACATGGCTTTAGGAAGGGACACAGCACAACCACAGTCTTACTCTAATTTACATCATACAGACACGAGGCACTGGAACAGGGGTCAATAGCTGGAGCAATATATATGTCGATCTGACCAACGCTTTTGACATAGTCAGCCACACACTTCACTCTCTCCCCTCCTACCATTTCACCACCGAGGCCATCTTCTGGTTCAAAGATTATCTCACTGGCCAGACACAAGTCAAAATTAACTCCACTCTCCTCCAAGTGACCTGTCCTTACGGGTGTCCCTCAAGGGTCCATTCTAGGGCCCCTGCTTTTTCACTGTCTTCCTAAACTCCCTCCCTCAGTCCTGCAGCAGGAAGCTCTTGATCTATGCAGATGACGCCATAGTTTTCTGGAAACATTCCAATCCTAACTCCCTCCAAACTGCCATACAAAGCTTTTGCAGAGAATTAGAATACTGGTTTACTTGCCATCGCTTAATACTAAACTACAACAAAATGAAATCTATGATCTTTGCCCACCGACAAAGCCCATATAATAATGCCCCCCCTAATCATCTCAAACTCACAGGGCCTCCTCATTGAACAGGTCTCAAACTTTAAATATCTGAGAGTCACCTTGGACACATCCCTCACCTACCATACACACATTAAACACCTCTCCTCCTCTGTTAACACTGATAGGGATTCTCTACAGATATGAGCACTGCCTATCCCTCCAGCCTTACATCTTGCTGTAACCTGCTCAGTCCTTTCATTGGTAAACTATGGTATTGTAATTTATGGCACCGCAGACCAAACAGCCCTACACTGCATTAGCCTAGCTCTCAACAAAGCTTGCCGTCTGGTCACAGGCTGTGATAGATTAACCCACACATGTGAACTCTACAAGCTTGCAGACTGGCTGACCTTTGAAGGGAGACAAGTATTTTTTTGGCTTGGAGGCAAGTATGGTACTTATGAATCTTACACCCAAGGGCCTACACCCACTCATCCAGCCAGCCACACAGGAGGGCCACTAGACACCCTACAAGCACCTCCCTACTAGTCCCCCACTGTAGGACCTCTTTAGGGCAAAGGTCTTTCCGTTATCGTGCCCCCTTTTGGCTTAACCTACCTCCCTCCATCTCACTGGCCACTAGTCTAGGCCAGTTCAAAACCGGTGTCAAGAGCCTCCTCCTTCTTGACTCAGAAGCCTGTGGCTGTTACCAACATACCTCTCGGCCGAACATACCAAATGACTAGTCTATCTCCTGACAACATCCTCAGATCCTACAATCTAGCTGCTGATAAACCTCGACTCAGGGTTCTGTAAATGACCCCTTGAATATGCAACCTGTCTCGTCACACTACAATAACCCAGGGTCCTATAAGATCCTAGCGGTGGCAACTAATGTAAGTACACTGTGTGACCAATGTATAACATGTTTAATGTAATACTGTGTAACCAATGTATGTATAAAATGTTTATTATGTGTTCTCTACCGACGAGGAGCCTTTGCAAAGGAGTCCGACTCAGAAACAGAAACATAGATTTTGATGGCAGATAAGGACTGCTTGGCCCACCCAGTCTGCCCATTTCCCTACCTAATGGATAAGCTGCAGATCCTAGTTAACCAGCAGTCTACTTCTTCCTACCCCCCAACCCCTAGGATTGCCTTATGACTGTCCCATGCATGCTTGAATTCCACCACTGTGTTTGACTCCACAACCTCCTCTGGAAGGCCGTTCCATGCATCCACAACCCTCTGAAAAAATACTTCCTTAAATTACCTCCGAGCTGCCCCTTCTATCTTCAAATTGTTCCCCTTGTTCTTGCACACCTCTTTTTGAAAGATGCTACCCTCTTGGACTTTGTTGATTCCTTGAGATACTTGAAAGTTTCTATCATGTCCCCCTCTCCTCCTTTCCTCGAGGCTATACATATTCAGCTCCTTAAGTCTCTCTTCCATATGTCTTCTGGGCAGACCCTGCACCATTTTAGTTGCCTTCCTCTGGACAGCCTCCATCCTGTCTATGTCCTTCGGAGATTGGGTCTCCAGAACTGCACGCAGTACTCCAGATGGGGTCTCACCAACTGTCTGTACAGAGGGATAATAACTCTTGTTTTCTACTGGTGATGCCTCTCCCTATGCATCCCAGTATCCCCCAGCCCTCCTTGCTGCCCTCTCACATTGCTTGCCCACCTTTAGGTCATCTGATACGACTACCCCAGGTCCCTTTCCATTTTGTTGTTAGTATCTCACCCCCATTGTGTACTCTTCCCTGGGTTTTGTTTCCCAGGTGCATTACCTTGCACTTCTTAGCATTGAATCTAAGCTGCCATACATTTGACCATTCCTCTAACCTTGCCAAGTCCCTTCTCATCCTTTCCACCCCACCTTGTGCATCAACTCTGTTGCAGATCTTTGTGTCATCTGCAAAGAGACATACTTTTCCTTCCAGTCCCTCTGCAATGTCGCTTATAAAGCCATTGAAGAGGACCGGTCCTAATACTGAACCCTGCGGTACCCCACTAGTAACCCCCCTTTCTTCAGAGTGGACTCCATTTACTATTACTCTGTGTCCTATTCTCCAGCCAATTCTTTATCCAGGCTGTCATCTTGGGACCCACTCCCAGGCTGGCTAACTTGTATATTAATCTTGTGTATGGGACTGTGTCAAATGCCTTGCTAAAGTCTAGGTAGGCCATGTCCACAGCCCCTCCCTGGTCTACTACTTTGGTCACCCAATCAAAGAAATCGATCAGATTTGTCTGGCATGACCTTCCCGCTGTGAATCCATGCTGCCTTGGGTCCTGAGCCCCTCTGGCCTCTAGATACTCAACAATTCTTTCCTTCAGAAGTGATTCCATCATTTTCCCTACCACTGAGGTTAAACTAACAGGTCTGTAGTTTTCTGCTTCTGCCTTGCTCCCACTTTTGTGAAGGGGAATCACATCTGCCCTTCTCCAGTCCTCGGGTACCACCCCATCCTCCCATGATTTGTTAGAGGGTGGTCAGTGGTGTCACTAGTTCAACCCTTAGTTCTTTTAGAATTCTGGGATGAATCCCATCAGGCCCCATTGCTTTGTCCACCTTCAGTTTTAAGAGTTCTTTCAGAACCCTTTCTTCTGTAAATGAGCTGGTATCAACTTCTGTATCCAGAGTGTTTCTACTGTTTGTTATAGGTACCTCCCCCTCTTCCTTTGTAAATACTGAGCAAAAATATTTGTTTAGTATCTCTGCCTTTTCACAGTCACCCTCTGCCCACCCTCCCTCCTCTTTATTAAGCCTCACTAGCCCTCCCTTGGTCTTCCTTTGCTCCCTGATGTACCTATAAAAGGTTTTATCCCCTTCTAACTGAGTTGGCTCTCTTTTCCTCGGTTTGGGCCTTTGCTGTTCTGACCGCCTTCCCAGCTTCCTTTTGCTTTAACTGATACAGTTCCCTGTCCTGCTCCTTCTGTGATTCCTTGTACTTCCTGAATGCTTTCTTTTTCTCTTGAACCTTCACTGCCACTTCCTTTGAGAACCATAGTGGTTTCTTACATCGTTTTGTTTTGTTAGTTTGCTTCACACAAAGGCTTGTTACCTCTGTGATGCAGTTATTCCTCATTGTTCTTCCACCCTCCTTCCTGCCCATTTTGCTAGTGCATTCCTTAGGCACTCACCCATTTTAGCCAAAGTCAGCCCTCCTAAAGTCCAGTACTTTTGCCTTTGTATGGCTTGACTCTATTGCTGTATTTATTGTGAACCATACTGTTTGATGGTCGCTAGTTCCCAGATGGCTACCCACTTCTACATCTGTGATCCTCTTTTCATCTTCATTTGAGAGAACCAGGTCTAAGATTGCTCCCTCTTGAGTGGGCTCCAATACTAGTTGTCTAAGGCATGCCCCTTGTAGGGCATCTAGAATAACCCCACTCTGAAGTGACTGCTGCAACTGCACTCCAGTTAACATCTGGCATATTCAGATCACCCATCAGCAATATCTCCCCTTTTCTGCCATTCTAAGTATTCTTTTTCATCATTTCCTTATCCATTTCCTCCCCCTGAGAAGGGGGTCTGTATACAACCCCTGTGCGGATTGTGGTGCCATTGCCGGTCTCCAAATTTACCCACAGTGCTTCTTCTCCCTGTTTTCTGTTTTGTTCTGTTGCTTTGATTCCTTCCCTTATGTAAAGAGCTACTCCTCCTCCTCTTTTACCCTCCCTGTCCCTCCTGTAGATAGTGTATCCTGGTATGTTTATGTCCCAGTCATGGTTTTGTGTGTACCATGTTTGTGACTGCCACGATATCCAGATGTTCCTCTTCCATCAAGGCCACTAATTCAGGAAGCTTGTTACTCAGACTACGGGCATTGGTACTCATTGCTCTCCATTTTTTGATGGCTTTACCTTCTTTTGCAGCATCCCCCACTGACCTGTCTACCTCTGTTTCTCATTTAGTACCCTGTTTTGTAGGGAGGGGCTGGGATTTCCCTGCTGCTTATCAGTGCCTCCCCCCTTGACTAGTTTAAAAGCTTGCCAATGAAGCATTTAAACCGATTGCTCAAAAGACTTGATCTTCCCTTGTCAATCTTCACCATTCATTACTGCTTGGGTGTAAGCCGGAGGCGTGCACCCGTCACGGGAGCTTTTTTTTTTTTTTTTTTAAAAGCTAGTACTAACGGCGCCGCCCTCGAGAGTGACGTCATGCGTGAGGGGCGGCCGTTAGTAGCGACCGACTCCTCCTCCAACTCAGTTCTGTTTCTCCCGCCGTCAAGGCAGCACCTGTCACGCAGCGCTCTTCTGCTAACTGCATCACGACTCCTGATTTTTCCCCACACACTCGACGCCAACCGGTAAGACTGTTCCTTTTCTTTCTAAAGCGACGCCGGGTGTGTTTCCTACTGTTTTTCTCTCTCAATAGTTTCGCGTTATGTCCGGTTCCGGAGCTAAGCATTTTTCCAAGACGGGCCGCGCCCCTATGCGTCGGTGCTCCTGTGGCTGGCATTTCTCCGTCTCGGACCGGCATGACGTCTGTCTTCGTTGCCTGGGACCCAACCATGATATGGATTCGTGCGACGCCTGTTTCTCCATGGACCGCCGTGTCCTCGAAGTCCGCGCATTCAAGCTCGCAAGGCCCCCCGACTGGGGATGACGTCCCTCGAGGGACTCTCAGGTAAGGTCTCTAGGCCCTTCCCTGGGTTCCCTCCCGGGCCTATACGGTCCGAGGAGGAGGGGGTCTTCATCTTTTCTTGCCGAGGAGGAGGCCCCTTCTACGGTGTCGGGGGAGCGTCGTAGTCCCTCCCGGGGCCGCGATGCCGACACCGCCTCAGCAGTCACCTCCTCGGAGGTGCAGGCTCCCCCCGTGTTGAGGCCCTCGACTTCTGGGCCTGGCACCGGTGGACCCTCGGCCGCGCCTTCCGGCACGTTTTGAATCGGCGCGTTCGGTGCCAGTGATCGAACAAGCGCCGTTGGCGGTGCCGCTTTGATCTAGCGCCGTTCATGGTGCGGTGATCATGGCGGCTCTGCCTTGGGTCTCGGCGCCATTTGCGGCGCCCGATCATGCGCCGGCGCGTTGGTGGCGCCACGCTCCTTCCGGTGCTGTTGGCCTGATCTTCCCTCCTTCTGGCGCCGGCTCGGTTTCTGGCACCGGGAGCGGTGCCGTTTGTCCTACCGGCACCGTGGGTGGGTGGTTGGGAGTCAGGCCTGGCTGTTGCCGGCGTTGGGGGGGCGAGCGGCGCTGCCATTGGTACCGGTGCCGTTCGTGGCGCCGTTGCCTCTGGGACCCCTTGGGTGGCCAGCATCGAGGTCCAACTAGTCTCATCCTCCTCGGAGGACGATGATGATTCAGACGTGGACCCATCCTGGCACCCCCACTCTTCGGAGTCTGGGTCCCCTGTGGCTAGAGGTACCAGGCGGCGCAGCAGGCCCCTCCCTCTGTCCCCCCTTCCGTCCTCTCCTGAGGGCTCCCTGGCTAGGGGTGGCTGGGGGTCCCAGGAGGGAGACGTGGGGGTGACGGAGGGGGAGGCTCCATCTCCAGAGGGCCGTGACAGCTAACCCGGTTGCTGTTGCCCCTCTGGGGATAGGGGACGCTGCTGTCAAGGACAGGGCCTCTCGGAGTCAGAGGGTTGAGGGCAGAGGATCGGCCTCTGTCTTCTTCTGGCCACCTCGGGGTGGCCAGGAGCCTCAGCGCCGAACCCGCCCCTCCTCCGGGCTCTAGGGGTGCCCTCCGGTGGGCGTTGTTGCGGGCTGCCCTTCTGGATCCATGCAGTCCGGCGTGCGTCACAGGGGAGGTTCTCCCCCTGGGCTCTTCCAGGCTCCGCTTCCCCAGAGTTCTGTTTTGCGGCCTGGTCTGCTGTCCGGGACCCCTCCAGCTAGGGCTCCGTTCCCCGGATTCCAGAGCCCTGGCAGAGATCTGTTGCCTCCTTGTAGGTGCCCCTCTCCCATCTCTCTGCCTCCACCACCCCCGCTCCCAGGCCATGTCGGGCCTATGGGTCCGTTATCTTGGGAGCAGTTCAGAGGTTCTGCGGCGGCCTTCCCCTCATATGTTAGATACATGCATGAGCGGGTCTTTCGACTCTCCCCACCGCCGCAAGAGTCTTCTGGGCATTCCAGCTCCCCATCATCCTCGCCTCCCTCCTCTGAGGAGAGGAACCCCTGCTCATCTCTCTCCGATGCGATTTCCACGGAATATCAGCGTTTCCTTTCGAGGATGGTGAGGATCTTAGGATTTCCTATGTTCGGAGAGACAATACGAGCAGGAGATGCGTGAGTTCCTCGGTGAATTCAGTGCCCAGCATTTGGTGGTACCTTCCTGGCCTATCCCTTCCAGGAGGCGTCTATCCGGTCCTGGCAGTCCCCAGCCGCTTCTTCTCCAGCCCCGGCTGACTCAGCGAAGGTATTGTGCACCCTCGGAGTCTCTAGGTACCCTTCCCAACCTCCCCTCTGGTTTGGTCTACCTGGACACTCCTTCCGGGCGCTGCTGCCTGGCGCACGACCGCCCACCGGATCCGGACTCTCTGTAGTTCGACCGTTGGGGGCGAAGAGTGTTCTCTTCTTCTTGTGCGGTTGCCTGTATTGCATCACATCAGGCTCACCACGCTGCCTACAACCGGCATTTGTGGTCGATGATGTCCCAGCTTTTGGCATCAATGCCTGATACGGAGCAAACCAGACAAGCCGTTGCCCTCTCCGCGATAGGCCTGGGCTGGCAAGACGCAAGCAAGGGCATCTTCTACGGCCTAATGAGGTGGCTTCAGGCTTGCGAGGACAGCGATCTGCATTAGGCAGACGGCATGGCCGTCTCTCAAGGTTGTCACCCTGGCCGGCGTGGTGATTCGCTCCGCCTTCCGGGGGAACCGTCTCTTCTCCTCTAGAGCTAGGAGGCTTTTGCAGGGGCTCTCTCCGTCTCCTCGTCCTCGGGAGGCACCTCCTAGCTCTTCTCCCACTCAGGCTTCTGTGAATAAGCCAGGGTCTTCCCCTTCTGTTTCTCACCAACAGGAGGCTGGGGGTCTTGTTCCCTCAGGGTCTTTTACCCCTTCCCCCTTCGGGGGAAGAGGAGCTTGGTACTCACCCAAGCAGTAATGAATGGTGAAGATTGACAAGGGAAGATATGAAAATTACGTACCTACCGTAATTCTTGATCTTCTCTTGTATCTTCACCATTCATTACTGACCCCTCCCACCATCTCCTCAGTGGCCTCCTCCTGTGGCTTCTCCCCTCCGTCTCCCTTCCTCTGCAAATATAATAAAAATTAAAAAAAAAAAAAAAAGGAAAATTACTTTCCAATCCCCCCCCCCAAAAGAATTTTTTTAAAGGGGGGCCTTAATTCTAATCCAGAAAATTATTTACTCTAAGATTCTTGGGCCGTTTTCTAGAATTGCGGTGTGGTGATCAGGCTGCACAACTATCTCTGCCATACCTTCTGGCGAGATACTCCTGGGGGCTCCTGCCTGACTCCGTTTATACAGTTTTAGTCCCGCAATTCCCTGCTACCAGCTGTTAAGCCCTAGAATCACAACCCCCTTTATTCTTGCCTTGCAGAGCAGAGGAACGGGTACGATTATTTTTCCCTTTCTAAAAAAAAAAAAAAAAAAAACTGAGGGAACTCTCTCCGACTGCTGAAAGGCAATCCCTGGCTTATAGGGTCATGCTCCTAAAGCCTGCAAGTTATGCTCTGTCAAAAAAAAAAAAAAGAAAGGAAGAAAAATTCTTTCCTTTTAATAATGTAGATAATTATTTTCCCTTCAAGTGTCCTTCTTGGACAGTTTTGCAGAAAAGCAGTGCTAACCATGACCAGTTCTCGCCAGTCTAAGCCTCTGGCCCTGCCTTGGCAAGTCCGATTGAGTTCCATTTCAATACCTATAAACCGCCTGAAAGGCCTAGATTTTCTATTTCTAAACCCTTGAGCAGCTCTTACATGCTGCCTAGGTTTATCCTTTCCTACTCGGGTGTCCTCCAGTTAAAGGCCTTTTCTCGTGGGGGCCGAGTTGGGATCAAGGACCATGGCATGTTGAGGTCAAGGACTGTGCCCTACCAGGTCTGTCTGGCGGGTTGGGTGAACCTTCTGTTCAGCTCTATCACCAGGGATTCTTGCTCCCATGCTAATCGAGCCTTAAGCTTTTCAGCTAACTATGCTCGTTGGGCATTCTGGTCTCTTCAACATCCCATCTTTCTCTTCCTCTTCTTTCTTCCTCATTCCTTCTCCTCCCTTCTCCTCCTAGAGTCGCCCAGGTAAGGAGGCCCTGCGATCCCTAGGTTAGGAATGTTCTTATCTCCTCTGTCCTTTCTCCATTGGCTTATTCCTTTTTCAGTTCATTCTTCCTTACTTTGCTATCCCTTGGCTACCTTGCCTCGCTGTCTCTCTTTTCTATGCTTTGCTTTTGCCTCTCCGGCTCCACAGAACTGAGTTGGAGGAGGTGATTGCTACTAACGGCCTTCGCGCGTCCTCGGTGGCCGTTAATACTAGCTTTTTAAAAAAAAAAAGCTCCCGCGGACGGGTGCGCACCGGCTTTACACCCAAGCAGTAATGAATGGTGAAGAACAAGAGAAGATCAAGAATTATGGTAGATGCGTAATTTTCATTTCCCTTCCTGGACAGATGCAGACCACCCTGCCAGTATAGGCTGGTGTCCCTCCAGGTGGAACCCCAGTCCCCAATGAAGCCAAACCCCTGTGCGCCGCACCATTTTTTTCAACCATTCATTAAATGGCATGGTGCAAAGTACCCTCGCCTCACTCATGCCATTGACAGGCAGCACCTCAGAGAAGGATACTGTGTGTGCTACTTGTCTTAGGCCCCTCCCCAATTCTACAAAGTCCTTCTGCACTGCTCTAATCTCACGATTAGCCAAGTCATTTGTCCCTAGGTGGACAATGACGTCCAGCTCAGACTCCCTTGCAGCTGTTCTCGTGATCCTGAGGATGCGCTTCCTGTCTCTCCAAGCCATGGCACCAGGCAGGCACCATACTTCAGTTTTCCCTGCTCCTCCCAAAGGATTGTAATTCTGATTCTCAAATAAATAAAATAAAAACTGGCGTATAAATCAAATATGCAACAGGCTGACTCCTAAGTATGCAATTGCCATCACTTGTGAGGGGGCACACTCATGAGTAATGGTCCTGCCTCTCACTCATGAAGACAAATTGCATATTGGTTCTCGGATCAGTCTGACATTTCCCCGTTACCCTGGGACAATTTTCTTATGTTCTCCTGTAGATTACACTATTTGCTATGGATGCCAAACTGCTTTTTTCTATTACAAGTGCATAGAACAGTTTCCTGTAGATGGCTCTAGTTTTCTGCAAACTACAGGAATCTCTATAGATCTGGGAGCCCTGTGTTTTAGTCAATCTATTACATAGCCCCTATAAACTGTATGGTACTTTATGCCATTGCCACACCAATAAGTAAAACTAGCAAATAGGTCACTTTCTGTATTTTACTCAGCCTGTAGTACTATGCCATGCATTCACCCATCCAATAGGAGAATTCTGGCTACGCCCTTGTGATACAGCCTTGGGCTGCATAAACAGTGTGAAGAATGTGGCACAGTTTTAATGCAATCAACATGCTTTCTCTGCTTCTCAGTAAAATACATTCTCTCAACCCACTGCCCTTTCACATTTTGGCTTCTTGCCAGGCAAATACATTTTTCCTACTAAAACAGGAACAGAAGAAGGCACTTTAAAGAAAAGTTGTTTTTATACTTCCAAGCTATTTTATTTGGGGGAGGGGATAGTTCTAGAATTACATACTGAAGTCATCTAAGAGCTGTGGGTCTTACTGTGCGAAAGGGGTTGTGGAACTTTAGTAATCGTCTCTTTAGAAGCCCAGCAAAGCCTTCACTCTAATCGCAAATCAGCAGATGAGTCAGTCGCACATGAATTAAAGAGGAAATACAAACGGATTTGAGCTCTCAGGGGAAATCTGGGGTCAGTTTGTTGGTTTACCTGTCATGGCAAGTTATGCTTGACCAGTAGCAGGGTTTGTTTTTATATGGCTTCAACTCCCTATTGTTTGACGTGCTAACATTTACACTGGTAAGTACTGCAAATAACACTGATTGTTGAACAAAACTTTAGCTTCTCTTAGTGTCCCCAATCAGTACTTGTATTAGTTTTTATTCCTTCATCTCCTTTTGTTTCATTAAATCAACATCAAACTCAGACCCAATAATCTCTAAAGGGAATTACAATCACTCAGACTGTTTTCCCTACTATTTTAACCATTTATTCAGAAAATAAGAAGCAGTGGTGCATAACTTCAGCCTACGTAAAAATAGATTGGTATTAGTTTTAAAAGACAGTCCCTTAAAGCAAAAGTTAAGCAAGCCCTAATAGGTCTCACCATTTATGCCTTTGACTTTTAACAATTTGTTAACACATGCATATTTCCCCCTTAAGACTCTGCCATGTACAGTTGATGGATGAAAGTTGCAGACTCTGCTGAAGAGTTAATAAGCACGGCCCAGCCAATACCAGGCTATGTTTATAATGCACACTTTGTTTACAACACTTACGTAGCCGAATCATAGTTTAATTATAAGGGCAGTAAAAGAGATCTTACCTTAAGTTAGTTGTTGCTAACAAGGAGATGACAAGTCAGGAATGTTCCCCCAGCAAATGCAAACTCTGAACACTGAAACTGCTGATTATAAAAGCAACCAATGGCCACACCCAGGAACCACACCCAGCACTGGAGGAGCAAGTTTGTAGCGTTTCCTATTGTCAAAATACACCCTCCTACTTATGGTTGCACAGCAACTGAGCAGCAGCAGAGTTATGTGGGAGGATTTAGGAAAATGTAAGGCAGGCAGGTACTCACATGCATTGATAATGACACCTGAAATGCAGTCTTAAACTCTGGAATACTCAGTGTCGGAAATTGACAAAATTCACTGGGGAATATACCACCTTTGATAGAGGATTAAACATACCTGCCAGGGGTCTGGGCTATAGGTGCCAAACATAGAAACATAGAATTTGACGGCAGATAAGGACCACTTGGCCCACTCAGTCGGCCCATTTCCCTATCTAATGGATAAGCTGCAGATCCTAGTTAACCAGCAGCCTACTTTTCCACCCCCACCGCCTAGAATTGCCTTATGGCTGTCCCATGCATGCTTGAATTCAGTCAATGTTTTTGACTCCACAACCTCCTCCGGAAGGCCATTCCATGCATCCACAACCCTCTCTGTGAAAAATGCTTTACTTACATTGCCTCTGAGCCGCCCCCCTCTATCTTAGATTGCTTGCCCCTTGTTCTTGCACCTCTTTTTTGAAAGATGCTACCCACTTGGACTTTGTTGTTGATTCCTTGAGGTACTTGAAAGTTTCTATCATGTCCCCCTCTCCTCCTTTCATCGAGGCTATACATATCAAGCTCCTTTAGTCTCTCTCATATGTCTTCTGGTGCAGACCCTGCACCATTTAGTGCCCTCCTCTGGACAGCTTCCATCTTGTCACGTCCTTGCGGAGATTGGGTCTCAGAACTGCACACAGTACTCCAGAAGGGTTTCACCAGCTGTCTGTACAGAGGGATAACAACTTCCTGTTTTCTACTGGTGATGCCTCTCCTATGCATCCCAGTATCCCCCAAGCCCTCCTTACTGCCCTCTCACATTGCTTGCCCACCTTTAAGTCATCTGATATTACTACCCCCAGGTCCCTTTCCATTTTTGTTGTTAGTATCTCACCCCTCATTGTGTACTCTTCCCCTGGGTTTTTGTTTCCCAGGTGCATTACCTTGCACTTCTTAGCATTAAATCTAAGCTGCAAAACATTTGACCATTCCTCTAACCTTGACAAGTCCCTTCTCATCCTTTCCACCCCACCTTGTGCATCAACTCTGTTGCAGATCTTTGTGTCATCTGCAAAGAGACATACCTTTCCTTCCAGTCCGTCTGCAATGTAAGCACAAAGACATTGAAGAGGACGATCTAATACTGAACCTTAGGCACCCCACTAGTAACCCCCCTTTCTTCAGAGTGGACTCCATTTACTATTACCCTCTGTGTCCTATTCTCCAGCCAATTCTTTACCCAGGCTATCGTCTTGGGACCCACTCCCAGGCTGGCTAACTTGTATATTAATCTTTTGTGTGGGACTGAGTCAAATGCCTTGCTAAAGTCTAGGTAGGCCATGTCCATAGCTCCTCCCTGATCTATTACTTTGGTCACCCAGTCAAAGAGATACATTAGATTTGTCTGGCATGACCTTCCTGCTGTGAATCCATGCTGCCTTGGGTCCTGTGCCCTCTGGCCTCTAGGTACTCGACAATTCTTTCCTTCAAGTGATTCCATCATTTTCCTATCACTGAGGTTAAACTAACTGGTCTGTAGTTTCCTTCTGCCCTGCTCCCACTTTTGTGAAGGGAATCACATCGGCCCTCCTCCAGTCCTCAGGTACCACCCCATCCTCCCATGATTTGTTAAAGAGGGTAGTCAGTGGTGTCACTAGTTCTACCCTTAGTTCTTTTAGAATTCTGGGATGAATCCCATCAGGCCCCATGGCTTTGTCCACCTTCAGTTTTAAGAGTTTTCAAGACCCTTTCTTCTGTAAATGGGCTGGTATCAACTTCTGTATGCAGAGTGTTTCTATTGTTTGTTTTAGGTACCTCCTCCTCTTCGTTTATAAATACTGAGCAAAACGGGGAAAAATGAAGAGGCTGTAGTAATTACAAAAAAGGCCAGACTCGCTTCCCTTCTGACTTTGCATACATACATTATTAACAGGCACTTTGAATGTTTATGAGCAAAAGTGGGAGGGCTATCACTCCCCATTGCCCGTAGGCTCTGGCACCTATGATCTGGGCACACATTTGCTCATTATACACTACATTTCTACACTTAGTCTTTGGGGTACATTTGACACAGGAGCAGTTCTTCCCCATTTTGCTCCTGGAGCAGAGCCAGAGTATTAATTTCACTTTTAGAACTGTTTCCCTGCCCTCTCAGACTCTCTAAACTCATTACTGATGAAATAGGGCTGAGCACATTTTTTTTTCTCTTTTTGCTTATGATTAAATCACACAAAACCTGATTTTCGCACTGAATGTTATCTTGACTTTTTTAAGGATTGGGTCATTTGGTATATCAACATAGCCTTGCAAAAAACATTCTGTACTATGATCCTGTTAAAAAAATACAGCAATTTTGCATTAAAAAAAAACAACAGGATTTTCACTCTTTATTATACCTATTAAACAGTTTTCCCCCCCTCCCTTGACCCCCTATGCGATACACAACTCTGTGTCTGCTTTTGCATCCCTGACTGCCTTCTTGGCCTCATTAGATAGAAACAGAAAATGTCAGCAGATAAGGACCGCCAGGCCCAACCAGTTTGCCCTATACTCGTATGCAGCCTCTGACCCTATCTGGTCAGTGGCTTTTCATCACTCCCTCCCACCTCAAGGTTCCCTTGTGCCTGTCCCAGGCATGTTTAAAAGCCCCCACCACCTCCTGTGGCAGACTCATCTGTCCTCCTGTAAAGAAAAACTTCTGACATTTCCTCTTAATCTGCCGCCCCCACCACAATTTCATATCATGCTCCCTTATTCTTGTACTCCTACATTGGAAGATATCCCCCCTGCACCTTGTTTATTCCCTTGAGGTACTTGAAGGTTTCCATCATGTCCCCTCACTCCTTCCTTTCCTCCAATGAGTACATATTGAGGTCCTTTAATGTCTCCTCATATGTTTTGTGGTGCAAGCCCTGTACCATCTTGGTTGTCCGTCTCTGGACCACCTCCATCCTGTCAATGTCCTTGCGCAGGTGTGGCCTCCAGAACTGCATACAGTACTCTGAGGACTCTGTTTTATACAATGGCATCACCACCTCCCGCCTTCTGCTAGTGATGCCTCTGCCTATGCACCCCAGCATGCCACTGGCCCTCACTGCAGCCCTTTTGCTCTGCTTTGATACCTTTAGGTCAAACATGATAACCCCTAGGTCCCCTTCTTCCTTGGTGACTGGCAGCACCTCCTCCCCCGTTCATGTAGCCATCTCCAGGGTTCCCTCTCCCCCGGTGTATTATTTTGCACTTCTTTGCATTAAACCTCAGTTGCCATACCTCAGACCACTTTTCAAGCTTCCCCAGGTCCCTCCTCATTTTCTCCACCCCTTCGAGTGTATCTGCCCTGTTGCAGCTCTGTCTCATCTGCAAGTGGGCAGACCTTTCCTTCCAGCCCTTTTGTAATGTCACTAATGAAGACATTGAACAGGACTGGCCCAAGGACTGATCCCAAGGTACCCCACTGGTCAACCCACTCTCCAGATTTTCTCTCATTTACCACTACGCTCTGCCTCCTGTCCGTGAACCAGTTTCTAACCCAGTTTATCACCCTGTGCCCCATGCCCAGACTACCCATCTCTTTAACCAGCCTTCTGTGTAGGACAGTGTCAGAGGCCTTGCTGAAATCAAAGTAGGTAATGTCCATCGCCCTTCCACAATTTACTTCCTTTGTCACTCATTAAAAAAAAACTATAAGATTCATTTGACACGACATTCCTGCCATGAATCCATGCCGCTTCCGATCCTGGGCTCTCCTGGATTCCAGGTGTGCCATTATCCTTTCTTTCAGTAGTACCTCCATGATCTTCCCAATCCCCACCACAGAAGTGAGGCTGACTGGCCTGTAGTTCCCCGCCTTCTCCCTACTGCCGCCTTTGTGCAGAGGGACTACATGTGCCCTCTTTCAGTCCTCTGGAACCACTCCAGTGTTGAGCGACTCAGTAAACATGGCTGCCAGAGGTGCTGCAAGTTCCCTTTGCAGCTCCCTTAATATCCTTGAGTGTATTCCATCTGGTCCCATAGCTTTGTCCACCTTCAGTTTTTAGAGTTCTTCCAAGACACTCCTCTGTGAATGGACTGGTGTTTACGAGCATACGAAATTTGCCAGCAAATAAAGGCCTAGAGGTCTATCAAGTCTGCTCGAATGTGCAGCTAGCACCCCTTATTCTGCAGCTGCCCCTCCCTTCCACCCTTCCCCTTCATTAACCCTCCCCCTTGTCCTGTCCCATCTTCGTTTGAAGCAGTCCACTGTTCTACTGCATACCACTTCTGCAGGCAATGCATTCCACCCAGCCACCACCCTCTCTGTAAAAAGTGTCTCATCTCCTGGTGGCCCTCCCTCCCTGACTTTGAACAGCCCCTCTGTACCAGTCTTGTTTATTCCTTTCATGTATTTAAAGGTTTCAGTCATGTCACCCCTGTCTCTCCTCTCCTCCAGTGAGTACATGTTCAACTCCTTCAACCTCCTCTTGTATGGTAAGTCCCCCAGCCCCTTGATCATCTTTGTCACCCTGCGCTGCACCTCAGTAACTTAATGTCCCTCTTCAGATATGGACTCCAGTACTGCATGCAGTACTCCAGGTGTGGTCTAACTAATGACCTATACAGTGGCAGAATCACCTCCTCCCTCCTCGAGGATATACCCCTTGCAATACAGCCCAGCATTTTGTTGGTCTTGCAGCTGCCTTCCACATTGTGCCGAGTTGTTCATTGACCCTGTAATGAGCACACCCAGATCCTTCTCCTCCTCTGTCTGGGCTAGCTGCACTCCCCTAGCTGGTACTCCTCCTTGGGTTCTTCATCCCAAAATGCAGCACCTTGCACTTTTTGGTATTAAAGCCCAGTTGCCAGGTGTCTGACCAGGTTTCAAGCTTTGCCAGATCATCCTGCAACCCCTGCCATCCCCCTAGGTCATCCACCACCGCGCCAACCTTGGTATCATCAGCAAACAGACTGATCTTGCTCTTGATGTCCTATGATATGTCTGCAATGAATATCCAAAACACTGGTCCCAACACCGAGCCCTGTGGGACACTGCCCATCACTGCCTTGGATGTGAGAGCTCCCCACCCACCACCACCCTCTTGCCTTCCCTGCAGCCAGTTTCCTACCCATCTCACCAGCTTTCCACCTGCCCCTGTGCCTACTAACTTCCTTCCCAGCCTTCCATGTGGCACAGAGTCGAATGCCTTACTGAAGTCCAGATACAGGACATCCACTGCATGGCCCCTGTCCAGTTGCCTAGTTACCCAGTCATAGAACTCTACCAGGTTGGTTTGGCAGGATCTGCCACGCATGAAGCCATGCTGTCTGCTGTCTGCTGTCTGCTGTCTTGTAGTCCTTTGGCCTCTAGGAGGGCCACCAGCCTCTCCTTCAGGATAGTCTCCATCAGCTTACCCACGATGGATGTGAGGCTCACTGGTCTGTAGTTTCCCGGTTCATCCTTGGGGCCACTCTTGTGGAGTGGCACCACATGAGCCATCCTCCAGTCCTGAGGTACACCCCCGAATGTAGCGAGGCATTAAATAGGTCTGCCAAAGGTCCTGCAAGGACCTCTGCCAGCTCCTTCAGTACCCTGGGGTGGATGCCATCTGGGCCTGGCGCCTTGTCCACCCTCAGTGCCTTCAAACCCTCTCGAACCCTGCCCTCCATGATTTCCCCATCTGTCACCACTTCCCTCCCCCTGCTTTTTCCATTTCTCCCACCTTGGGCGTCACCCCCTCTTCTCTTTAGTAAATACTGAGCAGAAGTACTCATTTAGTGCTTCCGCCTCATCATACCCTGCTTCTGTCCAACCCCCCTCCTTCCTAATCCTTACTATGTGGTCCTTACAGCTCCTTTTCTCCCTGATGTACTTTAAGAAGTCCTTCTCCCCCTTCTTAATGCCTTCTGCCAGCCTGAGTTCTGTAGATGCTTTGGCTCCCCTTACTGCCCTTGTCACCTTCTTCAATTCTGTCAAGTACTCCTCTCTGTACTCCCCCTCCCTGTTTTCTTGTACTTCCTAAAGGCAGCTCTTTTTCTCCTTACCTTTTCCATGACCTCCTTGCTCAACCAGCTTGGTTTCTTAGCCCTAGCCTTCTTGCTCTGGGCTTTGCAGCAGGTTTTGGTTACCTCCACTATCCCCAGCTTTATGAGCCCCCACCTCTGGTCAGTATCCATACTAGATTGAATTCTGGCCAGGTACCCTTTTACCACTTCCCCCATCCTCCCAAAGTCGGCCCTCCTGAAGTCCAGCACTCTTGTGCCAGATTCCACTCCTTCCTTTCCCATATCCAATGTGAGCCATACTGAGCGGTGGTCACTCCCTGACAGCGGTTCCTCCAATGTAAGTTCTCTCACAAAGTCCCCATTTGCCAGCACAAGGTCAAGGGTATTCCCTAACCTGGTTGGTTCACTGACCATTTGCAGCAGGAAGCTGTCCTGGAAGGATCCTGCTCCCTTCTGTTCCTGGTTGTTGGGGTGCTCCAGTCCACTCCTGGCATGTTGAAGTCCCCCACAATCACCACACTACCCTTCTCGCAGGTCCTCCTGATCTGTCCTGCTAGTTCCCTGTCTAACTCCTCCATCTGAGATGGTGGCCTGTACACCACTCCCATTCTAGGAATCCTGGATTTGCACCCAAAGTGACTCTGTACTACCCTCCTCCCCTTCCTCCCTTACACACTTCAGTCCTTCCTTCACATATAGTGCCACTCCCCCTCCTTTTCCAATCACCCTGTCCCTATGAAATAACCTGTACCCTGGTACAGACAGGTCCCAGTCATATTGGGTGGCCCATGTTTCCGTGATGGCTGCAATGTCTACCTCTCCCTCTGCCATGAGAACCTGTAACTCTGCAGTTTTCCTTCCAAGGCTCCTAGCATTAAGGGTAACTACCTTCCACTCTTCCCCCCACCATCCTACCCTCCTTTCCTAGCATCACCAATAGTACTTGCCATTTGTCCTTTGTCACTGTTATGGGGGGTTAGCTCATATGATTTCCCAACCTGTGGTCTCTGCATCTCTTCCCCAACTGCCACCCCCCACTCCTAGTTTAAATTCCCAACTTCCTCTATATACTCTTCCATCCTCTGTTTCAACACTTTCTTTCCCTCCTCACTCAAGTGTAGTCTGTCCTTGGCATAGAGACTGTCCTCCCAGGTCCTCCCACCCCCTAACAGCCCATACCCTTTAGCACACCAGGTTTTTAGCCATCCGTTAAATTCCTCTATTCTTAGCTTTCTTGTTGTGCTCGTCTTTGGCACCGGAAGTATCTCAGAAAAAGTTACTGATCTTCCTGCCCCCTCACATAATTGTGCTAGTTCCTCAAACCTCCTCTGGACTATCTACTGTCTTGTCAGCCAGGTAGTTTGTCCCAAGATGTACAATTAAATGAGGCTTGTCCCTACCCCTTTTAGCATATTTCAGAACAGACTGTCCCACCCTTTCCTCTGTCATTCCTGGCATGGCCTCCACCCAAATGCGACTATGCCTCTCCCCCTTGCTACCCCACCTAACTCCTCTTAGTATTGAGTCCCCCAGCACTAAGATTCCACCCCTCTTACTCCCTACTTGCTTCCGTTCATCTCCCTCTCATTTCCAGCTCCTCTTCTTCCTCCTGCACATTATTTCTCCCTTTTACCCCTGTTGCAATTTTCCCAGTAGAACTTCCCCCGCTCCAGTTTGGTCCAGGCATTTATCAATTACTCCTCTAATTTCATCATTTCCCTCCTCCACTTTCTTCCTCTCTAGCAGTGCACAGCTGTTTTCTGAAGACCCTTCACAAATGCCCGCTCCCTCTCTCTCTTCATAGTAATCTGTGTTCTCCTTTCCACTCCATGACTTTCGTCACTTCTTCGCCTCCTCACAAGTCCCTATCTCCTCCTTCCATTTGTCTTTTGTCTCCTGACCTGGTTTCCCCGGCAATCGTTCTTCCTGGCCTGGGCCCCTTTGTCTCTGCTTCCCTTCTTCTGACCCTCTCTTCACCACTGTTGGCTTAAATTGCCCTCCCTCATCTCCCCTTCTTCCTCCCACCAGTATTGGGCTAAACCCACCCCCAATCTGCCTTGCCTGTCTTAGTTCCTCCTGCAGACCCTCAATCTCCTTTCTAAGTTTCTCTGTGTGGTTGCACACTAAACATCCTCCCACACTCCAGGCAATTTTTAGAAAGATTGGTGCACCATGATTGTTGCAGCCTACCACCCTACCCATTGCTGTCGTTGCCACTAGTGACCCCACCCTTCCAGATGCAGGATACCAAACACTCCCCAAGTCTCCCTCTCCCCCTCTATCAGTGCAAAACATTTTCTTTATTTCCCTTACCTCCTTTGTTGCACACGTTTAGATAAATTGAGCAACTGCTTTTTATATTCCTATCCACACTCAAAAAGAGACTTTAAGTAGCCATTGCACAACCTTCTTCAAACTCCTACTCCTCCTTTCCCCAATGCAATATCAATGTGAAGAAGTAATAATGAAAGCTCCTAGATTTGCATTTACTTCCCTTCCACTGAGATAGCAGTCACCTCTTCACTTGCTGCTGTTCCTTTCCTGGATGTCTGCTTCTGCTATGACAGGTGCATATCCTTTGCCTGTTTGAGGAAGTGATGTCAGAACCCCTAGTATAAAGGAAATAATGGACCAGGGGTGGGTGGGGTGAGGGGTTTGGGGTGGTGGCAGCAGCCCAAGTCTTCCAGAAACAATCAGGTAGCTGAGGCCTCTGGTCAGACCATTAGCACCCTTTCCCCACTGTGTAGTCAACTTTGCAGCTAGTGAAGCCAACAACAATGAATCACAATTCTACTCAAAGCCCCCAAAATATGTGTTTGCTACCCAAAGAAACAGGACTCCAATTCAAACAGCTTCACCAGCAACACATCAAAATAGGCTTGGAATTAGAAGATATAGGTCTCCAATTCAAAGAAACAGACCCAGTTTACCCCCCACTTTGCATCTGCTGCCCAACTGTGGTCTCTGACCCTTCCCTTCTTCTATAAATACTGAACAGAAGTATTTCTTCATTATTTCTGCCTTGTCTTGGTCCCCCTCCTTACATTCTCCCTCCTCTTTGAGCCTCACAATCTCTGCCCTGGTTTTTCTACATTCGCTGATCATACCTCTCAACCTCTTGCCTCATGAATCAGGGACAATGCATAAAAAAAAAAAAAATCAGGGACAAAGACCCCAAATCAGGGACACATCATAAAAATTGGTACTATTCACACAGAAAGCTGATATAATAAAGGGATATGTGTTAAGATGCATTTTCTGAAGAAGAACAAGTCTATAACTTTAATGTTTGACTTTATTTTGTGATTTTAGACCCACGGTTCTGTCACAAAAACACACATTTTATGAGGGACGGAGGAAAATTGAGGCAAAATCAGGGATGACCCTGAAAATCAGGGACAGTTGAGAGGTATGTCGCTGATGTACCTATAGAATGTCTCATCCCTTTGCTGTCTGCACTAATCCCTCCTCAGTCCGCACCTTTGCGCTCCTAGCAGCCTTCTCTGCTTCCCTTAGACACTCAAGGTACACCTCCCTGTCTTCCTCCCTTTGGGACCCTTATACTTCCTGAAACTCACTTTTAGCCCTTACTTTGTCTGCCACCTCTTTAGAGAACCTAGTGGCTTCCTCCTTCTCTTCCCTTTGGACACTAACCTAACACATTGGTTCGTTGCTTCTACTTTGGCATCTTTCAGTTCCCCCCACTGCTCCTCAACCCCCCCTTACCTCTCCCTTTCCCAGGGTTACTCATATCAAGCCATTTCAGCAAAGTGTGCCCTCTTGAAATCCAATACCCTCGCCTTAGTGTGACTATTGGGTCCTTCTCTCCATGCTAAACCACACTATGTGGTGGTTGCTGTACCACAGCTGCCCTTCTACCTGAACTTCTGAGACTATCCCCATTTGTCAGTACCAGGTCCAGATTCGCCTTGTCCCAAGGGGAGAAAATGGCGGGTGACTGGCAGTATGACATGGGTCCCTTGCAGGCTCCACACCCAGCCAGCTGGGCACCTCAGAGGTGCAAGTGGGAGAGATTAGTCCTAGTGGATGCTGGGGTGATGAGGCTGGGGGAGACCAGGAGATGAGGGCCAGCTAACCAACCGATAAGAGAAAGTATAAAAAAAATTCCCCAGCAGTAGAACTTCACCTTTTGCTGCCACGTCCTGAATGTCATCCACTAGTTCCCTGTCCACTTCCTCCCCATGTGCTGGAGGTCTGTAGATCACCCCTGTGCATATTGCTGAGTCATTGCCTGGTTCAAGGGTGACCCACAGTACCTTGGCATCCCCATTTCTTCCCTGCACTTCTGTAGCCCTTATGTACAGGGCAGCCCCCCACCACCTTTTTCTATCCTCCCTATGCCTCCTGAACAGAGCATAAGCTGGTATGTTTATATCCCACCCCTGATTAGCAGTGCACCATGTCTTGGTTACTGCTGCTATGTCCAGGTCTGTGTCCACTAACAAGGCCTCCAGGTCTGGGATTTTATCTCCCAGGCTGCGAGCATTTGTCACCAAGGCCTTCCATGTTTTGCTGCCCGTGTTCCCACTATTTGTCCTCCCTTTCTTGCTTTCTTCCCCCAACCCTGAACCCCTTGTTCTGCTGCTTACTTACTGCTACCTTGCCCTTTGTGTCCGTTATAGGTGCTTCTGCCTGCTTCACACCTCCCTTTTCCCCACCTACCCTCTTTTGCCATTTTTGGGTTCCATCTTCTGTTTTCCCCACCATTGTAACCATTTTATTTTTGGTGTCTACTAGTGTCATATGTCGTGTCATATGGCGCGCGTCATGTCATGTCATGTCATGTCATACTACTTTTGCCTCCCCCTTGGCTAATTTAAATGCTCACGGAGGGAGCATTTAAACTTTTCCCAGAGGATACCCCCCCCATAGATGTAGGCCATCTGTTAAATACAGTCCTACATCACTCCATGTGAGGTCCCAGTCCCCGATGAAGCCATACTCTTCCTCTCCGCACCATTTTTTCAGCCATGTGTTTAATTCTACGGTGCGGATTAGTTCTTACTTAGTATTCTCCCACATTCATCCCCCTGATTCTTGCACCCAATGAAGGCCTTCCTGTTGGCCCCCCTCACTGCTTTCCTGACCTTTTCAGAGAACCATATTGGTCTATTGTACTGGTTTCTCTGGGTAACCATTCTCAAGCATGTCTTTAGTGCTGAGAGAATGGCCCTTTTCATTTCTACCCAGCTTCACTCTCCTGATATGATCCACTCCAGTTAACCTGTCCTGGACTATTTCCCTCATCTGGTTGAAGTCTGCACTTCTGAAATCCAGAACTTCTGCATTTGATGAAGACTTACTGGCACAAACAGTCAGCTCGAACCATATGGTGTTATGGTCACTGAACCCTAGTGGTTCCCAAACGCGCAGTCTGCCTACCCTTTCTGAGTTGGTTAACACCACACTGAAAATGACAGCATGCCTTGTAGGTTCCTTGACCAGCTGCTCCAACATGCAGTCCTGCAATGCATCTAACAGAGCCTGACTTCTGATGCTCCTAGCTTCTTATATATCCCAATCAATGTGTGGCAGGTGGAGATCCCCAACCACTACAATCTCCCCCTTTGTGACCCTCCATTTCCATTTCTGCCCCTACTTCCCTATTGCCCTTGTCTCTGCCCTGGTGGCCAACACACCATCCCCATATGCAGTTTCTTACCAGATGCCGCTGTGAGCTGAACTCAACAATTCTATTTCCCCATTTCCTAATGGATCCATTATCCACTGCCTCAGTGCCTTGCTTGACATAGAGGGCTACCCCCTTCCTCCAACATTCCCCCTATTTTGCCTTTACGTGGTGTAGCCAGGGACTGTCAGGTCCAAGTCATTATGTGGTGTGGCCAGGTTTCCATAGTGACAGAGGTCCAGCCCTGCATTTGCCATCATTGCCTGGATCTCACTGATTTTGTTTCCCAGCCTCCTGGCAATAATGCAGACCATTTTTCATCTGTCCAAACCCATTTTGTTTTTACAGGTCCCCTCCCTTCATTTTTCCTTACCCTCCTTCATTTCCTGTTTTTCCCTTTTTTTGCAGGCCTAATCAGTCCCAATTCCCCAGCATATTTCCCTACTCCTTATGCACTTGTGCCTTGCAGCTTCCCTCCTCAGTGTTTAGTTCCCAGTTCAGAGGGAGCCCTAGTTAGGTTCCCCACTTCCTTTTAGTTCAGTGAGTTCCCTAGCCTCAGCCTTCCCCGTGGTGAAGTTTAACTATCCACCAGTGTAGACATCAAACTCGCCACAGCACACTGGTCCCCTCATCAGGTAAAGACCATCACCCTTAAAGAGTCTTTCCCAGAACTCCTCAGTCCTCCACAAAATGCTACCCCTCCTCCTGACAGCATCCCCTTACCACCCATCAAACTCTGATCGCCTTCCTCACTAATGCCCATTCTCCCTACGGGGAGGACCTTGGAAAAGGCCAGGGAAGTAGAGTGCACCTTCAATCTGTCCCCCAGCCTTTGGAAGTCATGCTTCACTGCCTCCACAGGCTGGTTCACCAGATTGTTGGTACTCAGTGTACCAGCACCCCCAGCTCCCCCACACTCTCCTCTCCTCTACCATCCTCCCTGTCCTATCCACATCCCAGATAGCTGATGCTCCAGGAAGGCATCTGACCACCTCAACTGCCTTCCCCCTTCATCCACCACCATCTCCATTCCCCCTTATCATTAAGTCCCCGATAACTAAGACACTCCTTGTTAACTTCTTTCTGCTCTCACCCCTCCCCCCAGGTGCCACCAAGTTGTTCTGCTGTCTCTTCGACAGACTTAAAGTCCTTTCCGACAGTCAGGCATCTGTGCCTCCTTCAGAGGTGCAAAGTGATTTGCTTTTGGGATTTCATGGGTTTGGTCAACTGCTTTGTTACTGTCCCTGCCTCCCTTTCCCCTCCCCCTCCCTACCACCCTCCAGCTGTCCAGGCCAGTGAGCATCTAGGGGAGTAGGGGTGCATGTTCCAGTTCAGCTGGCATCACAGCTAAAATATCTCCTCTCTTGGTGCTACTAGTGGAGCATGGAGCTCCCCAAAAGTCCTACATATGGGGCAGTGTTCCCTCCTCCAGAGTCTAACCCTGAAGATGAGCACACCACAGTCCCTGCAGCTGACCACCTCCCCACTGTAGCCATGCTCCATACTGTCCACTGTCTTCCTGTACACAGGGACTGCTGTTACCCTTGTTCCTTCTGCCTGCCCATTACCCTTTAACTCAGACTGGCCTACCTATAAGACGTTTTGCCAAATGTACTGCTTTACATGGTTGTCTGCCATGTCTTCAGAGCTTCCTTTTTACCTGTATCCTAGATAGTTAGCTATTGCTACCAATTAATATATTTCCAGTAATGTAAGTGTACATACTCAAATGCAAAGTTGCTGTACCATAGATAGGGAATTACGAAGATCCCTTTAAGTAACCGATCTACTGCTTACAAACTACATTGCTTACCTGATCCTGCACTGACAGAGTCCCCTATGGTCCTGTGCTCATTCTGCGAATGTCCTTCAGATGCCCCTGGGTCACAGTGCATATAAAATATAAAAATGGAGCCAGCGTACCATATTAAAGTGCAATGTTGATATGAGTGTATGACCCCTTGGCCCACGTTTTCATTTTCAAGATGGGTTCCCTGCAACATTCCAGGTGGGCTCCCTACACCTCAGTCCCACCGTGGGTTAGGTACAGAGAATGAGTGTATGAATGAAGAAAGTCAGGTTTAGTGAATTGCTCAGGGTCACACAAATAAGTGGCAGCTGTGGGATTCAAACCTGGGCCTGCTGGGCCTCCAGGTTCACAGCTGTGTGCTCCAACCACTAGGCTATGCTGCCTCCCTCACTTCAAACACTCTTTCCACCTAAGTGTATCCTGCAGGGAAACCCCTCATGTGGCATGGCCAAGCTAGGTGTGGGGAGGCTACAGCTAAAGCTTGGAGGTAAATTTTTGTGAAGTAGGAGGTGGCCAGGGACACGGTCAGGCAAGACACTGATGAGGGCAGCCAGTGGCGAATCATCATGCCATGGAGAGCCAGTAATTTTACCCCTTGTGAAACCAGTCCCTCACCAATGCCAAGGTGCTGGCAGCACAGTGACCAACGACATCAAGGTAGCCTTCAAACCCAAACTGCAAAATAGATGTTCAGGAAGAGTACGACCATAACCCTTTCCCACTTGGAGTCCAAATGTGATGCCTCTAGTGTTTCCAGCAGTCCACTAGGTATCTGCATATTTCTGACTTCAGACCTATGAAAAAACTGTTCTTATGATTCTTTGCTTCAAATAGAATGGTTTGATCCAGCTTCTTGAAAATGACCAGCCCCCAACACTACTAAAAGTAAAATGTTATAATTTACCAAAGAGCCGGTGCATGAAAAATATTAGTGATCAAGAAAATATCAATTTTTTCCTCAGAGAAAAGGTAAAATGTTCATTTCCATAACTGTTATCAGTCTCTCACAATGCTCTTTATATTGTATGGACTGCTATACTGAAAACAAACTGACCAGAGCCCATATGGCTGTGGAGAGCTTTTAGGAGTGGCAAGAATGTTGAAGAATATGCAGTGCTCTCGCTGCACCAGAGTCAGTCATAACTAATACTGCAGCGATTACAGTACTGCACACGCAAGACACCCGCACATGTGCAGTTTGCTCCAGAGTCAGCCATGTGCAACATGGCAGTCCTTCCCTTGGAGGGCTCTTCCTCTGGTCCTGGACATCCCACTCTGCTGACCCCCTGCAATTCCCCCCTCCTACGGTGAGGCCAGGGTGAGATGTTCTGGCATACTCTCGCCAGAGCACAAATCCAAAATCAGGGATGGCATCACGGAAGAATGACTGGGCCATCATGGGTCCTGTCAGCTCCCTGCATTTTCCTTCCCGACCCCACATCCAGGTAATGGGAGGGGCTGCTGTCTCCATCTCCATGGAGGCAGCCTATCGTCCTGGATGTGGGCCCTTCCCATACGTGGCTGTGCACCTGTGCCGACACCCAGCCACCACTGGGTGTCAGTCTACAGCACACAGTGGTTATCCCCCCTCTGAGGAGAGAGCTATTTATGGACGTTCACTCCTTCCTCCCCTGGCTGACCCCTGAGCAACCCAAGTCCATTCCCGAACCTGGGTCACCAGCATCGTGTGAGGTATGGCACCCAGCGACTCAACCCTCAGTGCCACTGGGCTGGCTATTTTACATTTTTGTGTTGAAACCTAGCTGCTATACCTTTGACCACTGTTCAAGTCTTCTAAGCTCTTTGCTCATACTTTTCCATCCTGCTGCAGATCTTGGCATAATTATGCAGAGTCAAACCTTCCCTTCCTGCTCCTTTGCAATCTCACAAAGACATTAAAGAGGACTGGGTCAAACACTGATCCCAGAGGTACCCCCCATCACCCTCTCTTCCTTGGAATGAACTCCATTTACTACCAGCCTCTGTTACCTATCCCCTAACTAATCAGTGACGAACCAACACATTGGTAGCATGGTGATGCAGTTTTAATCTTTACAATAAAGCATTTTGTATTCAGCTGAAGAGCGTGGTCTTTTGCCTGTTTGCTAATCAAACAAACAGACTTATCGAAACCAGTTAGGCTGCCAACTACTAAAAACATGTTCTCTATATTTTATGTATAGCTGTATCCATCAGTCTATTGTAAACCTGTTTGCTGGTGTCTAGGATTCAGATAGCAAGTCAGGTAAACAGAATAATCCATCTCATGCTATTCAGAACAAATACCATTACAAATGGAAAGAGATAATGCAGGCTAGCAGTACAATTTATTCACAGTGCATGAATATAATAGACTTCAAGTAGAGGAGATAATGCATGTTAGATAACAGTTAAAGGACTTCACAATAACCTCAGGTCAGTATGTATTTGTTCACTTGTTTAGAAAACAGGGGATGTTCTGCGAGTAAAGGGTTAATGGCTGTTAGTCTTAGGAGAGTCCTAGGAGAGATGGAAAGCTGATGCAGGCTAACTCCAGCAGGTCAGTTCGAGATGAGACTTCAAGCCAGGTGCTGTCCGTTAACGGTCTGATGCTACATGGCCAATGATTACTACTTATTCTAGTAAATCCATATGCATGATTTACTAAACAAGGCAGCTATTTTTGTGCACCTTGAATAGTTTTAAAGATATTTAGATTTGTTTGGAATGTGTGCACATTTGTGCTCAGAGGAAAGCAGCTTGGAGTTCCGTCTCCAACGTTCTAAACAGAATCAATATCTTTCCTAAGATGTGGCCTCCAGAACTGTACGCAGTACTTGAGGTGCGGGTGCATCAGTGCCCTGTAAAGTGGCAGCACCACCTCCCTTCTGTGACTCGCGATTCCCCTCTCTATGCAGCCCAGCATACCAATGGCCTTTAGCGATGCCTTTTCACGCTGCTTCCCCAATTTTAAGTCATCTGATATGAGTCCTAGGTCTCGTTCCTGGTTGGTGCATGCCAGCTGCTCCCCTCCTAGGTAGTATCCTACCTTGGAGTTTCCCTTGCCTAAGTGCATGACCTTGCACTTTTTGGCATTGAACTTCAACTACTGTTCCAGGTGTCTGACCAGTTAGAGTTTCCTCAGGTCCGATTCCATGCTCTTGACTCTTGGGGTATCCACTCTGTTGCAGAACTTGGTATCATCTGCAAACAGACACCTTCCCTTCCAATCCATTACTGATGTCGGCTATGACCACATTGAGTAGGGGCCCCAGCACTGACCCCTGAGGCACTTCACTAGTTACTTCCCTCTCCGTCGATGCCACTATTCACCTGCACCCATTGTGTTCCTCCACTCAGCCAGTTGCTCACCCAACCCACCACTTCCTTACCTATGCTGATGTGGTGCCGCCACAGGATGGACCTCACTTCACTATAGGCGCAACTTTAATGCTGCACTCTGGACACTTGGAGCCCTCAGTGGCAAACTCCCTTAATACATTGTCGACTGTCTCAGATTGTGCCCAGGAATTATTCCCTAGAAGCTGCTCACAACTCCTGCTAAATATACCCAGGGCACTCATGAGTTGGGAGAGCCACCTTTGGAGTCTAACTCCCATCAATATGGAATAAAACCCAAAGAATACTTAAGCTGAAAACCCCAGTAAGTACTCTTTCAAAAGGCTTTACTGTGATGGCATTACGGAAATTTACAACTGCTTTACTAGACACTAACTAACCTCCCTCCCTCAAACGGCGGCCCCCCAGCTGAAATGTGTGCCTCTGCCTCTAGCATGCCCACAAACAGATCCACAGGATTTATTGCTGAACTCCCATATCTTATTCTTTGACGCTCTGAACAGCTGCAGCCTGATTCTAGCACACGCTACCACACTTGGGGATTATTGTCTTTCACCCCAAAAAATATTTCGGTCCCTCATCCATACAACACCTCCCTCTGCCCCAACCTCCAGGACCCTCCCAGTTATGCCCCTGCTACCATATTCCTCCTCTTGCACTTAGTACAATGGCAGCTTTTCTCCTCCATATGTCGCCGTGTTTTGGAGCAAAAATTGCTTAGTCGCCTTTTGTATGGTCCTCCGCCCTCCCAGTCCCTCACTCTGCTCCAATAATTGGGTCCTCTTCACTTGCGCCCCTATTCCCCACCTCTCCCTACATTATGCACTTGATATCTTCCATCTGGTATGCCTACCCTCTCCCTAACATTTCCCACTACAAAATGGGGTTTTTGGGCTTGGATCCAACACAAGTTCATTATCCATGATTCCTTGTAGTTCTATGTTCAATGTATGTCACCTGTAAATGTGCGTTTTTACATTAATAGCAGCTATTTTTACTGTTTGTACTATTGTAACTTGTCTTTCTGTATTACTGTAGGAATGCAGGTCCACCTTGTAAATGAACTTGCTCTATGGTGCCCGCCTAGATAAATAGATTGATTGATTGGTCCCGCTTCTTTACCAGCCATCTGTGTGGAACCGAGTTGAAGGCCTTACTAAAGTCCAGACAGACCAAATCCACCAATCACCTTGGTCCACTGCCTTCATTACCCAGTCAAAAAAGTCAACCAGGTTTGTCTTCCAGCCATGAAACTGTTTTGGGTCCTGTTGCCTGCTGGATTCCAGGTGTGCTACTATTCTTTGCTCGAGTGGTGTCTCCAATTTTTCTACCACTGATGTGAAACTCACCAGATGGGAATTTCCAGCCTCCTCCCTGCACCATGATTTGTGAAGTGGGACCACTGTCTCCCTATTCCAGTCTTCAGGCACTGTCCCACTTTCCAGCGATTTGATGAATAGCTCCACCAGGGACACTGCTATTCCATTCCCCAGTTCCTTGAGAACTCTTGGGTGAATCTTATCTGGCCCCATGGCCTTGTCCATCTTTATTTAAGGCTTCCAAGACTTGTCCCTCCGTGAAGGGACTTTAATCTACCTCTGGTTCCTGGGTGCAACTGCTTTACAAGTTTGGGCCATCCCTGTGTTCTCCCTAGTGAACATGGAACAGACATTTTATTTAGGACTTCTGCTTTTTCTCTCTCCTTCTCTACTAGTCCCCATCCTGAAAAGGCTAGCTTTACTATTCTTCCAGTCTTTCTCCTTTCTCTTATGTACCTAAAAAAGGTGGTCTCTCCCTCCAACACCTGTGCTATCTTTAGCTCGGTATGAGTTTTAGCTTTATTATTTTTCCCCAATTCCCTCTGTGCAACTATGTAAGTTTCCCTGTCTTCATCCTTGTTTGATGCCTTATATGCCTTGTAGGCCTCTTTTCTCCCTTACTATAGTAGCCACCTCCTTGGAGAACCAGAGGGGTTTCCTTCTCTTATTTGCCTTGCTGATGCTCCTAGCGCACTGCTCGGGTACCTCCTTGATAGCTCCCTTGAGGTTCTCCCACATTCCCCCCCACGCCCGCGCCGGAGTTTCTCTGCTAGGCTGGTTCCTGTTTTGGAAAAGTCTGCCTTTCTGAAGTCCAAAACTCTGATCTTGGAATGGCTGGTATCCATAGTTGTGTTGATCTGGAAACAGACCATACGATGGTCACTGTTGCCAAGATGGCACCTTACCTCGACCCTTTCTACCCTGTCACTGTTGGTCAGAACCAAGTCAAGACAGCTCCACCTCTGGTTGGTGAAACAAGTTGCTTCAGCCCTGCCCCCTTTAGGGCCATTACAAATTCACTGCCTCTTGTCAGTGCGGTCTGACCACAGTTAGTGTCTGGTAAGTTAAAGTCCCCTACTATAATTGCTTCACTCTTGTCTGCCATTTTATGTATCAAAACCTGTTTTCATAGTTTCTTAATCTGGGTTCCATTTTGGTAACCATGTTGTACCTTTTCTAATAGCTGTATTTTACCGTTGTGATTTGGGCTCCACATTTGTGACCCTTTAATCTAGATATGGCCTTATGTGCCCGGTGGTGTGGAGGGAAGAGGCATCATGCCTCATCTGCTGCCATACAGATGACCTGGGTTCAAGAAATGACTCTGGTCACAGGCGGTCAGCCGGGGGGGGAGGAGGATTGAGCATCTGGTGGACTGCACTCAGGGGAGGGAGGGCTGCAGATCCTGGCACTCATCTGGCCTCTAGCAGAAGCTTGGAGGCAGGCAGGCAGACAGGGACAACAGCCAGTAATCTCCCATGTACTTTAACATACATGAGCACATCTGGCTGGCATTGCACATCTGTTCCTCCAGGGGAGGAAAAACAGACAATGGCTGGGTGCAGCGCAGGATGACACCGACCCCTTGCAGGCTCTGCTCTGTCTACAGGTCCCTCCTCCAGAAACTGACCTATTCACTGGCAGTAAGGCACCTACCTATGACCCCCGTCATGGGGAGTAAGCTGTGGGGGAAGCACCTGGATTGTGGTAAGTTCCTGGGACGTCAGGTGATGGGGCTGGGGTGGGGGTTGGGGATTTGTTGAGAAGGTTGAGCCAGCACCGTGGCAGAGGAGAAGGAGCATTTACTGCAAAACATAAATAAAAGCTGGATAAAACATACATAAGACCATATTTATTTATATGTTGGTATAATGCATAATTCATTTCTGCTAATAAATGTCAGTTTTATATTTGCTATTAAAATAGCACATACAGCAAATAAATTAACAGTGTTTTTTTAAATTTCAAATCCTCGTTTATAAACACACATAAAAACATAGAAACATAGATTTTGATGGCAGATAAGGACTGCTTGGCCCACCCAGTCTGCCCATTTCCCTACCTAATGGATAAGCTGCAGATCCTAGTTAACCAGCAGCCTACTTCTTCCTACCTCCACCCCCTAGAATTGCCTTATGACTGTCCCATGCATGCTTGAATTCCACCACTGTTTGACTCCACAACCTCCTCTGGAAGGCCATTCCATGCATCCACAACCCTCTGAAAAAATACTTCCTTAAATTACCTCTGAGCCGTCCCCCCTCTATCTTCAAATTGTGCCCCCTTGTTCTTGCACACCTCTTTTTGAAAGATGCTACCCTCTTGGACTTTGTTGATTCCCTTGAGGTACTTGAAAGTTTTTATCATGTCCTCCCTCTCCCTCCTTTCCTCGAGGCTATACATATTCTGCTCCTTAAGTCTCTTCATATGTCTTCCGGTGCAGACCCTGCACCATTTTAGTTGCCCTCCTCTGGACAGCCTCCATCCTGTCTATGTCTTTGCGGAGATTGGGTCTCCAGAACTGCATGCAGTACTCCAGATGGGGTCTCACCAACTGTCTGTACAGAGGGATAATAACTTCCTGTTTTCTACTGGTGATGACTCTCCCTCTGCATCCCAGTATCCCCCCAGCCCTCCTTGCTGCCCTCTCACATTGCTTGCCCACCTTTAGGTCATCTGATATGACTACCCCAGGTCCCTTTCCATTTTTGTTAGTATCTCACCCCCCCATTGTGTACTCTTCCCCTGGGTTTTTGTTACCAAGGTGCATTACCTTGTACTTAGCATTGAATCCAAGCTGCCATACATTTGACCATTCCTCTAACCTTGCCAAGTCCCTTCTCATCCTTTCCACCCACCTTGTGCATCAACTCTGTTGCAGATTTTTGTGTCATCTGCAAAGAGACACTTTTCCTTCCAGTCCCTCTACAATGTCGCTTATAAAGACATTGAAGAGGACTGGTCCTAATACTGAACCCTGCAGTACCCACTAGTAACCACTTTCTTCAGGTGGACTCCATTTACTGTTACTGTGTCCTATTCTCCAGCCAATTCTTTACTCAGGCTGTCCTCTTGGGACCCACTCCCAGGCTGGCTAACTTGTATAATCTTTTGTGTGGGACTGTGTCAAATGCCTTCTAAAGTCTAGGTAGGCCATGTCCACAGCCCTCCCTGATCTACTACTTGGTCACCCAGTCAAAGAAATCTTTCAGATTTGTCTGGCATGACCTTCCCGCTGTGAATCCATGCTGCCTTGGGTCCTGAGCCCCTCTGGCCTCTAGATACTCAACAATTCTTTCATTCAGAAGTGATTCCATCATTTTCTCTACCACTGAGGTTAAACAGGTCTGTAGTTTCCTGCTTCTGCCTTGCTCCCACTTTTGTGGGAGCAAGGTATGTTTCAGTTTCTACCTTTTTTATTGGTTCACCATTTACAACATTTTTATCTTGGACTGCTTTTCCCCATGTGACTATACACTTGCCAGTACCAAATGCAGTTTTATTAAATTTGGCCCATTTGTCAATTTCTTCCAGATCATTACTAATATATGCATCTACTCTGTCTCCTAACCTTGTGTCATCAGCAAATTTTACCAGAGGACTTCAGTTTTATTTAAATCTGAACTGAAGAATGAAAATAGGATTGGTCCCAGAACCAAAACCTGTGGCACACTGCTCGAGATTTACTTTTTTGGTTGATAAGAAAAAAATTACTTACCATAGTAATCTTTCTTCCCAGTGGTGATCAGATATTCATAACTTTGTGCAGTCAGCCTGGTGGGTTGGACTGCCCGGAAAGATGGAACACATGCAAATGATGGAATTATTTGCATGTGAGCATCTTTCAAATATTGCCTCTACCAACTGTAGTGTTCTAAGCCCTTCAGATTTGTAAGAAGCCTGGATGTCAGGTATTTGAAAAAAATCCGACAGCTAATTAATTTTTTTTTTTTTTTTTTTAGGATTAGCCTAATAAAACAGTTTACTTCAAAAAAACTCCAAGGGAGGGACTATGTATAATGGTGTTTGCCAGACAGTGAGAAAAACTACTGAGAGAGACAGAAAACTCAAAATCTCTTTTAGCATAGAGAAGTGTACCCAGAAGGGTATGGCTACATGGCATTAGCATGTGGAATGCAGAGGCTGAAGTTCTGGAAGGGGAGGATGGGAGGGAGTATGAATATCTGAGCATCACTGGGAAGAAATAAGATTACTATGGTAAGTAATTTTCTCTAACCCCAGTAATGCTCAGAATATTCATAACTTTGTGCAGACTACCAAGCAGTACCCCCTGGAGGTGGGCACAGAACTCTATTTTGGAAACAGACTTTGCAGGACTGCTGTGCCAAACCTGGCATCACTTCTGGACAAAACATCCAAGTTATAATGCTTTGTAAAGGTGTGCACCGATTTCCAAGTAGCTGCTTTACAAATGTCCAATAATGGCACCCCCCCAACAGCTGCAAGCTGTTCCTCTTGTTGGGTGAGCCCTCAGCCCAGCTGGGAACTCCCTACCTGCTTTAATGTAGCAGAATTGAATACATTGGACAATCCACTGAGAAATTGATCTTTTTGAGGCTGGTTTGCCCATTCCGACATCCCCATATGCAAGGAAAAGTTGTGTGTCTTGCCTATGGCCTTTAATAGCTGTCATGTAGTAGCTGAGAGATACTTTCACATCCAGACTGGAGCCTTCTTTCGCCAGAGCTTGTATAGTCTGAAGAAGATAGGTAGAGTGATTGATTCAGATGGAAATCTGAAACAATCTTGGGAAGGAATTGTCCATTTGTTCTGAGGACTACCTTATCCCTGTGGAAGGAAATGTAGTCCTGCTCAGACAGCCTGAAGCTCACCGATTCTTCTTGCTGAGGGAATTGCTACCAGGAAAACTGTTTTCCAGGTAACATACTTTAAATGGGCTGTAGCCATGGGCTCAAAAGGAGCCTGCATCAATCTGACACACACACACACACACACACACATCCCAAGTGGGCACTGGTGCCCTGTGAGGAGGGTGCAAATGAGTCAGGCCTTTAAAAAATCTTTTGAAAATGGGATCTGATGCTACAGACACCTTTGTCCTAGCAGAAAGGTAAGCAGATACTGCTGCAAGGCGAACTCTTAAAGAACTGGGTTGTAGACCTTGTGAATGTGAGAGTCCGATAATGCAACACCACTGAGACCCCTGCATCATTTGGGACGAAGTTTCTACCAGAGCACCAGAAGGAGAATCTTTTCCACTTGGTGGAATAAGATTTTAGTGGAAGGCTTCCTATAACCTTTCAAGATGTCTAATACAGCTTCAGAAAGGTTCAAGTCTGCATGCTCCAATTCCTCAAGAGCCATGCCTTGAGGTGTAGGGACTTGATTTGGGAACAGCAATGTTCCCCAATTGGAGGTCAGAAGATTGTGCCTGAGAGGCAAGCTTATTGGCTTGTCCACTGACATTGAAAGCAGGAGAGTGTACCACGGCTGCCTGGGCCAATCTGGAGCTATCAAGATCAGAGAAGCTGAGGGGGATCTGAGCTTCAACAGTACCCTGAAGACCAGAGGAAAAGGGGGAAGGCATAGAGAAACTTGCCTGATCAATCCAGTGCTAGGGCGTCCAGAGGGATTGTGCCCTGGGCTGGTGGCCTGCAACAATACTGAGGCAACTGGTGGTTCTGGTGGGATGCGAACAGGTCTATCTCTGGAACACCCCACCTGAAAATTACCTGCACCACCTGCTTGTTCAGTGTCCATTCGTGATGGGACTGATTGATCCGACTCAGTGTGTCTGCCAAGATATTGTCCTTTTCTGGCAGATGGATGGCTTGCAGGGACACCTTTACAGAATATGCCAGAGTCCATATTTTCATTGCTTCTGGGCACAGGGGACCTGATCTGGTGCCACCCTGCTTGTTTATGCAATACATAGTGGTGGTATTGTCTGTTTTGACCACCTTGCCCATTACCAGTGTAGAGAAAAACTTAGTGCCAGCCGCACTGCTCGGAGTTCCAGCAAATTTATATGCTGGAGGGACTCTGCCCCTTACCAGGTACCCCGAGTTGTATGCTCCCCTAGATGGACACCCCAGCCCAGAAGGGATGAATCTGTTGTGATGACTAGTGAAGGATCCTCCTTCTGGAAGGGGACTCCCTGCCTTAGGTTGGATTCCTTTTTCCACCACAAGAGGGCTTGTAACAGGGGCCTTGTCACTGGAATGAGTTTTGAAAAGGAATATTTTTTCTGACTCCAATGATTCCTGAGGTGAAACTGGATGTCTCATATGAAACCTGGAACCCTGCACTGTGCCCGTGCATGCAGCCATGTGACCCAAGAGCTGCAGGAATTGCCTAGCTGTTTTTTTGATTGTGCAACTTGAAGGAATTTGCTATGGTCTGAAGGCTTTGCACCCTGTCTATTGGTAAAAAGGCCCTGGCCTGTAGAGTACTGATCTCTGCCCCTATGAACTGTAAAGTCTATGTAGGGGTGAAGACAGATTTTTTTCTGGTTTACTATGAAACCCAAGGACTCCAAAAGATCCTGTGTGAGCTTTAGAGGGGTAGTGACTTGTTCTGGTGATTTGCCCACCACCAGCCAGTCATCCAGGTATGGGAAGACAGTCACTCCCTGTCTTCGAATAAATGTCACCATAGCTGCTAGGCATTTTGTAAACCCCCTTGGTGCCGAGGAAAGGCCAAAGGGCAGGGTTGCAAACTGATAATGACCTGATGGGAGTCTGAGTCTGAGAAATTTCCTGAAAGATTCTTTTATGGGGATGTGGAAATAAGCATCCTGTAAGTCCAGAGATGCCAGCCAGTCCCCTTTTTAGATTGTTAGCAGAATCCAAGCCAAAGTTACCATTTTGAACTTTGGCTTTTTCAGGTGCTTGTTTAAAGCTCTGAGATCCAAAATTGGCTGGCACTCCCCATTTTTCTTTGTTAGGAAGTATCTGGAGTAAAAACCTCTTCCTGTCAGGGCTGCAGGGACTAGTTCCACTGCTTTGAACTGAAGCAGCTTCTGAACCTCTGCCTCTAGCAACAAAATTTGTGCTAGGGGTGGGGAGGTGGAAACCCTGTTTTTTTTCCCCCCCGCGCAAGAAATTTGAAGTCCAGAGACAGACCTTTGCCCACTACCTCCAACACCCACTTGTCTGTGGTGATGGTTGACTAGAGGGGGAAGAAATGGGACAGTCTGCCTCCAACAGGTAGGGAGGAGGCGGCCTGTATCACAGGGATTCTGTTTAGGCTGGGGTTGAGGTTGTGGCCAAGCCCCTCGCCTAGAGCCGCTTCTACCCCTACCCCTTGAGTAGCCCTGTGGGGGCTACTGCTGGCATTGGGGCATGGCTACTGGCTGGAAAAAGGGTCTTGACAAGAAAGAACGACCCCTAGCCTCCCCTTCCATACAGCCTGGTGGATGAAGAAGCTCAGTCTTTAGCAGAGTTACTTCTATAAGTAGCCTTATATTCATCCACCTTTTTCACTTAGGCCACTGTGGACTCCCCAAAAAGCACATATCCTTCTAATGGGAAATCCATGGCCTTTGACTGGGTATCCTGAGTGAGGTTTGTAGCCCTAAGCCAAGCAAACCTCCTCTGAGCCACTGTATTAGCCATCCATCTGGCTGCAGTGTCATTTAGATCAGCAGCCATTTGGAATTGGTACTTGGCCACCTCTAGCCCAAACCTGGCAGTTTCAGCCAGGTCATCTGACAAAGGTGAGGTGGCCTTCATGGACATTGCCAGTACCAACTGCCACAGCGATTTCTGATACTAGGCAGCATAAGCTTGAAAAGTAGCCTGTCTCATGGCCAATGAGGCTGGCAAATAGCCCTTATTTCCCACTGTCCAATTTTCTGGATTCCTTGTCCGGTGGGTGTGAGGACAGAGGGACTTTAGCTTTCACAGGCAGCTTGCTGTATTACCCCTTGATGGTCAGGATGGGGGGGGGAAGTCCTCCTCCTCCTCATTTTAAACACCTGAGCTGAAGGAGATTACAGGCAGCTGTGCAGAAGTCCCTGGTTTAGCAGGGGAGGATTCTGCATGTTTGAGTTTCCTTAATTTCTTTGAGGGAACCAGAGAGCCAGCCAGTTCTTTCCCTCTTTTGCCCCTTTTCCACTTGTATCGGAGCGGGGTAGGAGCGCTTGTTGCTTCAACCACAACAGACTGGGGTGTCAGCTGGTCAGAGCCTGAGGGACCCCTAGGAAACAGCCTTTCAAGGCACTTTTCAACATTTTTTTCTGGGAAAGTTTTACACATTTCATATTCCTGGTCCAAATGTTCAAAACCCAGGCAAGCTACACATGAAGTGTGCTTGTCTGCCTTAGCAAACACATCTCCACACTTTAAACAGTTTTTAAACCCAGGCTCCCCAGCTCTTAGGTTTCTCAGTCATGGTGAAAAGCAAGATGAAAAACCTCAACCGCTAAATGCTAAATGCTAAATGCTGCTGTGGTTAAACAGCTTAAAAAAAGTTTTCCTTTTTTTGCGGTCAGTTCCTGAACAGATAGGGAACCAAGAGAAGAGATGAAATGTGAACTGGTTCAGTGGTTCTGTAACCGATAAAAAGCGGTTACAACTAAAGCTTTTAAGGACCAAAAATTAGCAAAAATGAATAGGTTCTTTAGTCAGAGAACCAAATTAGTTAACTAACTGATCCCTCACGGTTATGCCGAACCGCGAGAAACCGAGAACAACAACTATTTACGTAATAAACTAGATATAAACTAACTATTAGTAGAGGCAGTAAAAGAAACAAAGTATACTTATGGTTTTGGTGATTTTTTCTATCTTCTTCATGCGAAAGAGTGTGAGACTCCGAGCGACCAGACTTTCAGGCGGAGAGAAAAATCTGAAGGGTTTAGAACACTACAGTTCTTAGAGGCAGTATTTGAAAGATGCTCATGTGTAAAGAATTCCATCATTTGCATGTGTTCCATCTCTCTGGGCAGTCCAACCCACCAGGCTGACTGCACAAAGTTGTGAATATTCTGAGCATTACTGGTGTTAGAATGTTCCCTTTATTATAACCTGCTGGTACCTGTTTTTTTAACTGATTATTGATCCATACTGTAATATTTGAATTTATGTTTACGGACTCATTTATTGACAGATATCATGTGGCACAACATCAAAGCCTTCTTGAAGTCCAAGTATATAATATCCATGAATATTATTGCTGAGATCTATATTAACCTTTTCATAAAAAATGCATGTTTGATGTGTAGAACCTGTTTTTCCTGAAGCCATGTCGTAATGAGTCAACTAAATCCAAATCAATTATTTCATTTCTAATTCCATTATTAAGTTTTCAGTTAGTTTTCCCGGCATTGATGTTAGACTTATTGGTCTGTAGTTTTCTACCAATGATTGGTTTCCTTTTCTGAACGCATGTACAGTTGCCATTCTCTGGTCATCAAGGGTATATCCTGTAGCTTATGATTTATTGAATATATGGGTTAAGAGGGCCAGCAATTTAATCTATTAATTCTTTGAGCTTCCTAGGAGGTATTTACCCAGTCCAGCTGGGTTACTTGTGTTGGTCTTTTATTAATTTATGCATCTCAGATTTGAAAACATTTTTTTCCCTTTTGGTTCTGTCATTCCTGTATTTGTTGAGATGCTAGTGTCATTTTTTGTAAAATCTTAAATGAAATAATCTTTAAATAGATTTGACTTTTT
Source organism: Neoceratodus forsteri (assembly GCA_016271365.2). Lineage (NCBI taxonomy): Eukaryota > Metazoa > Chordata > Ceratodontiformes > Ceratodontidae > Neoceratodus > Neoceratodus forsteri. Next base: position 795,138,895 of record CM028134.1, read on the forward strand.
CAGGGAGTCATTTGAGACATTAGTTATTTGGCCTACTGCTCTGTCTACACTTTTGGTGTTTGTATACGCATAAAATTGTTTTGCATTGTGTTTAATAGGAGACATTTTAAATTCTACCTTGGTTCTCTCTTGTCTAATCTTCTCAGCATTTTTATATTTGTCCCTGTATTTAATGTTTGATTCAGATTGATCTCATGGTATGACATACCTTTTTTTTCCTTTTGTCAGAGTTTCCTAGTGTACCATTGTGGAATTTTATCGTTTGTTATGTTCTTTGGCTGATATGTACTTTTTCCTTGTTACAAGATTTTATGTTTGAACATTTCCCCAACATTGTTCCAGACATGTGAATGCCACCAGCAGAAAGGAGGAGGTAGTATTACGCCTGTATTAGATCACTGTAAGACCCCACCTCAAGCACACCTCAAGCACTGGGTCCAGTTCTAGAAGCCCCAACTCTGGAAGGACATAGATAGGATGGAGGCAATACAAAGGAGGGCTACCAAAATGGTGCAGGGCCTGCATCAAAAGCCCTATGAGGAAAGAATCAAGGAGCGAAATATGTACTCTTTAGAAGAAAGGAGGGAAAAAGAGGATATAATTGAAAAGTTCAAATACCTCGAAGGTATTAATAAGGTACAGAAATGTAACATTTTTCATAGAAAAAGATGCTCCAGGACAAGAGGGTCACACCATGAAGCTGGAGGTGGGGCTCAGAGGAAATGAGGAAATATTTCTTCACTGAGAGGGTGGTGGACACCTGGAACAGCCTCCCAGCAGAGTTGGTGGGTGCTGAAACAGTAACGGGATTTGAGCATGCATGGGATAGACACAAAAGGATCTTAGAAGCAAGGTAAAGGGGAGAACACCAAAGATTGAGTAGGATCTGCGGTGGTACAGTAGAAAGGGAGTATAAGGTGGACAAGGTGGGACAAGTGATCCTTACCTGCCAACAACTTCTATGTTTGTATGTTTCTAATAAATGAGTTCTTCCAATCCCAGTTTCTTAATTCCTCCCTCATTGATTCAGAATTTGCTTTATTATAATTTATTGCTATGTTAATCTTAATGTGATCTCTTTAGGTTATGTAACTGGTAAATAGAGTCTGATGTATACTCTTTCTATCCTTGTACCAACCTGGTCCGAGTTGTTCCTGAAAATAGTCAAAACTGCTTAGTGTACTTACCCAGTTAACACATTTTTCAGTAAATAAAGAATATATAAGAAGTTTTAACTATGATTTTGAAATCCTTTTTATCTCCATCAAACCCCAATAATAATGGAGTGCAATGCTGTATGGTTCTGCTGATGTCATCTTGCTTAATGATGCCACCAGAATCCCTTGCTGGAAATAACCCAATGTTACATTGAACTCTCATTCTTTGGGTTTTAAAAAGAGGACCGGGACCTTCCTGATAATGCAGTGTTAGCACTACTGCTTGCTGTGCTGGAGACCCAGGTTTGGGAATGGATTTTGGTCACTTGGGGCCTGGGGATGTTGTCAAGGGCTGAAGGGCATCATGGGGCAAGCTGGAGGGGCGAGAAAAAGCTTGGAAGAAAAAAAAAAAGGGGGTGGGGCTGGCCTGATGGCATGGAGGACTAAGGCACTGGATGCTTTACCTTGCACAATGCCAGTGACCCGTGTTCAGGAACAAGCACGGGCCACTGGGGGTCAGCAGGAGAGGAGAAGGATTGAGCGCCCAATGGCTGCTCTCCTCTGGGGGGGGGGGGAAGACATGTAGACCTTGCCGCAATACTGCCACTTGGGGAATTCTGGTGGAAGGTGCAGTCATGAGGGAGCAGAATTGTGAGGCGATGGAAGTCAGCTGAGGGCTGGAGCAAAGGTGTGTTTCTGCATGCCTTTGTCTCATTGGCCCTCCCTGCACACTGACATCCACGGGGGTGGGGTGATATGGGAGAAAAGCCTGGAAAACACCCTGCATTGGAGCCCCGGTGCTGGCGATCGGAGGAATCCGGTGGTCTAGATGTGCAAGGTACACACTATCAAGGTCTGGGGGGGTCAAGGGGGACTCCTCCACCCTGACCAGGATGGTCATCCGAAGTGCTCAGGTTTCATGAGCAGGGCACCCATATCTGCAGAAGATCCTCAGAGGAGCTCTGACGCAGGACACAACTGGAGCCCGAAGAGTGGGGCTAATGCAGGCAGGTAGGAGGATAAACACAAGGTTAAGAAGAAAGGGGGGATTGGTAACCAGCAAACAACATCACTGTTGACTCAGCAGAAGTGAACTGCATTTTAACTTGAGTTTCCATTTACTGCTTCAGGGCTCTATGACGTCATGTCTCTGCATTCAAAATACTCCTGAAGCCCATGTTTCGATGCCTATGTCAGCAGTGACTAAAATGCACACTGATATTGATGCAACCCTCCTCCCCCCATCTGTAGTATGGGGATCATTTGAAAACTGTGCCAGCGCCAACCCCTCAGGACTCCTGCTGTGAAGTGGGCAGTCAGTGGCTGATGAGACTCTGAAGTAACTGTATGTTGGGGTGAATGTGTGGTCATGGGGCTACCATCTTTATTTTAATTTATTGGTGACCAGGTAAGTTGAATTGAGACATAGGTCCTATTTTTAGCCACAACTTGTGGGAAACAGGGAAGACAGAACAATTTAAACTATTTCAGGGTATACACAAGGTAGAAATTCTGACTATTAACAAGGTAGCAGGGTAATCACACACACAGTTTAAGCATTCCAATTTGAAAACTGAAAACAGTTGCATGTTGAGTTGGTTTTATTTTGCGGGCCGAGGGGTAGCTTATTTCATTGCCATGGAATGGCAAGAGAAAGTATGTTTTCCAATTTTTGTCCTTATCCTGGAGATACTGAAAACAATGGTGGTAGTGGAACGGAGGTTGTGTGTTTGCTATGCATGTGGAGGAGCCTGCAAAGTATCTGGGATTCTTTATTTTTATGTTTGCCATGTGCGTTAGTGCAAGTCTAACATTTTGCTGTGTACAGGGGTTTGAGAGGTTTGTCAAAGTTGTCCAATGCAGGAGACTCTACAAGGGGCTGGACCAATAATCAGCAAGCCTGATCATGACACTTCTGGCATGAAAGTGCGTGGACTTCAAAACAATGTGCCGACAGACATTCATAAATCGGCTATTTCAGCAAGCACGGCTGATCTGCTGTGCTCTTAGCCTGCCTGCTCCTTTCCTCCTCAACATTATAGCAATGGAAACTGAAACAACTTGTTAAATATTGGTTGCCTGTTAAACTGGATATTAGTTTACCTCCTTCAAAATGCAACAACTTGCACATTTAAATACTTAGCATTTAAATATTTTCTTGCTACAAGCTTCAGTTGGGCATGTATTCTCTTTCAGGAAAGATTCATACCTCATAAATGTCACCCTTTCCCAGCAAGGAATCTCCTAAAGAGATTTAAACTGTTTTTTTAGCTCTTAAGACACTATCTGATAAACATTGTCCCAGACATGATTTACTATAGCAGAAGACATCTGTAAAGAACAGTTATCTTTTATTACTAATTTTGCTATGCTTTTTGGAAAAAATTACTTATATTGAGCTTTAGATGGCAAACACATGATGAAACTTTTAGCCCTGAAAACAGCCGCCTTTTCTGGTTTCAAATTTAAGTGCATAGAACAACCAGCAGTATCTAGAATGCATGTTAGTATAGCAGGATAGCTACTGCTTTATCCCCCCCAAGACAGATAAGGAATGATATTTGTTGCTCCTTTTACTGTGCCTTTTTTGGAAAAAAAAATTATATTGAGCTACCATTTTCATAATGTATTTATTCAGGGTAGCATGGTCTAGATGTAAAATATTATTTTCAGCATGTTCCGATTTTATACAAAGCAGTATAATGTCTCCTGGGTCGTCACTGAAATAGGGACTGCTTGGTCTCAGTCAGCCTACCCAGTTACCAAAATTGAAATAAAATTATGTAGATGTACAGCCCCACTGAAAATAAGATGGCACTTCTGTGAACTATCCAGGCTAACTATATAGCAATCAGCAGGCCTTGTTTACTATGGTTTTTGGGAAAAAAAATATTTATATAGAACTACAGCAAACACACACACACACACACACACACACACACACACACACACACACACACACACACACACACACACACACACTGAAATAAATACTGGAGTTTAATATGTTATAAAAACCAAAACTGTTTGTCAGTCTTGGTTATGTGGAACACAGTGAAGTTCAGTTTACAGTAGATTTCCTTTAAATATGTATTAATTCTATATTTTGTATCCTGGATAGCATGGGGAGATGCTACATCTCATTCTCAGTGATCTTCATTTTACACATTTTTGCACTGTATTTACTCAGGATGTCCCAGAATAGATGCAATATCTTGTTTACAGTAGGGTCATGATTTTACCATTTTTATAATGCATTTATTCAGGGTAACAGTCCAGATGAACACATCTTCAGTTGTTCAATATTCAGGCACCTGTCCAACATGGATTTAGGCCTGGACATAGTATCATTACAGCCCTTACTCAGTTCACCAGTGAAGCTCAGACTAACATGAACAATGGACTCCTTACTGGAGCCGTTTTCATTGACCTCACCAAAGCATTTGATTTGGTTAACTACCCCCTGCTTTTAAGGAAACCGCAAATGCTATGTGCATCTGGGTCCATGTTATCATGGTTTAACAGCTATCTTGACAGTTGCTTGCAATCCATCTCTTCTGTAAAGTCCTCTTCCCCTGCTGTCATCTCCTGCAGTATCCCCCAAGGTTCTATACTTGGCCCCTTGCTCTTTTCCCTTTTTATTAATGATATTCCTTCCCCTTCTACTCGCTGCTGGACCATAATGTATGCCAATGACTTGCTCCTCTTGGTGTCAGCGTGGCTCAGTTGGTAGCACATCCACCTCTGGACCAGAAGGTCATGGGTTCTCGTCCCACACCGGGATTGGACTTGCGCCTAAAAATTGCTGGCATCAGAGTGCAGTATTGGGGGTGCTGTACTGCTGGGGTGTGCTGTCCTTCGGATAAGACGTTAAACCAAGGTCCCTTCTGCCCATCCTGGTGTCCTGGTGGGTGTCCAGGTGGAAGCAAAAGAACCCAGGGCACTCTTTGCAAAGAGTAGAGAAAATTCCTGGTGTCCTGGCCAACATTCCCCTTCCCATAAACTGGTTCATGCAATTATCCAGGCTGTGTGTGGGTGATGTGCGATATGGCCGCCACCACACAGTCACTTCACTACCAGTCTAGCATTGCTTGTAAAGTGCTTTGGATGTATGAAAAGCACTATATAAATGCTGATTCTCTTCACTGCCTCCAGGTCTGTCCCAGACCTCAGTGATCAACTATCATCTTCCTTTCAATGTATCCAATCCTGGCTGTCCTCGAATCATCTTATCCTTAATCTACCAAAACTCAGGCCATGCTCTTCGGGTCCTCTAGAAAAGTCCAGTCAGTGTCCCCCTGTCTGCGGGTCCATTGTCTTGATGGATCAGTTATATCTAATACTGACTCCTTTAAATACTCCAGAGTGACACTTGACCCTTCTCTGCACTTCACACATAAATGAGGTCTGTAAGCGTATAAAAACTTGAAGACTGGAATAGCCTACAAAGTGCACCATTCCATCACCCCTGTGGCCAGGATTTCCATAGCTCATGGTGTCCTGCTCACTGGACTCAAATATTCTCTACCTGTCCTGTCTCAGGCCAATGCAAGTGCTCTCCATAAATGGGATATCACATACAATAATATCTGTAGATTTGCCTTGTCCACTCCTTGACTCACTCACCACTGTACTCTACTCCTCCTTAAACTGACCGTCTCCCAATTACTTGCGCTCCTACACCCTTGGATGCTTCATTGACTCATGAACCCGACACCCCCGAGCAGACTCTTGGAGCTATGTTAAATCCAATGACTTACTCTCACTTCCTTAGGTCTTCCGCCTCCCCTCTGCTCTCCATCCCTCCTTGCTCTACAAAGATGGGTGAGCAAGACTTCTCCCACTTCATTCCCAAATTCTGGAACTCCCTGTCACAAGTGCATTCCACAGGTCAGACCCTCTGCTCCCACAGTGCCAACCTCAGAGTGCAATAGTGTGAACAGGAGACAGACAGGGTAACCCTGTCTGTTTTGGGTCTGAATCATCTACTAGTCTTGAGTCCTGGGGGTCCAATGTGAACCTAATGCTAGTGTACCCAGTTCACAGGTTCAAATATGTACCCTCTTCAAGAATGCAGTATACTTTCACCTAGAGGCACCCAACCAGGTTTTCAAAATGTACCTTATGACCATAGGTGCGGAACCGGGGCGAAGGGCGGTAGCCACTCCACTTTTTATTTCTGTATGGCAAAAACTAGTATAGAAAAAGTGCCCTTTGTACCCTCATAAGTGCCCTTTTGATTCTCAGCCTCCTCAGCTTTTACCATCTTCTGGCACCCTTGCTTATGACTCAATATGAGACCTAGGTATATTCTTACCTTTTTCAAGCTTAGTAGCACATTCAAGCCATTAACAGCTGTCAGACTTAAACACAGGCTCAGCAATCACATGCAAAAGAAAACTGAGAAGACAGGCAGCATTTTAAAGAAAATGTTTACTAAAAATTGTAAAACAGGTAAAACCAAACAGAACAATTATATCACCAACTTAGTCACATAAAAAATGGGAAGTTACAGAACACAAACTCCTACCACAAATACTTAAGTTCTTTCCTATCTAGATGTTAAGTGCTTTCAAATGTCCAGAGAATTAAGTCTCTTGAGTCCAGAATATGCAAACATTTCCCCAGATGCATGTTTCACTTCAAACTTCATCTTCCCACCCCTTTTGGTGAGGTCACAGATCCTCCCATAGATTTTATTTTTTTTCCTCGGGAAACCAACAGTCAGCAATTTTTTAAAATAAGGGTCTCATCAAAACATCACCTTTGATGTCTTTCTGCTGATTTCCCATTTTGTTAGTGTGATTTCATGGTTTTATGGTTTCTCACAAGCATGTCACCAATTCTTGGCTAATTGAGAAAACCAAGAAGAATCGGATAAATTACTTCCCTTCCTGCTATGTCATAAATGCATATGTGGGAACCAACTTCAAAAGCAGGAGCAGGTTATAAGAGGTAATAAACTGTCCTTCTGGAAGGAAGGTATTTAATTAGGTTTTACTGGTCTGTTTATCCTGTGGTTTTCCTCACACTGACATCTTTTGGGGTCAAAGGTCAAGTCTTTCACTTACTGTCTGCTTGTCCTAGGCAGACATTCACATGTTTGTTTACAATACAAATATTATACAATATAACAATAAGTAGATGGCAAAGTGTCACAGTCCTCCCCACCTAGACTGAATTTTGGGGCTCTGTCCTCTGCATGGGATGAGCTCCCCAAGTCAGTTCATTGCTCAAATTGACATGACAATCCATCTGCATTTTTACTGGCTGCCCTAGCCCTGTGAGAGACAGTCATGTCATACCATTGCAAGGCAAGACTCCATCTTAGTAGTCTGCCATTCATTTTACAAATTTGTGCCGGCCAAACCAGGGGGTTGTGGTCAGTTTGTACCCCAAAATGTTGACCGTTTAAGTATGGCTCTAACTTCTTTAGGGCCCACACCATGGCAAGACACTCTTTCCACAGTAGAGTAAGCCTGCTCCCTGGGAAGTAACTTTTTACTCAGGTACATTATGGGGTGATCTTTCCCTTGTCCGACTCAGCACTGCCGCAATACCCACATCTGAGGCATCAGTCTGGACTACAAAGGGTCTACTATAGTCGGGACTTCAGTACAGGAGCACTGCACAGACACTCCTCCAGTCTGGTAAAGGCTTTTTCACAGGCTGGTTCCCAGATAATTTTCTTAGGCATCTTTTCTTTAGCAGGCCAGATAGGGGGGCAGCCAGGGCACACTAATTTGGTACAAATTTCCTATAGTACCCTGCTGTCCCTAGAAAACTCCTGACCTGCTTCTGCATTTCTGATCTGGGCCATGTCTTGATAGCCTCTTTTCACTTGGTTAGGATGGAACTGTCCCCAGCCTACAACATGTCAGTGGTATGCCACTTCAGCCATGGCCACCCGGAACTTCTCAACTTTGACAGTGAACTGGCTCTCTGTATCCTGCCCAACACTTCCCTAAGGTGGGACAGGAGTTCCTCCTAGCTGACACTAAAGATGACAGTGTCATCCAGGTATGCCACAGCGTACTCCTCAGCACCATTTAACACATGGTTCACCAACCTTTGGAAAGTGGCCGGGGCGTTTTACATTCTGAAAGGCATTACTTTAAATTCAAATAACCCTGTCAGTTATGAAGGCCGACCTCTCCCTAGCTCTGGCAGTTAACTACCTGTCAATACCCCTTTGTCAGTTCAATAGTTGTAAGGTATGTCACCACTCCCAACTTGTCCAGGAGTTCATCCGTCTGTGGCATTGGGTGGGCGTCTGACTACATGACTGGATTCAGTCAATGATAGTTCACACAAAAATGAGTAGAGCCATCTGGCTTGGGCAAAGGACCATGGGTGAGGCCCAGGGGCTGTGGAATTTCTGGATTACCCCTAAATCCAGCATTTTCTCCACCTCCCTCCTAATGTCCTGTTGGACAGCCTCTATTTTGAGATATGCTGTTCGCTGTATGGGCACCTGCATCCCTGTCTCCACATTGTGCTTTGCTAAGGGGCCTAGTCCAGGCTTGGTGCTAAACGGTGGGGCAAAGTCTTAAAATCTCCCTTACTTCCTGGATCTGGTCCAGGGCCAGCTGGGGTGACAATTTTATTGCCTCCACAGAGGACTCCTGCTTGCTTTCTTCTAGCAAGTCCAGAAGGGGTCTCCTTTGTCCATCCCCTCCCCAGAACTACACACTGCAACCACTATGTCAGCCCTATTAGCATGTGGCTTCATCATGTTGACATGGTATATTTTGTGTATGTCTCCTGTCAGGTAACTATAATATAGTTACCATCATTTTCCCATCTGACTACTTTGTATGGTCCTGCCCATTCGGCCTGCAGCTCATCTTTCTGGACTGGAAAGAGGACCACGACTTCCTGACCCATTGTATGAGTGAACACTGGCTCTGCAGTCACACCACACTTTTTTGTTGGGCAGCTGCCAGGTTGCTCTGGGCTGTCCCCATAAGCTCCTTCAGCCTTTCCAAAAACCTAAGGACATAATCCTCTATGGGAGTTCCCTGGGTGGTGTGTTTGCCTTCCCTGTCCTCCCAGATCAAGTCTAGGGGCCCATGTACCCTACGTCCATATAAAAGAGCTTGAAGGGGGAAAACCCTGTCAACTCTTGGGGCACCTCCCTGTATGCAAACAGGTGGGGAAGGTATTTCTCCCAGTCCCTCCTTTACTGTTCAGCAAATGCTTGGAGCATTGCCTCAAGGGTACCATTAAATCTTTCCACAGGACCATTGGCTTGTGGGTGATAAGGTGTCATGCATCTCTGCACCACCCCACACTTCTCCCACAATTATTTCATCAGGTCTGACATGAAGAAACCCTCTTGATCAGTGATAACCTCCGGCAGAAATCCAACACAGGAGAAAATCCCTAGTAAGGCATCTGCCACTTTGTCTGTCCTCCATGAGGATAGGGCGACTGCCTCTGGGTACTGGGTGGCATAATCCACCACAGTCAGGATGAACCTCTTCCCAGAGAAGAGGTGGTATTTAAAGGCCCCACAATATCCATTCCCACCCTCTGGAATGGCTCTTCCACTATGGGCAAGGGAATTAGGGTAGCTTGGGTTTTCTTGACTGCCTTTCTTATTTCTTGGCACTGGTGATAAGTCCTGCAATATTCCTTCACCTGCTGGGTGAAGTTGGGCCAGTAGAAATTCTGGGCTAATCACTGCATAGTGCATGTGCTTCCCAGATGTCCAGACAAGGGAATATCGTGTGCAATGTTGAGCAACTGCTCACAGTACCTCTGAGGAACAACAAGCTGCCTGCCTATCACCCCACCCTCTGTCATTACATCCTGTGTATACATCAGTCCATTGTCCCAATAAACTGTTTCCCATCATCTCCTTGTGCTCCTCCAGAGTCTGCCCAGGCCTTCAGCTTCTCTAGACTATGGTTACTTTTCTGAGAAGCTGCAAACTCCTTGCACATTCCCAAGGCATGGGACAGGTCCCCTTCAGTGTCTAAACTAGGGTCCCTAGCTCTAGTGTCAGGGCATTCAGGAACACTGCCATCCCCAACCCTCTGACAATGGGGTCACCCCTCCTTCCTCAGAGTAACCCTCTGTAGCTGTTGGGTTAACTGCTACCGGTGAAATTTCTATCCCCCTTTTATTAGTCTCCATCTCATGAGACACAGGCTGGGGAACCAGCCTCCCAGTGGTTTCCATAGGGGATTCTATGGGGTCCAGGGAACCACAATTTTCCTTTGCTGCTCATCTGTGGGTAACTGCACACCATCCCCTGTTTGAGATTGTTGCTGATAATTATGTCGACAGCTAAAGTCTGGCTACAGCAACCTTTTGTACAGCCCCCCCCATCTCACCCCAATCTATGAGGACACTAGCAAGTGGTAAGTTTTTCTCCTCCCCAGTGAATCCTCGTACAGTCACAAATTGATTGGGTATAAGCTAACCAGGCTCTACCAGATCCCCTTTTACCAAAGTCAGGGATGCCCCCATGTCTCAACCCGTGTGTCTGTACACCATCCAGTGACTGGGTGCATGTGTTCCCTCATGTTAACTGGCACACTTTCAGGGACACAAACAACCCACTTCTTTTCTAGCACCACTTTGTGCAGTTTGTCCTTTTGGGACACTGTCTTGCAATATGTCCGATCCATCTTCAAGGGTGGAGCTCTTGCAGTAGGCAATACCACCATTAGGACTGAAGCCGGCGGGTGTCAGGACACCACAGAAAACTTGAAACTAGCAGTCCGAGACAGGTCCCCTGGTGCCATCTCAGTTCTTTTCCCACCGTCAACCTGCATAGTTTGGCTCCTCAGACACTTTCCTTTGCAGTCGACAGCCATCAAGTTAGAAGTTCTTAATTCAAAAAAAAACTTTCAAACAACGTGTCGTGTGTGTTGTCACCCTCCCCACCACAGCAAAAGGCAAAGTGTGCATGTGGGAAGCAGATCCCGGCCAAAGACGGCCACACGGCCTGCCTCCTCTGCCTAGGCCTAGAACACCAGCCCACATTGCCAGAAGTTCAACCAGAAGACACCAGAAGCAGTAGGGCCAATGCACTTAAGACCTTCCTGCTAGAAAAGAAGCTTGTGGCCATGCAGAGTGCATCAGGAGCCAGCTCATCCTCTCCCACCAGGGATTCCCCACCCAAAAATAGGTCATAGGTCATAGTGGGAAGCTTCACCACAGGGATAAGGATCGGGCCAAGTCTGAATCCCACCATAAGTCACCAGCCAAGCAGGCCTCATCTTCCTCGTCCTCTGGCCCAGCCGTTCTAACCTTCCTGCACCTCTAAGTCTGCTCCCACCTCTTCTCAGGGCAAACATTGGGAGTCAGCCTCGTTGGGACACCACTCTTCCCTGGCTCATCGATCACCAAAACCCTCTGGGTCGACCTAGGAAAACCTGTCCAGGGCTCAGGACAGGCCCAGCTTTTCTGATAAGCGCAAGCGATTGGAAGACCCCTCAGGTAGGCAGGAGATCGCCCGGGCTTGGACGCCTCCCCTTCCAGCTAAGGTGCACCCTCCTCCAGATCAGCACAAGCCTAGCCAGTCACCTACTCCATTGACCCACTCCCCAATGCCCGACACGGGGTGGTCACTGGATGAAGACCAGCCATCCGCCCCTCCTCCAATGGACCAGATGCCTGACAAAGCCACACTGGATGCCAGACCAACCGACAAGGGTGCTGCTGGTCAGCCTACTGATGCTGGGATCCCAGACCAGATGCCTACCAAGCCAGACCTCAGACACCTGCACCTAAAGACCCAATGCCTGGCCCCCTCAGACCTGGCACTGGCCCCTGTGGTCGTCCCAGTAGTGGACATTGGGAGTCTGTTTACTACATGGTGGAATACAGTGAAAGGAGATCTTCTGTATAGACCCCTGATACTGTCTCTCCTCCACCCATTGGTCCCCCTCCCACCCCAGAGCCTCAGGGGGGTGAGGGCGAGCACCCATTCCTGGACCCTAAGGGGAAAGATAAGGAAATGACCCTCATCTCCATCTTCTTCCCCTCCTGTCACATCCTCCTTGGATGAGGGAGACGTGGATTCAGAGCCTTACTCCGACGGGGACTTGTTCTCCCTCCTCAGGACCTAAAGATTCCCCACGGCCCCCCCCCAGATGATCCCTCATTTTTGGACGTTATGAGGCACATCCAGGCTATATACGAGTGGGACAGGATCTGGACCCAGTGAGCAAGTGCCTGGCCAAGTTCCTCAGAGAAGGAACCCAAACCTTTGGTGACTCCACCGTTCATGGAACCATTTCAGGACGTAACACGCCTCATCTGGCATACGCAGTCTTCCATACCGGCAGTCCCTCAGAAGGCAGACAGGCTTTATAAGCCTCCAAAGTCTGAACCCTTTTTGACCTAGCAAACAAAGGCCAATTCGTTGGTCCTCACGACCGCCCATGGCAGGTGTTCCCAGCCAAAGCACTTTAGTTCCCAACCCCCGGATTCAGTCTCCAAAAAGTTAGTCGGCTGGGGCCAAAAAGTCTTCTCAGCCACTGGGGCCATCAGGTCTTTGAACTTCATGGCACACATGATTACCTACCAACAGTTGCCGTGGAGGAAGACAACGGACTTCAAAGCTATGCCTCACTCCACCTTGAAACAAGAAATTCTGGCATGTGCCCAGTCGGGATTAGATGTTGACAAACATGCTCCTAGGTGTTATGACACCGTGGATATGGCCTCCAGAGCAGCCACCTCGGGGGTCTGCATGAGAAGGTAGTCATGGCTTAGGCTCACGGGTTTCCAACCAGCCCTACAAGAGTCTATTATGGATTCCCTCTTTCAGGGTCCCATTCTGTTAAGTCCAGAAGTTGAACAAATGGCTAAGCAACTTCAGGAGTCAGGAAAAGCGGTGGCTAATTTGCACTGTATGTATAAATATCTGCCTCAGGAACCCTGCTGGTGCCCTTTTTGCAAAGGACAGGGACAGGGAGTAAACAGTGCTACAGTAAGAGGTTCAAGAGGCGGGGTCACCCTGCCCCTCAAGGTTCCCAGGGCCCCAAGCATCCCAAAACTCCCAGGGCTCCCATCCCCTCAGCCTGATGCCCTCTGCCCCCCGCCTCCCTTCAGGGAGGGGCAGAGTGAGAAGGTAGGAGGGCGGTTTGCACTCTAACCACTTGAATGGTCTGGTATCACTGTGGACCAATGGGTACTGGAAACCATTGAAAAGGGTACATGACAGAGTTCACCTCTATCCCACTGGACAACCTACCCTCCCCGTGACCCGTTGTCAGCCGGAACAGACTCCTTCTAGATGCGAAGATTCAACAACTCCTAGAATAAAAAAAAAAAAGATCCAAAAGGTTCCACAGGCCCAGAAGGGAAAGGGTTACTACTCCCATTTCTTCCTGGTCCTGAAGAAAATAGGAGAACTTTGTCCCATTATGGATCTGAGCCAGCTCAATCTCTCTAAAAATACCAAAGGTTTTGGATGGTCACCCTGGCAGGTCTCTTCCTTTTACTCCAGCAAGTGGTCTGGTTGTGCTCCCTAGATATGCAGGACACCTACGTGCATATCAAGGTCCTGAAATCTCACAGAATGTTTCTGCATTTCAGCTTCCAGGATGAGGACTACCAATTCAGGGTACTCCCCTTCGGCCTTTCTTCTGCCCCCAGGGGTTTCACCAAGTGTCTAGCGGTGGTAGCAGTGGCCCTTCAGAGGAGAGGCCTGTTAGTCTACCCTTACCTGGATGATTGGCTCCTTTCCAGTCAGTCAGAGGAAGAGCTTCTAATCGCCTTGCGAGAGACACAGGCTTTATTTTCCTCCCTGGGGATCACAGTAACTGGCCAAAATCACACCCTTGGCCAACCCAAAAGCTACAATTCATAGGGGCTATTCTGGACACCATGCAGGGCAGAGCCTTTCTACCTCCAGACAGGGCAGACCGCCTTCAGTATTTGGCCGGTAGACTCCAGAAGGCCCTCTTGGCCCCTGCCTGGGTTTTTCTACAGCTTCTAGGCCATATGGCAGCTGCCATAGCCACAGTACCCTTAGCCAGATTACATACGAGGACCCTCCAATGGCATTTCAGGGTCCAATGGGACCAGTCGGACGATCCGAATCTTGAGATCCAGATGTCTCGGGTGGCACACTGTTCCCTTGAATGGTGGTTCCATCACAACAGTCTAGTGGGAGGAGTTCTATTCCGGTGACCTACACCTCTCCAGACTAACCACAGAATACCTCTCTATCCAGTTGGAGGGCTCAATCAGGGGATCACAGGACCTGGGGGTCTTGGTCTGCCATAGAGAGCTCTCTACATATAAATGTTCTTTAAATGAGCCGTGCTGAATGCACTTACTGCATTCAGAGACCAACTCTCAGGTCATCTCCTGGTGCAGACAGACCACACCAGTGGTCTTCTACATCAACAAGCAAGGGGGGGGAACTCATTCTCTTTGGAGGGAGGCCATGAGAGTGGGATTAGGCAGTAGAACACTGTCTGGATCTCATCGCAGTTCATCTGCCTGGGGTTCAGAACGTTCTCACCGACAGTCTCAGCCACTCTACCTCTCTGAATCATGAGTGGGAACTGCTCCAGGAAGTCACAGATGACCTGTTCGGTTGCTGGGGCTGTCCAGAGTTGGACCTCTGCGTCCCTGTGCAATGCCAAACTGAAATGTTTGCTTGCTCATTCCAGGGCCTGGTGTTTTTTGGCGAGATGCATTGTCTCTTGGACAGGGAAGTTCCAGTACGCCTTCCCCCTTTTTCCCCCTCATTTTAGAGAATACTGCTAAAGTTGCAGTCAGAGGGAGCCAGAATTATTCTGGTGGCTCCTCCCCCCAGTCAGATCTGGTATCCGTTGCTCCAGCAACTGTTCTTGGAGTCTCCAGTTCAGTTGCCACTCTCCACCCACTTGCTCTCACAAGAGCAGGGGACACTCGTCCATCCTGCTTTTTACTTCACCTGCACGTGTGGCTCCTGCAGTCCTATCGGAAGAGAGATTAGGAGTGTCAAGCAGGGTGGCAGAGATTTTGGTTGCAGCGAGGAAGCCTTCCACCAGGACCACCTTAGCTCAGAAATGGAAACGCTTCTGTCTATGGGCTATGGTCCGTGCCCTAGATCCCCTGGGTTGCCCAGCTAGACATGCTAGAATATCTCCACCACCTTCTGGATTTAGGACTGCGCTATTAATTTATCAAGGTGCACATGTGCGTGGTTTCCACATATCATGATCCTATTGGAGATAACTGGCACAGCTCAACATCTGTAAGACATTTCTATGAGAGGCCATACATATCAGACCTCCCAGAAGAGAAATCGTTCCTCCTCGGGACTTGCTTTTTGTCCTGGAGAAACTCTTCCTCCCTTCAAGCCAGCAGCCTCTTGCGAGCGGTGCTTCCTCTCATGGAAGGGCTCTTTCTGGTAGCCATTACTTCCGCTCAAAAGATTTCCAAGCTCCAGGCCTTGATGTGTAAGGAACCTTACATAGTTTTCCACAGGGACAGGGTGCATGAACCCCAAGTTCATGCCAAAGGTGGTGTCCATGCCGACTCTTAACCAGGACATCAACCTTCTGGTTTATTATCCAGAATTTGTTAACCAAGGTGAAGCGCTGTTGCACACCTTGGATGTTCACAGAATTTTGAGGCATTACCTCCACAGAACTTGCTCCTCCAGCAGTCAGACCAACTGCTTGTCTCATTCGCAAAGCGAATATTAGGGGCTCCTGTTTCAAAAACAGTCGCTAGCCCATTGGCTGGTGCAATACATTACTTTCTGCTACCAGCATCATAACAAACCACTTCCGGGAACAGTCAGGGGCCACTCTAGTAGAGCAGTGGCCTCCTTCACAGCACTCAAAAATGTCTCCTCAGCAGATATTTGTGCTGCAGCTACATGGAGTTCAGTCCACATTTTCATTAGACATTACAGCCCGGACATTGCATCCAGAAGGAGAGCAGGTTTTGGACCAGCAGTCCTGTGGGGCCTACTCTGAGATGCCTTTCTAATATGTTCTAGCTGTTTTTTGGCATCTCTCCCTACCACCCTCAGACCTGGGCCTATCGCTGGCTACTGCTTGGGACACAGTCCTAATGGTATTTTCTGCTGCAAGAGCTCCACCCTCGAAGACAGATAGTACAGTTATGCAAGAACTTACTGTAACAGTAGATCTTCAAAAGGAGCTCTTGCAACAGGTGGCTTACCACCCTCCATCCCCCAGGATAGTATTTTGACTGTTATACCAACAGAACATGTTGGGGACTTCCTGCTCTGTTCTCCAGTTTGGTTTCTAGCCGGGTGTCCGGTGGGAGAACTAATGGCACCAAGGGACCTCCCCAGTTATTCCATGTCTGATGTTGAGCATAGCAGATGTCGGGGCAGTCCTCTGCCTCAGACTGCTAGCTACAAGTTTTCTGTGGGGTCCTGACACCTACTGGTTTCAGTCCTAATGGTGGTATTACCTGCTGCAAGAGCTCCTCTCGAAGATCTACTGTTACGGTAAGTTCTTACGTAACTGTACTTTTCTTTGCAAACTCATTTTTTCCCTCAGGTAAATCTTTGTAACCTGGGGCTACCTGGTTTTGGTGGAGGCAGAAAGGGTTTTGGCTGTCCTGAACTTAGTGGGGAGGTCCCCTGGTGAAGGTTCGCTTTTCCCTTTCTATGCTGCCATGTCTGCCACATTCGCTGTCAGAGCGAGTCTGCTCCTGGCATAGCGGTCCGAGAGTTCAGCTGCCTCTTGCACCATTTTTGGATCTGTCCTCCAGCCAGGTTCAGTTCTGTTGGGGATGCCCAAAAAACTGCTCCAACAGTACAGCATTTTCAGTTTTTTTCCACAAAGTCTACTTCAATTCCTTCCCACCAGTGTTTTAAAAACTGACGTTTAGTGGCTAGCTCCTTGTAGCTCATGTCAGAGCTTCTCCTGAGCTTACAGAATTTAACTCTGTATGCCTCTGCTGTTAGCTCATCTTTTTTAAAAGTGCAGTTTTCAGTTTACCATAATCTTTACTGTTCTCATTGTCCATTTGGCCCAATGCATCCCAAACTTTCCCGGTAAGTAGCGGGGATAGCTGGAAGCTCTAGAACTCTAGGAATATTTGCCCAAATGCATACTTTTCAAAGGAATTTAAAAAGGCATCCATATCCCCCCCTTTAAATTCAGCTATCAAGCTAGAATTTAATTTGTATCGCAGTCCTGGAGTTCCAGTTAAACCCAGGCCACTTATCTGCTCTGGTGCTGGTGTTTGGAATTGTAGCTTTTCCAGTTCATGTTGCCTCTGGCACCCACACTCTTCTTGCTCAGCTTCTCACTGAAGTTGTTATTCTCTTTCCTCGGACTCTCGCTGAAGATGTTGCTGTCTTTCCTCTGCCTCTCACTGAAGCAGTCTTTCCTCTGAGACTCGCTGAAACTGCTCCCTGCAGCAGTTGGAACAACTTCTGCTCAAATTCCAACTCCCTTTGCTGCTGGGATTCGAACTTTTGTTCAAACTCCAGCTCCATCCTCCACAACTCCATCTGCAGCTTGATCACTTCTAGCTCCAGAATTCTAATGACCTTCCCCAGCTGCTGTGGCCCTTGGCTTGCACTGGTCCTACTGTCCTCACTGGATCTGGACACTGCACTGGCCCCTGGCCCCTCCACTTCCAAGGTTTGGTCCTTTTCAGTCATGGACTAAAGGCTCTGGGTATTGGCTGCCACTACAGCCTCTGAGGTTCTTTTTGGTTCTATTCTCATGCTGGACTCCTCTCTCCTGGCACAACTGCCTCAGATAGTCTGCAGTGTACTTGCTGTAGTTGGAAGCCATCTTCTTCCCTAACTACGGGTACACTAATTTGCACTCAAAAAAATAAACAGGTAGGAACTTTGACTAAGCAAAATTATATAGTTCTGTTTACTTTTTTTTAAATCACTGCCTTATTTTGCACGTGAGCTGTACAGTATTAATCTGACACTGAACTGTTAAAGCTTGTGTTACCAAATACTTTTTAAATCTCACCTTTGCCAACCAAATCTGTCAAATGTACTCTGCAGGTCAGGCTCTCTGCTCCCACAGTGCCAACCTCAGAGTGCAATAGTGTGAACAGGAGACGGAGGGTAATCCTCCTGTCTGTTTTGGGTCTGAATCACCTACTAGTCTTGAGTCCTGGGGGTCCAATGTGAACCTAATGCTAGCATACCCAGTTCACAGGCTCAGATATGTGCCTTCTTCGGAAATGCAGTACACTTTCACCCAGGGGCACCCAACTTGGTTTTCAAAATGTACCCTTATGATTCAGTACGAGACCTAGGTATATTCTTACCTTTTTCAAGCTTAGTAACACATTCAAGCCCTTAATAGCTGTCTGACTTAAACACAGGCTCAGCAATCACATGCAAAAGAAAACTGAGAAGACAGGCAGTATTTCAAAGAAAATTTTTACTAAAAATTGTAACAGGTAAAACCAGACACAGAACAATTATATCACTAGCTTACAGTCACATAAAAAATGGGACCAGAACACAAACGCCTACCAAATACTTAAGTTCTTTCCCATCTAGATGTTACCATTAAGTGCTTTCAAAAGTCAGAGAATTAAGTCTCTTGAGTCCAGAATATGCAAACCTTTCCCCAGATGCATGTTTCACTTCAAACTTCATCTCCCCACCCCTTTTGGTGAGGTCAGTTAGATCCTCCCATAGATTTTATTATTTCTGGGGAAATCATTTAGCAATTTTTAAAAATACGAGTCTCATCAAAACCTCCCCATTGATGTCTTTCTGCTGATTTCCTGTTTTGCTAGAGTGATCTCAGGTTTTTATGGTTTCTCAGAAGCATGTCACTAATTCTTGGCTAGGTGAGAAAACCAAGAGTAATCAGGCAAATTACTTTTCTTGCCATGTCAAATGCATACATGAAAACCAACTTCAAAAGCAGGAGCAGGTTATAAAAGGTAATAAACTGTCCCTCTGGAAGGAATGCATTTAATTAGGTTTCACTGTCTGTTTACAACATCCTGTGGTTTTCCTCACACTGACATCTTTTGGGGTCAAAGGTCAAATCTCATTCATTGCCTGCTTGTCCTAGGCAGACATTCACATTTGTTTATAATACAAATATTGTACAATATAACAACAAGCAGATGGCAAAGCGTCACACCTACCTCCCCAAAGTAGGGGTTCCACATCTCACGACTTTCAAGAAAGCACTTCTCTCACCTGTGTGCACTTGGTGCTTGTAATTGCTCAATTTTGTTCTGGATTCCCTATCTGCCCTTTGCCTTCCATGTCTAATTATTACTGTTTTGTGTACTTAATGATCGTTCTGTTTTAGTTTACATGCTCCTATGTGGGTGTCTTATGTCTACTTGTAATCTATTGTTCTCCGACCTTCCTGCCTGGGGTCCTGTTATCCGATGCATCAATGTTAGGTTTCACACTTCTATATGGGTGTCTTATGTCTACATGTAATTTTATGTCTCTGACCTTCCCTGTGTGGGGTCCTGTTATTCAGATATATCGCTTTTTACGTCTTGCTCACTATAATAATTTACTTCATTGTGCTCTGTACTCTCCTGGGTCGTGCTTGAAAATAGGCAGGTCATTTGCCTAATGACCTTACCTGGTTACCAATAGCAAATAAAATATTGTTTTTGGCGTGTTCCGATTTTACGAAAAGCAACATAATATTGTGTAGATGTAGAACCCCACTAAAAATGAGATGCCACTTCTGTGAACTATCAAGGCTAACTACATAGCAATCAGCAGTCATTTGTTTACGATGTTTTTTTGGAAACATTTACATTGAGCTACAGCACACACACACACACACACACACACACACACAGCCACATCATTAGAGATAAATACTGCAATCTAATTTGTTATAAAACAAGAAACTGTCAGTCTTGGTTATGTGGAACACAATGAAGTTCAGTTTACAATAGATTTCCTTTAACTATTTTTTATCCTACATTTTGTGGTTCCATGTAATAATTGCGACCGCATAATCGTGAACTGAATTACAGCGCAGTTACAGTAAGTGAATATTTAGTGACGACAGACTTTAGCGCTAGATAATCTTGCCATTACGTAAAGAGTCCGATCTGCATGTATATAAGGTTCATAAAAGGTTTACTCGCCACTTGCTCTCTACTGTCCTAAACTACCTTGTTAATGAATTGAAGAAACAGGGCCATAACATGTATTATATAATAAAATAAAAGATTTCCTAGGTATTTACTTTGCTCTGCTCAATAGCAGGACAGACTTAGGTGAGCACGATGGAGTGTAGTGAGCGATGCTACTGTGAGTAGTGCAGGTAGGCGCCATGTGCTATTAAATATCGCTAGTTTATTATTCTTTGCTGCTGAGAGTAGAGGTAGGCTATTGGTATGGCAGAGTGACACTATTATTGCTAAAGCACTATTGTGATTATGTCGCTGTTGAATCACTTGCTATTTGAGCTGTGCGATTTTGCATTCGCTGAAAAAAAGAGTTGCGATTATCATGGGCTACCTATTTTGTATCCTGGATAGCACAGGGGAGATCCTACATCTCATTATCATAGGGACCTTTATTTTACACACATTTTGCACTGTATTTACTCAGGATGTCCCAGATTAGATGCAATATCTTGTTTTCAGTGGGGTCATGATTTTAAAATTTTTATAATGTATTTATTCAGGGTAGCCTAGTCCAGATGCAAAATATTGTTTTCAGTGTTTTCTGATTTTACGCAATGTAGCATAATATTGTGTAGATAGAGCCCCACTGAAAATAAGATGCCACATCTGTGAACTATCCAGGCTACATATATAGCAATCAGCAGGCATAATCTAGGAAGACACATTGTAAAAATGTGTAAAAGGAAGACCACATTGAACCTGCCTCAGCAGATCTGCATTGTGCAAATTCATTAGAAATAATGGGTAAAAACATGACCACACTAAGTGATATTTTACAGGATATGACAGTTGAGATTCGATACATCAAGGCCCGATATTAAGACCTGCGCCTGGCAATGGTGCAAGTGGTTGTGCAGCACAACTGAGGTGCACAGGAGCAACTAAGGGATATATTCAAAAGAGATGTGCCATGACGCATCTCTTCTGAATATAGCAAATGCGCGCTGCACAGATACAATGTGCTGGCGCATCACCCAGGCTGGTCTGAAAACCAGAACTGGGAATGCTCCAGCGCAACTGTAGCTGCGTCATGCGCAATATCCAGATATTCAGAACTGGATATGCAAATGGGTCCATCATGCATGCATGGCGCAAGTGGGGCCATTTGCATGACATGGTCCCATTTGCATGTATTGTGCATGGCTAGCCAGTGAAATGCACCTGGCACCCTGCCCAGCATAGCATAGCATGCAGTACCAGGGACTGCAGTAGAACCCCAACCCGTAACCCCCAGCGCTGAGATAAGTGGTACCTCCTCCCTGCCAGAATCCCAGATTGCCATAAATTAAATGAATTAATATCTGGCAGTCTGGTGGTACCCCCCCCCCGCCAGAATCCCTAATCACCGTAAATACAGAAGCATTATCCCTGGTAGTCCAGTGATTCATTCACAAAGTTGTGAATTATTTTTTTTCTACTTTATTTACTGCAGTTTAAGATTAATACCTTAGAGTCCTGGGACTCATTTACAAAGGTTCCAAGTCATACAAAAAAATAAAAAAAAAACAGTCAAAACATACAGGTTGCAGACATTAGAACAAATAACAGTTAAATACAATGAGGAAAGAGTTTGTTTAGGTCAGGTTACGGGTATAATAGGTGGACAGGGTACAAGGTGATAAAGCATTTCAAAAAAGAAGTATTCAGAATACAAGTCATACAAAGGAAACACTTACAAAGGAAGTGCTTTAATCTGTCAATATAGGGTCATTAGGCCCTTGGGAGTGCTGGTCACACAGGTGGGGACTAGCTATACAGAGGGGAGAATGGGAAGGGCTGAGCAGCCTGAGGACTGCATTGTTTTTGTGGGGGTGATGGTAGGGGAGGAGGGAGGTGTTGCTGCAGTGAGTCAACAGCGTGAAGAGGGTTGGGAGGAGGTGGGCAAACTGGAGCTTAGTAGGAGGCAAGGTGAGGGAAACAGGGTGGGGAGAAACTAAGGAGGGGTACTGGTGTAGGGAGAGGAGGTGGGAGATAACAGCAAGGGAGGTAGATGATGTGATAGTGGAGGGGTTGTGCCAGACAGGATGGGGTGGGAATGTTAGAGGCAGGAGGCGGCAGGGGTTGGATGGTGGAGGGGGGATAATGCAGGAGGGGATGGGTGGGGAGGTGAGGAGGGTTGTGGTGGAGGGGGAGGGTTGTTCAGGCTATTGAGTCTGTAGTTGGCTAGCTGAAGCATACACAGGCCAGTTCATGATGCTGGAGTCCTCAGTCCTGTTTTGGACGAGGCTAATCTTATTGCTTTCAATGACTGATGCTGGTAGCCTATTACACCATTTTGGTCCTTGGTATGAGATGGATTTCTGTGCCAGGATGGTGCACTTAAATGGTACCAGGGCTTAGATGGTCTAGTCTGCTGAAAGAGTCCACATAGAGGTGGAGGTGCGCTAGTCTTAACTGGGCTTTCTTGACAAGTAGGTAGGTCTGGTATTGAGCTCTGTGATGGAAAGGAAGTCATTCAGCTCCTGAGTAGAGGGCACAGGAGTGGGTAGAAGATTCGGCTCTTAGGTCAGCCAGCAAGCCTTGTTCAATAGGGGTTTTATTCGATTGAGGGCAGTGCCAGTGCCAGCCCTGTGTATTAGTAGGCGGTAGTCAGTAGATGCAAGGACCGAGCTGCTCATGGCTAGTTTTAGTGCGTCAGGTGTCAGAGTGCCTGTGGCGGTATAGCACTCCAAGTTTCATATTGGCGGTTTTGACCACATGGTCAATATGACTGGAGAAGTTGAGTGTCATCAATGTGAATTCCTGGATATTTAAAGGAGTAGAATTGCTCTACAGTATCTCCATTAAGGTTCCGTATTAGCATGGGGTGGAACTTTTTTGTTCTGTAGGACAGTGAGCAGCACACTCTTAGTTTTGTGGCTTAGCAGCAGTTTTTTTTTTTTTTTTTTTTAATCACTGAACCAGGATTCTAGCTTGTGGAAGCGGTTGAGGAGTTGGAAGGTGATGGTTGACTTGTCCCTGCCAGGGCAGAAATTACATCATCTGCCAAGAGTATAGATGTGTGTCGGGCAGACTGAGGGTAGGGTACTGTTGTAGAGACTGAAGGAGTGGCCCAAGGATTGATCCTTGGTGGACTCCAGTGCTCATCTCCTAGGGAGCCGAGTGAGAGTCATCAATTCTGCAGCGCTGAGTCCAGTGAGCGAGGTAGCTGCCAAACCATGCCACTGTGTCTGGGGATAGTCCTGTTGAGAACAGGTTGTTAAGAAGGAGGTGGTGGTTAATGGAGTTGAAAGCCTTCATGAGATCTGAATATTGACCTCACCACCATACCTTTGTCTAAGGCATTGTATAATTGGGAGGTGTATTCTTCTAGGGCCATTAGGGTGGAGTGGTGTTTCCAGAAACCGTGCTGTTGGGGGGTCATTTTGTTGTACTTCTCAAGGTACTCTGAGTTGATCAGAGACCACCCCTCAAGGGGTTGGTGGGTGGGTGGGGGGGAGGATGGATATCGGCCTGTAGTTGGAGGTGTTGGTTCTGTCTCCAGTTTGAAGACAGGGGAGACCACGACCATCTTTCAGGTCTCAGGGAACACACCAGACTTGAGTGAGGCATTAAAAACCTTTGTGAGTGGGTCGACAAGCTCATTTAGGACAAGGGCCACCAGCTTCATATCAACTTGGTCACCTCCCATCCTTGTCTTTCCAAGGACGTGCTTGACGTTCTTGATTGACTCAGCCCTAGTGACTTGTTTAAAGTAGAACAGTGGTGTCCCAGTTCTTGATGGGTGGGCATGATTTGTTGACGGTACAGTAGTCAGACATGATAGTTGGCCAGTAGCACACCTGGGAGATCAGTAAAGACTGCGTTGAACTTGTTGGCTATATCTACAGGTTCCTGGAGTCTCTGTAGAGGTAGTAATCAGGTCTGGTGGGGCTCTGGGGGCCCTGCCCATGAGGGTTTTCATGGAGTTCCAGAAGTCCTTACCCAAGCCCCAACTCTTGGTAAGAAGATCTTTATAGTGCATGGCTTTAGCTGATCAGATGAGCCTGGTGCAGTAGTTTCTAGCTGTTCTGTGTGCAGTAACATCGGCTTGATTCCCAGATGACTTGGCCTTATGCCACAAATTGTCATGGTTACGCTTTAGATCAACTAGTGAGCTGGAGAGCCATGGATTAATGGTTCCTTTCACTTTTTTGGTTTTGAACGGTGCAAATGTCACAGGCTCGATTGAAAGTCGTGACTAGGTAGTTCAGGACTTGGTTACCATCAGTGGCTCTGTCGAGTGGTGTCCAATCTGTGTTATATATTGCTTGAAGGTATCCAATAGCCCAGGCCTCTATTTCACTAACCTTGGGTGGGTGTTTGGAGAACTTGTTGGCCCAGATGAACTAGACTGGGGAGCGGTCACTGAGGCTGTCTGGCAGGACATACTCCGGACATGCGCTTAGGGTGGGAGGAGAGGAGCCAGTCAATGAGTACTGGTACCAGTTTTGTAGTTAATCCTGGTGGCATGAATGACCAGTTGGGTGAGGTACAGACTGGAAATGAAGTCTCTGGTCTGGGTTTCCCTCCGAGACTGCCAGTTGGTGCTAAAATAACCAACAATGACTTGTTCCCAATTTGTTCCTAGCTGTTGCCGATTGTTTACAAATAGCTTGAGGCCAGCGTCATGTTTATTTGGTGGTATGTACAAAGTGGTGAACAGTAGGACATTATTTTGCCTTATGGACCCCTTTAGATTGAGGATTTGGGCCTCACTGGCATGCAGGCTGTTGTCCAGAGTCTGAACTTTAATGTAATCTCTAATATAGACAAGGCAACCACCCCTGCGTTTGGTTAGCATGTCCTGTAGGTAGGTGTTGTAGCCATCTATCAAGATGGAGGCGTCCAAGTTTTTTGCTGAGAATCAGGTCTTTGTGAGGGCTGTTATGTCTGGTTTAGTAGTCTTCACCCAAGCTTAAAACTGGGTGAACTTGTGTAGGAGGCTATGGATGTTAAGGGAGATAATCTTGGTGTCTGTTTCCTTCAGAGGTCCTACAGGAGGGAGGATCCAGGTTAGGGTGAACATTGCCTGATAAGAGTAGTATCAGGAGTATCAGTTTACGAAGGAAGCGTGACCAACTATTCTTGATTAAGCGATTGATTAAACTATAATGTAGTTGGTGATAGGTGGACAGAAGATCCAGTCAGATCCAATGCTTGAGGGAAATTGATAGTGGGTGGGGTTAAGGTGTATTTAATTAAGGCTGGGGGGGGGCGCGGGCGAAAAACCCACAGCAGTACTTTTGACTGAAATTGGCTCTAGGCAGGATGTGGGCTACAAAGGTATTCACTGCAGGGCCAAATCCCTTTACAGTACAGTACGCATGCACAGTGTGGACCAATATTCTTGCAGCACCTACTGTAAGCGGTCATTTGGCGGACAGCCATGGTGGTATGCGAGGCAGGTTTGGAAGCACAGGACCGCCAGGGATATGAATTCATTTTATTTATGGTGATCGGGGATTCTGGCTGGGAAGGGGATACCAATGGACTGCCAGGGATAATATTTCTTTATGTTTACAGCACATGGAGTGTCGGGATGGGGAGGGGGTATGACTGGACTACCAGGGACTAATGAGTGTGCTTGTGCATGGTGTTGGGGGAGGGATGCCACCCACGGCAGGCAGTTGCTGTGTTGCGCAGTGCAATACAATGGCCCACTGGTGGGTGGATTGCAGTTGAGCACATTCTTTATGGGCTCAGCTGAGCCCAGGTATATGGCACATCTCTGGGTTTTGCTAGTAGATGCGCCGCACATCCCGGGCTGAATATCAGTGCCTGGTGTGGGGTTTGAACCCACAACCTTCCACTCTTCCGGCCTTGGAGATGAGTGTGCAGCCTGCTGAACCACTGACACGGAATTTGTCTATACAGTTGGCAGTGGTGGGTGAGCCTAGGCACATGAAGCACAAATCTACAGGCACTGTTGTATGTACAGTAGTGTTTAATTTGTCTTGCTTCTTTTTGGAGAGACCCCTGTAGACAATTGCTCCATACTTTGAATATTGGGAACAGGGAGAGACCTGTGACTACATTTCTGGCCTCCATTGTAAGGCACATTTTAATTCTATAGAGGTCCCACGTTTTCCATTTATGGCTTGGTGTTTTTTCATTATATGCTCTTCAAAGGTCAGATAGGTAACCTAAGTATTTGCATAGTTACTATAAGCTATAGATACCACTATGTAGCACTGCATTTGAAACACCAAGAAAAAAATTAAACAGCGCACTCCAAGCGCTACATAATTTGATTTATTGTGGCTGCATTATGTGTTAATAACCAGAAAAGCTCCTGTGCTTTGAGAAACACTGCTTCTTCCTTAGGGAGTGTTACAATAAACTCAAACTCACAGTAATGAAATTCTTAGGAGTGTGCCGTGTTTGTTTTTCCTAGGTATTTATATATGGCTGTGTGTTTTAGGGTGCACCCATCCAGACACCGGATGCTCAGAGCATCCGTTTGTCAAGCTTGCATCTTGAGCTAAAGCATATAGCATAAATATATAGCATAAATATGGTTTTCATTTAGCAGTAGTTTGTTGCTGAGCATCTAATTTTGGAATTTGTCAAAACCCTTTTGTAATCTGTTTTTCATACAGAAACATAGAATCTAAACAGCAGAAGGAGACTGATGGCCCATCAAGTTGGCCCATAGTTATTACAACCTTAACCCCCCCCCAACCTAGTGCCGTGATGAGCACCCACCCACCCCCTTCTGTTTCGCTCCCCATACACCACAGCATCTGATGCCTTGTTATAGGCCTTCTTGCTGGCTTACTTGAGTCACTGATGAGGTCTCCCAGATCCCTCTCCTCTGCTGAGGCGGCCAGCTTAACCCTTCCCATCCAATACTCTGTGCGGGGGTTCTTATTCACTAAGTGCATCACCTTGCACTTCTTGGCATTAAATCTTAACTGCTAGACCTTTAACCACCTCTCAAGCCTTTCCAGCCCCCTCTGAAGCTCCCTCAACCCTTCCTCACTGTCCACTCTGCTGCAATTCTTTGTATCAGCAAAGAGACTCATCTTTCCATGGATACCTTTCCCTATGTCACCAATGAGCATTGTTAAATAGGACAGGTCACAAGACTGGCCCCTGCGACACCCCACTCATGACCAACTGTCCCTAGATTTGACCCCATTTACTAACAACCTGGGCTGACTTCCTCTGACCAGTTTCCATCCCACTCGACTAATTATTGCTCAGTTTAGGAGTCCTCCAGCTTTTTATCAGCCACCTGTATGACAGACTCAAAAGCTTTGCTGAAACTAAAGTTGTGAAAACCCATTGCCTGGCCTCTGTCCTCCACCCATGTGACCTAGTCAAAAAACGCAATCAGATTAGTCAGACATGATCTTCCCAAGGCAAACCCATGTGGCTTGCTGTCCTGTAGCTCATATGCCAAGTAGGCCACTAGGTTTTCCTTCACTGTAGTCTCAGTCAGCTTAACCACGATGGAGGCAAGTCTTACTGATCTGTAGTTACCTGGGTCCTGCTCGTCTCCACCCCCCCCCGCCCGGCTTGTAGAGTGGGACTAGATCCCTTTTCCAGACCCTTGGCACTAGCCGGACTCCAGTGAGCCATTAAATGGCTGCGTCATGGGCTCTGCTAGCTCTGTAACTAGTTCCCTAAGAACCCTCTGGTGTGGGCCATATGGGCCTGGTGCCTTCTCCTGGCAAGAACTGTTAACCCTTTGCTTAGTCAGCTGTGATCACCACTCTCCCTCATTTCCAGTGCCCGCCCTGTGCAGCTGTCTTGATCCTGCTTTCCAGCAGAGGTCCATCATTCTCAACCATGAACACTGAGCAGTAGTTTTGTAGGACATTAGCCTTCTGTTCATTTCCCACCACCCTCCACACTCAGCCAGCCTGACAAGCCCTCTGACAGCCTTCCTTTTCTCCTATATGTATCTAAAAAAATTCCTTTTTCCTTCCTTCACACCCTCAGCAATCTGCAGCTCCATGTATGCCTTTGCCCTCCTTACCACCTTGTTAAACTTTTAGTTAGGCCAAATATTCATCCCATTCCTCCTCCACTTTGCTCATCCTGCACCTTATGAAGGCCATCCTTTTTACCTTAACATTCTCCTTTACCTGCTGTGAAAACCAGATTGCTCTCGTGTGTTTCTTTCGTTTATTTCAATCTCAGATTACAACCTTTGAGCTAAGAGCTCATTTACAGAGGTTCCACGCCAAGGACAGTAAAATACATCAAGTATTATACATGTTTAAAGAGCTGGTGACACGTTCAGGTGAACTTTAACAAAATAGAATAATATTTAGACAGTCCAGCTTGTATTTACCATTAGTTCTGTGTTTGTCCTCTCCATTTTTTTATTACTGAGGTCGTTTGTATGAAAAAAGGATTTCTGCTCCTGAAGAGTTCGTCTATTCCTGCTGCTTTCTCCCTCCCTGAAGTCATAGAGCACTGCTTGTGACCTCAGATACTCCCATGGCAACAGAATGATGTCACAGAGGATTATGACTCAGAGTAGGAGTAAGCTATAGAAGCAGATGAACTCAAAATAAACTCTAAGGAACAACAATCATATATTCACACATTTCCTTAGTAATAAATTATGGGGTAGGAGAAAGATATAAAATATAAATGGAATGCTAGCAGAATTATACCCAATTATTGTCTTTTTTAAAGTTCTCTTTGATGTGTCAGTAGCTCTAAAGTATGGGAATCCAGAAGCACAAGTTAACACAAGTTTTCATAAACTAGACTAAAGTATTGCTTCAGTTAAAAACATTGAGAGGAAAGCCGGCCCATCGGTGCAGCAGTTGGATTTCCGCTTGCGACGCCGGCGACCTGGGTTTGCGAACGGACTTGGGTTGTTGGAGGGCCAGCTGGGGGGAGAAGGATGGAGCATCCAGTGGACTGCTGTCCTTCTCCGGGGAAGGATTGGGTTTCTGTCTGGTGCTTGATGGACCGCTGGCGGAGGCCAGGGGTATCACAAGCTACTGGCATGCAGCAGTTCCAAGGGGCGGTGCAGACGCTGGATGACATTGCAGGGCCCCACCCCCCGTATATGGGAAAAACACTTCCACAAGTCTGCCACCTCCGTGAAGCCTACATTCGGCTTCAGTTAGCCTCCCGACTGGCTCCCCCAGATAGTTACATTGATCGCGGCACTTGGCCAGTGCTGCGACCCCACCCTCCGAGGGGCAAGTCAGGGGGTTTGGCGGGGGGGCATGGTGGGAAAGGTGGAAGCATGAAGGTGCCATGACCAGGTGGACATCGGTGGCAGACAAGTGGGGGACAACAGAAAACTGAAAAAAAAAATCATTGAGAGGAAATGTTGTTTGACAAGTGCAGGAGAGATCTAGAGATCTGTAGAGAATTAGTGGTACATAGCAGGGAACAAACAAAGCCAGCTCCCTTTGTCAATGGGGGGGGGTGGAGGTAGGTGGTAAGAGTAGGAAATGAATTGAGGCAGGAGCAGAGTAGTAGGAAAGGTTGAGTAGGGGGTGAATAGAGCTGAGGAGAGATAGGGAAGGGTGGTAAATGAGTGATTCACAGGGAGGTCCTGTGGGGTAGAGGAAAAGGTGGAGAAGTGGGAACCAGGGGTAGTGGAGATAAGGGGGTAGGTGGAGTGGTGGTAAGGGAGATACAGGAAGGCTATGTATGGAGTATGCTGGATAGGTGTGAGATGAGAAAGGTGGCAGAAAGGAATAGAAGAGAACAGGTTGTGGGGAATAAGGTGCAGGAATGATCAGAGCCAATCCTGGGGGGAATAAAGTGCAATTATGCAAAGGCAAGAAAGAATCCTGGCTTCTGATTGATCAGTTCATCACCACAGTGGGGATGTTATCCTGGCATAGAATCCCAGCTGATTGTTTGCATGTGCATTAGCACGGTTTGCATTTTCTCTTAAAAATATTTTTCCAGATTAACAACAACACCACTCTTTAAAATTATTTTTTTATTCTGTATATAACAAGCCACTGTATAAATAGGAATAATGCCACCCAGGGTGGGTGTCATGCTGGGATAACATCTCTTGTCGGGTGTTGGATGCAGTCGGCCACCCAGCCACACGAGGCAGAATGTTATCCAAGCAAAACACCCATCCTGTCGGGTATTACTACTTTAATAGTATAATCAGCACCAGGCCAAGGTCTCTTGCCAAAATTATTGGGAGCAAGAGCATTTCATTAAACAAGAGAGGTGGGAGTGAAGTTTAGATTTAAATTGCCCAACTTCTCAAACAGACCTTTTGGTGACCTTTGCACAAGAGTTGTTCTCCTCCTGAATTACCCCTTGATCATTTCCACTTTGCCTCCAACTCCTTGATCTGCTCTATTCCCACCAAGTATTCCCCCCCCCAACTGTCATCGAGGGAAAATCCTTCTATTGAGAAGCGGTGCTATGCTCAGAGGGTGGGAAGATCGCTCCCACTAAAACACACACACACACACACACACACACACACACCACCCTCCTCACACACACACACACACACACACACACACACACACACACACTCAACAACCCTCCCACACACACACACCCTCACACACACACACACACACCCTCACACACACACACCCACACCACACACACACACACACACACACACACACACACACACACACACACACACCCTCCACACACCCCACACACCTCCACACACACACACACCCTCACACACACCCCTCCTCCTCACACACACACACACACACTCCCACACACACACACCACCTCCCCACCACACACACACACACACACTCCTCACACACACACACACACACTCACCTCCACACACACACACACACACACACACACACACACACCCCCTCCACACACACACACACACACACACACACACACTCACACACCACCTCCACACACACA